>JAVGWX010000001.1:170912124-171512124 GCA_036924085.1 Ariolimax columbianus
AAATACAACACCACCATCAGGTCTCTCTCTCCCTCTCTTCCTCCCTCTCTCTCTCCCTCTCTCTTCCTCCCTCCCTCTCTCTCTCTCTCTCCCTACCGTGACCAAATACAACACCACCATCAGGTCTCTCTCTCCCTCTCTTCTTCCCTCTCTCTCTCCCTCTCTCTTCCTCCCTCCATCTCTCTCTCTCTCTCTCTCTCTCCCTACCGTGACCAAATACAACACCACCATCAGGTCTCTCTCTCCCTCTCTTCCTCTCTCTCTCCCTCTCTCTTCCTCCCTCTCTCTCTCTCTCTCTCTCTCTCTCTCCCTACCGTGACCAAATACAACACCACCATCAGGTCTCTCTCTCCCTCTCTTCCTCCCTCTCTCTCTCCCTCTCTCTTCCTCCTTCCCTCTCTCTCTCTCTCTCTCTCTCTCTCCCTACCGTGACCAAATACAACACCACCATCAGGTCTCTCTCTCCCTCTCTTCCTCTCTCTCTACTCTCTCTTCCTCCCTCTCTCTCTCCCTACCGTGACCAAATACAACACCACCATCAGGTCTCTCTCTCCCTCTCTTCTTCCCTCTCTCTCTCCCTCTCTCTTCCTCCCTCCCTCTCTTTCTCTCTCTCTCTCTTTCTCTCTCCCCACCGTGACCAAATACAACACCACCATCAGGTCTCTCTCTCCCTCTCTTCCTCCCTCTCTCTCTCCCTCTCTCTTCCTCCCTCCCTCTCTCTCTCTCTCCCTACCGTGACAAAATACAACCCCACCATCAGGTCTCTCTCTCCCTCTCCCTCTCTCTCCCTCTCTCTCCCTCTCTCTTCCTCCCTCCCTCTCTCTCTCTCTCTCTCTCTCTCTCTCTCCCTACCGTGACCAAATATAACACCACCATCAGGTAAAATATTAAATTCTTCTACTGTTGCCCTTCCACAAACTTGATCCGTGCCCAGGAATGGTGTTGGTCACTGCTAGAAAGTGGACTCCAATGTATTCATGCTGTCATTTGTTTTAGATTCTGAAGTCTCTGGCATCACTGAAACTCTTCTATTGTTAACAGCTAGTAAATGCTTGGTTGACATGATAACACCAATAACATCAGTCCAAGGATCTGCCTGTGGGTGTGGTGTAAACGGAGTATAGCCCATATCCTTGGATACAGAACAATACCAATCTTAAAATAATCAACTTATTGATTGTAAGACTGTTTACTTTTTGTCTTTCAGTAAAAAAAACACGAAATCCCTGGCTGTGAGTCAGACAACATAATTACATAATTAGTGCGTGTAAGTCGTCACAGGAATCGCAGGCTGAGTCAGACATCATAATTAGCGCGTGTGAGTGTTAACACAATTCAGTAACGATATATTATAAGAAAACAATTATACACAAATCTTTGCTAACTAAAATGAAAAGTAGATTTGATGCGTCAAGTGCGCACAGGCAACGAAAGAGGGAGAGGGGGGGCGGGGGGGGGGGGGGGGGGGTCCTAGATAATCGATGACACCAGGAAAGATCGAAGAAAGAAGAAGAAGGTACGGACGAAAGAAATATCTCAGAGAAGAGATTATTTGAAGTGACGTGCTACTCAGGTAGATGACCATTTGGGGTGTTGATAGTCAACTAGTCATGCTGTTCGCCACTTCATTATGATAAGCCATCGAGGAAAGCAGGTAATCTGTTATCCTGAAGATGGTAAGGGAATCGGCCTGGGTAAACTGGTCCCTGGACATATAAGTGAGAGATTGGGTAAACTGGTCCCTGGACATATAAGTGAGAGATTGGGTAAACTGGTCCCTGGACATATAAGTGAGAGATTGGGTAAACTGGTCCCTGGACATATAAGTGAGAGATTGGGTAAACTGGTCCCTGGACATATAAGTGAGAGATTGGGTAAACTGGTCCCTGGACATATAAGTGAGAGATTGGGTAAACTGGTCCCTAGACATATAAGTGAGAGATTGGGTAAACTGGTCCCTGGACATATAAGTGAGAGATTGGGTAAACTGGTCCCTGGACATATAAGTGAGAGATTGGGTAAACTGGTCCCTGGACATATAAGTCAGAGATTGGGTAAACTGGTCCCTGGACATATACGTGAGATATTTGGGTAAACAGGTCCTTGGATAAGGGGAGTTAAGGCAGTAGAAGGAGTCGGGGCAATAAGGGGAGTGGGCAATAAAATAAGTGAGCAATATGGGGAGTTAAGGCAGTAAGGGAAATTGGGGCAATAAGAGGAGAGGGTAATAAGGGGAGTTAAGGCAGTAACGGGAGTCGGAGCAATAAGAAGAGAGGGTAATAAGAGGAGTGAGCAATAAGAGGAGTTGAGGTAATAAAAGGAGAGGGCAATCCTGGAGGACAGGGTCGACCGAGCCCAATCAGACACGTCCACAGGTGGCGGATAGTGGAACGACCTCCAGATATGGAGCGTCAGCTGTGATATAAGTCAGGTATAATAACTGGACGAATAAGCAGTCGTGGACTAAACAGCGGTGTATTCCAGCAGGATGGGGTGGGACAACAGGTGACACTGCTTTCCCCACTGAATTACCCTATGTGTCCTATGACGGATAAACCAAGCGGGTGAGAGCCGATATTTGCTCTAGCCACGAGAAGGATACGACGGTAGACAAACCAACCTACTGCCTTGCAGGTACAATCGGGAGGTGGAAAGACTATGGGAGACAACCCAAAACAGAAAACTCAACCCGACCTGCCGAAGACGGAGTGTGCCAGCTACGGCGCTGGAACTGGGAAACATCAGGGTACACACGCATCAACAGGATATGGTCATGTGACAGTCTACGCTATCGTCATGGTGTCGCTCCTACAAGTTACAACCGGGGAGGAGCGGTACTGGGCACCCAGCCTCGAGGGGACCCACCCAAGCAACCGGTGCCTCTGCTAACCTAGTGGTCAGGGGAGGCAGAGTAGTGCAACTGATCAACAAACAAGGAACCTAAAAGTGGTACAATGGAATGCACAGTGAGGGAGAAACAAGAAACCCGAACTGCAAGAATTTCTCAAGGAAAACGATATAGACATAATTTGTATTCAGGAAACACACCTATAAGAAACTCACAAATTTTCCATGAGAGGATATGAATGTTTCCGTCAAGATAGGGAAAAAAGATCCAAAGGAGGAATAATAACACTAGTAAAAAAAAACTCTATACCAGCAGAAGAAACAATTAGATCTTGACCAGATGAATTAGAATACATCACAGTAAAGATAATCCTACCCAGTGGAGACTCAATGATAACAAACTGCTATAGTCCACCAGCCACAGCTCTGGCAATACACAAAGTCAAAATTGAAGAGTCAAGACACCTCATAGTGGGAGATTTTAACAGTCACTCCCCAAGCTGGGGCAATGAAACAATGGACCAGACGACAGATGAGGAGGTAGAAGATTGGAGGATAGAAAACAAAACTCGTCCTCATAAATAGGTCAGACGATAGGCATACATATTACTCTAGAATATGGCCAAAAAATGCCAGCTGGGTGGGAGCGACCATGTCCCAATAACTTTAGAAATGTGTAACATGGGACAAACAGAGATAACAGATATGCACTCAAGCTGGAATTTCAAAAGAGGAAACTGAACTCTATTTAGAGAAAAAGTAAATAAACTCTGTCAAGATATATCCCATGCCAAAAATTTAAACAATAATGTTACCATCATGACGGAGGCTATCATTCAGGCAGCAAAGAAATCAATCCCACGTGGAAAACGGAAAAAGTGTAAACCCTATTGGAGCAATAAACTAGGGAAATGCACAAAGAACTAAGTGAGGCAAGAGATACCATGGGAAAAAATACTTCACCAGAAAACACAGGGAAACACAGCAAAGTTAAAAACACATTCATTGAGCAAAAGAAGGATGAGAGCCAAAGAGGTTAGCATGAAAAGACTGAAAGCCTCAACATGGACAGGGATACAAGTAAACTCTAGAACCGGACATGAGCCTTAAATAAAGAAACCAGATAGAGACACGGGAAGCCAATCATTAAGGAAAATGAGAAACATCATTGAGAGAAAATGGCAGCAAACATCCTGGCTGAATTTTTCAGAGAGGAGAGTACCACAACATTGACACGAGAACGCAAACTAGAGGTTAAAAAGGAGAACCTAAAGACACAGAATGCGGATCCCTGCATGAAGACATCCTTCAAAATGATAAGAGTTAAACACTACTATTCAGAAACTGAAAAACAAGAAAGTTCTCTGGAAAAGATGGCATCACAAATGAAATTATTAAAAACCTAGATCAAGGGTCAAGAAGAGAACTCCTGAAAATCTTCAATCAATTATGGAGCACGGGTAAGATCCCAGACCAGTGGCGGGAGGCTATCATTACCCCCATCAGACAGCCCAAAAAGGACACGTCAAGCAAGGAAAGCTATAGGCCAATAAGCCTGCTCAGCTGTGTTGTAAAAGTCATGGAAAAAATTGTAAACGCAAGACTAATAAAACATCTGGAAAAAAAACTAGCTCTACTCAATTCACAGTCAGCCTTTAGGAAAAACCGCAACACAGAAGACCAACAAGTGTACCTAACCAAAGAAATAGAAAATGCATTCCAGGGCAAGGAAAAAGTACTTGCGGTCTTTGTGGATATGGCAAAAGCTTTTGACAAGGTATGGAGAGAAGGACTCCTCCTAAAACTATTAAACAACAAAATAGAAGGGAGAATGTACAGCTGGATACAAGACTTCCTCGATTACAGAACACCAAGAGACAAATTAGATGAATCACTGAGCCATAGAATAACTCTCCAACAAGGCGTACCCCAGGGAGGAGTCATCTCTCCTACCCTCTTTATCCTGTTCATGGACGACATAGAGGGAAAACTCCCAAAGAAAGTATCCAGTGCCCTACACGCTGACGACTTCGCAATGTGGAGTGCTGCAGAAAAACTACCAACAGCTGAAAATAGAATGCAGACAGCACTGGACACTGTTAGAAAATAGATTACAGATTGGGGATTGCAGATTAACATCTCAAAGACAGTTACAACATGCTTCTCACTGTCCAACACCAAGGAAGTAACAAAACTTCATCTAAATGGCAAAGAGCCTGTACAAGAAAATACCCCTGTGTATCTCGGAGTTAAAATGGACAAGAGACTCAGATGGAAGGAACACATTCAGGGATAGAACAAAAAGCAACCAGAAAACTATCCCTCATGAAGAAGCTGGCCGGAACAAGCAGGGGTGCAAATAGCAACATCCTTAAAAATGTATACACTGGCACAGTCAGGCCAGTACTTGAATACGGCATGATAGCCGGGTACACAGCATCAAAATAACACGGAACGCCTAAACAAAATTGAGGCTTAATGATAATAACAGGAGGAATTAAGACTACACCAATCCAGAAAATGGAAACATATACAAATATAAGACCCCTAAGTACTAGACGAGAGGAACGAGTACTAACACATAGTGAAAAGAAGCTACGCATGCCTGATCATCCCATATATATCAAACTGAAACGCCCAGTTAAAAATAGACAAAAGAGAACCAGCTTCATCCATATATCAAACCACCTACAACAAAAATATGGAGAACTAATTCCCAACCAACCTATTGAAATAGAAATGCTCATCAACTATGAAAAGCAATATGCAACATAAACAACATCGAAATAAGTACAGAGATCCTAGGAAAAAGTAGAAAAGACCAATACAGTGTCCTCGAGCTGAAAATTGTAACACAAACAATGATTGAGGAGAAATATAATACCAAGGAATGGACACAGGTGTACACAGATGGTTCAGCAGAGAGGGGAGGCCGAAACGGGGGAGGAGACATATTCAATAAGACACAAAAGTGTAAATATAACAGAAGAGGCCCTTCCACCAGGAAAGTTGTCCACAAACCTCAGAGCAGAATCAATGGCCCTCCTGCGAGCACTGAGAATACTTCAAACAGAAAGGCAACCTCCAATAAAAATAGCTGTATTCACGAACTGCAGAGTACTATTAGAGACAATACAAAAAACAAACAACGAACCACTGTTATCAGAGATCAGAGCAGAACTGGGAAAACTCCAGAGATGCTCAACAATAGCGCTCCAGTGGCTACCCTCCAATTGCAGAATCACTGGAAGCGAGAGAGCTGATGCTCTGGCAAAAGATGGCAGCAAAAAGGCACAATTTTATCATCGAGTACCATACAGAGAAATCAAGAGCGTCATCAGAAATCAGTATATACACCAATGGAGAGAAGAAAGAAACATAAGCAGTACACCAGACCCAATTCACAAACTCAAAAGAAATCAACAAACTACCTTATTTCCTCTGAGATCTGGACACTGCAGACTACTAGAAAATCTATACCGACATAAGATCTCACACACCGTTGAGTGCCTAAGTGGAACAGGAGGCCAGAACCCTGAGCACATGCTACAGGAATGCCCAATCTATAGGGAAATGAGATACCAGACCTGGAAAGAGGGTGCGGAGCTGAGACAAAAGTTGTGGGGCAGCCTCTCTGACCTGGTGAAGACTACAGACTTCATCATGGCGACTGGCTTGCAGATATAGCATGACCAAAAGATACTGAACGCCAAGAAGAAGAAGAAGGAGAGGGCAATAAGGGGAGTGGGCAACAAGAGGAGTGGGCAACAAGAGGAGTGGGCAACACGAGGAGTTCAATAACGTGGCAGACAAATAAGATCAATTGATAGAGGGTATTTCCTGGAAGGACCTTGATCAATGATTAATGTTAATTTTTGTTTAAACTCACTATCGCCTTTACTGATATAATGATCACAAACAGAAGATAACACATTTGGAAAATTAATAAAAATATATAGAAAGAGAGAGAGTGAGAGAGAGAGAGGGAGAGAGAGAGAGAGAGAAGGGAGGGGAGGCGGCAGGGATGGAGGAAGAGAGAGACAGACAGTCAAATAGAAAGACAGCGAAATGGGAAGAAGACAGAGCCTGATCGGTATCGGTAGAGGAGACGTGGAAGCAAAACAACTGCATGGAATGATTTGAAGTCGTAAAGCTTAAGACCGTTCCTAAAATAGACACAGAATAGTAAATTTATATTTGTATTTATATATAATTGTACCCAAAAGAATAACACTGATACCACGTATCTGGTTTCCACAAAACCATAACAAAACAGGTCACGGCGAATGCGACCAAATTTGTAACCGGATACAGGTTCTCGGTGATTTTCAAAAATTTGCGGCCCTTAAACACGTAATTGGCACAATAATATACATACACAAAATAAGTGTGGTTATCTGCGTTATGTACATTGTGTCTTTGTCGGCAGTACCTTTATGCTTAAGCTTGCTTCATCCCAATCAAACAAGCCAGTGAAAGCCAGGTTTTGGTAACGAACTTGTATGCTGAAGCTTGGAGGTTGAGTGCAGTGCATCTGAGTCAAAGAAAACAGTACTGGAATACTGGAATTCGATACTTGCGTCTTAATTCCTCACAAACAAAAGAACTATCTATTTTTAGCACCGGTTTTGAGGTAGAGCAGTCCTCCCTTTATCCCAAAATGGAATATCCCGTTACAGTAATCAGCTGTCAAATACGTAGAATGGGAACAGAAGGAACTCTGTTTAGGGTGAATTAAGTCGCAAGTACCTAGTATTCAATTAGGTAGAACAATGCTTGATGCCAGTTAGTCAAAGCTACACTTCTGTTGTATAAATACATCTGACGGTTTGCCTTTAGGACTCACATTTTACTATTAGTTGGAACTTTGTGGGTGGTACACTTCTTGCGGTTTGCTCGGCCGCCTGTGGGAGATGCAGATCTGTGTCGTCTAAGATCTTTCGGCTTGCTAGATCAGTGAAAGGCACCGATCTGTGGTGTCTAAAATCTTGCGGCTTGCTAGACCCGTAGAAAGGCACAGATCTATGATGTCTAAAATCTTGCGGCTTGCTAGACCCGTGGAAAGGCACAGATCTGTGATGTCTAAAATCTTGCGGCTTGCTAGACCTGTGGAAAGGCACAGATCTAATATCTAAAATCTTGCGGCTTGCTAGACCCGTGGAAAGGCAAAGATCTGTGATGTCTAAAATCTTGCGGCTGGCTAGACCCGTGGAAAGGCACATATCGGTGGTGTCTAAAACAACGACATTTTCTTGTTGACATTTATTTTTACCCAGCAGTATAGAACAGACGCTTTCTCTTTGGCGTTGCTGGTAACTGTTAGCGGTCATTGTGGGTCGGATTGCTGTAGAACGCCTTCCAGTGGGTCGGCTTGCAGCAGGACGTCTCCCAGTTGGTGGGTTTGCTGCAGGACGTCTTCCAGTGGGTCTGCTTGCTGCAGAACGTCTACCAGTGGGTCGGCTTGCTGCAGAACGTCTCCCAGTGGGTTGGCTTGCTGCAGGACGTCTTCCAGTGGGTCGGCTTGCTGCAGAACGTCTCCCAGTGGGTTAGCTTGCTGCAGGACGTCTCCTAGTGGGTCGTCTTGCTGAAGGACGTCTCCCAGTGGGTCGTCTTGCTGCAGGACGTCTCCCATTGTCCTCTCTAAGAGGTGTGCTAACATCGATGGCCATATAGTGAGTGGAAAAAAACTGGAAAATAATAAGCATACATAATTCAATAAAAGCCAAATCTACCATCCTGACAGAGCCGAATCCATTAGCCCGACCAATTGAACCCACCAAACCGAGACATTCCTGAATCTACCCTCCTGACAGCTGAATCCACCAGCCCGACACAACCGAATCCACCAGCCCGACACAACCGAATCCACCAGCCCGACACAACCGAATCCATCAACCCGACACAGCTGAATCCACCAGTCCGACACAGCGGAATCCAAGAGCCCGACACAGCTGAATCCACCAGCCCGACACAGCTGAATCCACCAGCCCGACTCAGCTGAATCCATCAGCCCGACACAGCTGAATCCACCAGCCCGACACAGCTGAATCCATCAGCCCGACACAGCTGAATCCCCCAGCCCGACACAGCTGAATCCACCAGCCCGACACAGCTGAATCTACCAGCCCAACACAGCTGAATCCACCAGCCCGACACAGCGGAATCCACCAGCCCGACACAGCTGAATCCACAGCCGAACACAGCGGAATCTCGCGCATTTAAAGAAGTTAATGACTGCATCTCTCTGCCAGGACACTGGTACAATAGCTTGTGTCTCTCTGCCAGGACACTGGTACAATAGCTTGTATCTCTCTGCCAGGACACTTGTACAATAGCTTGTGTCTCTCTGCCAGGACACTGGTACAATAGCTTGTGCCTCTCTGCCAGGATACTAGTACAATAGCATGTGTCTTTCTTTGAGGACACTGGTACAAAAGCTTGTGTCTCTCTGCCAGGACACTGGTACAATAGCTTGTGTCTCTCTGCCAGGACACTTGTACAATAGCTTGTGTCTCTCTGCCAGGACACTTGTACAATAGCTTGTGTCTCTCTGCCAGGACACTGGTACAATAGCTTGTGTCTCTCTGCCAGGACACTTGTACAATAGCTTGTGTCTCTCTGCCAGGACACTTGTACAATAGCATGTGTCCAATACGTTTATGAGCCGTGACTAGAATGTTCTACTTGATAAGTCCACACATGGCACGAAACCACAAACATCATATCTAAACTGAGGCTCTTTAAAAGCAAATATCACCATAATAAATTGTATGCCTAATGAAAAGACGCAGTAACAATGTATTAGAGTTATCAATGCAACAGTCATTACATTTGGAGATTAAGCAGCAGCAATATATCTTGAAAAAACATTTTAACGTAATAAATAGTAAAAGGAACTTGAATCTATAGAGAAATGGAAAGCAGAGTGGCTACATATAACCGAGAGAAGAAACGAAAGTCAGAGTGGCTACAGATAATTGAGAGAAGAAATGGAAACCAGAGTGGCTACATATAACCGAGAGAAGAAATGGAAGCCAGAGTGGCTAACGATAACCGAGAGAAGAAACGAAAGTCAGAGTGGCTACAGATAACCGAGAGAAGAAACGAAAGTCAGAGTGGCTACAGATAAACGAGAGAAGAAGTGGAGGTCAGAATGGCTACAGATAACCGAGCGGAGAAATAGAGGTAAGAATGGCTACAGATAATAATAATAATAATAACTGTCCATCGTTGTCGATGAGGACCGCCGACATCATCCTTGTCACAGATTTCTCTGTTGGGTGTGGGTGCGCATGTGGCTGAACAGGCCAACAGATCTGTTTTGCGCAAGACATTCCCAGGTGTCGATGTCTATCTGGCAACATTTCAGTGAGTCCTTCAGACCGTCTTTAAAACGTTTCTTTGGGCGCCCTCTCTCGCGCCATCCCTCTCTCAGCTCGCCGTAGAGAAGCTTTATTGGGAGCCGCTCGTCTGACATACGGACGAGGTGTCCGGCCCATCCTAGTCGTGCTTTCTCTAGCAGTGCATGGATGCTGGGCATGTTAGCCCTCGGGAGTACCTCGATGTCAGTGACACGATCTTGCCATCGGATGTGGAATATTCGCCTCAGGCAACCTGTTTGGAAGTGGTTTAACCTCCTAGCATGTCCAGAGCATACAGTCCAGCTTTCGCAAGCGTATAGTAGGGTTGGAATGATGGTTGCACGGTAGACTTTGAGTTTGGTCTTAACGCTGATGCCACGACGTGCCCAGAGCACCGAGCGCATTCTACCAAAGGCTGTGCTGGCCTTTGCTATTCTGCTTGCCACCTCATCGTCTAGGCTGACAGATCTCCACAGCGTGCTGCCCAGATATGTGAATTTGTCTACGGCAGACAATTACTGTAGTCTCTGGTTTTGTGTACGGCATGCCTGGTGCTGGTTGGTACATGACCTCTGTTTTTTTGGCATTTATGGTCAGGCCAAAATTTTCGCATGCGGCAGAGAACTGGTCAATTCCAACCTGCATGTTCAGTTCTGAGTTGTTCATTAGAGCGCAGTCGTCAGCAAATACAAGTTCACTGATTATGTCGCCAGCCACTTTGGTTTTGGCCTTCATTCTTCTCGGATTGAGTAATTTGCCATCTGTGCGGTACTTTATGGGTATTCCAAGCTCCAGTGATCTGAAGGCGTCTGTCATCGTGGCCGGGAACATCATGCTAAACAAAGTCGGAGCGAGTACACATCCTTGTTTTACTCCGTTTGATACTAGAAACGTTTTAGAGATTGCACCGCTGTCCAGTACACGAGCACACATGCCTTCGTGTAGCTGTTTCACCATTGTTATGAACTTGTTGGGGCAGCCAAACTTAGACATTATCATCCACAGCCCTCCTCTGTTTACTGAATCAAATGCCTTTGTCAAATCAATAAATGCGGTGTACAAGGCCTGATTTTGTTCTCGACACCTCTCTTGTACTTGGCGAGCGGCAAAAATCATGTCCAGAGTATCTCTTCCGGCTCTGAATCCCCATTGGCTTTCTGGGAGGTGGGGGCTTTGTTCAAGGTGTTTGTTGAGCCTATTTAGCAGTAAGCTCGCTAGAATCTTGCCTGCTACGGAGAGTAGCGATATTCCACGATGATTGTCGCATTCCTGGCGGTTGCCTTTTCTTTTGTACAGGTGAACGATTGAGGCGTCCTTTAGCTCCTGCGGAATTTTTCCTTCAGCCCACATGTGACAAAAGAGTTCAGTGATCCTTCTGGTGAGGGATGGGCCAGCTGTCTTATATACCTCAGCTGTTATTGCATCCGCTCCTGGAGCTTTTCCTATAGATAGTGAACTGATTGCTCTGTCGACTTCCTCCTCAGTGATGACGTCATCCAACGCCAGGTTCAGTTCCACCTGCGGCATTCGCCGGATGGCCTCTTCATTTATGGACGATGGGTGGTTTAGTATTTTGCAGAAGTGGTCTGCCCATCTGTCTAGAATCTGAACCTCAACTGTTAGCAGTGCTCCATCCACACTGCGAACTGGAGTATTACTAGAGGGCTGCGGGCCGTAGAGAGCTTTCAGTGTCTCGTAAAGCCGGTTGGTGTCATGACGCTCGGCGAACATCTCAATTTCCTCAGCTCTTTTGCTGAGCCAGGAGTCTTGCATCTCTCTTAGCCTGGTCTGGACAGCTTTGCGAGCAGTATTGAAGGCAGCTTTTGCTGCCGGAGATGATGTGTCCCTCTGGTATTCCCTGTGTGCTTCATGTTTTGCATTGAGAAGGCCCTTTATTTCCAGATCGTTCTCATCAAACCAGTCCTTATGCGTGCGCGTGAGTAGGCCAATGTGTTTAACAGCGGTATCGTAGAGTGTGTTTCTCAATGATGCCCAGTTCTCTTCGATGTCGTTCTTTTCAAAACAAAGCTCAGATAGTCTGCCCTCAAGCTCTTCCTGGAAGCCTTCTCTCGTGGGTTTGTATTTGAGCTGAGAGACATTTAGCTTCCTCGGTGGTTTCTTTCCCAGGGGGCGCATTTTGGGCTGGATCTTGAAGTTTAGCTTGGCAATGACAAGTCGATGGTCGGTTCAACATTCTGCACCACACATGCTCTTCGTTACCATAGCATCCGCTCGATCCCTACGTCTGATGATAATGTAGTCAATGAGGTGCCAGTGGCGGGATCTTGGGTGCATCCATGTGGTTCTATTTCGGACAGGAAGTCGGAAAGCTGTGTTTGAAATGAGAAGTTCATTTGCGGCACATGTCCTCAGAAGGAGCAGTCTGTTACTATTGCATTTTCCGATACCGTCTCTGCCAATGGCCCCCTCCCAGGCTGTATGGTCTGTGCCAACCCTAGCGTTAAAATCACCGAGGATGATCAGTTTGTCAGATTTGGGGACTGCAGCGATGAGCGCCTCGAGGTCCTCATAAAACTTATCTTTTGTTTCCTAAGGATTTGTCATTGTGGGTGCTTATGCACTGATAAGTGTGGCATGGCGCCCTCCTATTAGAGGGAGACGCAGTCTAATCAGGCGGTCATTAATTCTTCTGGGCATGCTTGTAAGCTTGTCGACCATATTGGTCTTGATGGCAAAGCCAACTCCAGCTTCACGGCGTTCTTCTTTGCTGCTGCCGCTCCAGAAGAAAGTATAACCATCGAACGACGGACAGCACTGATCGCCAGGGAATTGGCTAAATACAACATCTGCATAGCTGCCCTGAGCGAGACACGACTGGCAGAGGAAGGGCAGATCACAGAAGAAGGCACTGGCTACAGATAACCGAGAGAAAAAATGGAGGTCAGAATGGCTACAGATAACCGAGAGAAGAAATGGAAGCCGGAGTACCTACATATAACCGAGACATGAAATGGAAGTCAGAGTGGCTACAGATAACAGAGAAAATAAATTAGTCAGAGTGGCTACAGACAACCAAAAGAAGAAATGGAAGTCAGGGTGGCTACAGATAACAAAGAGGAGAAATGGAAATCAGAGTGGCTACAGACAGCCAAAAAAAAAGACATGGAAAGTGTAGCTACAGATAACCGAGAGAAGAGATGTATTTGAGAAAGACAAGGCTACAAGAGTATCCAAGGGAAGGGATGAATTTGAGAAAGACAAGGCTACAAGAGTATCCAAGGGAAGGGATGAATTTGAGAAAGACAAGGCTACAAGAGTATCCAAGGGAAGGGATGTATTTGAGAAAGACAAGGCTACAAGAGTATCCAAGGGAAGGGATGAATTTGAGAAAGACAAGGTCACAAGAGTATCCAAGGGAAGGGATGAATTTGAGAAAGACAAGGCTACAAGAGTATCCAAGGAAAGGGAAGGGAATTGAAAATGAACTTGACCTTGATTGTGATCAGGATCTTGATCTTGATGACTGGTTCATCAACGTTGCTGCAGGTCCAAACTTCGTCTACAGCGGATCCTGTATTGGGCCACGGAAGTTCAATGCATGATAGCCCGCCTACAGAGGCGTCTCGGGATGTTGTTGTGCACAGCAGGGGAGTCTGATCAGCGCATTGGAGGTCTTTCCCGCGGTCTATTTTGTCGTAGAGGTACAAGATTCCTGTTGCGTGCTCCATCGATTCCCGTTTCGTATCAACATGTGACCTGCTCATCTATGCTTTGACTTGTTTGCATGGATTACCGTATATTTCACAAAGGGCAATCTTCATATGTTGGAATGTGACCCTTGTGTATACGTTGGTTCCGAAGAATGGTTCCGACCAAGCGTCTCTCAAGGGAGGCCTGGGTAACTCTAAATTTGTTCTTCGGCGATTTTGTAAGTATCCATGTCTCACGTATGAGAGAGCACATTGGAGAGATGCTCGTAGGTTCTGGTCTTGGAGATAACCCACAAATAATAATCGGCGGAGAGTAGTGAATACATTTCTTCCTCTAGGCTAAACTAAAATAGAAGAAGATGATGCTAGTTGTGTTGATGATGATGAGGAGGTTATCTACTTGAGTATTCTGCTCTGTCATTGAACTCCGAGGAGATCCAAAGGTCTTCTCAAACAAATGGCGAAGGGTGCAGATAATGATGATTATAGTAGCTCGCTGCTTGTGCACACTTCTGTTTCATCCTCCAAGCGGCGCCCCTCTCTACTTGAGCTCGGTATGACTTAACACTTTGCAAATCTGTGCATTGATATCGGTAAGGTCATTCAAAAGGCGGCTGTTGATCAACTTCAAATTGTCTCCCCTATCTATTTCCAAAGTCCCCACTACAGGGCGCCATGAAGGCTTTCCTGTTGCACCGGCCTCAGCATCTTTTGTGTAGAGCAATGTTGAATCGGTGGTAGCTCGTCATGATATTTCCAGTGTGGATCCATTCTTTCCCGTGGTTATAGTCTCAATTACTATTACCTGACCAATCGTTCTCATGTCCCAGACGTCCTTGACACTACAATCTTGGTTCAGGTATATTCGCATCCCTCTTTCATAAATGTTCTCGTTCTGTCACATGATGTCATCTCACGTGATCTAGAGTTGGAACCTTGCCAATAAACAGTGGAAGAGAAGACCAATATAAAAATGGAAAAAAGATCGACAGAGCAAGCCTTACTCGCAATCGCCAAATCCAAGTCTAGAAATTATATACACTTATTACGCTCTAGATGCACCGATGGGAAAGGAAAATTACGAGTTACCAAAGTCTGAATTGCCGAGATTGGATCGCGTTAGCTATCATGTATTCCATAGCTTAATGGAGCACTCAATAGCCATTAGGAAGTCAGCAATGAGAAATGCGTTTCTTTGGCTGCCAATTCATTGAGATTCCCGTGACTCTTGCTTCGGTATGTATTTATGTAACGTTAGTTAGTGCTGTCTGTGAGGGCTGGCCATGGGTACAGCTAACTACATTACACGTTTTGACTACCATGTTTTTAACTAGACGGACGCATCAAGATTTCGTATTTAGATTTCTGTGTACGTATCAAAATGCATTTAATACAAACCAGTGGCCTTTACACCAAGATAATGGAACAATTATCAAACAAGTAATTAAAATGATGTCTTGAATTAGGGCCTACTGTAATTAAAGCTTTAACCATCAACCATTAAAAATATTTCTGGTGTTGTGGGAAAGTCTTTGATCACGTTCTTCATATAAAGGATATATAATTTTGAAGTAATTGCTTAAATGCAGACTTGAATCGATAATCGATTTGTTTTATTAAATTTTCTGCAATTATCAGCAGATTGAATTTATCTCAGCTAACAGTGTATGCCAATACAACAGTGTATGCTTGGACTAATAGCACTTAACTTATTACATTGAACGCTCAACAGATTGCACCCCCTTGAAAGTCTCAATAGATTGCACCCCCTTGAACGCCTCAATAGATTGCACCCTGTTAGACACTCCAACAGATTGCACTACCTTGAACACCCCAACAGATTGCACCCCCTTGGACGTTCCAATAGATTGCACCCCCTTGAACGCCCTAAAAGATTGCACCCCATTGAACGCCTCAATAGATTGCACCCCCTTGGACGTCTCAATAGATTGCATCCCGTTTAACGCCCCAATAGATTGCACCCCCTTGGACATCTCAATAGTTTGCATCCCCTTTAACGCCCCAATAGATTGCACCTCTTGAACGTCGCATTAGGGATCAAGATGATGAGCAGCTCATGAGCTGCAGTGGTCAACGACCCATAGCTGACTGCTAGCGTCAGGGCCAGAGAACCAGAGCTGCCAGGACCCTTCTACACCTCCACGCGGTGATCCTGGATAACAGGCTGCAGCAGGACAGACTGGCTAAGGAGAAGGGATCGAAGAGGGAATGCTAACCCGGTACTAAAAAAATGCTTGCTGAAATCGGATGTGTTGGACCAAAAGGTGCAAATATCGCAGCCAAGCTGTAAACTACGACACAACGCATTCTGGACTACATTCTGCTACTTAAGCCCTTTCAGTGTTTGGTAGTGGGAGATTGAGAACGAACGAAGAAGAAGAAGAAGAAGAAGAACGTCTATTTAGATTGCACCCCCTTGAACATCTCAATAGATGTTATCCCCTCAATAGATTGCACATCCTTGAACACCTCAATAGATTTCAGCCCTTTCAGCACCCTCACATTTATGTTGCAGACCAACTTGAGCATACGTAAACAGTGGATCCACGTTGTAAGCAGATTTTTACCAATGGTGATAACATTGATGGATTGCTGTTCAGAATTACATGCTCAGTGAATACACATGGTTGTCACATTCAGTCTGCGGTTCTTCAGCAAATTAGCCATTTTTGTCTAGAAGAAATAACAAAATTATTGATTAACTAATCTTTAAAATGAAAGCATCAACAGAAGCGAGCGGCAAAAATAAGATTAGAGCTGCAACGTCTTAGAAATGTCACGTTGACAATAAGGATACACTCGACTACTTTATTTGCTTGACATTCCAGTCTATACTATATGAATGTGCCGGTCTATGCTACATGACTTAGGCAGTTTATACTATATTAATTAGGAAGGCTATGCTACATGAATTAGGCAGTTTATACTAAATGAATTAAGAAGTCTAAGCTACATTCATTAGACAGTCTATACTTTATAAATATGCCGGTTTATGCTACATGAATTACACAGTCTATACTATATGAATGTGTCGGACTATGATACATTAATTAGACAGTTTATACTATTTGAATTTGCGGTATATGTTACATGAATTAGACAGTCTATACTATGTGAATGTGTCGGTCTATGCTACATTAATTAGACAGTTTATACTATATGAATTAGGAAGGCTATGCTACATGAATTAGACAGTCTATACTATATGAATGTGCCGGTTTATGCTACATGAATTAGACAGTCTTCGCTACATGAATTATACAGTCTGTACTACAGGAATTAGTCAGTCTATACTATATTTATTAGCCAGTCTATACGGAGTAGCCGTTTTATATTATATGAATTAGCCAATCTATGCTTTATAAATTAGTCAATCTGTGTTATATATGAATTAGCCAGGCAATTGAGAAGTATGCAGAAGCGGCCATATCTTTAATAATGTGCGGAGAACACTGTTTATTATTGTGAGCACTGAGCTACTTAACCTTTGAAGGTCGATGTTTGATGCGTCGATGCGAATGAAGATCCAAACATCAGTGTCGTCACAAAAAGATAACTCATTAACAGCATATGTATAACAACTGTGTGCTACCATAGAAAGGGTTATGATTGGTTCTTGTGTGCTACCATGGCTAGTGTCACGCTTGGTTCTTGTGTGCTACAATGGCTAGTGTCACGCTTGGTTTTTGTGTGCTGCAATGGCTAGTGTCATGCTTGGTTCTTGTGTGCTACCATGGCTAGTGTCACGCTTGGTTCTTGTGTGCTACAATGGCTAGTGTCACGCTTGGTTCTTGTGTGCTACAATGGCTAGTGTCACACTTGGTTCTTGTGTGCTACAATGGCTAGTGTCACGCTTGGTTCTTGTGTGCTACAATGGCTAGTGTCACGCGTGGTTCTTGTGTGCTACAATGGCTAGTGTCACGCTTGGTTCTTGTGGGCTACCATAGCCAGGGTTATGATTGGTTCTTGTGTGCTACAATGGCTAGTGTCACGCTTGGTTCTTGTGTGCTACAATGACTAGTGTCACGCGTGGTTCTTGTGTGCTACAATGGCTAGTGTCACGCTTGGTTCTTGTGTGCTACCATAGCCAGGGTTATGATTGGTTCTTGTGTGCTACAATGGCTAGTGTCACGCTTGGTTCTTGTGTGCTACAATGGCTAGTGTCACGCTTGGTTCGTGTGTGCTACAATAGCCAGGGTTATGATTGGTTCTTGTGTGCTACAATGTCTAGTGTCACGCTTGGTTCTTGTGTGCTAAAATGGCTAGTGTCATGCTTGGCTCTTGTGTGTTACCATGGCCAGTGTCATGGTTGGTTCTTGTCTTCTGCGCAAGACAGGACAATCACGACAATCAAAATGAAATGGTTGAGAACAGACCTTAATGTTACAAGGGGAGATAGAATGAGAAATTACATTTTAAAAATAGTGCTTGAACTACTCGTTGTAATTAACATAGCAAAACAAATAATAAGATAGGTCGTTCATCTAGTGCGAAGGCAACCTGATCAACTACCACTGCACGCATATAGTACAAGAAAATGGTCTGGTTACAAGGCACCAGAACAATCACGTAGCATATGGCCTACAACGACCCACGTAACACACTTTCCCCAGAAAGAAGACCACCAAATTAAACGGCACTTTTGTACGCAGGATCCCACCAGTGTTGTACGCAGAAACTCAACATAGTTGTCCGCACAAACCCACCAGTGTTGTCGGCACAAACCCACCAGTGCGAACTTGTAATGGTCGCATCAACATTGATCCTCCATGCTCAGTCCTTTAATTTTGGATGTTGTTGTCCTTGAACGTGACCGTAATTTTGGATGTTGTTGTCCTTGAACGTGACCGTAATTTTGGATGTTGTTGTCCTTGAACGTGACCGTAATTTTGGATGTTGTTGTCCTTGAACGTGACCGTAATTTTGGATGTTGTTGTCCTTGAACGTGACCGTAATTTTGGATGTTGTTGTCCTTGTACGTGACCGTAATTATGGATGTTGTTGTCATTGGAAGTGACCGGGCGAGGCTGGCACATGATCGCGACTCTTTCAGCAGGGATGTGATGAGTGCCACATTTTTCTAAGGATATGCTACATGATGACAATGATGATGATGATGATGATGATGATGATGATGATGATGATGATGATGATGTCTTCTGTTTTGACCACAAATAAATGATAACATGAGGAAAAGAAAACAGATAATGATGTCTTAGAGAAATTAAGAGTGCAAAAAAAGAAAATTGATGAAAAACATTAGAGACTGACAGCTAAGGTATTTTGGTCAGAGAAACAGGCAAAATACCTTGCAAAAAACAAAAATTTTGCAGAGAAAGGTGAAGGGCACACGTGTCAGAGATAAACAGTTTCTTTAGCTGGGAGGATAACATCAAACGATGGATTGAAAAATGTCTGGCAGATTGTACCATCGAGACATGAGACAGAGGACGGAGAACCATTGCAGCCGCCTTTCAATGTGGAAAAGGCACGTGATATGATCAGCTGACCTTCAATGTGGAAAAGGCACGTGATCTGATCAGCTGAACTTCAATGTGGAAAAGGCACGTGATATGATCAGCTGACCTTCAATGTGGAAAAGGCACGTGATCTGATCAGCTGACCTTCAATGTGGAAAAGGCAGGTGATCTGATCAGCTGACCTTCAATGTGGAAAAGGCACGTGATCTGATTAGCTGACCTTCAATGTGAAAAAGGCAAGTGATCTAATCAGCTGACCTTCAATGTGGAAAAGGCAAGTGATCTGATCAGCTGACCTTCAATGTGGAATCGGCACGTGAGCTGAACGAAACTGAACTGTGCATGATCATGTAGCTTTATTTCGTTCTCAATCATCCATCAGCTCGTCTATGCGTCATTTTCCATATCCTGCGTCCAATTCAAATCCAATTTAATTTCACTACTGGTTTAATTAAATGTTCGGGGCTATTGTGAAAAAGATGGCCGATTGAAATATTTTGATAGTCTTCTGGATCTTGAAAGCTGAAATGTCACTGTCCTAACTAAATGATCTTTGAAATAATAATATATTTTTCTAAAACCAAACTAACTAAACCAAAAAAAAGCACTCTCTTAGAATCTCATGCGAATGCTTAAATTACACTGTTTTGTTTGAATATTAAAACTTGTTATTTTTCATAACTATTACATTTTTACAGATTGTGCAAAAAATGTAGTATTTTCTATTTTTTTAGTCGCGTTTGTTTCTATTTTTAGCAAACAATATTTTGGCTAAAATCTTCAATAATGTCACGTCCATTATAAATAACTGGCATGTTTATCTCACGTCCTTCTGAACCTCCGAACGCAAGAAAAGTGACTCGATACTCTTTAGAAGGGAGAACTTCACTCTGCGATGTTTGACTGTGTCGTGACAAACCATACCTTCAAGCATTTTTAATGAAGGTCTAAACTGTGATTGTGGAACAGGCTTAAGTTTCCACTTCTTCGTAAAGCACATTTCCGTGAATCTGAGACGATTTAAAAGTAACAACTTGTGCATTGTTCTGTAAGAGCTGATTCTCTGTCATTGTCAGTTCCAGTTTTACCTCCTGCTCGCATCTACTGTTCTTAAAATGTTCTATGGCCTTCCACGAGTAAGTGTGACTTTATAGATTATTCTAAATTTGATAAATTTAATCTTTTATTTATTTTTCTTAATGCGGCCCGTGAATTATTAGATGCTACAAAGCGGATGCGTGTCCAGTACTCAACATAAACTCACTGTATCTGCGCATGTTTTAGTCATGTCTGCCAAAGATAGGTCCGACAAGCACGAAAGTGTAACGAAAGCTCTTGGGTTCTGTTTCAGAATTCGTGCCAGTGCGCATGCCATGTTGACACACGAATATTTCACACTTTCAATCATAATACTGCAAGTTCAGGAAAACTGATATTCTTTACATGTCTAACTGAGGCCATATCTAATATTTAAAGTTTGAAGACACGTTCATGTACTTCTGTCGGAGCAATTGTAATAAAGTTACAAGGGTCCAGCGAGCCAGGGAAGGGGAAGACCTGAGAACACCGTTCGTGGTACCCACGCATAACTGCAGAACCCTGTCCGAGAGATGGAGTTCGTAGAACAGTCATTGTTCGAAATTCTTCAACAACGCTCGTTTAAGACTCTCCAGCCAGAATGGATGTTCCCACGTTTCCTACTGAGAAATCCCACGACCTTTTAGGTCACATAGACAGTTCAAGACAATGTATCTTTTCTATAGCGGCACAATAGTTCAAGGGAAGTTGAGGAACGAGGACTGAAGAGAAAGAGAAATCATTGGTCGAAGCGGGTAGAACATGATATATAAATTAGGGGAACAGCATTTTCGGGGTATAGACCACAGAAGAGATGACTACCGGTCAGTTTGTTGGATAGCGAGAACAGAGCGAGTAACATCTGCTTAAGTGAGTAGTGAGAACAGAAAGATATAAAAGCTGTAGTACAATAGACAAGTCACCGAAGCAGATTCTAGTCACTGAGAGGGAACTAGAGACCACTGACTTGTTAGCATTTGACTGTGTGTGTTGTCCTGTTTAAATCGACGCTGACACCTTGTCACACGTGACGCCGACTTCCAAGTTCCTGAGTGGCATTCGTCTGCGTCAGAAGGAGACGTGTTACTTCAAACACGAAGCTGTCGTACCGACAACACGTCGTAACACAGGTGTTACTCTTGGCCTGACAACTACGGTAACAGAGCCAGTGCCGTCTGTCATAGACACGAGAACCCCTGTCACCAAAGGTGTTAGAGTAGGGAATCCACCACGGTGCAAGAACCGCTGTGGTCGTCGCATAGTTTCTAACTAGACGACGGAGAAGAGGAACCATCAGAAATAATCGCTGAAATCATGTTCTTGATATGAAGACGAGACAAGAGGCTATTTGGACACACACGATGCAGAAGTTGAGAGGAGAAACATAAAGCCACCAGAGGAGCGAGGACCGAAAGATTGATAGAACAGATTAGCTAGATAGGATTGTATCAAGAGTGAGATTGAACTTTGAATGGAACATTAGCTAGATAGGATTGTATCAACACAGAGTGAGATTGAACTTTGAATGGAACATTAGCTAGATAGGATTGTATAAACACAGAGTGAAATTGAACTTTGAATGGAACATTGGCTAGATATGATTGTATCAACACAGTGTGAGATTGAACTTTGAATGGAACATTAGCTAGATATGATTGTATCAACACAGAGTGAGATTGAACTTTGAATGGAACATTAGCTAGATAGGATTGTATCAACACAGAGTGAGATTGAACTTTGAATGGAACATTAGCTAGGATTGATCATGTGATAGATACTGGGGTTAATTATGAGCAAGAGAAATGCATGTGCTATTTGCACGAAACTCTTGAGAGAGATTTAAGTTAGTTGAGTGTGATGAACATTAGAATACGATTCTCGAGCCAAATTTATTGATATAATGTGTATGAAGTTTATGTAATGAACATTGGTTTGTTTTTGCTGCTGTTAAAATAATTGTTTGTGTTTTAATTAGGTTGTAAGTTGAGGAGTGATAGTTGTAAAAGAAAATGTTCAGTAGTGATACACATGTAACATATTCTATTGTTTGCATCAACATAAAAATACCATAATGTCATTTGTAATTAATTCTGACTGCCGAAGTCACGAATTCAGATAATGATTGTCGCACGATACTCCGACAGTCTCAGTCCGTGAATAATTTCCGGCTCGTTAGCGTCATTATCATTATATAAATAATCTCTATCCAAGTCGTTTTAACCAAAATGTAATTATGTGGTTTCTTATCTTCAATGATCGCCAGAGGGTCTTGTATTGTATTTCTGACTCTATCTAGCCTAGGAACTCAGCAACTCACATAATGTTTCCATTGCACTTTGTTCTTAGTCGTTCACCAATCTAAATATATTTTATTTTTTTGACATCATCCGTTCGAGCTGTTGTGCTTATTATCAGGCAATAGATTACACTTTCCAATTGTTCTCTATCTATTGCTATTTTTTCTAGGGTCGCCAGTCTGGTTCGCTGACCCTGATGTAAGCAGTCAGTTATGAGTCTGCTGTTTTCAGCTCATTCACTGTGCTACCTTTTCGGCACGGAACCGATCTACAGCTTCGTCTTCCCAAGATGACACATCCATGCCCAGTCCTTCATGCCCTATGCTTTTCCATGATGTCACACACATGTCCAGTCCTTCTTGCCCCATGCTTTTCCAGGATATCACACCCATGTCCGGTCTTTCTTGCCCTATGCTTTTCCAGGATGTCACATCCATGTCCAGTCCTTCATGCCCCATGTCTTCACAAGATGTCACACCCATGTCCAGTCCTCCATGCCCCATGTCTTCCCAAGATATTACACCCATGTCCAGTCTTCCATGCTCCATGTCTTTCCCAAGATGTCACACCAATGTCCTTCATGCCCAACATCTTCCCAAGATATTACACCCATGTCCAGTCCTTCATGCCCCATGTCTTCACAAGATGTCACACCAATGTCCTTCATGCCCAACATCTTCCCAAGATATTACACCCATGTCCAGTCTTCCATGCTCCATGTCTTCCTAAGATGTCACACCAATGTCCTTCATGCCCAACATCTTCCCAAGATGTCACACCCATGTCAAGTCCTTCTTGCCCCATGCCTTCCCAAGATGTAACAACCCATGTCCAATCCTTCTTCCCAAGATGACACTGAGAAGAGTGACATGACCTACCGTGGCAAGGAGAGGGAGTGTAAGGACGAAACTAATTGCTCCTAGTTTAACCACGATCTTTTACTGGAAAGCCTACACCGTGCTCTCTCACGCTCTCTTCGTTGGGTCTTTTATTTGCTACTAGAATGCGTAGGCTTTCTCACTCATTGACCCCGAGCATACTAACCAAGATTCTTAAAGTGTAATGTCCAGGTCGAGTCTTTTAAATTAATTCTTAACAACGTGTATCTGCCTTAACAACGTGTATCTGCCTTAACAACGTGTATCTGCCTGGCATCACTTGTATCCTGCAGGTGATCGGGCTGTCCAATCAGCTTAGTACGAATATTCCAACATCACAGTTTAACTGTTGATGCTCGTATTATGGATGACGCTGGAAGGCCTCTCAATGTCACAAGCTTGGGCATCTTTCTATGGAGAACAAATTATTACCCATGCAGCTGGACCCCTGCTCCATGTACCTAATTGATTCAGGGGAAAAATAGTCTACACATCCTGGAATCAGCGACGTCGTAGGAGTTGCCAGAATAACGATGAACCCGCTACTAGACTTCATTAGAGATACCAGCTCCAGAATGTTGCCCAGAGTTTACTTTTGAAGCCCTTCTCTTGAACACCTATTCCACAAGGCGGTGAAGACAGTAATGATAGTTCCGCGACTCACATCATGGTAATTCTTTTAACAAACCACTTGTGTGCTTCCCGCAGTTTCATCACGGAAAGAACGAATATTTACCCTCGATAATCCTAGAATTCAAATTAGTTGCACCCCTTGCATGGATTTAAACACAGACCGTAGGTTCTTCCTACACCACAATATGCTGGTTTTAATTCCAAACGTCCGCAAAACACAGGAGCGCTATCTTTCTATAAGGGCACACATTACTTCAATTAGATGCATATTGTCTATTAAAGCTCATCATTTCAGTGGTTTTGTTAGTTCATTGTTTCCCTTGGTTTGCTTGTATACAACAAGATTAGCTATGTCAAATATCACAAAAGTATCTCTGTTATTCGCAGAAAGTATGAATTATATGGGATGTTCTTACGTGTATATTAATACTGTTTTTTAAAAACATATTTTTACTCATTCTATTTCACATATTTTCACAGTGTTAATGGGATCTTGTTTTTATTCCGATCTTGGTATTTTCTATGGCAGGACGATATCACAAATAATGAAGTCCTAGCAAGAGCCAGTGTGACTAGCATTCAAGCATTTTGGAATAAAGGTCAGTTGCGATAAGCTCGCCATCTTGCTCGAATGTCAAGTTCATGGCCCCGTTAGTCATCTGAGATAAACTGGTCATCTTGCTGGAATGTCAAGTCCAAGGCACCGATAGAGTCATCTGAGATAAACTGCTCATCTTGCTGGAATGTCAAGTTCAAAACACCGATAGAGTCATCTGAGATAAACTGGTCATCTTGCTGGAATGTCAAGTTCAAGGCACCGATAGAGTCATCTGAGATAAACTGGCCATCTTGCTGGAATGTCAAGTTCAAGGCACCGATAGAGTCATCTGAGATAAACTGGTCATCTTGCTGGAATGTCAAGTTCAAGGCACCGATAGAGTCATCTGAGATAAACTGGCCATCTTGCTGGAATGTCAAGTTGAAGACACCGAAAGAGTCATCTGAGATAAACTGGTAATCTTGCTGGAATGTCAAGTTCAAGGCACCGATAGAGTCATCTGAGATAAACTGGCCATCTTGCTGGAATGTCAAGTTCAAGGCACCGATAGAGTCATCTGAGATAAACTGGCCATCTTGCTGGAATGTCAAGTTCAAGGCACCGATAGAGTCATCTGAGATAAACTGGTAAGCTTGCTGGAATGTCAAGTTCAAGGCACCGATAGAGTCATCTGAGAT
Organism: Ariolimax columbianus; assembly: GCA_036924085.1. Lineage (NCBI taxonomy): Eukaryota > Metazoa > Mollusca > Gastropoda > Stylommatophora > Arionidae > Ariolimax > Ariolimax columbianus. Next base: position 170,937,626 of record JAVGWX010000001.1, read on the forward strand.
AAACTGGCCATCTTGCTGGAATGTCAAGTTCAAGGCACTGATAGAGTCATTTGAGATAAACTGGCCATTTTTCTCAAATGCCAAGCGTAAGGTTCGGATAGAGTATTCTGTATGGCGAGTTGGGTGAAGGAAGACGGTCACGGATACGTCCACAAAATAATCGATTCAAGGCAGTCAGACGGAGTCTCACAAGTGCTGTCAAATGGACACTACAACTTTGAAAAATCTGTCCTCAAATTTCCCAGCCAGGAAGGGCGTGGTCAAAAATGGCATTTCAGTCAGCGAAAGCCTCTATGCAGGCAGCTTTGGACAGACAAGCGATCAGAAAAGCTAGAGCAGAGGAAATACCAGTACCAGAAACATACTATATTTGCCAGTCATGTCGCAGAACTTCAGTTTCTTGTATTGAATTGATCTTCCACAAGCACGACCATGTTGTAAGATATAGGGTAATAATGGGGGTCCACATCAACAACGATAAACAAATTATTATCACCATGATATAATATCTCTCCTGTACCGAATTTTCTTTGTTGTTAGTGATCTTATTTATTTTTTCGTTTGTTTGTTCGTTGTTAAATTTTAACCGTGTAGCAAACCCCACTATTTGCCCTGGGCGTTATTCCAACTTAGAACATTATCACACTCATCCACATCATTCATGACCAAACTCAGTAAATGACATATCACACAGCAGGTGGCATATTTATTATATAATACTCATAGCAGAAAAATGAGTAGTGAAATTACAAACACAATACAATACATATCATCTTAACTAAGTATTCTATTATTATATATAAATGTTAATATACATATTAACTAAAGCATTTAAGCATTAGCTCTTGATGGAATTCCCAACTATCTAAAACCCAGTTCTATTGCCTTACTCCCATCACACATACTTTAACTGCATCCTCGACACACCGTATCAAAAACTTCCTCACTCAAATCCCCTCAGGCAGGCGATCTGGACATACCTCGTTCACAATGTCCACTGCTTACAACACGTTTAGATTATATATCACTAACATTCGTCCAACAGTCTATCAATCGCTCCTCTATCTAAGTCGGTGAGCTAAACAGACTATCTAAATCCAGTCTCTCTCTCTCTCTCGCTCTCATCTCTTTCGCTCTTATCTCTCTATCCAGCCTCCTCTCCATCCAACCTCTCGAGCTAAACTTTGTCTCGAGTTATATACACTCATACAAAGTCAGAGCTTGACCAATGGATCTCAGGGGATGGCTCTATTCAGTCTTATTGGAACGAAATACTTTGCACACCTGTCACTCATCTATCGCAGCAAGCACCGCTGCCAATCCGTCTGTCAATCATTCTCCCCCTACCCAAATCGGAAGGCCAGTGGTCAGCTCCTACCTGTCCACATTCTTTGCCCCAACTCTGTTCTCCTTTTGTTGAGACGGTGAGTGACTTTGACACGTATTCAGGTACCTTTGTTATCAGCAACCACATCACCCCTGTCCTAAACTCTCTGCTCCGACGGGAACTGTTACACCGTCATAAAGTCATTTACACGCCATTCGACATATTAGGAATATGGTGTTAGGTCCATATTTACTCATTCAGTTGCACCCTAGGAGTGATGTGGTCAGCACTACGCGGCAGCCTTACTATACTTTTTTTTAGTCTTGGGCGATTCTGTAGCAGTTTGTGATCGAAGAAAATATATAGCACCAACAGGGGATTAAACCTTGATTAAACCACTGCTCCTAATTAAGCTTGTTAGATATTGTTTGTGTTGTACACCCCGCATCTTCAGTTGCAACAATGCAATGTAGCGTCATTATTTCGTTCCTTCCTCCTACGCTAATCTGACATATATTAGTCGGCGTTTTCCCTTCAGTTGGAGGAAACTTTTTAAAACTATTTTTAACACAAAGATTGTGTTCTATTTCTTTGCTGGTTCAGATTACTGTGTTTGCATGTGTTTTGTTGTTGCTATTCATTTTCCACTACAAACTGTGTACCATCTTCGTAACATAAATAATGATTCGAGTGCCATATAGACTATTCTTTTTGTTTCATCTCCATTTTCTTTTTATGGACTTTATTTTGCTCCTTTTAATTCTTCGCAACATTTCCAGATACTTCACGACTATTTGAATATTACCATTAACAGGCAGTCTGATTCTGTACTGTCTTATGTAGTCTGGTACTGTACTGTCTCACGTAGTCTGGTACTGTACTCTCACGTAGTCTGGTACTGTACTGTCTCACGTACTCTGGTACTGTACTGTCTCACGTAATCTGGTACTGTACTGTCTCATGTAGTCTGGTTCTGTACTGTCTCACGTAGTCTGGTACTGTACTGTCTCACGTAGTCTGATACTGTACTGTCTCATGTAGTCTGTTACTGTACTCTCACGTAGTCTGGTACTGTACTGTCTCACGTAGTCTGGTACTGTACTCTCTCACGTAGTCTGGTACTGTACTCTCACGTAGTCTGGTACTGTACTGTCTCACGTAGTCTGGTACTGTACTGTCTCACGTAATCTGGTACTGTACTGTCTCATGTAGTCTGGTTCTGTACTGTCTCACGTAGTCTGGTACTGTACTGTCTCACGTAGTCTGATACTGTACTGTCTCATGTAGTCTGTTACTGTACTGTCTCACGTAGTCTGGTACTGAACTCTCACGTAGTCTGGTACTGTACTGTCTCACGTAGTCTGGTACTGTACTGTCTCACGTAATCTGGTACTGTACTGTCTCATGTAGTCTGGTACTGTACTGTCTCACGTAGTCTGGTACTGTACTGTCTCACGTAGTCTGATACTGTACTGTCTCATGTAGTCTGTTACTGTACTGTCTCACGAAGTCTGGTACTGTACTGTCTCACGTAGTCTGGTACTGTACTGGCTCACGTAGTCTGGTACTGTACTGTCTCACGTAATCTGGTACTGTACTGTCTCATGTAGTCTGGTACTGTACTGTCTCACGTAGTCTGGTACTGTACTGGCTCACGTAGTCTGGTACTGTACTGGCTCACGTAGTCTGGTACTGTACTGTCTCACGTAGTCTGGTACTGTACTGTCTCACGTAGTCTTGTACTGTACTGGCTCACGTAGTCTGGTACTATATAAGCAGGCGGATCAGCCAACCTTCTCGGCACCAATTTAAATATTTTGGGCTTTGTGAAAAATCATGTGAAATTAGTGTCATGTTTTAATAGACAATTATTAAAGAGCAAAGATAAAGACAAAACTGAATGCCTCTCAAACGATAGGAATGACAACATCAACAGTAAAAACTCCTCTTTCAATGTCAGATTAAGGTGGAAGGAAATATTCACGCAAGACAATAAATCAAATAGCTTAATGCTGTCAAAATTGAAAACGGAAAACGCGTAGCAGCATGAACGAACAGTGATGTGCAAGATAAAACAGACTTTCTGAAAAATGTAAAAACAGAATGCAACATGCTTCCATTAGCATTGATTATGGGAGAGAGGTTTCTGTAGCATTATATAGAATAACTCCTGCTTTGTGGATGTAAATCTTGGCAGTGATTACTCGATCAGAAAATAATGTGACAGCAGCGGAGATTTGGTTATTGAAGAGAACGTTATGTCTTCTACGGAACGCTAAGACATCATATGAATTTATATGAGTGGCCTTCAAATGAAAACCTTAAATATATTTTGTTCGTAAATTTATTCTGAAAGAGTGAGACACAACTGTATCATTTGTCGACGTAGTCACCATTTCGTTCAATACATGTCCCCAAAACCCTTTAAAGTGCATGGATTCGTGTAGAAACAAATTTATTTCGGTCGAATGTGTAACGACTCATGCTGGACCTGAAAGATGTTCCTACCAATGCCTCTTTTATTCGCCCAAACACGTGGATATCACGTGGGGCTAGATCTAGTGAGTACGGCGGATGTGGTAGATACTGAAAGTGGAGATCGATGATTGCAGCCGTTGTACCGGCAGTATGGCGTCGAGCATTTTTATGTTGCAAAATGACACATTTGCTCATTAGTCCACATCTTTTGTACTTGATTGACGATCAAAGATGATTCATGAGAAGATATGTAAACGTGGTGACAGTGTTCATCATGAACATGTAGTGTTCTAAAATAACGCCTCGTTCATCCCAAGACAATCAGCATAACCTTTCCTGCAGATTGCTGTTTGCGAATCATCTTCGGCTTTGGTGAGAAGAGATGGCGCCATTCCATGCTCGATCTCTTCGTTTCAGGCTCGTGGTAGTGAACTCTTGCCAGGAAACCATCGCCACCTGATTGAAAGTGCTACAAAAGTTGCTGACAGGCATCAATGCGTCGTTGCTTCTTTTCTGGAGTAAACTGCCGTGGCACCCACCTTGTAGACACTCTGTGGTACTGTAGTACATCAAGGGGGATGAGCTGTGCTGAACCTTGACTGATGTCCACTTGTTCGGCAATTTTATTCACAGTCAATCGGCTATTTTCCTTTATGAGGTGGTGAAGGACTGCAATCGACTATAGGGTCATTACACGGTGTGTGTGACCCGGTTAGCAACAGACTGTTACAGAACTCACGCCGTTTTGGAAACTTTCTACTCCCCTCCCTTGCTAGAGTGAAAGGCATGAATTACCGTACATGATCGTCATTCGTCCATGAAAGGCATGCATTACTGTACTGGACTTTCATTCGTCCATGAACGGCATGCATTACCGTACTAACCTTCATTCGCCGATTAATTTCTATAAGTTTCACCCCTTCGCTGCTCAGAAAACAGATAACAGAACTCTGCTCCTATTTGGTGCATGTCAATAACGAGGCAGTAATCTTTTAACTGCAATATAACGCCAAGTTGTTAATCTATACCGTGATTGTATGTGCAAGACACTCTTGGCATCCTTAGCAACCATATTAACAAAATACAATACAACAGCAGGGTTTTTCTCATTTTTATCCCAGTTTTAAGGTTTTCGTTTGAACCCCCATCGTATCCGACTAAGCAATATTAACAGATCACAACACATATATTCAATTCATTGTGTCCGTCCTCAGAAAGAACAACATAACAGTCCACTGGCAATGGGAAAGTTCGAGGGCAAGGTAAGACGAGGAAGAAAAATGCACTATCATAGTATAATGAATGCGAAAGCCAGTCGTTCAGAAAGCGCTGAAATGTTTACCTGGCGGACGAAGGTAATTGATCATCTTCGATCTCATGTTTACACAGGATAATGGTACTGGCATATCGTTAACAGGAGCCACTAATATGTGTCGTACTTCGCACTTAATCATAGTGAAGCAACTATCATGTGTCGTTATTATGTTTTTCTTTACTCTTTATAGAAGAGCACAACACCCTATGTGTATAACATGAAAGATTAAAACATTTATAACATCTATTGATTCAACCAAAACATTAAAATCAACATACATAGATCATAAAGAGAACATTCAGTTAGATGTGCACATGGTGACTTACCAAATCTAGAAGATATATACAAATGAAGATCATTACAATTACTTATCCATGTTCGTATGTTTATCTGCAAAACGATCGAGATTGGAGCTCAAAACTGGTGCTTGTATACGAATTAAATTACTTACCATCTGATAGCAGAGTCTAGAAACTTCGAAAGACCATTTATTATTTGTACAATACAGACGGACCAATTATCTTCGTTATTATATCATGGTCCAGTATTATCATCTCACATCACACATAACATTCATTCTTATTGGATGTTGATGTGCAGTCATAATTGTTTACCGGTATTGTCTACTAACACATTCTACCAGCACATCCTACCAGAATTTTCTACCAGCACTTGCTATCAGCACTTTCTATCATCACTTTCTACCAGCACTTTCTACCAGCACTTTCTACCAGCAAATTCTACCAGCACTTTCTACCAGCACTTGTTATCAGCACTTTCTACCAGCAGTTTCTATCAGCACTTTCTAACAGCACTTTCTACCAGTAGTTTCTACCAGCACTTTCTACAAGCACCTTCTATCAGCACTTTCTAACAGTAGTTTCTACCAGCACTTTCTATCAGCACTTTCTACCAGTAGTTTCTACCAGCACTTTCTACAAGCACCTTCTATCAGCACTTTCTAACAGTAGTTTCTACCAGCACTTTCTATCAGCACTTTCTACCAGTAGTTTCTACCAGCACACACTACCAGTACTTTTTACCAGCACATTCTGCCAGCACTTTTTTCTAATACTTTCTACCATCACATTCTACAAGCACATTCTACAAGCACATTCTACCAGCACATTCTACCACACTTTCTACCAGTACTTTCCAGCAGCACTTTCTACCAATAATTTCTACTAGTGCTGTTTACAGGCACTTTATTCCAGCCCTTTTTAAAGCCGTTATTACCAGCATATTCTACCAGTACTTTCTACCAGCACTCTTTTCCAGTACTTTGTACCAGCAATTTCGTCCAGTACTTTATACCAGCATTTAAAACCAGCACTTTAAATCAGCACTTTAAATCAGCACTTTTAACACTGCTGTGCGGCTGCTGCTAACCATAAACACAAAAGGTCAACAACTGAAACTTGGACACCTAACAGTGTGACTGAACAAATGTACAATTCTGTCTTATCTCTTCTTCTTCTTCTTCTTCTTCTTCTTCTTCTTCCTTCTTGTTCAGTTCGATATGCGTTTAGAGCAAGAAATTGGGGGCTGGCGACTGTATTCTTTGAGAGTAACAGTTAGCGAAGCCATGTTAATCCAGGGTCAGCTTAATGCCTTTGCGCAGACCGAAGTAAGAGTTTAGTATTTACTATAAGTTGTAACTTGTCTGGATTTGGGGGTAGATGTTAGATCTAACCATTCTTAGTATCGGACTGGTACCAGACATAGTGGGCCGGTGGGGAGGGGAGGGGGATTGACGACAAGGATTTTCACGTCAGGCTGTCACATTTGGAGTGACAGTGACGTGTAAAAATTTATGTCTATAAGACTCTAGAAGGGAGGCGTCAAATGAGTTTGATGGCTAACCAGCCAACTCGGGAGGACTATTCGACAGCAATTTTGGGTCACCGCTTTAAAAAGGGTCTATAAAATAGGAGGAGAGAGCGTTTACGCTGTGGTTTTCCAATCATACATCTAGCGTCTTGCATTTTGCTCAAATGATGGAGGGATGCGAATGGTGGACACCCTGTGAACAATATGAGAAGCAGATGTGATGATTTATCTCACTATAGATGCCACCAGACTATGAATTTGCCGGTAATTCACACTAGTCGACGACTTACACTTGTGTTCATGAAAACGTGTTGTTGTTTTCGATTTTATCTGGTTAATTCGTTCGGTTTGTGTGTTTTCTTCCGTCCGATTATCCTGGTCTGGACATCGGCTATATGCATAGCACTACTCTTAAACGTGTGTAATATTTCACTGTCTAGTTCACAGCTGAACTTTACGAAATTGGCGTCCTTCGCCCTAACTGTAAACAGTGTCTGCTTTGTTGTATGAAATTTAGACACAACTATAATGAACTGCAGCCTGGAGAGAGATGGGCTCCGCCAGGTGTTTGGCGGCCCAAGACGCACCGTTGTTGTATGGCGGAAGCTGGTACGACAAACTGCAGTAACGGTGCCTCAACGACCTTCTAGGTTATGGGACTGATGGTGATGATGATGATGAAGGACTGGAATCTAATATTTTTTTTAAAGACAGTAATTGTTCGCAGTAGTTTATCTGGAGAAATTTGAAAATTGCAATACGTTCTTTTAAGAGATTCAAAAATCTCAAAAATGTGTCCAGGGAAAGAAATCGCATTGCACATTAGAAACAGAATCACGTCTCAATAACTTTTCAGAAAAAAATAATAAATCTCAATCATTCCTCAAAAGTGTGTCACTAATATCAATGTCTTTATTAGAACGTAATAGACACCCGTAAATTTTGAAATCTGAGAACGTCATTTCTCCATCACATAATTAACTATAGAAAACATACAATAAGAGATAGACTCGACACAAAATAATGGCGATGGACTAGACTAATGGAGATTAACTAAACGCAAAACAATGGCGGTGGAGATTAAAGAGAGAAACCATAGATAAACACGATCCACGTCTGACACAAACCTAACAAAAGTGCTAAACATGTCGTTTTTTTAATGCTCAGTGGAAGAAGAGTGCACTTATAAGGCAACAATTGTAGAAAGGAACCAGAAGCGAATACTAAAGGGATGTGTCTCTCATATGCAGAGCTGATAATACAGGACAGAGGTGAACTACAGGTTCAGACTCAACAAACAGGGGGGTGGAATGATACTTTGAGTACCACGTCATACACAATGTTATTAACACACAACTCGATATCCATGTGTGTAGACTTTGATCGGACAAAAGTGGCTCGTATTATTTCTGGCATTAATGGCGATAGACATCCACGTCCTCGATTTAAAACTGGGGTTCACAAACTGTCTGCAATAACGGCGCCTCGGTAAAGCAATATTGTTGCCCTGATAACACTTTGAGAGTAATATTGATGTCACAATATACTTTCACAATAATACTGATTTTATAGCACACTTGTACTATATTATTGAGTTAATAGTGGAAAACGTTGAAAATAATATTTATGTCATTCATTCTTAGAAATTAATATTGATTTCGTTGCACACTTTGAATTTAAATTTCATGATATCGTACACTTTTACAGTAATATCGTGTTATAGCCCACTTGGACAGGAATGCTGAGTTCACGACACACTTGGAAAGGAATACTGATTTCATGACACACTTGGAAAGGAATACTGATTTCACTACACACTTGGAAAGGAATACTGATTTCATGACACACTTGGAAAGGAATACTGATTTCACGACACACTTGGAAAGGAATACTGATTTGACGACACACTTGGAAAGGAATACTGATTTCACGACACACTTGGAACGTAATAATGATTTCACGACACACTTAGAACGTAATATTGATTTTACGACACACTTGGAAAGTAATATTGACTTAAGGGCATACTTGGAAAGTAATATTGACTTAAGGGCATACTTGGAAAGTAATATTGACTTAAGGGCATACTTGGAAAGTAATATTGACTTAAGGGTATACTTGGAATACCATATTTCATTACCCATGATCAGCTATGATAAGATGTTATTATAGTTGTACAATTATCTTTTTTACACACACACACACTCACACACTCACACACATACAAACACTCACACACACGCACACTCACACACACGCACACTCACACACACACACACACACACTCACACACACACACACACACACACACATACATCCACAACCAAATGCACAGACACATACACACTTGAAACACGGTGGAAGTCAGGAAAGCCATAATTTAACTGAAAGATGACAACGCCGCTGGCCCAGTTGGATTGTGAAATTAAAAGGACTCAAACGAAAAAATTATAGGACTTCAAATTTTTTGATGACTTGGCCCTTATATCAACTATAAAATAAAATGAAGCAACGTGAGGCATAGTCACAGAAATTGAGGTCAGTAATCCATAGAGGGAAGATTAAGATTCTCATAATAATCAATTCACGTGTTGGTGGGAGAACCCCATTCAAGAGTCGGATTCATCTTTATACTCAGACAGCAGCAGAGACAAGATAAGGATGATGTGTGAGTGGTGGGGAGGGGCAACAGTGCAGAACATAATATTTAGTAAAAGATACAAAATGCGCCACGGAGATTGATTGTCCTGTCGAAAATGCGTTTATATAATTGGGCCAGGAGATCACAACTCCCATTTAATAAATCGGAGATCTCACGAAGCATAACAGTGGGCTGGCTCGGCTTCAACTGTATTAAGCCCATACTGCAACATATGAGAAACGTCAACGCTTTGGCTCACACCTTCAACAGTATGGTTATTCTAGCCATGGTATTTGGCTGCGAGGTGTGGAACCTACGGAAAGCTGATGCAGATAGACTAAGAGTTACCAAACGAGCGATATAGCGAAGAACATTGGAGATTTTCATTTGAGATCAAATCCGCAACGCAGAGATCAGACGTCATATTCCTTCTCTGTCATCATAGATGTCGTGTTGTTACGAAAATACAGATGGGTAGACCATTGGATATGCATGTCGGATAACAGATGGACACGTAGAGTGACGTCGTGGTGGCCCTACAACTTTAGACGCTCTCGCGACCGAGGATGAGGTAGAGAGACGGCATAGTGGAGGCTCTGTGCCCAACATGGTACACCAAGGCAACAGAGCAAAATGAGCTTACTCAACATTTGGCTACCTGTCATCAGACACACGTGTCTGATTGAATATTAGGATTTAGAGATTTTTTGATACACAACACGAAAGTGGTTTTCATCCTATTGGCCAAATTATGTACTTCAAAGAAATAAAGTCTGACACGAAGATTCAAGTTTTTTACCTCGAATGCTAAGGCAGTACTGTTAAATGGCTCTGAAGATTGGAGGTCAACAAAGTCGTTAGCAAAGCAGGTACAAACATTCATAAACAGATGTCTGCGTTGAATACAAGGTTTGAAGTGGTACGACAGGGTCATCAACGTCGAACTGATGGAAAGATCTCTGGTGAACGCGACATAAAGAGATGACATCGGCGATGGAAAAAAGCACACTTTTTGAAATGAGTCAGATTATATTGCAAGACATACACTGTTATGTTACTCTAGGGGCAAAAGGAGTAGATGCAGACCAAAACACTAATGGAAAAGAGAACTGGAGTTTAACACCAGGCGAGTCAGACAGCCGTGGCCTAATTTGTCGAATGGGCAAGGGACAGACAGACTGAGGTTGTTGGTTAACGACGCATGCTCAGTAGTGAGCTGAAAGTTTTGTGATTGACGCATATACATATTAAAGTGTTGCAGGGACGAAAGGGGAGTAAAGAAAGGTAACACTGTAACCTGGCAGACATATCCGAAGAATAGGTGACTAAGGAGGGTGTGGCATGGGGATAGATACCTTACCCTGAAGAAACTTTAGCCACAAAATCTTCAAGGGATATAGTCAGATGAACGCTTGATGACATTACATGTATTTATTGAAGTACTGTCAGTTTGTTTGTTTGTTCCGTATATAACTCTAAACCGTTCCACCTATCTGAACTAAATGTTGCACAGCTACCTTTTAGGATTTGTGGACACTACTGGCCGATGACATTATGATAATCCACCTCTATCCCCACATTGCATCTCCTTGACACATGAATAGTGTAAAGTCGGCAAAAGGTCAAAGTTGACATCAAATGATCGGACAAAGCTCATTGAAAGAATCCCAACGTGACAGACAAATCACAGAGTCCCTTGGGGTGTAATTATGTATATATATATATATATGTATATATCACTTCTCAACGTACAGATAGGACATCGCAAAACTACGGTACTGTAAAACTGCCATAGTGTTGCGTATTACAAACATATATACACACACACACATCCATATACTGGCCAATACGTCATGAAATATTGCTGAATGGAGTACGATCTGGTCATGAGAAGGTCATGCCTTCGCCAGTAGCGCAAACCTTGTCAATCAAACAAACATACATTATATATATATTATATGGTCTAATTCCTTCTACACTTGCTACAATGTATCCCTTGTTATTCTTTCTTCAGCAGCCATGATTCGGTGGGGTGATAGATCCAAAGACAGTGACCAGTCGTATAGCGTAATGATCTGTTGCAGCGGGCCCGGTTCATCGATGTGGGAGAACTTCCTTCAGAGCCTTCTGGACTTCATTAAGGAAAAGATGGTGCTCCATCTTACTGGAAAACGTCATTTTTAGATCTCTAAAATAACTGCTTGAGCAAATCAGAATTCTGACATGTTGAAATACGACGTTCCAATCACTGTACTCCCAATAAAAAAGAATGGTCCATACTTGTAATTTGTGCAATAAATGCAAACCAAACAGTTTTCAAGTTTGCAATTACCAAAAATATGCAGCCTTCAAAATATCGATTGGTTTGTGGAAGACCTTGAATGTATATAAAGCACACTAAATGCATATATTTATAGCACTACACGACACGCCAACGTTCCTTAGAATAACTGATAAACTGTTTCGATCCACTGATGTGGCAGGAAGTGGTCTGTATCTAGAGTTTTAACACAAACACTGATTAGGGAAGGGGATGATAAAAATAACCTTGTGTCTTTCAGGTGTCAGATGGAATATTTCCATGTGTGTCTTGTCAAGTTCAACTTTTTTGTCTAGTTTATAAATCACGTCAATATCAACAATCTAGTGGGGTTTCTGATTGAAAAAGACAGATTGATGAAAACGTGATAACCTTTGGGTTATAGTTTAACTTTTCTGTTTTAATGGTGGGACAAACTAGAATATCGTTCAGAGAGAAGAACCGAGTGGTACATTTAAAGATCCATACAGATTAAAAGTTCAGATTAAAATGTTGAAATATCCTTTAAGCTCATGACAATTGTTTCTTACATTCTTGTGTGTGTGTGTGTGTGTGTGTATGTGTGTGTGTGTGTGTGTGTGTGTGTGTGTGTATGTGTGTGTGTGTGTGTGTGTATGTGTGTGTGTAATTAATTGTTGCTATCCTATTCTTTGTTCTTCCTACTAGAAAGGAGTCATTTTTTCCTTTATTCCGCTCTCACAAATTTAAGTATTGTTACCATGACTAGGAAAGTCTTCTACCCATAGCCTGGCTAATAAACTTGTTCAAATAGACACACGACCATTTGGTTTGAACTGTCCTATCCTTTAAAGATTTTAGTGATTAACGGTATTATTTTAAATCCAAAGAAATACAATATTCCAGATTTGTCTCTTTACTAATGCATATTTGCATCCGGAAGACGCTCCATTTGGCAGAAAAGTGGATTCAAGCTTTGCAGAACTACAATATCGCATGTTCTATTAAAATGTAAATTGTTGATAACTGCATATCTAACTAAGTCAACGGTTGTCCCAAGAATATATAGACATTATTCAAATAAATGAATATTAAATTATAATATAATACCAACGTAGAATAACTATAACCCGTTCAGAAACATGTGACTTCAAACCACATCTAATATCTCAAGGACCCTTGCACTAATCACCATGAATGTGTGCATCATGTGCATTCAAACCTCATCTAATATCTCAAGGACCTTTGCACGGATCACTATGAATGTGCCCATGTCTTATTATATTGTTAAGTCAATGGGATTTGATCATTTACGATTAGGCAGATGCGGTCGTTTTCTCAAAGCAGAAACTGTGTTTGCACTTCTTGGGCTATATAATTATTGTGTCCTCATAAAATATAATTTGCTGCATTTGCAGAAATAGCCCAGTATTGAGGAGCCATAGACGTACCTTCAATTATCCTCACATTTAGCACAGTCATCTTTGTCTATTTTTTAAAGCGTAACATCGGTAAGCTCTTTAGCATCGCAGTCTGAAAGTTGTATGTTCAGCTGCCACCTATCCTTAAACTTAAACCAAACTAGTTTGAATGAGTTTAGATGTGAGTGGCAGGTGGCAGTCTCAAACACCTATATAACCAAGCACATACACAATAAGAAAACTTTCTTTACAAGTTCAATTATTTTAAGTGAATACTTGCTTTTCGTGGCTCCTGGGTGTGACTTCTCACAAATAATGTTTCCTTCGCTCGTATATTTGTCCAAAGGTAAAGCCCGCATCCTTTAACGTTTTCAATAACACAGATTTCGATCCATCAACACCTTTGTTCGTTTTCCAATTTCCATAGTGTCAGTATTTCTTTCAAATCAAAATCTTTTTACATTTTTTGTCAGCCTCTTTGTCAAGACTACCGTTTGCTTTCTTCTTTGTTGTTTTGTCTTCTTTGAACTTCTGTATTCTTGGACCTTACGATAGAATGGCCGTTGCCTTGAACCTGAAGCGTGCAGTGTTCTTTTCTCTAGTTTTGAAATGGAACAGTAAAGACTTCCACACCTAGCCTCGCTGCATCAATATGTTCACATCTTCGTTGCGAATGTTCGTGGAATGTTGCGAATTTCATCTTCATTCTCCTGAAAATATACCTCCAGTGAAAGTTGAGTATTTCACTTTGAAAAATACATAGAGTTTCTATAATGACGTGGACTCATACAAGTTTCAAGTTGATTTTGCAACATTTCGTGCGACTGATTTTACCGTTGGCTTTTCCCACCATACACGTGGGAATTGGTGCAAACAAATTTGCAGCAAATGATAACCACTGTGTAATACAATGAAAAAAACTTTTATGACCAGCTGTGCTGGTTTTTGTATATCACAAATAAGCAAAATCTGAAACCAGCTGTTTGCCTGCAATTTACCAAAAACGATTCCATAATGCCATGAAAATTAACCGTTTACTTGCAACATTTCAAGAATTTCGGTCAAGTGGTTGCTAAGTTATCGCATTTTAAAGAACGGCACTAGTTTCGAAACGTACTATTGTTGTGTTTTACTATATTCTTACATTTCTACATAGTCTATGTCAAATTAATCTCATTTGTGCTTGCGAGAAACAAGCAAGTGCGAATATCCTTTCGTGTATCAGTCAGAATAATGCAGCCCCTTCTTCAGTTTCCAGTAGTTTCGGCATTCCTCAATACGGATTGCCCCTTTGGTGTCGTTTTCGTAGCACGTCATAAAAATCAAGGGGGGGGGGGGGGGGGAGGGTATCCAACATCTTATTGAGAAGTGTGATGAGGGAGCAGATCGGTATGAACAAACGTGATCTCATACAGTCAATATTTATCGTCATCGTCTTTTACTTTAAAGTATAGCTAGTCCACCATATTGTAAATTTTCATATGTTCTTTTTGCTACCAGTGTCAACTATATTAGCCATTTAAACAACTTATGTAAAACAAATGACATTAGAGGAGGAAAAATACAAAACTTAACATTTGTCATCAAGTTGTTTGGTCCAAGTATGGTCAAAATTGAATGTTGACAATTACCCATTTATTTGATTTTAATGAAATATCCGTTCCAATAAACAATGATAATCACAAGATAATGATTTCTTGTTCGTTCAATAAGTAGCATCGGATTTTTGGGATAATGAGAATTATAACAAGAAATAACTCATTGACAAATAACTCACCAGTTTAGCCATTAGAGTTTTTGTTTTATTTGTTCTGAAGTTAAACACCAAAAACGTTCGTGTTAGCCAGAATTGTAAGGAGATGGGGTGATTATTTGACATTTCATTTTGTTGTTTTGTTTGATATTAATGTAATATTTTTTGAATAACCGTAAACTTTTAGCTAGCCAAACAGTCAACCCAATAGTCAGATTAATTAAATAAAATTGTCCTTTCTTTATGTTGTTTTTGTCTGATTCAAAATTCACACAATAAAAGTATCTAACATTCAACGTGCAGGTCCAGACGACTGTTTATATTTGCAGTTGATATTTTCACACACAGGACTGGCTCCAATAAACTAGCGATGGTCTTCGGCGTGGAAGGAACGTTATAGATAACCTCACGATGGTGTGTGGAATCAGTTTCTCGGATCAATATCAACAAAGATAATATGTGGTGCTCCTTCAACAATTCCATATGTTCTTTGCGAATGCCCACAATAAGTAGGTTTCTCTTTTGTGTGCCCTGAAAAGGACGTTAAGTGGCGGGTTGCAGTAGTTTTTCTCACATCTCGAGCGTGCTGATGAAGGTGGACAGGGGTCCTCCCGTTGGTTGTGCTAGGCTTGGCTTCATCTGCATGTTACTCACTACTACGGGGATCAAGTTGATCCCTCACCTTGTTAGCCAGACTGCCATGACAAAAGTCCGTTTCCAGGTAGGGCTACTAGGAAGATGAGGTGAGGGTCTTGGCCAGAATGTTTTGCCTGACCATGATTAAAATGTCTGATCAGTATATTTTTCCTGACCAGATGTTAGCTTTCCTCCCCAACAATTCCAAATAGACGGCAGACTTCCCTGACATCATCTCTGATGGGTGTGTCGGTGCAAGACGAGATAGTTTGAGTTATATAGGAGCAACAGCTGATAGCAGTCTGCCATGTATACCATGTCTGTCAATCATAGAGAGATGCAAGCAAGGTCTAGCAGCACAAACGACAATCATAGAGAGATGCAAGCAAGCTCTAGCAGCACACACGACAATCATAGAGAGATGCAAACAAGGTCTAGCAGCACACACGACAATCATAGTCTAGTAACACACACGACAATCATAGTCTAGCAGCACACACGACAATCATAGTCTAGCAACACACACGACAATCATAGTCTAGCAACACACACGACAATCATAGTCTAGCAGCACACACGACAATCATAGTCTAGCAGCACACACGACAATCATAGTCTAGCAACACACACGACAATCATAGTCTAGCAACACACACGACAATCATAGTCTAGCAGCACACACGACAATCATTGTCTAGGGGCCCACACGAGAATCATAGTCTAGCAGCACACACGACAATCATAGTC
This sequence comes from Ariolimax columbianus, assembly GCA_036924085.1. Lineage (NCBI taxonomy): Eukaryota > Metazoa > Mollusca > Gastropoda > Stylommatophora > Arionidae > Ariolimax > Ariolimax columbianus. The sequence goes on from JAVGWX010000001.1 coordinate 170,954,052, forward strand.
TAGCAACACACACGACAATCATCGTCTAGGGGCCCACACGACAATCATAGTCTAGCAGCACACACGACAATCATAGTCTAGCAACACACACGACAATCATAGTCTAGCAACACACACGACAATTATAGTCTAGCAACACACACGACAATCATAGTCTAGCAACACATACGACAATCATAGATGCTAACCAGAAGAAGATACTGTTTTTTATTCTCAAACCATCAGTTGGTGGTCGCTTATAGACTTTGGATCCATCCTAACATTGTCACTGTGTGGAAGGTTGGAACGTATCCAGAATGAAGCAATTCATCACAAGAGACACCACCAGTGTGAAGACGAGATACATAATTTGACTTATGTCTATAAAATCTAGTCACGAACTGGCTCAAGCTAATCTCTACAAATGCATCATCGAAGATTAGAGGCACCCGCTTTATCACAATACTGCAGATATAAAAGGAAGACGAATTAAAAGATGGATGTCATGGATGGAACAAGTAGAGACAACGAATGACTAGGCGACCACATTGCGATTATAATCAAAGGGCAGCAATGAATGCACACACCTACGATATAATGACGACTACATCAGTTATCATCATATTAGGCAGGGAATTCAGAGAGTGATGCAGTGGAATAAGGGCTAGAGGTCGAACAGTTGATAAGTAATAATCTGTTTAGTGATTAAGCTGTTGTTGTATATACCGGTGGATCAGTGCAGCACGATATGAAATCCTGACACAGCTTCTGTACTAGAGAGAGAGGTCAGGTTATGGGCGAGTAAAGCGGTGCACATAAGACAATAAAGATCATTATGAGATTGAAGATCAAGGGGATTACGCCAGCTGTGAGGTGGCTATCCGAGACTTCTTTAACAAGGACAGTCATCGTATGGTGTTTTTAGACCTTCATTCGGTGGGTACAATATTTATGGCAGCTACATTATTGCATTGAGGAAATAGAGGCTTCAAGCCTCCAGTAGCGTATGTGGATTTACTGTCTTGGTAATGCTCGGGTTCATGACAATGAATGCGCTGATGTCCTCGTCTCAAAGGCATCCATAGTTGGGACTTAAGTTATGGATAGGGTTGAAATTCTGGATATGGATAGTAGTGCCGTCGATCAGTGATCAGTTGACGTCTGACAGCGTACGAAAAAGAAGAAGAAGAATAAGATCAGTGATCGTTTCTTGAACGTTGACACTGCAATCGATAAATTAGTAACCCACAGAATCTAGATGGGTGGGTGCACGAGAGGATGGAACACGAATGTGTATAACCAGTGGACTACTGGAAACATCAGTATCCACCCATTTCAACATAAGATAAGGGAGACTGAAAAGCTATGGGTCTGTCCTTTGTGCAGTGACGTCGATACCTAGCAGAACAAATCCTGCTTAACGTGTCACTAACGTTTCGACATGTAACAAAAGTTGTTATTTATAAATAACATTTATGAGGGATGTCTGTGGGGCAAGAATTGTGTGACATCATGTTGAAGAAAAAAAAAGAGAGGGCGAGTAAAGGGAGGGTAAAAAGTGTGTGTGTGTGTTTACGTGTGCGTGTATGTGTGTGTGTGTTTACGTGTGCGTGTATGTGTGTTTGTGCGTGTAGGTGTGTGTGCGTGTGTGCGTGCGTGTGCGTGTTTGCGTGTGTGTGTGTGTGTGAGTGTGAGTGCTTGCGTGTGTGCGTTTGTGTGTGTGTATGTGCGCGTGTGCGTGTATGTGTGTGTGTTGTTGTTGTTTTGTTTTTGTGTATTGGTTTTTTTTTACGGAAAGCAATATTTGCTTGACCTCATATGTGAATACCAAAATTGTCTGAACTGAACAATTATGACACCGAACAAAAAAACGGGCTTGAACAACAGCATGTCAGTGTCAATGGTTTACACCCTCTTCTGACATACATCACGTTAACACAATCACTTCATAAAGAGACCGTTTATTACAACTTAAATCACCAACAATGCCTTAAACATTCATGAAAGCGTAGCCTAGCATGGACATATGAATGTTGTCTTCGATTAATGTGACACTTATTGATTTATGGATCGATTGAATGTAAACAGCTGAATAATATTCATATGACACATGAAATCCGGTGCTAAATTTATAACAAAGACTTATTGTTTTTGAGCTGTAGTAGTGAGCGTTGCACTGGATAGACAGGTCACAATTATCAATGTAGAGGCCCGTTCCCTGACCCAGCCTAACCCTCTCAGCTTCTGAACATTGTCCCCTAGTACCCCCACCCCCCCCCCCCAACTAAGGTGTGACATTTAAAATGATATTTAAGATTATGCACGCCACAACCCCCCCCCCTCCTCCCACCAACAAACTCTTCACTCCATCTCTTCTCACCTCTAAATTTCTCCTTCAAACTATTCTCTTACTTTTGGCTACCAACCTATCGACCTACTTTCCCCCGTCCATCCCTACTCACAATCTGTCCATTCTCCGTGCATCTCCTTCCTCCGTGCATCTCCCCCGCCCCCCAATCCCCTATCTTAGTTTATCTCTTCTCAATGTTGGATCATGTTGGGGGGGGGGGGGGTGGGTCACAATTGCTAATAAAGGTTTACTTAATTAATTCCACCTTCAATTTATTATGCAAGTCGTATTTCTATTCTTGTGTAACAAACAGAAAAAAACTCACAGAACAATAGCACACGTATCTAAATCAAGCCCAATTTGTTGTGATTATGATTAACATGAAATGAGCGTTTAATTCGCAAGCAGATGCACTGTGCATTACACCTCCCATCCAAGTAAATTGGGTCATGCGCTCAAAGTTTATATTTATCTATTTATCCTTTTTTTAATTGTTGTTCTTTAAGTCGTATACAATTTTCCGATTTTATCCGGAGACAGGACTGGGGCGTCTAAGTGTCATGCAGCAAGTAATGTTGTAAGGGCCCGATAGAGGTAACTAAGTCAAATGTGGTTCCGATTGGTGGAATAGTTAAAAATGGTATAACTAACAAACATAATTTCAGCTCAATATATATTTTTATATCCCCACAAAAACTTTAGTGACTGCTGAAGGTCTTGAATGCATGTTGCAATATGATGCAATCCAGGCATCTTGTGTTTTAAAGTCAAGTTAAAATGCGACTGTTTGCAAAATAATTTTTGGAACAATTCACACGATTTTTTACTTGACATTTTTGAGTTTGTCGAAAAAAAACTACTTCTAAAATAATTAGTGGAAATTGTCTTAAAATTGCCCTAGAGTGTTCTTTGGGTAGAGATATTTCCCAACCGTAAATTGCCCTAGAAGCATGTGTTCTTTGAGTAGAGCCCAACCATACATTGCCCAATAAGCATGTGTTCTTTGAGTAGAGCCCAACCGTAAATTACCCTAGATGCATGTGCTCTTTGAGTAGAGCCCAACCGTAAATTGCCCTAGAAGCATATGTTCTTTGAGTAGAGCCCAACCGTAAATTACCCTAGATGCATGTGCTCTTTGAGTAGAGCCCAAATGAAATTGATTGTACCGTTCTCAATATTGTAGCTGTTGATACAAGTATTTATAAAACGGCGTGTGTCTGTAACAGTGCTATAGTCCCGCTCTACAAGTATTTATAAAACGTCGTGTGTCTGTAACAGTGCTATAGTCCCGCTCTACAAGTATTTATAAAACGGCGTGTGTCTGTAACAGTGCTATAGTCCCGCTCTACAAGTATTTATAAAACGGCGTGTGGCTGTAGCAGTGCTATAGTCCCGCTCTACAAGTATTTATAAAACGGCGTGTGTCTGTAACAGTGCTATAGTCCCGCTCTACAAGTATTTATAAAACGGCGTGTGTCTGTAACAGTGCTATAGTCCCGCTCTACAAGTATTTATAAAACGGCGTGTGTCTGTAACAGTGCTATAGTCCCGCTCTACAAGTATTTATAAAACGGCGTGTGTCTGTAACAGTGCTATAGTCCCGCTCTACAAGTATTTATAAAACGGCGTGTGTGTAACAGTGCTATAGTCCCGCTCTATAAGTATTTATAAAACGGCGTGTGTGTAACAGTGCTATAGTCCCGCTCTACAAGTATTTATAAAACGGCGTGTGTCTGTAACAGTGCTATAGTCCCGCTCTACAACTATTTATAAAACGGCGTGTCTGTAACAGTGCTATAGTCCCGCTCTACAAGTGTTCATGCGCCCTCTGGTCTCAAAGTTTTCCTTGCTCAAATGTCAAACTTACACCCAGTGTGTTTGTGCGTGCGTGAGTGGGTGTGTTTGTTTGTATGGGTGATGTATTTGTGTGTGTACATGTGTGTGTATGTGAGGTGTGAGCGAGAGAGAGAGAGAGAGAGAGAGAGAGAGAGGGGGGGGGGGGCGGAGTGAGCGTAAAGGCGGTTTAAGTAATTGAAAGCACGAATTTGAAATAAACACCACCATTTGTATTTCAGTTGTCTTAGACTTTGTTTGCCATTAATTTAGGCTTGCAGACTGATGAAGAGACGCAATGAGATGTTGGATAACGCCAACTAACTGTTCATATATTTCAAATAATTGAAGAATGTCTGTACACACATCGATGGTCATTTCCTTACTTTATTATGTACACACAGAGATGTCCATCTTTTCATTGTTTCAGTTGTGTTGTCTTTTTAAAACTAGGGTGTGCTTTATTTTGCACAGTCAGACATGTCCGTCTTCTTAACGTGCTTTAAGCTGTACGCACTGAAACTGCAAACTAATGCGCTGTACGCAGAACACACTGAAGCAAATTAATGTGCTGTACGCTGTAAACACTGAAGGTGTCTGCAAATTCTCTATTCGCATGTGGCCTCCAACCGCATGCCTCTAATCACTCTCTATTCTTTAACCTCATTTGGAGATTAGGCTTCCAACAGCATGCCTAATCATTCTATATTCTTTAACCTCATATGGAGATTAGGCTTCCAACCACGTGTCTCTAATCACTCTATATTCTTTAACCTCATATGGAGATTAGGCTTCCAACCACGTGTCTCTAATCACTCTCTATTCTTTAACCTCATATGGAGATTAGGCTTCCAACCACGTGTCTCTAATCACTCTCTATTCTTTAACCTCATATGGAGATTAGGCTTCCAACAGTGTGTCTCTAATCCAACCATTTCTCAATATCGTCGACGTCGTCATCTCTAACGTCCTGTTCTAATGGACTGAAATTATCGCTGTTTGCTGCTATTGTCACTTCAGTAGAAGAGCTGCCATTTAACACTAGATCCGTTATTTTTTAAGATTTTCTGTCCATTTTCAGGTAGGGTCCTCCAACAGCTCATGCTGATGATCTTCTTAATTTGGATCTTGATAATTATTTTTGCAAGTGCAGTTGTACCTTGTGTTAGGATTGCCATTGTCTTTCATGGTTTTACATTCAAGATTCCACAGTTTATACTCAGGAAACAAAGTATGTCGTCACAGTAAAACGTTCAGGGAGGTCAGTTTACGCTTATCTTCAGAATTTATATCTGACATTTAACAGAACATCCTAACAATCACTTCAAACGCCCACGTTATTGCGTAATATCCAACTTGCTCTTTCCCCACGTGACTCATTGTTTTTCAGTCACGCTTTACGGCAGTGACTTGTTTGGAACATTCTTAGGCTTTTACCACGTTTATCTTTCTCTCCGTCTTTCGTTCTTATTATACGAATGATGATCACATTTATATAAATCAACTTTGTCCTTTTCCTTGCTTACAAGTCTTTCTCCTGAATAGTCTCCACATGACGCATGTTTTTGTAATTCTTGCCGTTTATGTATTTACTTCTACTTCTTCCTCTGCGTCGCCCTTATCACTATCGGTGCCTAAGCCATAAACCAATTTTCTCAAAGCAGACCTGTTCTGTTATATTTCTGGCTAATCTCGTCTATGTAAGGGTTGTTGCCGTTATCCATTCTTAGTACTGGACTTCAGTATTACCAAAAACGTCCAGGCTGGGTGATCGTTAGGAATAGATACCTGAAGCTCGATATGTCGAGCGTACGATTCCCCCTCATACGAATGCCCTTGTGTTACAATTGCATGGCACTTTCTGTAGCAGTCATTGCAACCACATGTCCTTCTTAGTTTCCCTACTAACAGATCTGATAATTCAGTATAATGAGTCAAATAACACATTTAACGCCAACATCAGTGAAAAAATACATTGCTCAAGACCCGCACTTCCGAAAAAATACAACTACTTTGATTCAACTAGAGAAGAGCAAATCGTCATCTTCAGACTGAGAAACGGGCAAAATAGACTCAAGGGGCATCTTTACAACAAAATGAAGATTGGAACAGATGACAAGTGTGAGGAGCATATGATGACAGTAGAACGAGTGCTACAAAACTGCATGCTCACACAGGAAAGGAGAGCACAACACTGGACTTGTGACACAGATGAGATACAGAGACTGGAAGACAGGTCTCGCGAGACAGATAAGAGACAGAGACTGGAAGACAGGTCTCGCGAGACAGATAAGAGACAGAGGCTGGAAGACAGGCCTCGAGAGACAGATGAGAGACAGAGGCTGGAAGACAGCCCTCCCAAGACAGATAAGAAACAGAGACTGGAAGACAGGCCTCGCGAGACAGATGAGAGACAGAGGCTGGAAGACAGGCCTCCCAAGACAGATAAGAGACAGAACTGGAAGACAGGCCTCGAGAGACAGATAAGAGACAGAGGCTGGAAGACAGGCCTCGCGAGACAGATAAGAGACAGAGGCTGGAAGACAGCCTCCCAAGACAGATAAGAGACAGATGATGGAAGACAGGTGTCCCAAGACAGATAAGAGACAGAGTCTCTGAGACAGATAAGAGAGAGAGGCTGTGAGACAGGCCTTGCGAGACAGATAAGAGACAGAGGCTGGAAGACAGCCTCCCAAGACAGATAAGAGACAGAGGCTGGGAGACAGGCCTTGCGAGACAGATAAGAGAAAGAGGCTGGAAGACAGGCCTCCCAAGACAGATAAGAGACAGAGGCTGGAAGACAGGCGTCACAAGACAGATAAGAGAAAATCTTGAAGACAGGCCTCGCGAGACAAAGGAGAGACAGAGGCTGAAAGACAGGCATCGCGTGACAGATAAGAGACAGAGGCTGGAAGACAGGCCTCGCGAGACAGATAAGAGACAGGGGCTGGAAGACAGGCCTCCAAAGACAGATAAGAGACAGAGGCTGGAAGACAGGCCTCCCAAGACAGAAAAGAGACAGGGGCTGGAAGACAGGCCTCCAAAGACAGATAAGAGACAGAGGCTGAAAGACAGGCCTCGCGTGACAGATAAGAGACAGAGGCTGGAAGACAGCCTCCCAAGACAGATAAGAGACAGAGACTGGAAGACAGGCTTCGCGAGACAGATAAGAGACAGAGGCTGGAAGACAGGCCTCGCGAGACAGATAAGAGACAGAGGCTGGAAGACAGGCCTCCCAAGACAGATAAGAGACAGGGGCTGGAAGACAGGCCTCCAAAGACAGATAAAAGACAGAGGCTGAAAGACAGGCCTCGCGTGACAGATAAGAGACAGAGGCTGGAAGACAGCCTCCCAAGACAGATAAGAGACAGAGACTGGAAGACAGGCCTCGCGAGACAGATGAGAGACAGAGGCTGGAAGACAGGCCTAGCGAGACAGATAAGAGACAGGCTGAAAGACAGGCCTCGCGAGACAGATAAGAGACAGAGGCTGGAAGACAGGCCTCCCAAGACAGATAAGAGACAGAGGCTGGAAGACAGGCCTCCCAAGACAGATAAGAGACAGAGACTGGAAGACAGGCCTCGCGAGACAGATAAGAGACAGAGGCTGGAAGACAGGCCTCCCAAGACATATAAGAGACAGAGGCTGGAAGACAGGCGTCCCAAGACAGATAAGAGACAGAGACTGGGAGACAGATAAGAGACAGAGGCTAGGAGACAGGCCTTGCGAGACAGATAAGAGACAGAGGCTGGAAGACAGGCCTCGCGAGACAGAAAAGAGACAGAGGCTGGAAGACAGGCGTCCCAAGACAGATAAGAGACACAGACTGGAAGACAGGCCTTGCGAGACAGATAAGAGACAGAGGCTGGAAGACAGGCCTCGCGAGACAGATAAGAGACAGAGGCTGGAAGACAGGCGTCCCAAGACAGATAAGAGACAGAGGCTGAGAGACAGGCCTTGCGAGACAGATAAGAGACAGAAGCTGGGAGACAGCCTCCCAAGACAGATAACAGACAGAGGCTGGGAGACAAGCCTTGCGAGACAGATAAGAGACAGAGGCTGGGAGACAGGCGTTGCGAGACAGATAAGAGACAGAGGCTGGAAGACAGGCCTCCCAAAACAGATAAGAGACACAGACTGGAAGACAGGCCTTGTGAGACAGATAAGAGACAGAGGCTAGAAGACTGGTCTCGCGAAACAGACGAAAGACAGAAGCTGTACGAAGATAAAACAGACATGCAAAAATCAGTGATTTTTGTCAGAGAAATCTGGACCTTGATCTGAAATGAACGATGAATAGGCAAAAGAAGAAGATTATGTGAAAGCAGGCGTGTAGTTTGACACGTCTTGTGTAATGTGTGAACTGTGCTGATTATTTTTGATATTTTTTAGAACATATTATTTTGCTTTCACTAAGACGACCCACTACGCCGACACTAAGACGACCCACTACGCCGATGATGAAGAAGTATTAAAGCCTTTACTTTGGTTGTGATATCGATGTCCAGACCCGGTACTGGGCACCACACATATATTGTCAGTCATGAGTAATGAATCTGAGTTTCTAGTTGAATCGAAAAGTACGATCGATGGTTTTTGCAGATCTAATGTCGTGTAGAGATCTACCAAACCATCTTAGTGATTGTTTTCTTCTGCTATGAGCTCATTGCCTCAAAGACAAGGTCTTCATGTTCTGGGCCCTTCAGCTTATTATATTGAATGATGAAGACAACAATAAGGTCAGTGAACATCAGTAAAAGGTCCTACATCAAGAGATCCTGATTTCGTGCCTTTTGAAGAGTTTGCACAACCACATACAATTACCGAGAGTGAATTGAATGCTCTAGTGACAGATTTGGTATTACCAACACGCCAAACAGACCTTCCGGGGTCCAGACTGCATTCTCCAATAGAATGTGTATATGTCTATGCTTCAACAGCAACAACATAATCTGCTTCAATTTTTTTAAATGACAGATAACCTAATTGCTTGCCTCGATACAGTGGATGATGCGGCACTTCAAATCAACCACAAAGACGACGATTGGAGATCGTTCATTGATTCATTCAATTTGGGCTTTAAACGGTTGTGATGCTCTATTATGGTCTTGTTTGGCTATCCACTCCACTTGGCTCTACTCTACTCGGATATGTAGTCCACATAAAAGAAATCTACAACATGAAACAACTGTCATAGACCACGCTATTTTCTCTGTCTCTTGGACATCCATGCCAGACCTTCCATAACAGAAAAATGATTGGATCCTACGACAATCACTTGAACATGAATGTACTTAGGACCACTTGTTGAATCCGTACAAATCTTCCTCCTTCCTCGCCACTTCAAATGTGCACTAATGACGATTGTTACAAAAGTGACGGATCGAAATGAGACAGAATTTGTGTATCTTCGGGAGCAATTTCGAAGAGATCACAATCTAGGAATTTGTTGGTCCACGGATACGTCAATGCTTACAATATAAGTGTTTTGAGGATATCCTTACACGTGATGAAGAGTTAGCTTGGAAGGCTTTCCAGCAAGTATTCACAACTTTCTAACAAAACAATAGGCCTTACAATTACCAGGAGACTCTAAAAATCATCTGGCGACGTTACGAAAGTCAGGCGGGCAACAAGTCATTGAACTGATACTTTCTGTATACTCATCTGCATTTCTTTCTGGTTAACTGTGATACTATTTCCTCACGACATTTCTACCCTCGAAAATAATGCAAAAAATAAAACACATCAATGCTAGTTAACTGACTGTTGTTGGAGCCTTGTGAGAGATGTTCTATAAATTTATTACAAGTTACAAGCAAAGGGGTGTCGCTCTGAATAATTTCTTCTATGATGATTTTCTTAAATTTTGAATAGGCAACGGCCATATTTATATTCAGCAACACATAAACAACATAAAGGTAACTTGGCTTAATCTCAGAACTACAACAAATTAACATTAGTTGTTCAGTGTTAACATTTGTTGTTCAGTGTTATCAATTTAAGATCCACGTGATTACGCAATACTCAACTTGTTCAATCACTATAACATTCACTGCTCTACTGCTGTCCCATCACTCCTTACAACAGTGACTAGACTTAAACTTTCTCTTTACCTTTCGCCTCATTTATCGTTTCTCTTTCATTCGTTTTTATCACGATGAAGCTTTTTAGTTAAATAACGCTGCTGTGTAAATCTCCTCGATTCTAATCTTTGCGCTTGAATGTCTAACACTATGCATGTTTTTTAAAATTCTTGTCTTATCTGTATGCCTTTCTCCACATTGAGGTGAAGAAATTTATAGTTTATTTTGCCATTTCACCAATTCTATGGAATGCAGCGTATCTTACTCATCAAATCTCAAGACTATACATACCAGATTGACCAGATAAGCCAAAACATAACTTCAAGTATATTTAGAAAATGCTTGCTGAGTAAACATCTGATTACATTTAAGATTTAAATTGTTTATTTTATTTTCATATATCTTGCAACTTCTCTTATATGTGGTAGAATGTGGAAACAGGAAAAAGCTTTACTGACTAACCATGAATGTGAATGTTACCTTCTGCTATGAGCCCATTGTCTCACGGACAAGGCCGTCGAGTTGTGGGCACTTCAGCGTCTTATACTGAATGATGATGACAAAAGTAAAGCAATGTCTACCCCGACAGGCTGCTGGCGAGTTGGGAAAGGGCAATGTTGTGACTAGACTAACAAGTCGCTGGCGACGGGGATATGGCAATGTTGTGACTAGACTAACAAGTCGCTGGCGAGAGGGGATAGGGCAATATTGTGACTAGACTAACAAGTCGCTGGCGAGTTGGGATAGGGTAATATTGTGACTAGACTAACAAGTCGCTGGCGAGTTGGGATAGAGCAATGTTGTGACTAGACTAACAAGTCTCTGGCGAGTTGGGATAGGGCAATGTTGTGACTAAACTAACAAGTCGCTGGCGAGTTGGGATAGGGCAATATTGTGACTAGACTAACAAGTCGCTGGCGACAAGGATATGGCAATGTTGTGACTAGACTAACAAGTCGCTGGCGACGGGGATATGGCAATGTTGTGACTAGACTAACAAGTCGCTGGCGAGTTGGGATAGGGTAATGTTGTGATTAGACTAACAAGCTGCCGGAGAATGGGGATAGGGCAATGTTGTGACTAGACTAACAAGCCACTGGCGAGTTGGGATAGGGCAATGTTGTGACTAGACTAACACGTCGCTGGCGAGTTGGGATAGGGTAATGTTGTGACTAGGCTAACACGCCGAAGAGCAGCAAATTACTGCTTTGAAACCACTAAGAGAACTTAAACGGACTTATCTCAAAGGGTTACATGCCGATCTCAACAAGTTACAGGCTGATCTCAACAAGTTACAGGCTGATCTCAACAAGTTACAGGCTGATCTCAACAAGTTACAGACTGGATGTGTTAGTGAAATTGGTGAGAAAGTGCTAGAGCTGATATAATGTATGAACAAATCTCAGATCGAATATTTAGGGCTAACACGTACAAGAAAAGATGGAAAGAGAACATGAACGTGATCTGTAGAAACTGTTGATGTGGCACGCTGATGACACAAAGGAAGGAACCAAACATGGTGCAGGTTTGTCTTCCAGAAAAAGGAAGGTTCGTTGCAGAGGTAGAATACATCAGTAAAAGACTATCATGAGATACATGTAAACATGTGAAAGTGGAACAAATAATAACAATGATCCAGGTGTACCACCTTTGCAATGACACCAGTAGAAAGACAGTAGATTTTTCGTGTTATGTCTGTGTGGCGCTATCAATAGGTTCGATGATAGGGATGATCTGATTGTAATGGACGATTTGAATCAAGAACAGGATAGACAGGATCATCACATGAACACTGCTGAAAAATATTAAGTTAGTAGCTTTTTACAGAGAAACAGCTAAACGAAGAAGTACTTTTAAATTTATTATAACAAATATTATCTTTTAACACTGGAAAAGTCGTAATTGGTAAAAATGTGAAAAACCCAGACATAACATCTCAAATATTTTACACGTTAACAAAACAGAGACAGTGATGTACAATAAATTGTCATCATCTGTAGAGATACAGATCATTGCCTCGAAGAGGAACAGTCAGAAAAGAGCAAAGCCAATATTCGCTACAAATCTCAAATACAAATTTAAAGAGGAAGCTGTCAGAAACGCAATATGCTAAGAAATAACTCATTTTACAGACACTGAACAGAATAACTAATGACATAAAGAGTGAATGGGTCGGACTATCTTCAAAATACACATGACGAAAAGTCTAAAAGGAGGTAGAACAAAAACTTCAGAAATAGCTAACAAAAAGAGAAACAAACACCTTGTTGGAATGCCGGGGTCTTTGTGTATGATAAGACCAAGAGTAGCACCACTGCCTCACAGAGAGAATGTCGTGAGAGGCGACTAACTGTGTGACATGGCATAACACTCGCCATGGTTAGGTGGTTTGTTAAGAGCAGCATAGATGGCGCATAACAGGCTGCGGGTCTACTTTGCTCTAGTGTTTGAGTCTATTGAAATGGACTCGCACGTCGGCTAACCACCTTCCGTAAGCGCTTGTCCCAACGCAGCTGAGTATTAAGAGTATTAAGCTGCTCAAGCCTAGCCGGCTAAGCAGGAAACCATTCTCCCGGCTGCATCCAGCTCATACCAGAGCTGGGACCTGCACAGGGACATCTGCTCCTGTAGAAATACAGGTCGACTAAAGACTAATAAGAAACCATGCAAGACATGACTAACGTCAAAGACGCAAGATGATTATAGAACTTACAAAAAAACAAGAAGAACTACCAAATGAGTAATCAAAATCGTTATTGAGATTCATTGCTAAAAAAAAGCAAAAACAATTCACATCCATATACGAAATGCGCCCAAGAGTGTGTATTGGTGTATTTTTTTAATGAATTCATGTCTGCTTTAATTAGTAACACCAATATTTAAATGAATTCAGGTCTTGCTTTAATTAGTAACACCAATATTTAAATGAATTCAGGTCTTGCTTTAATTAGTAACACCAATATTTAAATGAATTCAGGTCTCGCTTTAATTAGTAACAACAATATTTAAATGAATTCAGGTCTTGCTTTAATTAGTAACACCAATATTTAAATGAATTCAGGTCTTGCTTTAATTAGTAACACCAATATTTAAATGAATTCAGGTCTCGCTTTAATTAGTAACAACAATATTTAAATGAATTCAGGTCTTGCTTTAATTAGTAACACCAATATTTAAATGAATTCAGGTCTCGCTTTAATTAGTAACAACATTATTTAAATGAATTCAGATCTTGCTTTAATTAGTAACACCAATATTTAAATGAATCTGCAACACCACAATAAGGCAGATAGTGGGCGCAATCCCAGTTAGTAACTACATTCAAGCACAACAAAGCAAGTTGTTTGGTCATTTAGTCAGAATTCATTATGACCAGCCTGCAGCAAGCTTATATCGTATGAAGGTTTTCGGTCCAAAAGGGCCAGACTTCCACGTCGGTTGATCGAAAGTGTCTCTGGCACTCTCAGGAAGTTACACCTAACGACAGCACAAGCCTCCCACTTGGCGATAACAAGACATCTACGCATCCCACCTCTCCGGGACTTGAGCACACCACGCCACCTAACGGCACGAATGGACGGACTAGTAAGTATGTAAGATGACTCTAAGAGACTTCGCATATTGCTACTGGATCAAAGGATTCCTTGCTGGATAGAAAAGAAAAGGACCACTTCACCTCTTTGTCCTTAAAGGCGACTAAAGAGAGTTGTGAAATCACGGCTACAATAGCACGGAAAGTGCTTTGACTGACTTCCTACAGGTGGTCAACTGTAGTGGTGGCACTATATTTCGAAAGGAGTGGAAAAGTGAAAAGACAAGATGATATATATATATATAAAGATTAAGGGAGAGAGATAGAGAGAGAGAAAGAGAGAGAGAGAGAAAGAGAGAGAGAGAGAGAGAGAGAGAGTTGCTACATATTTTTAGAGTTAGAACATTCCAATATATTTCCAACAATTGTGTGATAGGTGAAATGTTTGCATGTCTGTGCTTCCAAATTTAATAACAATGACTGAATATAAATGTGCCATGTTTTCAACAGTCTGTTGAGGAAACTATGAGTCAGAAGATAATTCAGTTTTGCAAAATTGACGGCTGGTATGTGCAGTTTACATCAGAAGGGACGTCATCATGCGCATCGTACGTTTGTTCACTTGGTGCAGTTAGGTCCGGTTTCATTTGAACACGCGTCGTAGCTTGCCAGTTAAATTAAAAAATAATTTTGTTCCTCTAAAATCTGAAAAAATATATTTGTTCCTCTTTAACTTGAAAAAAAAATATTTCATAAAAATTAACAATTGAACAAGACCGAATATAAAAAGGGAATAAATATTATTTACATGTTAAATTGTGATATTATTTACATGTTAAATGTGACATACTTATATTTTAAATTGTCACATTATTTCTCTATATTTCATAACTGCATTATTAAGATGGCTTACGGACGAGGAAATATCGTGTTCTTCGCAAATTATTTTCATCACCATAATTGCTACGAGAATATATTGTTCTCTTAATGGACTATGTACTTGTCCAGCTGCTTATTAATTGTATGAATTTGTTTATACTAGGGTAGAAATTGTCGCTGACATACATTACGGTTAATTGTACGTGTATTCTGAGCCGTATTAAACGATTTAAACATTGCAACATCAACAATTGTCAGTGATGATGATGATGATGATGATGATGATGATGATGATATAATCCCGTTAGTTGTGAGCTGGCAGCTCTTGACAGCCCAATGCATCCCGGGCAAAAGCAACGTGCTCTTCAATTGTTATACTGATGCGTGTAGTGTGTTGTGTATGGTGGGGTGTGGTGGTAGCAGCAGGTTCTGCAGATCGGCCAGCACTGGGCACAAAGTCTGGAGGTACTCGACTGACTCCTCGTGGGCATGGCAGAATCTGCAGTTTGGTTCTCGTAGTGGGTCTAATCTATTCAGACCAATTATCAATATAAATGTACCTCAAGTATTGCTCCAGTCACTTACTTTGTTTCTCTTTCTCTACCCAATCATAACTTTTCTCCTGACATCTTCTCAGTCTTGTAACATACCTACGTGCTGATCCAGGCTGAGATAACTCGTGCACTTAAATCACTTAATGAACAATAACATAGCCGAAGCTCATAAACAGATGTACCCGTTCGATTGTCTGCGCCTGCCAAAGGGGAATCAATTTGACGTGTGGTATTATCTCTTTCAGACCGTAATGATAAGGCCGGTCATCAATTATTTATGGCTTTGCTTCCCCTGGTGTACGCTATAATTCCAATTGTGCTGGATGCATCAACCTTAGTTGGTTGAATCTATCCCTACAGGCGAGTTCGATGCCACGGTAACGTGCTGGTCTCAACAATTTTATGACAGAGCTTTTAAAGAATGGTTTTTGAAGAGCATCTCTGACGATTAGAACACACAAGTCTGGTTGAAAATTAATTCTCCGTGCCGTAGTAGTGTTGACGGAAGTTCGTGGTCGAGATAATACATAAAGGGGGAAGGAGGAACACGAAATTCGATTAGCAAGATTTTCGATGAGCAAGAGAAGCTATGAGCAAAAAATTCGATGAGTAAGAAATTCGATGAGCAGAGATAAACGGGTACAAACATAGGAACAGCTGAAGTTATACGTACTAACAAATGGACAAAAAGGTACAAACAGAGTGACGGACAGACAAATGAAGACAGATAAGCACCGATTTTTAAAAAGTGACGCAAACTTATGTTGCTGATAGAAGTGTTGAACGGCCAGGCAGACACATTTTACATAGGGACAAACAGACAAATAGATGAATGCAAATATTTTGTAAGCGGTAGAAATACATATACCCAGGCAGGCAGACACAACACACACATACAGAGATTGACAGACAAGTGACAGCCATACGAAGAAAGGTAGGCAGGCAGATTGAAAGATAGTAATCTGAAGTCAATTGTCTTCTTTGAATAGTTAATCCAGGTATTATATTTCGACAGACAATAGGTCATTAAGTAATGTGTCTTGTTTTGATAATCTGTAAGTAGAGAACTCATTACCCCCATTTCCTGTTTGTAATGATGTGAAATTCCCCGAGTATTGCCTGTACCCAAATAGGGAACAAAGAATAGTAAAACTGTAACATGCCAAGCATGACATCATAAAAACCGATTTGAACATAAAGCTGGCTACTTCATCCAGCAGAAGCCACATAAATGTAAACAGATATATATATTTTTTTTTGTTGCGTTCGCCTTATTTCTCTAATCCCCAAGGCGGTGTGCGTTGCACTGCGGTTTTTATTTTGCGCCTGTCGGCCCAGCGCATCCGACTTCAGCATGCATTTTATGTAAGGGTCTGCTTCCTCCTGCATTTTATAAGGGTTTGCTTCCCGGGGTAACGGCCGGTGCTGTGATGGGGATCGATTCCAGCACCTTCTGGTAGTGAGCCGTGTCACTTAACCACTAGGCCATGCCGTCCCCTGTCAACAGATATAGAATATGCCAACAGAAATTGAAGATGGCAACAGAAATGGAAGATGTCAACAGATACGGAATATACGTAACAATAGTAAATGCAGTTTTCAGTTAACATTACCTTCATATATAACATTTGCTAGTAAGTAAGTTGCCCCTCACAAGCAAAGATGGCAACATCATCAGACTGTTCTCGAACTTGCGCTGAATTTTAGTGAGAAAGAAGCTGGACATCAATCTCATACAATCGGTGAGACCAGGGGTCACTTGAAACTTGTGGGAGTCGATCATCCACCGTTTCCTTGACGATTTGAGAGGGGAATGTCGTACCTCTTGACAGCAGTCGCCCCCACGCGTAGACTAGAGGACGCTGACCAGCGCCCACACCTGTAGGTCTAGGTGAGGGACCATTAACCCACGGCTGATGGGAGATTCCGGTCGGGGCATGCAATGATATATAACATTTGTAACTTTACGTTGATAACAACTGCAACATCGCCCAATGACGTGCCTAACACCTCAACCACATCGTCAACAATAAATATGGGATTATGTGAACTTTTCCATTATCTTGTTGAAGAGAAGAGCTTGTGGTCTTCCGAAGAACAACAAAAACATGTGAACATGCTTCAGTTTTCCCAGTATGCAGTTAGGAAAGTCTTGGTGCGAGGAAGTGAGTTGGACAAGATGATACCCAGTACAAAGAGGTTTCCACAACTTTATCCCTCACTGCAACATCTGATGTTGGGCTACCTTTACGTTTGTTCAGTTCATGAATATGGACGACATTTTGAACACAATTTCAACCAAAAAATAGAGACGGCAGCAAATTATGTTTGGAATTCTGTGGAAGGAAAGGACAAGATCGGATAACATCAGACGCATGAGATGTAAAAAAAAAACTGCTGAAAATGACGAAAATATAAGAAAAACTCACGAGACTAAAGTATATGTATACTGACTAATATAGACAGCTAAACAAGAAAGTAAGATGTCAAACGTGCCATAAAAGAAAACCTTTGGATGACCTTACACGGCAGGCTAAAGGGGGCAGAACTAAAGAAGACACAAAGTACAGAATACAACATAACAATCATTATATGTAGGACAGATGCAAGCAGAATTAGATCAGTGAAAAATAAACATGGAAACCTCATGAAAACAGAGCATTGACAAGGAGCAACATGAGTAGAACATTTCAAAGAAACACTTAATATGAATCCAAGCGAGACACAGATCGGGCCAGAACAGATCGACATGTAAACACAAGATATTTCTCGAAGGAAAGAAATTATCATAGCTATCAAATGGCTAACAATGGAGAAGCCTTAGGTTATGACAGCTTGCAGGCAGAACATTTTGAAATGGATCCTGAATCGGCATCAGAGATATTCAATTCACTATTTACATAAAGCTGGCAGAGAGAGAGAGAGAGAGAGAGAGAGAGAGAGAGAGAGAGAGAGAGATAGAGAGAGAGATAGAGAGAGAGACAACATCGCGAGAATGGAGCAAAAGCAAAGATCTGAAAATTACCTCCAAAAAGATTACCTCACAGATTAGCTGACCTAATGCAACTCGGTAAAAAACCGTAGCTGCCGAAATGGAAATCATAAATCAAAGCTGGAGCACCATACGAATGTTGGCTGCAGACCAGGCGAAGGGGAAAGGGGGGGGGGGGATTACTTTTCTGAAACAATCCATCAGGCGTAATGGACCCGAACCGTTTTGCCAGTCACTGACCAAGAATCTCAGTAGAAGATAATATCTGTAGCTTAAGGACTGTGTATAACATACGTAGTGTAAGGGCTCTTTAAATATTTGTAGTGTAAGGAATGTGTAGAATATTTGTAGTGTACGGATTGTGTACATATTTGTAGTGTAGGAACTGTGTAGAATATATGTAGCATAAGAACTGTGTAGAATATCTGTAGTGTAGGAACTGTGTACATATTTGTAGTGTAGGGACTGTGTAGAATATTTGTAGTGTAGGGACTGTGTAGAATATTTGTAGTGTAGGGATGGTGTAGAATATTTGTAGTGTAGGGATTGTGTATATATTTGTAGTGTAGGAACGGTGTACATATTTGTAGTGTAGGACTGTGTAGAATATTTGTAGTGTAGGGACTGTGTAGAATATTTGTAGTGTAGGGATTGTGTACATATTTGTAGTGTAGGAACTGTGTACATATTTGTAGTGTAGGGACTGTGTAGAATATTTGTAGTGTAGGAAATGTGTACATATTTGTAGTGTAAGGAATGTGTAGAATATTTGTAGTGTAGGAAATGTGTAGAATATTTGTAGTGTAGGAACTGTGTAGAATATTTGTAGTGTAGGAACTGTGTAGAATATTTGTAGTGTAGGGGCTGTGTACATATTTGTAGTGTAGGGACTGTGTACATATTAGTAGTGTAGAGACTGTGTACATATTTGTAGTGTAGGGACTGTGTACATATTTGTAGTGTAGAGACTGTGTACATATTTGTAGTGTAGGGGCTGTGTACATATTTGTAGTGTAAGGAATGTGTAGAATATTTGTAGTGTAGGGACTGTGTAAATATTTGTAATGTAGCGACTGTGTAAATATTTGTAGTGTAGGGACTGTGTAATAGAGTTGTAGTGTAGGGACTGAAATAAATGTATAGTGTAAGCACTGTGTCATAGATTTGTAATGTAAGGACTATAATAGATTTGTAATGTAGGGACTGTAATAGATGTGTAATGTAAGGATTGGTATAATGTTTGTTGTCATTCCCAGGCGAGCAAAGATGTTGGTCTCAGTCTTAACAAAACAAGTATGATGTAACAGGAAGTAGAGGCCACGCCAACTCTTCACATAAATAATTATGATTTTGCAGCTGTGCAGCAATTCACATATCTTGGGTCCCTCATAAACGACAAGCTCTCTCTAGACCCAGAAATAGACAATCGCATTGGCAAAGCAGTTGCTAAATTTGCTCGCATAACAACATGTGTTTTAGAAAGTCATATACTCACATTTAAAAACAAGGTCATGGTTTACAATGTAATGGTAGCGAAACTTTAGCAACCTAGATCAAAGAAGAGCATAGGCTTAACACCTTTAATCTACGTCGTCTGGGATCAATTCTTGGAATTACTTGGAGGAGCAGAGTGACAAATGCAGAGGTGTAATGCAGACCGGTCTCCAAAGCAATTGCCTTTCCCTGAGGCATCGAAGACTACGATGGCTTGGTCATGTTCGTTGCATGTAAGATGGTCGCATTCCCAAATACGCCTTTTATGGACAGTTGACAGATGGCAAAAAAGCATTCGGCCTACCACAGATGAGATGCAAACAGATGAGTGACGTGAAGGCACTGTACATGAGTCTGACACACTGGGATGGTGAAGCTGCAGATCGTCCTAAGTGGAGGTATACCCTTAAGAGCCACCTCATGTTAGGTTAAAAGAAGCTACAGCAACATGAAGAAGTAACACGACAACGGCGCAAGGAGAAAGAAAATCACAAACTTAGTAGAGAGTTGCTACTCCAAGGTCGCGTCATCTTTTACTTTTAAGTTAGTTGCCCATCGCAAGTCATGATAGCGACTTCATCAAACGGTGTTTTCTTGATGATGTAACTTGCACTTCATCAAACGGTGTTTTCTTGATGATGTAACTTGCACTTCATCAAACGGTGTTTTCTTGATGATGTAACTTGCACTTCATCAAACGGTGTTTTCTTGATGATGTAACTTGCACTTTATCAAACGGTGTTTTCTTGATGATGTAACTTGCACTTCATCAAACGGTGTTTTCTTGATGCTTTCGTTGTATTTGGATTAAAGTGAGCAAGAAACTGTCCTGGTCATCAACCTCGCTCGCTGGTCTCGAGCTACCATTGACAAGTGGCAAGACATAAGTCGAGACAACTGGAGATAACTCAGGATACAGGCACTAGGATCGTTTGAAACTTGCGGGATTAAATTGCTCACCGTTTCCGTTCATCACTTTGAGAGACGAGTGCCTTCAGTCATGATTGAACGGGAATACTACTATATTTCCTTCTAACGTTCGACCACAAACGGTTACAACAAAGAAATGATAAGGCTTACATTGTAACAGAATCACACACATGTCTTAATGCACATGTTTCTTATCGAGCCCTGACAAGAGCGCGATCTCTTCGTCTTGTTTCAATATTCAAATATTATTATTTCTCATTCCCCTGCTTAGTGGATGTAGGATTTCTAAATTGTCGGATTTTTGTACAAAATATTCTTTCCTGCGTCATTATTTTGTTTTCTTTCTTTCCTAGAAATCTGGAGGTTTAGAGCATCGGCAATTTCCGGAAATAAGGAAAATGAGAACATCAATATTAATTTTGTGAGGACACATTTATCAGGCTCGTCACCATTTTTGTGTGATAAGAGAACGAGTCTAGAAGCGGCTGTAAACAGCTTTTTGTAAATAGAAACCTTAAGCAAAATGAATTACGCTGGAGATTACAGGCTCCCAGACTTGATAAATATTGGAACCCTACTCGTGTCTACGCGTTTAGTTGAGCTTTATTATGTAATAGCTGAGCAAATAGGACATATTTTAACGTGGCCTGAGAATAACAAAGAATAACCATAGAAATGAATTCAGAAACTCGTATACATGATGGCAAACATAATCGTTTAGTTTAATAATAGTTATCTACATCAATGAGGTTATCTATCCACTGATATTTTGACCTAAAAGAATAATAATATCAGAAATAAAAGAGAACCAAAAAAGAGGGAATTTCGATAAGTGAATGTAACAATGTAATGGCTACAAGTCAGTTCAAAACACTGGCAAAAAATGCATGAATGGGAGAATGGATATAACAGCCTTTTTCTGCCATGACTAATTATAAGTTGATGCGCCCTTGTAGTAGTAACTCACATGTCTGCGAAACATGGACAGCGTAAAGCGGACAGGCCAGACAGCTAAATCATTTCAACATAAGCTGATCCTACAGACTGCTGTAAGATCAGATGACAAAATATAATTTTGCCGTATGTAACATAATCTTTTAGGTAAATTGGGAACATATGTTTGGTATTTCTGCACACTGTCACGTGATAATAAAGATTATATATTATATTATGTTTTATGAAAGTTATCATAACAACAGTTTTTGCTAATACAATTTAAATATATTATACAAGTAAAATCAACCACGGCTAATACGTTAATAGCATATCTAGGACACTGCTAATTGAAGAAGAATCTAATTGTAGCACACTTTATTAAATTCATTTGCGTCTAGCCTAGCCAGTGGTTACACCTGAGGTGCTTAAATAGTACAGACGTTCCAGTACCGTCTGTGTGGAGGACGAGCCAACTGTCTCTTACCTAGCATGTTCTATAGGTCGACTATTTGTGGTCTATACATCAACATCGTCTGGTTGATCAGTTCAAAGACTGGTTGTAAGGTTGTCTGAGCAAGTCTTTACAATTGACCCTACCCTCTGATTGAACAGTCATAAGAGTGGTTGTAAGGTTGTCTGAGCATGTCTCCATTTGACCGTATCCTCTATATTTCTCTTCATTGCAGAAAAAGTTCATATTTTAATGTCTTTGCATTCCTGAGATGTAAAAGTCAGTTTTGGTTGTTCCTTTCCTCTTTTCACTTGAATCTTGCTATCTTCTTTAGAAGACTATGTCCTATTATGGCCCAGCAAACTCAGCCTTCGTTTCTGTATCATTTTCAAAATTTGTCTTTGTACGCCTACTTCAGAGAGACCATTGTCATGATATCTGTTTTCTTTCCAACTCACTCTTTCCATTATACGGGATCATAACATTTCAAATTATTCCAAGCGCCTTCCATCTTTCTTTGCCAGAGTCCATTTATCAGCCCCATGTTACAGTGCAATTGTCCATATATGGGTAGCGATTATTCTTTTCCTTAATCCTGTACTGATATTCTTTGAGGTCAGCTATTTATCTTTTTCGCTGAAGTCATTTGTTTCCAAAGCAAGCCTTGTCTTAATTGCTATCTCATTGCGGATATCTGTTTTGCTCTGCCCCAAATATATACACTTCTGTACTTGTTCGATTATTTCGCCCTTGATGATTATATTCAATTGCCTGTGTTGCTTGATTATTATCAAAGTTCTTGTCTTCAATGTGTTTTGTTTATGTCAAACTCTGTATCTGTCCCGGTAATTTGTCCATGCAGCATCTTCAACAGTGTTACTGATCCTCCCAGTAGGACTTGATTATTGGCAGATTTGATGGCATTAACTTTCTTACCATTGGCTCTGACACCCCTATTACAGCTTTATTGTATTTTGCAAACACACGGATTAGCACAAATGTGTTATGTTGACGAAATGAAAACATAAATATGCACTTCAAGACCACTGCACCGGAAATCATTTGTGGCAGGCTTGCGTCAAGGTCGCAGCCTGCGGCAATCACGTCATTCTATTTTTAGAAAACAGGGAAAGTTAGTCCAATAGCAGAAGCTGCCCACAGAGATAAAATGTTAGAGACTTTATTGTACCCAGCGTTGTCTTAACCATGAAGTGAGGCGACCACTTGGTTTTCTTCACCGAGATACGTTCTCTTACGGAACACGTCCATGCTCCCAATTAGACACTCTGGAGCGTTTTACGTCTGGGGATCGAACCATTCACCACGAGAGAAAATCGTTTTAATGACTGATACTAGGGCGCTGTTGTTTATTTCGTTCTATTGTTCTGTACTGTACTTAGTCTCAGGTTCTTCTTGAGATGACCGTACAGCTCTTGAAGTTGCCGAATCTGGCTCCTTTCTTTCCGTTGCCCTATTTCTACTTTGCTGATGCGTTTTTTAACTTCTATATTATGTGGGCATTATACTCTGCAGTATTATCTCTCGTCTTGATAATGTCTTTGATGTCTCCCCAGTATTATCTCTCGTATTGTTGTTGTTCTTGTTATCTCTTCAAGATCATCGCTCGTTTTCTCGATGTCTCAGATGTATCTCCAGGATCATCTCTCGTCTTGTCGATGTTCTTGATTTCTCTTCAAAATCATCTCTCGTTTCGTCAATGTCTTGTTCCCTCTTCATGGTCATCTCTCTTTTCGTCGATGTTCTGTGGTGCCAAAAATACACAAAAATAAATAAATGGATTGACAGAACTACAAAAGCACGTGTATTGTCTCTTGGTGTATGCCCACCTTATTGCATCCTTCTACAGCCAGCACGCTGGTTACCTGGATGCGTTTATCTTCTGTACCTATGAAATATTTTGCTAATCTTTTTTGTGTTTTTATAATAGCAATGTGCAGACAATTTGAAGAGATATTTTAGGTTTTTGAAATTTCGATATTTGAAGCTAGGCATGTTTCTCGTGTAAAGTAATGAAATCAAATATGGAGGTCTTCACAAAGCTGGGGGGGGGGGGGGGGGAGAGAGAGAGAAATATAATTAATGAACGAAACCAGAGTCAGGCAGTTAAAAACAAATGGCATAAGAACTTCCAGCTGACAACTAGACAGGCAAAAAAGGTAGACTGCAAACGTGCAAGAGTAAGCAACATCTAGCAGTGGGAGGATAACAATGAATGATGACCAGAAAACAATCCGTAAGATTACTCCATTAAGGCAAGAGGTAGAAGACATGGTAGATCCGTTGCCAGCCGATCTTCTCTATGGAGATAGCATGTCATTCACAAGACCAATGAGGCCAGGCCAGCATAATGCGCGTGCTGCTAGTATATTCTTTAGTTTATTTTTCAGTCTGATGACGTCGTTACTGGGTGAAACAGTTTGTCACTTTTTACGAATTAAAAAACATTGGAGGCGTCAATTTACCACCGGTCTGTCTCAAAAAAGAAACTAGTTGAAACGGGCGCAATTGGAATTACGGCGCAATTTATACCAATGCAATTGAAACACGCGCAAATAAAACCCGTGCTTACCAAAGGTTATATTAACAGTGATCGATAGTTGTGAAAAGCTTGAAATTGATGACTCTACAGACTCGACGGAAATGAGAACTGGCAGGATTTCTTGATTGTCGATTCTCTCTTGTTTTGATTACGTTTTAATTACTTAGTTCCAAAGTTTACCTAAAGAAAAGTTGGTGAAAGAAGAAGAAATATGAAAGAAGTTATGCCAGACTATCGAGTCTTTCTTATTTGAGTTTGTATCACCTATTTCCTAGGACTATTTTGCTCCTTCTGTATATGCCAGGATTGCGCCTGAATGTTTTTTATTCGTTGATGCTCACGTAGTTAACCTTGTCAGTCAACGCCGCTTTGCCCAGGGAGTGCCGCCAATGTTTTCTATCAGACTGTTGGTGCGTGAGTCAGGCAGGAGCGGAAAAACCAAATAGGATCCAGGCCACAGTATTTTACTAGGAAGTAACTGCCTCTTGTCGCTAAGTACTATACCTTATACACTCCTGCTTCCTTTGTTAGAGTAATTGAAGGCGAAGTCGGAAGACGAACGAAGAAGATAAAGAAATAATGAATTAAGATTTGTTTGTAAGGAACTTCTGACCATAGAATGCAAATGTATTGCACAATGTATAGTATACAACTATAAGTCTGTCAATACAACAAAACAACAGATCAGAAAAGTGGTCAAACGTTCGCTTCTCATCACAAAGTGTTTGGTTTGATCCCCGTTATCAATACGCTCATGTCGACTTAAATGTAAATAGGTACCTCGCTTATTTTTAGGGAAGGTAACGGCAACGGAGAAGGAAAATGGTCAACCCACTTCATAAAAAACATAAGCCTATTATTATGAAGTATATACCCCATTATCTGGGACAAAAGAGTCTGCTACTGGACTACCTATACATTTCAGTAGTAAAAAGACAAAATAATCTTCAGTGTATGCCATCTGGGCTGAGACTAAAATAACACAAGCTCTCTTCAAATGACTGTTCATATCAGCACCCTCGCCATAGCTCATATTACTGCCATCCTTAACTACGTGCTATCCAGTTTTCTTAATCAAATCGTGAATTACCTGAACCTTCAAATAATAAATGATAAGGTGGGCAGATATCTTGTCCGCCTATCGACTGAGCCAGACTCATCCTGGCATTCACCATGAATACACATTGTCATTATTGATTCTTGTACTAACAATTGCCAGTACAGCATTCACTGGACAAATAAATTGAAGAAGTAGCACGAGTGATATCGATTCTGGTCGCTAAGTCTTGTATTAAACAAACATAGCTGTAGTTGCAAATGGCTCTGCGGTGGCTCACAACTATATTGCGAGAGACCACCAGATATGTCGCCAAAATTTACATATTCTAATTTATTCCTTTAACGAACGGATGTCGTCATCATTACATCATTATGTGTCATGTCCAACGACTTTGACAATAAACTCCTTCCACATCCGTATATCCTTTGAGCATGTCAGTCCTTCAGATGATCCTCGTTTTCCCATCACGAAATCCCCGAGCTTGCTTTCCTGCTTTTCTTCACTTCACTTTCTGTCGATCTCTCCAGTTTATGCATAGACCAGACCCTGACTTCTAAGTATGTGTCCAATTATGTTGTCAGCCTCCTGTTTATTGTAGTTATCAGTGATCTTTTAAAACTGTTTACCAAGCAATTCTACATCACATACACCAGCTACTCAGCCACGCTGGCTCTCTTAAACCTTGCCGGGTCGGTAACATGTGTGGTCTTTGTTCATTTTCGAAATACCTACTCACAATTTGTTCATGAAACCGCAGTGTTCAACTGTCAGTTTTGTACGCATGCCATTAATGTTTACATGTAAATGCTTTGTTTGTTTGACCTACAGCTCTCCAGTACAATAATTTTGGTCCCATATTATAGAAATTGAATTATGTTTTTTACCTGTAAGCATATAGTGGTTGTGATATAATGATCATCACGAGTCCGTCATACTTGAAATTATTAAATTTGTATTTTTATAAAAATATAAAGTTTAATTTGTTGCTGTAAACATAAAGTATAATATGATTATTTCTCATATAGCATACACAATAATTTGTATCTTTTATTTGTCCTTATAAAGTAGCTGAGATGCGTGTTTGTTTACCATCAATACTTGCCGTCAATCTTTAACTCTCGCGTCAGATTTCCTTTGTTAGTTATTAAATGTAAGTCAAGCATGTCACTGCCAGTGACTCGGCACCTAGATAGTGCACAACGATAACAGAACTCCAGATATGATCAGTGATATACTCTCAATTGGTAACGTGTAATTGCACGTCGTCTGCTATTATTATTTTTATTATTATTATTATTATTTTTATTATTATTATTATACGCATGATTACAACCGTCTCATAATGGTCAAGTAGTCACACAACAGAAATTAATGGTCAGGAAATGCTGATAATCATATCGTTGTAATACACCACAGCTTGTTTATGAGAAGGAGTGAGCAGTTCACCTCCTCGCTGCCTTTTCCTTCTATAATCGTAAGCCAGGTACCAGATAAGCTGGTTCTACTTGAGCCTACCCGTAGCAGCGTCTGAACCACGTACATTTGCCATAACAAGCAACTCGGACGCTGATCTCTCCTACAATGTACAGTTAACCAACTCACATTCTCGTCTCTGGGTGACACATATGCCTAGCACACGTCATTACTTCGAGCAAATGACGTCATTTCCGTAGCGTCATCACTTCGACGAAGGACTCAATCATCTTAAAAGGCCTGAATCTTAAATATGATAATCCCATTTAGCTAAACCACAGATGCGCACCACCTGTCATCGCTATATATACCTGGCTGGCCTCATAACAAACTGGAGTACGCATATTTTCTTTCTTATTTCTTGCCACATTTCTGCTTCTTCGCGTACCATGCCGGCTGGGGTTGGCAATAACTTTTACTCAGAATTTCGGTTACCATAGTCATATTTACAATTCCAGCACTTTCACCCTGTCTATCTATCTATCTATCTATCTATCTGTCTGTCTGTCTGTCTGTCTGTCTGTCTGTCTGTCTGTCTGTCTGTCTGTCTGTCTGTCTGTCTGTCTGTCTGTCTGTCTGTCTGTCTGTCTGTCTGTCTGTCTGTCTGTCTGTCTGTCTGTCTGTCTATCTATCTATCTATCTATCTATCTATCTTTCTATATATCTCCCTCTCTATATATATATATATATATATATATATATATATCTATCTACTTATCCATCTATCAAACCCTCTGCGAGAAATTGTTGAATGTTCCTAGCTGATATACTAAAGTCTCCAATTCTTTTAAATTTTCGAAGGCAAAACAAGAATTGTTCTTTCTATACATGCATACTATGTATCATACGAAACTTGTCCGGTCCCCATTATATTATAACAAAAGCACGCAAACAGCATAAAGTAATCTCGACACTGAATTGACTTTATTTATTCTTGGTCCCTTAGGAGCACAGGGCTGCAAATTCTATTTTGGCATAATTAAACTCCAATGGCATTATCAGTAACGAGAATAGAAGTGTTGGATTACAATTCAAACAACTACAGTAAACCGAGCTATTTATTGCATTCAGCTCAAGCAACTTTAACAAAGAGAGAAACGCACAAATAAATACGTGCAGTAGAAAGCGAAGAGAAAATAACTAAAACAATGAAGCCAATTCATCATATTTGCCTTTTTGCCAAACTAGTTATCTCCTATTATCAAGTAATCCGCGGAAGCCAAAACCTCAACAACCAGAAAAGAAGCTACTACGCGTTGTCTTCGATAACCTGGCAGCAGGCATACGCCTACATGCGGATTGGATACCAGGATTTCAAATATTCCAAGTTATCTGCTCATTATAACCTAACAAACATGGTTAAAGAAAGAAGCTGGTAGCAAGCTGACCCAAGATTTTGTTTATATCATTATTCTGTTGTATCACTAAAGTGGTGTTCGGGTTGGTAAAAGTATCCCTGTAACCTTCTGCTGAAAATGACGCTGAATATGACAAAAGCTGACAGAGGCACCGTCCAACATAGTCAGGCCGGTTCTCTGGTTGGAATCCTCGAGGGTAGAGAAAGCTGTTAAATTATCACACCTGGAGAGAGGCAGAAAAGGTTGCCCAGGGACGTGGATGCAGGCGGGATGTGGGCAATAGGCTATGCAGCGAGAGGAGCGATGGGATTTGCTTCATTGAGCACTCCAACTATATCTCAAACGTTGAATAAGGAGGGATGTGCATGAAGCTAGCAACCTCATCGCGTAAAACAATGCTGTGACATGACCAAATTCTCCGATACAGACTTCGTGTACAGCGGCAGCTGCAGTGATAGCTCTACGCTTCACTTGAAGCAAAAAGATGAATCAATCAATCACGCAATCAATCAATTATATTTTATCAGCCCTCGACTTCAATTATTTGACAGATCCATTTATATCGCCACACTTCCCTTTGTCATGTATCAATATCAACAAATATTCGTTAAAATTATTCATTTATTTTGCAATACAATGACATCTTCGACGTGTCATCAGGGGTCGAAATAGAAGCAAGAAAAGTAAAACTGCAACCTGTACACACACGATAATAAGCAAATAAAGAGCATTGGGAAGCTACTACAACCTGTAGAAACTATAGGTCTCAAAAATCATTATCATACCTCTTCACTATATGCCTCCACCATACCTCTTCACTATATGCCTCCACCATACCTCTTCACTATATGCCTCCACCATACATCACTGTATGCCTCCACCATACCTCTTCACTATATGCCTCCACCATACCTCTTCACTATATGCCTCCACCATACCTCACTATATGCCTCCACCATACCTCACTATATGCCTCCACCATACCTCACTATATGCCTCTACCATACCTCACTATATGCCTCCACCATACCTCTTCACTATATGCCTCCACCATACCTCTTCACTATATGCCTCCACCATACCTCACTATACGCCTACACCATACATCTTCACTATATACCTCCACCATACCTCACTATATGTCTCCACCATACCTCACTATATACCTCCACCATACCTCTTCACTATATGCCTGCACCATACCTCTTCTTTGTATGCTTCCACCATACCTCTTCACTGTATGCCTCCACCATACCTCTTCACTGTATGCCTCCACCATACCTCTTCACTGTATGCCTCTACCATACGTTTTCGCCCTATCTTTCCCGATACCACTCTTTACAATACCTTAATACCATACTTCATTATATGTTTTCATCAAACCTCTTCACAATATGCCTCCACCATACCTCTTCACTGTATGCCTCCACCATACCTCTTCACTGTATGCCTCTACCATACGTTTTCGCCCTATCTTTCCCGATACCACTCTTTACAATACCTTAATACCATACTTCATTATATGTTTTCATCAAACCTCTTCACAATATGCCTCCACCATACCTCTTCACTGTATGCCTCCACCATACCTCTTCACTGTATGCCTCTACCATACGTTTTCGCCCTATCTTTCCCGATACCACTCTTTACAATACCTTAATACCATACTTCATTATATGTTTTCATCAAACCTCTTCACAATATGCCTCCACCATACCTCTTCACTGTATGCCTCCACCATACCTCTTCACTGTATGCCTCTACCATACGTTTTCGCCCTATCTTTCCCGATACCACTCTTTACAATACCTTAATACCATACTTCATTATATGTTTTCATCAAACCTCTTCACAATATGCCTCCACCATACCTCTTCACTGTATGCCTCCACCATACCTCTTCACTGTATGCCTCTACCATACGTTTTCGCCCTATCTTTCCCGATACCACTCTTTACAATACCTTAATACCATACTTCATTATATGTTTTCATCAAACCTCTTCACAATATGCCTCCACCATACCTCTTCACTGTATGCCTCCACCATACCTCTTCACTGTATGCCTCTACCATACGTTTTCGCCCTATCTTTCCCGATACCACTCTTTACAATACCTTAATACCATACTTCATTATATGTTTTCATCAAACCTCTTCACAATATGCCTCCACCATACCTCTTCACTGTATGCCTCCACCATACCTCTTCACTGTATGCCTCTACCATACGTTTTCGCCCTATCTTTCCCGATACCACTCTTTACAATACCTTAATACCATACTTCATTATATGTTTTCATCAAACCTCTTCACAATATGCCTCCACCATACCTCTTCACAATATGCCTCCACCATACCTCTTCACTGTATGCCTCCACCATACCTCTTCACTGTATGCCTCTACCATACGTTTTCGCCCTATCTTTCCCGATACCACTCTTTACAATACCTTAATACCATACTTCATTATATGTTTTCATCAAACCTCTTCACAATATGCCTCCACCATACCTCTTCACTGTATGCCTCCACCATACCTCTTCACTGTATGCCTCTACCATACGTTTTCGCCCTATCTTTCCCGATACCACTCTTTACAATACCTTAATACCATACTTCATTATATGTTTTCATCAAATCTCTTCACAATATGCCTCCACCATACCTCTTCACAATATGCCTCCACCATACCTCTTCACTGTATGCCTCCACCATACCTCTTCACTGTATGCCTCTACCATACGTTTTCGCCCTATCTTTCCCGATACCACTCTTTACAATACCTTAATACCATACTTCATTATATGTTTTCATCAAACCTCTTCACAATATGCCTCCACCATACCTCTTCACTGTATGCCTCCACCATACCTCTTCACTGTATGCCTCTACCATACGTTTTCGCCCTATCTTTCCCGATACTACTCTTTACAATACCTTAATACCATACTTCATTATATGTTTTCATCAAACCTCTTCACAATATGCCTCCACCATACCTCTTCACTGTATGCCTCCACCATACCTCTTCACTGTATGCCTCTACCATACGTTTTCGCCCTATCTTTCCCGATACCACTCTTTACAATACCTTAATACCATACTTCATTATATGTTTTCATCAAACCTCTTCACAATATGCCTCCACCATACCTCTTCACAATATGCCTCCACCATACCTCTTCACTGTATGCCTCCACCATACCTCTTCACTGTATGCCTCTACCATACGTTTTCGCCCTATCTTTCCCGATACCACTCTTTACAATACCTTAATACCATACTTCATTATATGTTTTCATCAAACCTCTTCACAATATGCCTCCACCATACCTCTTCACTGTATGCCTCCACCATACCTCTTCACTGTATGCCTCTACCATACGTTTTCGCCCTATCTTTCCCGATACCACTCTTTACAATACCTTAATACCATACTTCATTATATGTTTTCATCAAACCTCTTCACAATATGCCTCCACCATACCTCTTCACAATATGCCTCCACCATACCTCTTCACTGTATGCCTCCACCATACCTCTTCACTGTATGCCTCTACCATACGTTTTCGCCCTATCTTTCCCGATACCACTCTTTACAATACCTTAATACCATACTTCATTATATGTTTTCATCAAACCTCTTCACAATATGCCTCCACCAAACCTCTTCACAATATGCCTCCACCATACCTCTTCACTGTATGCCTCCACCATACCTCTTCACTGTATGCCTCTACCATACTTCTTTACTATGATAGTTTGTTGTCCATCACAAGCGATGAAGACCACTCTCTTTGTTCAGCCGTGTGGACAGTCGTATCTCTTGCTGTGTCCATCCATCACAAGCGATGAAGACCACTCTCTTTGTTCAGCCGTGTGGACAGTCGTATCTCTTGCTGTGTCCATCCATCACAAGCGATGAAGACCACTCTCTTTGTTCAGCCGTGTGGACAGTCGTATCTCTTGCTGTGTCCATCCATCACAAGCGATGAAGACCACTCTCTTTGTTCAGCCGTGTGGACAGTCGTATCTCTTGCTGTGTCCATCCATCACAAGCGATGAAGACCACTCTCTTTGTTCAGCCGTGTGGACAGTCGTATCTCTTGCTGTGTCCATCCATCACAAGCGATGAAGACCACTCTCTTTGTTCAGCCGTGTGGACAGTCGTATCTCTTGCTGTGTCCATCCATCACAAGCGATGAAGACCACTCTCTTTGTTCAGCCGTGTGGACAGTCGTATCTCTTGCTGTGTTGATAGTTTGTCCATCACAAGTGATGAAGACCACTCTCTTTGTTCAGCCGTGTGGACAGTCGTATCTCTTGCTGTGTCCATCCATCACAAGCGATGAAGACCACTCTCTTTGTTCAGCCGTGTGGACAGTCGTATCTCTTGCTGTGTCCATCCATCACAAGCGATGAAGACCACTCTCTTTGTTCAGCCGTGTGGACAGTCGTATCTCTTGCTGTGTCCATCCATCACAAGCGATGAAGACCACTCTCTTTGTTCAGCCGTGTGGACAGTCGTATCTCTTGCTGTGTCCATCCATCACAAGCGATGAAGACCACTCTCTTTGTTCAGCCGTGTGGACAGTCGTATCTCTTGCTGTGTTGATAGTTTGTCCATCACAAGTGATGAAGACCACTCTCTTTGTTCAGCCGTGTGGACAGTCGTATCTCTTGCTGTGTCCATCCATCACAAGCGATGAAGACCACTCTCTTTGTTCAGCCGTGTGGACAGTCGTATCTCTTGCTGTGTCCATCCATCACAAGCGATGAAGACCACTCTCTTTGTTCAGCCGTGTGGACAGTCGTATCTCTTGCTGTGTCCATCCATCACAAGCGATGAAGACCACTCTCTTTGTTCAGCCGTGTGGACAGTCGTATCTCTTGCTGTGTCCATCCATCACAAGTGATGAAGACCACTCTCTTTGTTCAGCCGTGTGGACAGTCGTATCTCTTGCTGTGTCCATCCATCACAAGCGATGAAGACCACTCTCTTTGTTCAGCCGTGTGGACAGTCGTATCTCTTGCTGTGTCCATCCATCACAAGCGATGAAGACCACTCTCTTTGTTCAGCCGTGTGGACAGTCGTATCTCTTGCTGTGTCCATCCATCACAAGTGATGAAGACCACTCTCTTTGTTCAGCCGTGTGGACAGTCGTATCTCTTGCTGTGTTGATAGTTTGTCCATCACAAGTGATGAAGACCACTATCTTTGTTCAGCCGTGTGGACAGTCGTATCTCTTGCTGTGTCCGCTCAAATGGGTGACTTGCGCGGAGATTTGGATTAAAGTGAGGAAGAAACTGCGCCTTTTGTCAACCTCACTCACAGAGCCTAAGCTATCTTTTGCCAGTGGCAAGACATTCATCGAGACGACTGGAGATAGCATAGGATGCAGATTTTGCCTCAGGGTTACCACCGAAGCCTTTCCGTAAACATGTAACCCGCAGGGTAGAAAGGTGGGAAGGCATTTAACGCAGTTTGTCGTGCCTTTTCGATAACCACATGAGGTCGTATGGACAACACTCAGCGTGTGAGTGAGTCTGGCATCTCTCCCCAGCTGTATTCAGTTCATCATAGTAGCATTTAAAATTCCCACACGCCATATTCGTGAAGGTGAACCGGCAGAACTAACCCGTGAGCTACGACACAGGTATAACTAGTTTAAGCGTAGCGCCATTCAGCCGGCGTCCAGACCAGGATAAACGGATGGAAGAAATCACAAAAAAAGAACTCAATAACAATAAAATCTGGCAAAGATGGCGCCGTAACTGGCTGCGAGTCTACATTTCTCTACTTGTTTTGGATCATTATGGATGCCGCCAGACCACGGATTTGCCTGGAATTCACACTAGTCGACGACTTACACTTGTGTTCACGGATACTTCTTTACTATACGTCTTCCCTATACACCTTCACCTTACGTCTTCACCAAACGTCTTCACCATACCTTTGACCACACATTTTCACCCTACTTCTTCACCATACACCTTCACCTTACGTCTTCACCAAATCTCTTCAGACTACGTCTTCACCATACATCGTCACCATACCTCTAACCACACATTTTTACCTTACGTCTTCACCAAATCTCTGACCACACGTCTTCGCCCTACGTTTTCACCATACTTCACACCACACGCATCCACCTAACGCCTTCACCATAACTCTAACCACACGTCTTCACCCTACGTCTTCACATTACGTCTTCGCCATACGTCTTCAGCACACGTCTTCACGATACTCGATAGTAGGAGTGACTAAGTCAAGGTATCATGACGTCACTTGTTTGATTACTTACATCGCCTACTCACTAGCCACAAATGTTTGTAATTTCCTAGCGCTGGCTCTGTTTTGTGTTTCAAGCGCGACAATGACGTTTTCCTGACTGCTTCAGCAAATGAGCAGTTGGTTTCTATCATCGGTGAGATCTCTTAAAAGTAGGGCTTAGCAAACGTTTCTGTGTTTATGTGTGCGCCCATGGGTGTGTACGCGCGTATATTTATATGCGTGTGTGTGTGTGTGTGTATTTGTGTGTGTGTAGAGAGAGAGAGAGAGAAGAGAGAGAGAGAGAGATCATAAACATATTCAATCTGGCCTCTCTGCTTTCACACACTCTCGCTCTCTTTATATCTATTCTGTCCAGGTCCCAACTAATACATCATCCCAGTCGGCAGGCAAGAAGTGAGAAGTGTGCATTTTCACTCCGTCACTGGAGACGGCGTGGCCTAGTGGTTAAGTGGCACGGCTCACAATCCAAAGGTGCTGGGTTCGATCCCCATCACAGCACCGGCCGTTACCCCGGGAAAGCAAACCCTTAGAAAAAGCAGGAGTAAGCAGACCCTTACATAAAATGCATGCTGAAGTCGGATGCACTGTGCCGATAGGCGCAACATAAAAACCACAGTGTAACGCACACCGCCTAGGGGATTAGAGAAATAAGGTGAACGCAAAAAACAAACTCCGTCACTATCATTGTGCCCATATCAGTGTGTGACCTACTTACTGACTTACCTTCGTATATGAGTACTGGCACGTGTTTCGATGATGTTAGCTAACTGACTACACTAAAGGAGGGGTGAGTGTGTGGAAACACGACTAGTATCTGCTCATCTTTGGTACATCTTGCACGCGACGGGCAGTCGATTAGAAGTAATTAACGGTATAAGGTAACCAGAACACAGTGTTTCTAGAGCACGTAAACAGAGTGCGCGACGTTTTGAGCAGTCCTACCAAGAACTGCGCATCTTCATACTCGAACATTTAGAGGAAAACGCACAAATGGTTGCCATATTTAATTATGACATATCCCACGCACTTATTAACTTTGCTGTTAAAACAATATCAGGCTGCGCTGGTAGCAGAGTTACACGGGTCCAACGAGCCTGCGTCAGGAAAGCCCTAAAAATACCGTTCGTAGTACCCACGCATAACTTGAGAACACTGTTCGAGAGATAAGTTCATTGAACAGTCATTGTTCGATATTCTTAAACAATGCTCGTTTAAGACTGTCCAGCCAAAATGGTTACCTTCCCATTGTTTCTACTGGAAAAACCCACAACCTTTTAGGTCACATAGTAGGTTAAAAAATAAGCTATCCTTTCTTTGGTGACACGCTAGTTCAGTGAAAGTTGAGGCGAATGAACGCGAATGAGGATTTAAGTTGAGGGATCAGGGTTTTACGGGAGATCAACAAAAATCAGAGAAGAGAAGTCTACCGTGCAGTTGGTAGGAAGGAAATCAAAGACAAAAGACTACCGTGCAATTAATAGGTAAGATATATACCAGAGCAGAAGCTAGGATATACGAAATAACATAGCCAGTGAGGAACTAGAATAGAGAGATAGAAATAGACGTCACCTAATCAGTCTAGCACTTAGAGTGAGCCAGAGACCACGCACGTGTAAGAATCTGTATGTGTGTGATGTTCTGGTTGAGTATACGCTGACACCTGTCACACGTAACGTCGACTTCCAAGTCCCTGAGTGGCATTCGTCTGCATAATCGACAGAGGGAGACGTCTTGCTTCAACACGAAGCTGTCGTCTCGGACAACACATCGTATCAAATATGTTACCCTTGACTTCACAACTACAGTAACAGAACCACTGTTGTCTATCGTAGGCACAAAAACTGCTGCAATCACCGAGTTCCTGACTAGACGACGAAGAAAAGGAACCTGTAGATCTAATCACTGCAAACATCTTCCTGACGTTAAGACGAGACCAGAGACTAAGAAGACACCTACGTTGTAGAAGCTGAAAAGTGGGACATAAGGCCACCAGACGAGACAGGACAGCAAGATAGGACAGAGAATAATTAATGAGATATAATTGTATCAACTCAAATGAACACAGAACTGTGAATGGAAAATTAGCTAGAATTGATCACGTGATAGAACCTAGGATTATTTTAGTACAAGAGAAATACCTGTACTAATTGCACGAAACTCTTGAGAGTTATTATAGTTAGAGTTGATTACGATTGAAAACGATTCACATGCTTAGTGTTATTATTATAATGTGCTTGCTGTTTATTAAATAAATATTCGTTTGTTTTCGCTGTTGTTAAAGTAATGGTTAGTGTGTTAATTAGAGTTGTGAGTTAAAGCGTGATAGTTGTAAGAAAGAGAGTTAAGTGGTGATAGAGTGAGTCTGTAACATAAATATAATTGGTACCGTGACTTAGGATAGCAATAACCTTAACCTTGTAACACACAACCTGATAAAATTATGGCAGAATAGCAGCAAAACAACAAAAGTGACAATTTTGAGAACCTGTGTTTTTCCCGTGACAGCATACGGATGGGAAACATGGACAGTAACCCTAACCTAGAGAAAGAGAATTGAGTGCTTCTAGTCAAAATGTTAAAGAAAGGTCTTCAAAATACCATGGATCGAAAGAAGGACGCATACAGACACTCAACAAGAGCTGGACATAGAGGTAAACTTGCTGATAAATCCCAACATGAACAGAAAATTGAAATACTTTGACCACACCAAAAGACACAACGGTCTTGATAGAACGATAATGGAAGGTTTGGATGGCAAGAGAGGCAGAAACAGACCAAGAAAACGATGCCACAAAGATGTCAATGAATGCTTAAGAATGACTCTGGAGCAAGCTGCAGACTTGGCAAGAGATCGAGTTTCTTTCGTACGGACCGTGAAGGGAGAGACATTCTGTAAAAGACATGCAACATGATGATGGTAAGAAATAGTACTAATGCTTATCAGTGTATTAACTTTGGGTCCACTTTCTAGAATCGCATTACACTAATAGTGAACTTTACTTCTTCTAGTGCATCCTTTAGGAGACATCAGCTAGTAATGACGTCTCTTCTTCTAGTGCATCCTTTAGGAGACAGCAGCTAGTAATGACGTCTCTTCTTCTAGTGCATCCTTTAGGAGACATCAGCTAGTAATGACGTCTCTTCTTCTATTGCATCCTTTAGGAGACAGCAGCTAGTAATGACGTATTTTGTCTTCTGAAACAGCAATTCTTCACAACTAGGGCTCTTTCACTTGAAACCATTGCTATTTATTTCGCATGGCAAGGCAGATTTGTAGACTATGACGATTGTTAAAAACTAGGGAGAGAAGGTCATTATCTTCAGTGCCTCCAAATGTAGAGCATGCATTGTTATTGTTCAATGCCATCAGTTGCATGCTGGTTATGTCCAGTTCACTATAACTCTAAGAGATGTGACTAAAATCTTGAACACACAAGAATCAATACGCCCACAACTATTGTAACTCTGCTATAATTGGTTCTATTCATCAGGACGTAGTGAATGGTAGTTTCCCGCCCGCAAGCCTGTTAAGTATCGCTTTGCCTCCTTTTCAACTACAGAGGCCTGTAATCTGCTTGTGCAATATCTTGATTATGTTGTGTTCAGTCTGGTGGACTCTGGTAATCTGTGGATCTAGAGCAAGATGCACCACACTTCATCGAAGCTTACTATGGTATCTGAGTATAAGTGGCTCGGGTAAACACGGTAATGTTTGTTCCGTTCAGGAAAGATCTAAAGGCCTAGAAATATGCAAAAAGCAACTTACAGGGACAGTAAGAATGAAGCGCACGGTCCACGACATCAGAGGGTAACGTTATTTGTCTATCAATAGGACGGATCCCATATTTGTTGCTGTAACTCGGGAGCACGAAGTGGTTTCGAGATAAGTTAAGTTAAGTTAACCCAACTGACCAGTAATCGGTGGCCTAGTGGTTGTTAGCTTGGCTTAAAATCTCAACACCCCAGATTTGAATCACGTTGTTCGCGGATTGACATATCGGACATGTCGTGGGTGTTTTCTTCATGATATTACCGTTTCTCCTAGTCAACCCAGCTCTAAATTCGTATTTGACCAAGCAGTAAGTGGCTGCATGGCAAAGTCAAAGAAATATTTGGGAGCTGCCGCTGGAGCTACGGGGTTGGCGCCCTATCGTGAGCATTTTAGCAATGAAATAGCTTGATCATACTTGGGGGGGGGGGGGGGGGGGGGATGGTTAATATGCAGGGATGACAGTTCTATAACCCATCTTGCTCCTGGTAGTCAAAGGCATGGTGACAGTTAATGCTTACTCTACTTGACCTGTTCGTCTATTAGTGCCATTAAATGTTGCTATGAGCTTGTCGACCTTTGACCAAGTGTGTTTTGTCGGCTGATGTAATCCCATGACTCGTCATGGTGCAGCACATGTTGATATTGAGATAATAAATATAGGTCTATGACACTACTTCCCGTTCGTATTTTACCAGCGCTCACAAGTAACATAGAATAGGAGCTATCGCAACTTGCACAAACTACGAGTGGGCTTCAAATGAAAACCTTAAAATATATTTATTAAATAAATTTATTCTGAAAACATGAAACACAAATGTAGCATTTATCGACGTAGTCACAATTGCGTTCGGTACAAGTTCTTCAGTGCCTATAAAATGCATGAATTACTGTATAAAAAAAATGATCTTCGCCGTGTGTGTAACCACTAATGCACCACCTGCTGGATCTCTTCATCAGACGTGAAAGTCTGTCCCCCCAATGCCAAGTTTAGTCGTCCAAAGACGCAGAAATCATTTGGGGGCTAAGTCTGGTGAGTACGGCGGATGGGGTAGACACTGAAATGGGAGGTCCTCCATGGTTGTAGTCGTTGCCCTTGCGCTATTGGGGTCGAGCATTGCTATTTTACAAAAGGACAACTTTACTAAAAAGTCCACGTTTGGATTGTGGGCCGAAGATGATTCCTGAGAAGATCTGTGTACGTGCCCCTGGTGACAATGTTCCCCCTAGATATGTAGTGCTCTAAAATAACGACTCGTTCATCCCAACAGAGAGTCAGCGAAACCTTCCCTGTAGATGGCTGCGTGCGAAACGTCTTCGGCTTCGGTGAGGAGGGATGGCACTATTCCTTGCTCGCTCTCTTCGTTTCAGGCTCGTGGTAGTGAACCCAGATTCCATCTCCAGTAACAATTCTTGCTAGTATACATCATCTTTTGCTTCAAAGAGCAGCAAAGGTTCCTGTCAGGCATCAGCTTGTCGTTGTTTCAATTCTGCAGAAAGCTGCGTGGCACCCACCTTTCAGACGCTGTGTGGTACTGTAGCACATCATGGATGATGTGGTGTGCTGAACCATGACTGAAGTCCAAATGTGCGGCAATTTAATTCACAGCCAATGGGCGATTTTCCTTTACGAGGCCGTTATCGGCTGCATTGGACGGTCACACACTACTCGCTGTGCTTGACCCGTTCGTGAACAATCTGTCGCAGAACTCACGCCTTTTTGGAACTTCCTTTTCCAATCATTCACTTGCTGGAGTGAAAGGCATGCATCAACGTACTGGACCGTTATTCGCCGATGAATTTCAATATTGTCACCCTTTGTTCCACACAAAAAACTGACAAAAGAACGCTGCTCCCCTTTGATGCATGTTAATAGTGTGGAGACCATATTCTAACTGCACTTATGATGTCACGTTGTTAGTCTGCACCGTGATTCCGCGCGTGCAAGACACTATTTACATTCTTAGCAACCATATTACCAAGTTACAATACAAAGAATTTTTTTGTTTTAAATTTCTATTTCACTTTAGAGGTTTTCATTTGAAGCCTCCTCGTATAATCCAAAATTAAGAGAAACAAATCACTTTATAGTATGGTAAAAGGGAGGCGACTAAGTTCAGCCACGGCCACTAACCTTAATTTCATTATCAACACAGGTTAGGGTTCAATATCAACGATATTATCCACTCTTTCATCGTATGCCAACTGGCAGCAATTCTCAAGGATCGTCGAGCACAGGTGCTAATCCCTCGTTCTACCTGGGATTCCAAATTCACGCATTCTCAGAATTGTTGATTGTATGCAGATCATGTTTATCTAGCTCCTCCAAAAGACACAAAAACAACTTCCGTTACTCTGGGGTCTGAGGTGACGATCTACAGAAATAAAGGCCGTTTGCCTAATTAGCCTGGCACGCAGTGTATTTGCTGGGTGGTAATGTTACTTACAATTGAAGAATACCTTACCGAAGTTTTAAACTCGTGTCCACTTGGTCAGAAGACCATTATGCAAAACATTCGGCTTACAGTATAACGACTCATACATATCTATAAAGTTTGATATCTCTGTGTAACTACACAGACAAACATAACCCCGTTTATCATCTAAATATTTCAAGAGATAACACTGTAAGTGATATTACAAAATCGCTTTCAATTATTGACATCGTCAACACTTTTTAAAATGCATGTACATAAATCCAACTTTCATAGAATCCTCACTAAGATAGTGTTTTATGTGTAATTTGACTCTTACACTCCAATCACTCTCATGACAACTGATGTTATTGAAGTTACTATCAACTGCTGTCCTTTCATCAATTCTATGCAAGCTACATGAGTCCTACATCCGACACTATCGTCAAGGATAAACACTTAGAGGTATTCATTGCTGCCTTCATTTTCTAAACTGCAAATTAGGTGTCAATTTACAGCTGGGTATAGGGGAGCATATCGCTACTTTGGAGCGAACGAGGCATCGTTTACAGGAATATCAATCAATTCATCAAGTCCGTCGCTCCTCTCGGTGCATAGGCCATTGACAACATCTCGCCAGCATACATAGGCCATTGACAACATCTCGCCAGCATACATAGGCCATTGACAACATCTCGCCAGCATACATAGGCCATTGACAACATCTCGCCAGCATACATAGGCCATTGACAACATCTCGCCAGCATACATAGGCCATTGACAACATCTCGCCAGCATACATAGGCCATTGACAACATCTCGCCAGCATACATAGGCCATTGACAACATCTCGCCAGCATACATAGGCCATTGACAACATCTCGCCAGCATACATAGGCCATTGACAACATCTCGCCAGCATACATAGGCCATTGACAACATCTCGCCAGCATACACGGTCCTGGGCTGATCTTTATATCTCTTACCAGGTGGAATAATTTAATCTTAGTTCCTTCTCGCATTCTTCTCTCCGTGTATTTTTTGGCCTACCTCTCTGTCACTTCTCTTAAAGATTACATGTAAGAGGCTGTCTGGCTACATTGGATGGCACCTTCCGTAGCGTATGTCCTATCAAGACCCATTTTCTTCGCTTACTTTGTTGTTCCAGTGGTTGTTGTTGGATCCTTGCCCATAGGAATGCATTCCTCACCATGTCCTGCCACTTTATGAACAAAGGTATGCATTCCTCACCATGTCCTGCCACTTTATGAACATAGGAATTCATTCCTCACCATGTCCTGCCACTTTATGAACATAGGTATGCATTCCTCACCATGTCCTGCCACTTTATGAACATAGGAATACATTCCTCTCCATGTCCTGCCACTTTACACCAATATCCTTCGGAGACATATTTTAACGAAGAACTAAAGGCTTTGTTGTAAGGCGTTGGTTGTTCTTGATGTATCCGCTCCGTACAGCAGCACCGACTTGAGGCTGGCGTTCAATATTCTGACTTTGATGTCAATTTTGATTTTTCTGGATCTCCATATGCTGTTTAGCGCCAGAAATGCCGCTCTTGCCTTTGCAAATCTGATCTTTACATCTGCATCTGAACCACCTGAAGTGTCAATTGTGCTGCTCAAATAAGTAAAGATATCCACTTCTTCCAACGGCTCTCCTCCAGCATAATTGTTTCTTTGTTGATTATGTTGAGTTTAAGTAGCTTGGTTTTCTTCATGTTGACATTCAGTCCTAATTTGTTTGATTGGTCTTTCAACCTGCCAAGTTTCTCCTACATTTGGTTATGACTGTGTCATAAAGTACCAGATCATCTGCGTAGTCGAGGTCTTCCAATTGTGACAATACTGTCCACTGGACACCAGTTATTTTCCTTCGATTGATGATTTCATTATTCCCTCCCACATGACCTATCCAGCTTGGGTGACCCTTCTAGGAGATTTCGCTTCCGCTTGCTTAACCCCTGAGATTACTGATATACATACAAGCTCCGTTACGATTCCAAAGGAAGGAGCTCAAAGGAGTTTGACATGAATAGCAAAGTACGCTAACCTATCCAACTGCTGTAACCCATCAAACTGCATTACTGTCTTCATTAAGGGGATCATATCCGAGAAAGACGAAGGAATAGATTGTTGCCCTTGAACGTTTCGACAAGGAAAGATGGCGGTTCGCCATCATCCGCGGTAAAAAGTCGCGGGAAAGTTCGAATATACTCAACAAGTATTCACGCGCCTTTTACGATGTGCTTGGCAAGTTACAATGTTGGTACTCTTTGCGTTTTTCTCAGGCACTGGTAACACTCGAGCAACAGTGTGTACATTTTACGCCAACTCCCCGATTAACGTCGGTTTGTTCAGCGCCGTTTCGTTAAAATGTCAGTAAGAAAAAAACGACGATATCAGGACACTTCTTCTTCTTCATACGCTGTCAGACGTCAACTTGAATTTAATCGAAGAAAGCAGCTGTCATCCTGAGGCTGTCGACACTGCCATAAAGCGTGTCTAGTGTTGGCACTGGTGATGGCCACATGTGCTTTCTCTGGTTCTCGTATGTCGGGCAATTTTGCAGCAGATGTTCAGCGGTCATTTTCCCTGTACCACAGGTGCATTCGTCAGTGCCAC
Source organism: Ariolimax columbianus (assembly GCA_036924085.1). Taxonomy (NCBI): domain Eukaryota; kingdom Metazoa; phylum Mollusca; class Gastropoda; order Stylommatophora; family Arionidae; genus Ariolimax; species Ariolimax columbianus. The sequence continues at coordinate 170,997,644 of JAVGWX010000001.1, forward strand.
CTATCTTTGTCAGGAAACAATATATATGAGATATTAGATGCGAATGTGCTCCACGACTGACTGTGATAATAGGCTACTGTGTAAGCGACCAGCTTAGACGACATATTTGTTTGTTAATGTTGGGTTGTTGGTTGATTATTTTAAACATTCATTTAATAACCAATTCTAATTTTATTTCAACCTACAAACAATAAGTCGGAAACGTTCTTGCTGTCTTTGGTCACAAAAACATGAGGAAAAGTGTACATTATCTGGCTAAAGTGTTTATCAGAAGGACAATAAGCTGTGGGCATAGTAAGAGCTCTCAATTTGGAGCCTACGAACGACTCAAGCAAATGCAAAACATATTCAATTATATACTCAACGTTTGACGTCATTATCTGGATCGAAGTTCAATCGTAACAGAAGTTGGCGGAAAGTAAAATATGAAAAAATTGTTAAACATCTGGACAGAGGATCAGCCATGACGTCATTCTCCGTTGCTGTCCATTACACATGCGCAGAAGCTCTCAGCTTACTTAACTATTTGAAACAAGATGATAGTGACAGTATTGAGACTGAAACATGGGTGGCAAGTCGGGGGGGGGGGGGGGGGGGTTCGAATCTTTTTGCTAGAACTTTAGCGAACAAAGATAAACACTATTTAAGTTTGTGTGTATGTGTGTGTGCGTGCCTGCCTGCGTGCGTGTATGTATGTATGTATGTATGTATGTATGTATGTATGTATGTATGTATGTATGTATGTATGTATGTATGTATGTATGTATGTATGTATCTATGTATGTATGTATGTATGTATCTATGTATCTATGTATCTATGTATCTATGTATGTATGTATGTACTGGACGCCTTGTCATGCATGTGCTCAAAGACCTATATAATATCTCCGTTGATGTTATACCTCCCCATTGTTCCCGATACCTCCTCAGGGTTGCCCATATGTATTCATGGATGCCCATAACTCCTCATGGATGCCCATAACTCATCATGGATGCCCACGGTGTTTTACGCATTCTTAAAATAACAAACACTGCTGCTGTTCCAGATATTTCTCGTTTATCAGTTTCTCAGTTTAATATCTGTTCACTAGCGCATCTTCCCTGTAATCTGCCTTGCCAAACATCCGTCTGAAATAGATTCCAGTGAAAACATTACTTCTTAGTCCATCAGCTGCAGCAAAGAAGTGGTTGGACGCAGAAACACAACATGAATTTCTTTGTGATCCTGATTAAGAAGTCTTCGGTAACTTGCTGCATTATTCAACAGCAATAGGATTTTAAAGAGATTATTCTGATGTCTACATAATCCTCAACAGCAGATTTGAAGTTATCTGTTAAACAAGCTGTAAATAATTCGACAGTCATTCCGGCTTTTTCTTTTTAATGTCAATTCAAACTGAAATGAACCGAAATGAAAGACTTTAAATAATGGCTCAAGGTACTAGAATTGTCTAAATAATAAATGAGCTTGTAGTCTGCTAGCTGAATTAGTCAATACCAGCAGAGAAAAACTATCTTTGGCAACTTTAAATTTAGACATTGGTTTGTTCTCTCTGGAAATAACAGCTCTGTGTGGCATCTTCTTCCAAAAGAGGCCCATAATTTACATAGAAGATCTGCTGCTTTGTGTAGCCACCTTCTTTATAATCTCTTGAAGATTTACTGAAAAAGTTTCTGCAGCTGCAGTATCTGTGTTAGCTCCTTTCCGAAGCACTTCTGTTTTTATGTCAATGTAACCTTTTCTTCAATTTACAAAACGAGCTTCTGCTAGCTTAAAATATATCTCCTGTTTCAACCTTAATTTATTTAAATAAAATTAGAGGTTCAACCTGGATAAGACCTTGGCTTACGTGAAAGTTGTGACTAACTCGGTCTAAAGTCTACACATTTTACACTTTCTACAACTCACAAATTGAATTCTGCATATTTCTCACAAGTTTGGTATGCACTGGCGAAGCGTTTTTAATTTTACTCTAACTTTGCTCTTCATAGTTATGCTTATCCAAGTCCTACGTACGCATAGATTCCTGTCTGATCTGCATTTGATATGCCTTGTTCATTAATCTTGAGGAGCTCAAACTTTTTTTGTTTGCAAATTGAGAATCTTATGTGTTGTTTTTTTACCTGTGTTCTTTGCCTCTGGACAAGTGCGTATAATTTAAAACTGATGAAAGAGTGAAGCGACGAAAGCACGAAGCATCGATCGAAAGTCGAGATCTGCCTGTATATATATATATATATATATATATATATATATATATATATATATATATATATATATATATATATATATATAAATATATATATATATATATATATATATATATATATATATATATACTCCTGTCGGACAGGAGCGTTAGATTGCACCTACAATTCTACTGAAACTTCATTTCCTGTAATTAAAATCCGTCTGTCTACAAGAAACACAGTTTATTTTATCACAAACAAGTGCCAACATCTGCCTATTAAACTCAGAGAGAAGGTGTGAACAGTAGTCTACACTTTAGTAGCAGAACAATACAAACATGACATTTATTGGTATCTGTGAGTAGCGAACTAACAACTGATAATATGTGTCAACACGGAATACTGCCTACAGCAACAACAATGATTGCAGCTGATAAACAATGCACAAAGATTTGCAAAATGTCAGAAACATCTGTACAATAAAAATGGAGACGTAATAATTACCCGAGTGGTCAGGCGGGGATTTGTGTATGACAAGGACAAGAATAGCACCACTGCCTCACTGAGAGCATGTCGTAAGAGGTGACTAACTGTGTGACATGGCATAACACCGGCCATGGTTAGGTGGTTTATTAAGAGCAGCATAGATGGCGCATAATAGGCTGTGGGTCTACTTTGCTCTAGTATTTGAGTCTATTAAGATGGACTCGCACATCGGTTAAGCACCCTCCGTAAGCCCTTGTCCCAACACAAGGAAGTATTACGCTGCTCGAGCCTAGCCAGCTAAGCAGGAAACCATTCTTCCGGCTACATCCAGCTACATACTAGAGCTGGGACCTGCACAGAAGCATCTGCCCCTGTATAATTACAGGTCGAATAAGGACTAAGGGCGTAATAATTAAACTGGTCCGTACTGCAAAACGGCAAAGTGTTTTTTTAAATCCGTATTGTTAAACAGCTAAGCTTATTACCTATTATACCTGTAAAACAGCAAAGTTTGAGCCTTTGATCCGTACTGTAAAACAGCCAAGTTTGAGCCTTTGATCCGTACTGTAAAACAGCCATGTGTGAGTCTATGGTCCGTTCAGTAACACAGCCATGTGTGAGCCTAATTGGTACTGTAAAACAGCCATGTGTATGTCGACGGACTACAGATGCAGCGAATTGTGAATGTTACTATTCACATTTATACAAAGAGGAAATTTAACTGCTCAGCTGAGTTGGTGTATGGAAGCGAATAGTGGAGGAAGTGAGTCAAGTAATCAGTCTAGGCAATAAGAGCCAGTGGCATTGATCGTCCATGACTACGGTTGACGACAGAGTCACTTGCAGCCTTCAGGACAGACACAGTGGATGCTGCATGTCTCACCCAGGTGTTGCGATTGATGTCCAGATATAGGTGTAAAAACTGACAAAAAAGGACAATGATAGAATCGGAAAAACAGTGACTTCGCCGATGTAAGTGAAGAAAGAGTGGCGTCGTAAATAAAAGCGAAGAAAGAGTGGCGTCGCCGATTCAACGTTGAGGGAATGTTCTTGAGTTGTATCCGTCGGGAGATCTCGGTGATGGTGACTCTTGCTAGCGCACTCCAAGGATACATCGCTGGTTGAGTATTTGGAAGGTCTCGACCCGCCTCTAATTTCTATGAAAAATCGTCCAGGTAACATATTCATGTTAGCAAAACACTATGGTCCACTAAACAAATGTTGGTAAAACACTATGTCCACTAAACAATTGTTAATAGAACACTATGTCCACTAAACAAATGTTAATATAACACTAGGTCCACTAAACAAATGGTGGTAGAACGCAAGGTCTACTAAACAAATGCTAATAAAACACTAGGTCCACTAAACAAATGGTGGTAGAACGCAAGGTCTACTAAACAAATGTTAATGTAACACTAGGTCCACTAAACAAATGGTGGTAGAACGCAAGGTCTACTAAACAAATGTTAATAGAACACTAGGTCCACTAAACAAATGGTGGTAGAACGCAAGGTCTACTAAAGAAATGTTAATAGAACACTAGGTCCACTAAACAAATGTTAATAGAACACTAGATCAATTAAACATAAATGTTAATAAAACACTATATTCATTAAACATGCATGTTAGAGAAACACTAGGTCCACTAAACAAATGTTAGCAGAACACTAGGTCCACTAAACATACATGTTAGACATCTTCTGACTGAGTTTCAGTAACTCTATCAAGACTACCATCTTCTTTAAAAAATAGTTCACATGTATTTGAACTCTTGGATCTGTTTGAGTTTATTATTTTATACACCTGTGTTAAATGGAATTAGTGTTCTAATAGCATGTATGTTTTAGGGCCTAGGATTCTACTAACATGTGTTCAATGGACAGCGTTTATCTAAGCAACAACTGGCAAAGAGTATATTTTTACCACTTCTGTACTGCCATCGTAAAATATACTCCTTAACCAAGCCACAGGAGATTAAAATTACAAAGTGTGAAATGGAATGTTTAAGGAAAGTCATTGCTGTCACTAAGAAAGATAACATAGAAAGGAGGACTTTAGAGACACGGTGAGAACCACACCTTCTGATGAATACATTTCAAGACAATAATAACGGTTCTTCGGTCTTCTCATAAGAAACAATCTGATCAACTACTGCTGCATGTAACAAACAGTGTCGGATCCAGCTTTTTGGCGACCAGCACCACCACAGCATCAAGGCCGCACAGAGTAAGTACATGTCCGCATTGTATAGCCTAATTTAATTAGAGGTCCAGGTCTGTTTTAACAACGCGCCAGATATACTGGTGAGACAGATTTCTCGGAATCGCAGTAATTCTTGTTTATGTTGGCGGTTGGCTAAATTGAAAGTTAGTCCTAGTAACTGTGCGCGCTTCTAGAGACTGCATGTGTTTAGTCTTCTGCCTCTTTAGTGCGTTTTATTATAGTTATCTTCACAAACTGGATTAACGACAAACGATTATTAATTGTTTCAATATTAAATTATAATAATATTTAAATGACTGCCATGGATGAGTCAGCCGGTGACGGTAACCATGGTAATAAATGAAAATCAGCAAATGAAGTGGAGCATCTAGGCGTACATTGGCGACGGAAGCCAGTCTCAAGGTAGATGCAAGTAAATGTCTTAAATCAACATCATTTCTGACTAAAGTAATTCTTCTTCTTCTTCTTCATCGTACGCTGTTTACAGCGATATTTACGTTGCACTGTTTTATTTTGTTAAGCCTGTGGCTCAGTGCATCCGATTTCAACAGACGTTTCTGTAGGGATGCCCTCCTTAGCCTGTGGCTGTCCCCATCATATCTGCAAGGCAGCAGTTGTTTTTCGTCAGAGTTGTCTCTCTTAGGGAAGTGACTAAAGTAATTCAATCAGTTGAAGTTCTTGCTGAAAATAAACCAGTGTATGACGATCAGCACGCAGCTACAAGTTCCAACAGAGAGCTCACTGAGGCTGAAACACGATCATCTCATGGCTTGCAACATAATAAGCAGACTGATTTGAAATGTGTAGAAGTGGAAGAACATAATAATATGACTGATCTGGAAAGTGAAACATTTTCTGAAACACAACTTGTCGCAGATACTATCCAAGAACCACGTCTCTGCCTCAATCAGAATTCCCTACAGATCCAGGCCTCTTCGCTAATACGAATTTAAGCACATGATTGATACGAAAATTGTGTGAAATTGGACCATATCAATGAACCATTTCAATTTACAACAGATGAATTTGAACGCAAGTTACAAATTTCTTGGTACACAAACAATTTTGGAAAGTTTTGGATAGTATGAAAGAGGAAAGAAATTGGCTTGTCTATTCACCAACAAATGAAAAGGTGTACTGCCAAACTTGCTGGTTATTCGCTGAACATAAATCTGAACATTACAGCAAGGAATTGAAAAAAATGGTATGAACAAAATTGTTGAACACGAAACTTCTAATCAACATCAAAATGCAATACGCCAATATTTACTTGCTAAATATCGTATTTCAAATGACAAAACTGTAATATCTGGTTTAATCAGCCAGGAGCGTCGCCAAGTCGTAAATAATAGAGAAATTTTGAAACGGATGATAGACGTGACGCTGTTCTTAGCAAAACAAGGTTTGCCATTCAGAGGACACAGAGAACATTCTCCGTCGAGTGATAGTAATAGTAAAAATTCAGGAAATTTTTGTGAAATGTTTTCTTTATTAGCTAAATATGATTCAACTTTGGACAATCATCTAACATTTGAAAGGAAAATTAACTTTATTTAAGTGATGATGTGCAAAATGATTTAATTCAATCACTCACATTTGAATTAACGGTGGTAATTGGTAATTAAGTTAAGTCTGCACAATTCTTTTATGTAATTATTGATTCAACTATTGATATATCCAGAATTGATCGGATGTCAGTTTCTTTACGAGCAGTTTTAAAACCAGGACATGTTGAAAGATTTATAGGTTTCTATACATTGGAAAACAGCAATGTTACATCATTTACTGAGGTCATTTTAACAGAGTTACAAAAAGGAAACATTGATGTTTCACTCTGTTGAGGACATGCATACAATGGCGCCTCTGTGTTGTTTGGAGTTTGGAGTGGCCTTTAAACTCAGATAAAGACACTTTTGTGCTCATGTTTTGAATTTGGTGACCATCGAAGCAATTACTGTCAACAGTGATGTACAGTTGTTTTTGGGTGACCATCGAAGCAATGTCTGTCAACAGTGTTGCACAGTTGTTTTTGGTGACCATCGAAGCGAGGTCTGTCAACAGTGATGTACAGTTGTTTTTGGTGACCATAGAAGCAATGTCTGTCAACAGTGATGTAGTTGTGTTTGGTGACCATAGAAGCAATGTCTGTCAACAGTGAAGTACAGTTGTTTTGGGTGACCATCGAAGCAATGTCTGTCAACAGTGATGTACAATTGTTTTTGGTGACCATAGAAGCAATGTCTGTCAACAGCGATGTACAGTTGTTTTTCGGCACAACAGACAAGTTGGATATGTTCCTTACGTCTAGTTTACCACAACTTTATACTCTTGACAAACATAAAATCTCAATATGATTCAATACTCTTCCACAACTTTCTGAAATACGGTGGGCAAGTGGGAAGCATGAAGTTGATGCAGTAGTTGGATCTTTCTCTGCTATTCTAGCCCCTCTAGATGATTTACATTTAGGGGAATCAAAAGAACATAAAGGAAGTGTCCAAGCAGAAACTATGGGATGATCTGTTTTGCTAAAGAAATATTCTGTTGCTTTTCTAATGCTATTTCTACAAAAGCTGTTAGATACTATCTTCTATCAAATTACTTGCAACGCAGCGACATTGACATATTCTTTGCAAATTGATCAATGTTACAAGAAAAACGCTTGTTGACATGAGAAGCGATGAAGCTTTTGAAACTCTAAATGAAGCTGTCAATTCATTTATTAACGAAAAATATTCCAGATTGATGACTTTTTAAATAGTTACTTATTTCTGTTATATTGATACATCACAAATATTGGTAGAAAATAACGATTCTTTTAGAAGTTTATGCGAAATTTGCATAAACGACATTAACATTGAAGAAGCAATCGTAGAATATGATACATTCAAAGACATGTGTGCGTTGATACGTCCATCGCTATCTAGTAAACTCAAACTTAGAGGTGTTGCCTTTCTTGATTGAAAAACAGATGGCACAAGGTCTTCCTAATTTGTCAATACTCTATAAAATGCACTTGACTTTTTCTGTTACATCTGCTAATGCGGAAAGAAGTTTCAGTAGATTGAAGATTATCATAGATTATTTGCGATCAACAATGACAAATCAATGTCTTTTTTTTTCCTTTTCAGTATATTTGGGTCTGAAATATTAACGGTCCTCTTTGGCATGTTTATTATCGAATGTTGGGCTGAGGATGAAAAATTACTATTCGGTACTAAATCGATAACGAATCGAATATTCGACGCAATTATATTATGAGGCAGATCAAATTAATGTAATGCCTATGTACATGACTGCTCGTAACAAGAATGTCGTTATAACAGGCACATTTATCGCTCGTTATCCGCCGCACCTTTAAGGTATTAATCAGCGACTGACTGATAATAAAGGCCAACTATATTACGTATAACTATTGCTCGTCTCCTACGCCGCGGTTTATCAATGACGTTATGTCTTCCACTTTGAAAATATTTCTACCCATTCATACATTCTCCTCTGACTCATACAACTAACTCCATATTGAACCTTCGTTCTTATGTAGATATCACAAGGTTTAAATACCCTCGGACCAGCAACAACAAAAAACCAATGACTCCTCGTTGTTCTTTACTGTGCAAGTCGACAGTGAGGCGACCATGTTGTACGCCATATTACGAATGCATACTATTACATCTTCCTAATCACTACATGGAGTATTGTTAAAGAACCATTCTGTATCATCTTGTTGTTTTCATTTACCAGCTCTAGAGATCACTGAAGTATTCTTGTAGGACGTAAATTCAGTCAAAATCTTGATGACACATCAGCCACACCTGTTCAGGTATTGCCCGCCATATTGATGTTTGTAAACAACGTTGACTGGTCATGTGACTAAAGTGTGTGCCCGTGGGCATAAATACACACATACACACACACACATACACACACACAGTTCCTCAACAAATGTCAGAATTTAATGCATAAGCAATATTAAGTCTATTCTTAGGTCTGATCACAACAAAGTGTTCAGGATAAAGGTCATTTTCACAGCTAAAGTGCATCAAGATGAACTGAAAACAGGCATGTCTTAACATAAAACAGTCTACACATAACATCCTGTACATAGAAAGCGCCAAGCTTTGTAGCATATCATTTAAACTTAACTGAACGTCTTTATCCTATTTTAGAAGACTACAGAGTCTGTCTATAACCATTTATATAATGGTGGTTTAATCGATGCGCTAGTCTATCTTAATAGACTGTTAAAGTTAAGTAGACCAGCAGTCTGTAAGGCACCATCTTTAGCTGCTCTTAACAAACCAACCACCTGGGGAAAGGTACAAATAACGTGGGCATATTTTTAACTTTAATTGTTTCCAGTCAGAGGTGTTTAAGCCTATTCTTTTCGATTTTCAACTGCCAAGGAATTGTTTTAGATCAGGGGACATTTTTCCGCGAAGATCCATGGGAAAAAAATGCCAGTCTCCCCCGCGCCCTCCGGCACCAGGCGCAGACACCTTCTTGCCTAGAGACCACTGAGTCTACCCGCCCCCCCCCCCCCTCCCCACCCCGCGAAGGAGGAGAAGAAGAAGAAGAAGAAGAAGAAGAAGAAGAAGAAGAAGAAGAAGAAGAAGAAGAAGAAGAAGAAGAAGAAGAAGAAGAAGAAGAAGAAGGAGAGTACAAGTAAAACCAGGGGAAGAAAACATTTATAGTGTACTTGCGTGTTTTGGGAACAAATATATTTCTTTATAAATCTGAAAGATTCCTATATATATGTAGAAATTGTAAAAGTACTTTTATTAATGACTTTAAAGTTCAAATCTGACAAACACTTAGAAAAACTTTTATTGCGACTTAGTTTCTCTATAAATAGTACAAAACATGTGACAGTTTTACAAATAAGCAAATATTAGCTGACAACGGATATAAATCTAAAAATAAACAATCTACGTTGGTATGGTCGGTGATTGATGCTAAAATATGCACCGTAAAGGCCCAATATTTGTTAGAAATCAATTCACTTCTGGAATTTGAACACACTTTGTATAAATACGGTGATGTAGCTAAGGTCAATGTTTGTCTATTACAGTCCGTGCTAGTTGACTGAGTCTACAACAATGTTAGTTATCGACAGCGGTGATGCGACATCATCAGGCGCCTTTGACTTGATGCTGTAGCTTGCGATGTATTTTGATTATATTCAGAAAGCTACCGCTTTAGCCATCAAACCTCACTCTCTGGTCCCGACCTACCTTGGAGCAGTGGCAAGATATAAGTCGAGACGATTTGAGGTAACTCAGGATGACAGACAGACAGACGGACGGACAGACGGACGTCCCGACCGACCGACCGACCGACCGACCGATCGACCGACCCACCGACCGACCGACAGACAGACAAAGACAGATAGATAGATAGATAGAAAGATAGATAGGTGAATGGATGGATGGATGGATGGATGGATGGATAGATAGATAGATAGATAGATAGATAGATAGATAGATAGATAGATAGATAGATAGATAGATAGATAGATAGATAGATAGATAGATAGATAGATAGATGGATGGATGGATGGATGGATGGATGGATGGATGGATGGATGGATGGATGGATGGATGGATGGATAGATAGATAGATAGATAGATAGATAGATAGATAGATAGATAGATAGATAGATAGATAGATAGATAGATAGATAGATAGATAGATAGATAGATAGATAGATAGATAGATAGATAGATAGATAGATAGATAGATAGATAGATAGATAGATAGATAGATAGATAGATAGATCTACTTAATTACCTACCTACTTAGTAGTTCCCCTCTTCACTTACTGTTCTAGCTGTTCTATAGTATCTATGGAATTGGGTAGCAGGCCTCGTACCAAGCTTCCTTAATCATCGTTTACCACATTCCTGGGTGATTACAGTAACTAGTCTCACGACATTCCTGGGTGATTACAGTAACTAGTCTCACGACATTCCTGGGTGATTACAGTAACTAGTCTCACGACATTCCTGGATGATTACAGTAACTAGTCTCACGACAATCCTTGATGATTACAGTGCAACTAGTCTGTTCCCCTTGCAAGTCACCGAATGACATGTGTGGCTTACCGAAAAGCTTATAGAAGTCATTGCCATGACCAGACTTAATATGAGGATGAGCAGAACACCAACTTCCCTAACTAGACGTGTAAACAATATCAATGTTCATATGGCATAGGGCTTTACATATCTGGGAATAGTTTTTTTAGAAGATAGAAAGTTGTGTAGGGAAATCGAAATATACGTAGTCAGTCTCCAAATTGTCGCCACTTCTTAATCACCAGACCATCAGCTTGACAACTAAACAAATTTTAAACTGTGTATTTGTACCTACCCTTTGCTACAAGTTTTAAACGTGGTCCATATCCAATGTCCAAGAGTGGCAAATAGCGACTTGTGAAACCAAATGTATAAGATAGATCAAGGTTATCAGTGTCACCAGGAGAGATAGAATGAATAATGGTGACGTCAGGAATGTTGTGAGAACTACCTCCTCTCCCCCCCCCCCTCTTTCACCACCACCACCATCACCCCTTTCCTGCACATGCGTTGAATACATTTCTAAGTAGAAACAAGTAAATCTTCAAAAATAAGTTTTTCTATACAAGCGTATAGAGTTGTTGACTACATGAGTCAACATTTTATAGATGAACAGCTTGCATTAGTAGAGACTATGTACACCATTTAAGCTGTCTGGGTTATGGAGAAGTTGGTTATAATAGGAGAAATAGAAGTCCACGCAAACGGACAACTGTCATGTCAAGTAGGTGATGGCTAATCTCATGTAAATGCGGCCATAGAGGAGCGGATTCATCTACATATAATAAAGAGGATGGGGTCCATCTACACATAATAAAGAGGAGGGGGTTCATCAACACATAATAAAGAAGAGGGAGTTCATCTATTCATAATAAAGAGGAGGCGGTCCATCTACACAGGAGAACATGATGGAGGGGTTCATCTACACAGGAGAACAAGATGGAGGGGTTCATCTACACACAGGAAAACAAGATCAAGGGGTTCATCTACACACAGGAGAACAAGGTGGAATGGTTCATCTACACACAGGAGAACAAGGTGGAATGGTTCATCTACACACAGGAGAACAAGGGGGAGGGGTTCATCTACACACAGGAGAACAAGGTGGAGGGGTTCATCTACACACAGGAGAACAAGGGGGAGGGGTTCATCTACACACAGGAGAACAATGTGGAGGAGTCCATCCACACACAGTAGAACAATGTAGAGGGATCCATCTACACAGGAGAACAATGTGGAGGAGTCCATCCACACACAGGAGAACAATGTTGAGGGGCTCATCTACACAGGAGAACAATGTGGCGGGGTTCATCTACACACAGGAGAACAAGGGGGAGGGGTTCATCTACACAGGAGAACAATGTGGAGGAGTCCATCCACACACAGTAGAACAATGTAGAGGGATCCATCTACACAGGAGAACAATGTGGAGGAGTCCATCCACACACAGGAGAACAATGTTGAGGGGCTCATCTACACAGGAGAACAATGTGGCGGGGTTCATCTACACACAGGAGAACAAGGGGGAGGGGTTCATCTACACAGGAGAACAATGTGGCGGGGTTCATCTACACACAGGAGAACAAGGGGGAGGGGTTCATCTACACAGGAGAACAATGTGGCGGGGTTCATCTACACAGGAGAACAATGTGGCGGGGTTCATCTACACACAGGAGAACAAGGGGGAGGGGTTCATCTACACAGGAGAACAATGTGGCGGGGTTCATCTACACAGGAGAACAAGGTGTACGGGTCCATTTCCATAAGCAAAAAAATAGAAAAAATTACATGTATAATGTAGAAGACGAAAGAGAGTGGGATCTCTTAGTAGCAGAATAGAGAAAGGGAAGGTCTGTATATAGGATAATAAAGAGAGGGGAGATCTGTATTTAGGAGAATAAAGAGGGGTATGTATGTATATAGGAGAATAAAGAGAATGGAGGTCTGTATATAGAAGAATAAACAGAGGGGAGGTCTGTATATAGGAGAAAAAAGATAAGGGAGGTATGTATACATATATATTTTTTTTTTTTTGCGTTCGCCTTATCCCTCTAATCCCCAAGACGGTGTGCGTTGCACTGTGGTTTTTATTTTCCGCCTGTAGGCCCAGTGCATCCGACTTCAGCATGCATTTTATGTAAGGGTCTGCTTCCTCCTGCATTTTCTAAGGGTTTGCTTTCCCGGGGTAACGGCCGGTGCTGTGATGGGGATAGAACTCAGCACCTTCTGGTTGTTAGCCGTGTCACTTAACCACTAGGCCACGCCGTCCTCTGGTTTGTGTATATGAGAATAAAGAGAGGGGGAGGAGTCTGTATTTGCAAAAATAAAGAATAAAAAATCCATACATACGGGAGAATAAAGAAGAAAGATCTATAAATAGGAGAATGAAGAAGTAGGTGTTTGTGTAAAAAAAAAGAGGGCGGTGTGTGTGTGTGTGTGTGTGTGCGTGCGTGCGTGTGTGTGTGTGTACGTGTGTGTGTGCGTGTGTGGGTGTGTGTGTGTGTGTGTTAGGTATAGGAGAAATTCAGAGATGCTGGAGGTATATTTATAGAAGAATAAAGAGAGGGTCTATATATAGAAGAATAAAGAGGAAGGTCTTTATATGGGAACATAAAGATGAGGTATATATGTATATAGTGACAAAGTGGATATGCTTGTTATTAAAGTCCGTGTCAGTTATCTGAGGCCACTGAAGTGGACGGACTTGCCGAAAGTTTTAATGCGCAAGACAATTACTGTATAGCTATATAGATGGATAGTCAGAGAGACTATAAGGGAAGAATAGCAAGTAAAGATAGTGTACCACAGAGAGATATGGACATAAAAACATAAATGCTAACGGACAGAAAGAAAGAACGCTAGACAAGCAGAACAGGCAGGTCGACAGACAGACAGACAAACAGACAGACAGACAAATACAGATAGATAGATAGATAGATAGATAGATAGATAGATAGATAGATAGATAGATAGATAGATAGATAGATAGATAGATAGATAGATAGATAGATAGATAGATAGATAGATAGAAAGATAGATAGATAGATAGATAGATAGATAGATAGATAGATAGATGATGGGTAGATATTTCTTGTGTAGGTAGTAGGTAAGTTGGTATGTAGGTAGGTAGGTAAATAGGTATATAGATAGGCAGGTATGTAAGTGGGTATATAGGTAGGTAGGTAGATAAGTAGGTATGTAGATATGTAGGAATGTAAGTAGGTATGAAGAGAGGTGTATAGGTAGGTAGGTAGCTAGAAATATAGATATGTAGGTATATAGGTAGGTAGGTATGTATGAAGATGGGTGCGTGGATAAATAGGTATGTTATTGATGGATAAATAGGTTGTAAGATGGGAATTAGGTGGGTAGTTAATGAATAGGTAGGCTGCTAAATAGATACGGAGGTAGGCTGCTAAATAGGTAGGGAGGTAGGCAGACTTGTTAGTTTTCAATAAGCCACGCTGCCAGTACAAACATCAACTTACCTTCAGGAACACAGATCAAGTGAGCTGATAGTTGTTTACTCATCGCCAGGTTACCACAATATTCTCCAGGGACAGAGGAAGTCGCGAGCTTCCATTTGGCTGATTGTTTGTAAACAGGACCGACCGCTCCAGCGGTATTCTCTTTTAAAACAAAAAAAACAGGCTGAGCCAATACGCGCAATATTCTTCCCGCAGCAACACAGTAGAGAGCGTGCATGCTCGTCGCTAGAGCTCGTTAGTGTGGGGACCAGGCTGAAGATTCAGGCGGGAAACAAATATGGATGGATCGCGAGAGCTTCACTCTGGTGTCGGCCAGTGATCAATACAATGTCACGTGACCTGTGGTGTCTGTTGGAAGCGAGCGGGCATCAATAGCTACCGAAACTTGGCATCACTACCCTCTTCTCCCTATCATCATTTTTGTTATAGTGAATGTGTGTTGCCTCTTCAATTTATCGATTTTTTTTTATGGGTTTTTTTTTTTTTTTTAGTTTGCAATGTTTTTTGACGATGTTTTGCGGGTCCATTTTAGGATTATCCTGAAATCAGGTTTTCAACTAGTCAAAACAACATTACATTAGTAGAGAAATTGCCTGCTGTCACGTGCTTGAGGCTAATTCCTGATCAATATGGAACTCTTGTTAAATAGCAATTTGAAACACTTGCAGCAGGGACATTTCATATAGGTACTGTCGACATAGTAAAACCACTCTATGACAGTTCGATTATGGTAGTGCACTCTATGAATCACTCAAGAGAGACCACACACATTTGAAGCAACGGAAGGGCGAGCGGGGAGCTATAGGAAGTTACAAGAATGCGCGCTCACGGCACTGGCTTCTACTGGAAGCAACTGGCCACTTATGGACTTGTCCGTAATGTTGGCATAGCAGCAGTGCTAACAAGCAAATGGTCTACACGAAACATTAATCACTTATGGAATCATTAAATACATTGTGACAAAAAGAATATACCAAACTCCTTGAAACTACCAAAAAATATACGAATACTTTAAAATGTCGAACTTGATAAAATATGAATACATTTATCAGAATAATATTGAGTAAAGTCTGTATGGCTTGAAACTTAGCTGTCTCGTTCGAATGCTTTCACAAAACAGGTTATTTTCTCTAAACTACTTACCAACTACCCCCCTTCCACCTCACCTCACCCTCCCTTCCTTATGCTGTTAGCATGTGGGGACATTAGGTTTCCACTCTTGGGTCACCATTCACGGACGTCAGTTGTTGTGATCGAGTGTTCTATCATTTTTGTTATGTCGTCTAACCATCTGCCACATGTTCTTTCTCGTACCATGTAACCAAAAAAAACAACAGAGTGGGAGTTGGATGGGTTATATACTCATGAGATGACCTAACCACATTATTTACTTCCTGGCTATGCAAGGCACATTGACTATTTCTCACGATAATTCTACTGTCTTTGTTGCTCATTCTATTTATATTTCTTCTGGTGACATCGATAACTATTGTCAGACAATCGATTTCACGTTATGTATTATTCTTTTGCTGTTTCTTGAATAAGATTCAAGTCTGACACTGGAAGGAAAGAGATGCTATGAATATACCACTTATAAGTTTCACATTTTGTTGCCAAGCTGATGTTCGCGTGTCCAGGCAGAGCTTTCCTGGCATATACATTAACTTAACTCTATTGAGTCTATTCCATCTTTCGGTAAAATACTTACCAGGTATTTTAACTCTTGTTCATGTTTACGTTTTATACTGTTTGAATAAATGTTAATCTTCATTATTTCCGACTTTAATGCTCTATTTTCTTAGTACAGCTTTCACATGGTGTGTCCGGTGAAATCAGATGGTTGTGCAATGTATCTTAGCCTTTGTATATTACACTTTGGTCCTGTGCAAAGAGAAGTCCATGTATAGTGGATTGTTCTAGACGAATTATTGTTGCAAATTAGCTGGTTTCTGTTGTTATTTTGTCCATTAAAAAGTTAACCAACAATGGAGAAAGTACACACTGCTTTCATACGTCTATTTTTATTAGAAACGCGTCCAAGATTTCTGTTATTATTATTGCATTTAATTCATTTGATACGGCATTCTTTCACTATCTGTGTATTTCCTAATCCTCTAATATTATCAACATCTTAGTCATATACACGCTATCAAAAGCTTCCTTCTTTCCCTATAGCACCCGTTATCTGGCATAAAGGTTTTACACACAGCTTCTAACATAGAATACCGAAGTTAGTGCTTTACACACTCTTCAAACGTAAGGGTTTTACACACTCTTCAAGCGTAAGGGTTTTACACACTCTCCAAGCGTAAGGGTTTTACACACTCTTTTCTGTCTGTCGTCATTTTCAGGGCGCATACAAGAGTAAAACTACTGATTGTGGGCATTCGAAGCAACAACGACTACAACTCGTCATTGTACCAGTCAGATCATACCATGTGTCCTATCCAGTCAGATCATACCATGTGTCCTATCCAGTCAGATCATACCATGTGTCCTATCCAGTCAGATCATACCATGTGTCATATCCAGTCAGATCATACCATGTGTCCTATCCAGTCAGATCATACCATGTGTCCTATCCAGTCAGATCATACCATGTGTCCTATCCAAATCAAAGGTCTGCTGTAATTAGACTCCGTTTGCTATCTCTTACCTTTGATTGTTACAATCTCAGGTGTTTACTTGTCCAACTCTTACCTTTGATTGTTACAATCTCAGGTGTTTACTTGTCCAACTCTTACCTTTGATTGTTACAATCTCAGGTGTTTACTTGTCCAACTCTTACCTTTGATTGTTACAATCTCAGATGTTTACTTGTCCAACTCTTACCTTTGATTGTTACAATCTCAGGTGTTTACTTGTCCAACTCTTACCTTTGATTGTTACAATCTCAGGTGTTTACTTGTCCAACTCTTACCTTTGATTGTTACAATCTCAGATGTTTACTTGTCCAACTCTTACCTTTGATTGTTACAATCTCAGGTGTTTACTTGTCCAACTCTTACCTTTGATTGTTACAATCTCAGATGTTTACTTGTCCAACTCTTACCTTTGATTGTTACAATCTCAGGTGTTTACTTGTCCAACTCTTACCTTTGATTGTTACAATCTCAGATGTTTACTTGTCCAACTCTTACCTTTGATTGTTACAATCTCAGATGTTTACTTGTCCAACTCTTACCTTTGATTGTTACAATCTCAGATGTTTACTTGTCCAACTCTTACCTTTGATTGTTACAATCTCAGATGTTTACTTGTCCAACTATTACCTTTGATTGTTACAATCTCAGATGTTTACTTGTCCAACTCTTACCTTTGATTGTTACAATCTCAGATGTTTACTTGTCCAACTCTTACCTTTGATTGTTACAATCTCAGGTGTTTACTTGTCCAACTCTTACCTTGATGCTGTAATAATAAGTGTTGTTACTTGTCCATCTATTACCTTTGATTGTTGCAATCTCAAGTGTTTACTTCTCATCTCTTATATGTATATTATAATCTCAAGTGTTTACTTCTCATCTCTTATCTGTATATTATAATCTCAAGTGTTTACTTCTCATCTCTTATCTGTATATTATAATCTCAAGTGTTTACTTGTCCATCTCTTACCTTGATGTTGAAATCTAACAAGTGTTTACTTGTCCATCTCTTACCTTGATGCTGTAATCCAACAGGTGTTTACTTGTCCTCTCTTACCTTGATGCTGTAATCTCAAGTGCTTACTTGTTTATCTCTTACCTTTGATTGTTCTAATCTCAAATGTTTACTTGTCAATCTCTTACCTTGATGCTGTAATCTAACAAGTGTTTACTTCTTATCTCTTACCGTAAGGCGGTAATCTAATCTAACAAATGTTTACTTGTCCATTTCTTACATTGATGATGTATTCTAACAGGTGTTTACTTGTCCATCTCTTATCTCGATGATGTAATCTAACAGGTGTTCACTTGTCCATCTCTTATCTCAATGATGTGATGTAACAGGTGTTCACTTGTCCATCTCTTATCTCAATGATGTATTCTAACAGGTGTTTACTTGTCCATCTCTTATCTCGATGATGTAATCTCAAATGTTTATTTCTCATCTCTTACCTTGATGCTGTAATCTAACATATGTAATCTAACAGGTGTTTACTTGTCCATTTCTTAACTTGCTGTAATCTCAACTGTTTACTTCTCATCTCTTACCATGATGATGTAATCTAACAGATCTTTACTTGTCCAACTTTTACCTTGATGCGGTAATCTAACAGGTGTTTTCTTGTCCATCTCTTAAGTTGATGCTGTAAGCTAACAAGTGTTTACTTGTTCATATCTTATCTTGATGCTGTAATCTCAAGTGTCTACTTGTTCATCTCTTACCTTGATGCTGTAATATAACAAGTGTTTACTTCTCATCTCCTAATTTGATGTTGAAATCCAACAGGTGTTTACATTTCCATCTCTTACCTTGATGCTGTAATCTAACAGGTGTTTACTTCTCATCTCTTACCTTGATGCTGTAATCTTAGGTGTTTACATTTCCATCTCTTACCTTTGTGTTCCAATATAACATGTCTTTATTTGTCCATATATTCCCTGTATGTTGCAAGCTAACCAGTATTGCCCCTCTCTTGATGGTATCTTACTACTTAAAGAGTTATCGAAATCTTGAATATTTTCAGGGTCTACTTTTTAGATTTCAATGGAGATCTTTTTCTTCTTCTGCGATCGTTCTCAATCTCCCGCTAGCAAGCCCTGTACGTTCTCAATCTCACCCTAGCAAGCCCTGAACAGGGCTTTGCAAGTAGCACAATGTCATTCTGAGAACGGAGAGCCTTGTTTCGCTAGTTTACAGTCTGACTGTGATATTTGCACCTTTCGGTCCGACACATCGGTCTTCGTCTGCAGACGATCTTTCTATATGTCTGAATCTGATTTAGTTCTTTAATTCATTCTCACCCGTAACACTTGCAAGACTTGGATTGTTGTCTGTTCCTTCAATGACAAAAGCCAAATTCTTCTGCATATACTTAGTTTAAAAGCCTCATGTCTACCAGCTGTTAATTCGTTGTCTTTGTTTCTATACCATTCAGCATGACCAGTATGTTTAACCCGTCATTACTTTCACACATAATTTGGGAATTTTTTTGTTTTAATATCAATATTTGTTGACTGTTGAAAACGGCTTTGGCTATTCATATACTATTCCTGATATCATTCCGTATGTTCCATCCACCATTACTTAATTTCCGTCAAGAAACTCTCAACTGTAAATATAATCTTATCGTTTTTCTCTTATCTGTAGCTCTAATTGCGTGCACGCTTTGCGTCTTACAATAGTCTGCTTTATCGCTCGGGATGGGAGGAAAGCTACTGAAACCTGCCACACAACACCCTTTTCTGTGTCACACAAAAATTAAAGTACTCATCATGAGCATTAAACAACAAAAATTCAGCGCAAAAGTTTAATTCATATTCTTAACTTATAATGTTAACGTCATTCATTATTTCCCGCAGCTCTTGTTTGGCTTCAGCTGGCATACATGCTAACGATGTGATTTGTGTCGTGTAAACAGTTGCAGTCAATGTTTTCTGTGTCGAGCACAGACTGTTATTTTCACCACATAATTATTATGTAATGGTGACCTTGGCATATCATACAAGTATCGAACAGCAATAGCTGCCGCTGATATTACTAAAGCGTGTACATTTTCCATCAGAAAACCGGAGTATAATGTATTCATTGTTTCTAAAACAAATCGATCTCAGTCTTCATAGAATCTTAGTTTTTTTCTTTTCGTTTTAAATTTTGAAATCTCGTTTATTTGTTTTTTATTTTGTTTTGCGTTCGCCTTATTTCTCTAATCCCAAAGGTGGTGTGCGTTGCACTGTGGTTTTTATTTTTGCGCCTGTCGGCCCAGTGCATCCGACTTCAGCATGCATTTTATGTAAGGGTCTGCTTCCTCCTGCATTTTCTAAGAGTTTGCTTCCCCGGGGTAATGGCCGGTGCTGTGGTGGGGATCGAACCCAGCACCTTCAGATTGGGAGCTGTGCCACTTAACCACTAGGCCACGCCGTCCCCAATCTCGTTTATAATACCTCCTTTCTCCCTCTAGCTCTCTTTCTCTCTGTCCCTCTCAGTATCTCTCTCTCTCTCTCTCAATGTATATATATATATATATATATAATATATATATATATATATATATATATATATATATATATATATATATATACATATATATATACCTGTTTGTTTATCCCGGCGTGACAGAGGTACAGGTGTCCAAAACGCCAGGTTCAGGATAACTGTGTGAACACTGTTCAAGGTATCCCACATAAATGTTGAACCCTGCCCGTGGGCGACAGTTTAAAACAATGGTCATTGTTCGTGACCGTTTTAGGAGTTTACCTATACAGGGTCATGACGCACAGTAGATAGAAAGGAGCTAAAACACCAGTAAGTCAGTAGAAAGAACCCATTGATAAAACAGAAGGACAACTGAGAAACATAGAAGAAGACTCAGTCGAAGAAAGGGAACATCTTGATCAAACACTTGGTTGAATGATAAAGATTGCCAATCCAAACCAGCACTTACCTTAGGCCGTAGGTATTTGAGCGTGTTGTCGCTGAAACCTTGTCACAAATGACGTTGACTCGAACGTTCTGGAGTGACTATTGTCTGCATTTATGTAAGAAAGAAATATGTACCACTGACCAATACATTCACATTAAAAACAGATACAAACACGCATCCATACACTGGCTAATACGTCCTGATATCGCCAAAAGGACTACTGTCTGTGGTGGAAAGTGGCGTGCCGTCGTCCTTAGAATCAAGAAAGACAAACGTATAATAAATTTCAACAAATTATCTGTCTCACACATTGCATGCAAATAGAACGCCTGACTAATATACTGTCTTCACGTGCAAAATAGCGAAGCTGTCCTTGTCACGAGAACCATGGTATCAAAGCTGCTGCTCTTAATTAGAGAACCACGATGCAAGCACCGATGTAATTGTTTCAGAGTTACTGGATTGAAGACGAGACTTCATAAGAATCAGAAGACCCAGGCGCTATGGTAACAAAGGAGTAGGACAGAACGAGGACCAGAAGATTGACAATGGACAAGAACCAGTTAGCTAGTTAGTTAGTTAGTTTATGTCAACCTTAGTTAAAGTAGTTGAAACAGTAACTAGAATTGATCAAAGTGATAGTAGATTAGTACAAGAGAAAGACCTGTGCTACTTGCACAAACCCCTTGATTAACAGTTGAGATAGTTTTCACGTGCTGATATTATTGTTGTGATAACATTTGTGTTTGTAATATAAACCATTGATTGTTATTGCTGCAGTTCCAAAAATCATTAGAATGTTCTGCTTAGAGGTGTCTTCTTCTTCTTCTTCTGCGTACACAGTCAGACAGTAACCATAATTTTTTCGAAAAAAGCGGCGGTCATCCTGAGGCTCTCGCCACTGCCATAGAGCTTGTCTTGCAGTTCCACTGGTAATGGCCACATCTGCTCTCTCTGATCCTCGTATGTCGGGCAGTTCTGCAGCAGATGTTCAGTGGTCATTTTACCAGTACCGCACGGGCATTCGTCGGTACCACCTATCTTCAATTTGTTGAATAGGTGGTACCTCAGTCTGTTGTGGCCAGTGCGAAGTCTGAAGACAACGACCTGCTCTCTTCGGTTCAACTGGTAATAGGCATCGTTTTTGGGCTTAGAGATGTGAGTATGCAGAAGCGTGATAGGCGTAAGAAAGAAAATAGTTAACAGAGTAACCTGCTACATCTCTCTCTGTCTTTCTCTCTCTCTCTCTCTCTCTCTCTCTCTCTCTCTCTCTCTCTCTCTCTCTCTCTCTTTCCCTCTCTGCCAGGTATGTGTCTCGAGCAATGGATACAAATAAAACACGTGGCTAATATCCTGTTTTCATGTGCAAGACTAGAACCAGATGACTTGACTGTATCTTCGTTAGACGCTAAATTCTGATTACTGTGCCTAAGACTAGACCTAGTGTTGCAGGGTCCGTTAAGGGAACAAAGAATAGTAACACTGAAAACCTACCAAGCTTGCTTAAGATGCGATAAAGGTGGGTTAAGAATTTGGCCAGCTACCTCATCCTGTAGACATTTTAGTCTACAATAACTTCAACAAATATGGACAAGTCAACGAAAAATAAATATACAGCTCAACCATCAAGGGCAGAAGAAAGTCGTTTTTCTAGAAGGCTAATGGCGCCATGCGGAGAAGCCACAAGGAATCTGCATAGTTGACTGACCTGTTTTGGTCTAGGAAAACCACCAGGTTTGGTGGCTAGAATGTTGGTACAGGATACGAACAGAGGAAAGTTGTAGATGGGGCATTAGATGAGAATCATTGGAGCCGAAAAACATTGTAGATGGAAAGCAATGGAGATGGGAAACATTGGATAGAAAAACATTGGAGATGAGAAACATTGGAGATGGGTAACATTGGAAATGAGAAACTACGAAATTGATATCATATAACTGACTGAAACAAGGTAGAAAGAAGTTGAGGAGATGACATATGAGCTAACGTGAAATGCTGCCGTCCTCGGGGTACACTGAAGAAGGCAAACACCACAGTGATGGTGTTATCAAAAGCGGCGCAAACTACATTTATAGAATAGGAGACGATAGAGCCCAGATTAATATTAGCTACTTGCAATACTGCTATTCAACCAAATCTAACCATAAACATTGCCCAATGTTATTATGCGCCAACCAGTGACAAAGAAGACTTGGTGAAAGAAGAATTTGACACTAGACTTCGATATATCTTGGGTAAAAGTGCAAGGAAAGACGTGTCACTATCATGGGCAAAAGTGGACGGAAAGATGTGTCACTATCATTGGTAAAAGTGGACAGAAAGATGTGTCACTATCATGGGTAAAAGTGGACGGAAAGATGTGTCACTATCATTGGTAAAAGTGGACGGAAAGACGTGTCCCTATCATGGGTAAAAGACGTTTCACTATCATGGGCAAAAGTGGAAGGAAAGACGTGTCACTACCATTGGTAAAAGTGGAAGGAAAGACGTGTCACTATCATTAGTAAAAGTTGAAGGAAAGACGTGTCACTACTATGGGCAAAAGTGGAAGGAAAGACGTGTAACTATCATGGGTAAAAGTGGAAGGAAAGACGTGTCACTATCATGGGTATAAGTGGAAGGAAAGACGTGTCACTTTACTAGGAGACCTACTTGCAAAGGTTGAGAATGACACTATAGAAAGTTGTTGTCATGTATTCGTCGCTCAGCAAAGACTCCGATCTCACCCTAGCAGGTAAACTACCAATCGACTTTGTTGCCGTGCAGCACAGATCCGTTGATATTAATGACAGCATCAACATCCTGGGCATCTTCACTTATTAGTTGTTTAGCTTCGAGGTTCGTTTTCCCATTGGGTCGGTCTATACATGTCCTTCCTGTGGAATAATTGCTTTCTTTGCATGTGCTATCTATGGCATCATTCTCTAATGTGTGTATGTTTGATATCTGCCGTTTTCATGTGTAGTGTGTGTATGTTTGGTATCTGCCGTTTTCATGTGTAGTGTGTGTGTATGTTTGGTATCTGCCGTTTTCATGTGTAGTGTGTGTGTATGTTTGATATCTGCCGTTTTCATGTGTAGTGTGTGTGTATGTTTGATATCTGCCGTTTTCATGTGTAGTGTGTGTGTATGTTTGATATCTGCCGTTTTCATGTGTAGTGTGTGTGTATGTTTGATATCTGCCGTTTTCATCTGTAGTGTGTGTGTGTGTGTGTTTGGTATCTGCCGTTTTCATGTGTAGTATGTGTGTATGTTTGATATTTGCCGTTTTCATGTGTAGAGTGTGTGTATGTTTGATATCTGCCGTTTTCATCTGTATTGTGTGTGTATGTTTGATATCTGCCGTTTTCATCTGTTTTGTGTGTGTGTGTGTGTGTGCGTGCGTGCGTGCGTGTGTGTGTGTGTGTGTGTGTTTGGTATCTGCCGTTTTCATGTGTAGTATGTGTGTATGTTTGATATCTGCCGTTTTCATGTTTAATGTGTGTTTATTGTCTGTGACTACTTACATGTCGACCCAATCTTGGTTCAGCGCACATCTAGATTTAAAAGTCATCAATACAAGCATGAATCCAATTTTCACGATCAACGTATCCCTGGTGCACCCAAAGGACAAGTCACATTCTGTATGCGTTCCTTACCTTCGCATTGCGACCTTGACAATATGAGGATGCCCAGCCTATAATTGTGTAAGATGAAAATCAGCCGCTGCTTCTGGTTGGTAGCTATAATTGTTTTGAGTAAACCATAACCCACCTTCGTGTCTATTTGTTTTAATCGATATGATAGGTATAAGACAGACTGAGATCAGATGTTACGCCCATATATCTCAAATGATCACATCTCTCAGAGATACATCAACCAATGGTAATAGCTGACCCTGTGGTATTGAGTTGTTCAAGAAGCGTTACATCACACCGGCATTGTCGGGTTGGTATGGGAGCTTGATTCCTCGCACTAATGTCAGATTGCATGTAGATATACTTGTATACCCTTGACGATCGCATGTCTATCGGAGCCAGTCCTGTATGTAAAGATGGCATCTGCAAACGTCAAAACGCGTCCTGTGCCGGTAGGTTGAATGTTGGTCACTTTTTGTGTACACTTTGAATAGTACTGGAGAGAGGGGATAATCCAAAGCGAAGTACAAATATTATTTCCATAAGAGAAGTTCATATCCAGCTCACCAACCATGGATTGATTCCACATTCCCTTAAACAGTGCATCATTGTACCATAATCCACACTGTTATATGTATCCTCATGATCAAGAGCTACGTGGACTATTTTTTTGCTGGAACTGAAAATATCAAAAAGCGCTTTAAAGAAATGTACCAGCATGTCATAGGTCTCTTTCATTTGTCTGTTAACTATCCGGTAAACAGGATGTGCGCATTCTCTTTAAACGACTCGTCTTCCTTGGCCCCTACTTTCTCGAGTATTTTGTTACAGACATTCTGAAACGGTATGATTCTATTGCTGCCTAGCATCGTTGTATCCTTGTCAGATTTAGGAGGTGAGTGAAGGTAGTTGTGGAGTCAGTTCTCATTCACTTCTGCAAGTGCGACATATCTGTATCTTATCACCATTTCTCTTTTGGCGGACTATTAACTGGACATTGAAAACAGCAATATCAAGAAACAAAACATATCATTTATTGGAAGCTTACAAAATAGATTGATGAGCCGAACTTAGCCGATGTCTCGGCACTTCTGTCGCATAACTTCAATCAGATGCAAAATAAAATAAGTGTGCTTGACGAGAGGGACTGAGAATTTGAAACGAAAAATATTGTGAGAATAAATGAAACTAAAGGCAATCAGATTGTGTTGGGAGACAAGCTTCTGCAAGATGTGCAATCATTCAAATATCTTCGTAGCAATTTACACAAAGGAGCATACAGGGTGGTCAAAGAACTGATAACACCAATACAAGGCAGGAACTTTATGATCCAGGATAAAAGCGGCAAGTGCCTTATTAAAGACAATGACGTACTGGCACGATGGACAAAGTACTGTTCCGAGCTATATAACTATGAAAGACGAAATGAACCCGAGAAAACAATCCCTCCAACACCAAAAACTATAGAGGATAACCAACTGATAACAAATGAAGAGGTAGCTGCAGCGGTAAAGACACTGAGAAGAGGGAAGGCGGTCGGCGTGGACAATATACCAGCAGAGCTCTTACAGGCAAGTGGGTATGTAGTGGTGGAAAGCCTGACACACATCTGCAAAAAATATGGACGACATGAAACTGGCCGAACTTATGGACAAAATCAATGGTTATACCGTTTCAAAAGTCTGGAAACCTAAAGCTGTGCCAAAATTACAGAACACTAGCAAAGTCATGCTTAGATTAATCTTCGACCGATTGAAACCCCAAGCAGAGAACATCATTGCTGAGAAGCAAGCAGGGTTCAGACATGGAAGAAGCACTACAGAACAGATATTTAATTTAAGGCTGCTAAGCGAGAAATGGAGGCTGCGTGGCCTAAGGGTGAAACTCGCTCAGTTTTCACAATCCCAACGTTCCAGGTTCGATTCCCACTTGTGTCAAGTTTAGCAGACACTTGGTTTTTCTCTCGAGCGAACGCTCCTCCACGTACGGAGAGTAATGGCAACCTACCAAACTGCACACTTGCCAAGAAACTTATAACAGCCAAATAGGTGGCGGTTGTAAGAAGCTCCGTTTTGTAAAAGGACATGCGACTTACTTACAAACGAGAAACATCTAGAACAGCAGCAAAAACTGTTTCATTTGTTTGTTGATTTTAAGAAGGCGTTTGATAGGGTATTGCATAAAGCGCTATGGGCAACCATGAGGATGTATAAAATCAACCGAAATATTATAAAGGTCCTTGAACACCTGTATGACAATGCGTCCAGCGCAGTTCTTGTGAATGGGAGGCGAGGGGACTGGTTTCGCACATCAGTTGGTGTGAGACAGGGTTGTACACTCTCTCCAACTCTTTTCAATATAGTCCTTGAGGGAATTATGAGTAAAGCACTTGAAGGTCACTGTACTGTCAAGATAGGGGGGCCGAACGATTACCAATCTTCGTTTTGCAGATGACATCGACGGGTTGGCGGGTTCAGAAGCAGAACTCTAGGAACGGGTTAGAATGCTGGATGAAACAGCTCTTGACTATGGTATGGAGATAAACGCTGGAAAGACAACATTAATGACCAATAACACCGAGGGCTTCGACAACAGGATAACAGCTAATGGCCAGGAACTAGAAGCGGCTGACCGTTTTAAATATCTGGGTTCAATTGTCAGTGATGAAGGATCAAAATGTGAGGTGTTGACCAGAATAGCACATACATTAGCGGCGCTAATACAGGATACAGACCTTGGAGATGACATGTTTCCGAAGACTTTTAAACGAGTTACAAATGAGGAAATACGAGATAAAATTTCAACAGCAAAAGGGCCTTTTGAAGACCTTTTGGCAACTGTCAAAAGATGGAAGCTCGCTTGGTACGGTCACATATAGAGATCAAATGGTCTTCGATCCTCCACGGAAAGGTGCAAGGCAGACGACGAAAAGGCCAGCCCAATTAGAGGTGGGAGGACAACATAAAAGAAGGGACAATCTCCAACCAGAAGCGGCACAGGCAGCGGTCGCTGACAGAAGGATGGCGTGGGGTAGTGAGAAAGTATTCATGTGTGCCCCAGCGATCTCACCGGTTACGAGATAATCTGACCTGACCTGAATATACACAAGTAGGAGGCACATAGAAAAATATCAAAAGAAAAAACAAAAGCAAAAGATGAGAGTGTCTTTCGTTGGGGGAGAACTCATTGAAATTAACAGAAATTGATGTCCAGCAAAGAAATACAAATCTTCAACTCCCAATGTGAAGTCTGTTCTATTGCATGAAACTGAAAGATTGGGAACTACAAAAGCAACAAAGGTAAAGATACAGGCTTTCATAAATGTGTATCTGAGCAGAACGGGGAGATTGAAATGATATGGTAGGATCACTAGTGTGAGACAGATGGACAGAACAAGACAGATGTCAGTGGACCACGGCTTGATGAGACTATGCTGGCACTGGATAGGAAACATTGTTAAAAACCGTCTCATTTCATTGCAAAATAGCCGTCTCTTCTGGAATTCAGTAGGCAAGCGAAGTAGAGTAAGACCAAAACATACATATAGAAGAGAGCTGGAGACAAACATAAAGTAAGTAGGGATGACCTGGGCAGTGCTAGAACGGTTCGGCCATCACAAGAGAACTTGGCATGAATTTGTTGAAGACTTGTGCTCCGCGTGGATCTTGACAGTTGTTACTATTGATGTAAAACACTGAGATGGGATGACATGCCCACATCGAAGGTCACCTGCGAAGGTTGTGGATACTCAACGTGTTGTATCTCATGTGTCGATTGCTTAACCTGACCGGCCTTTCCCTGTCCAAGACTATAACAAGGTCAATGGCATATATTCCCGCAGCCCTGAATCACTCTCACTCAATTGCTTCTTGTTTTTTATTTAAACAGCTCTGTCTCTCTCTATATATAAATATATTTATCGCGTGTGCACATGGTACTCGCACACACAGCTACGTTCACATACGCACCAGCATGTAAAAACTGGCAAAATGTTGGCTTTTGCTTTAGTTATACAACGAACATGGAACTTGAACAAGTCAGAAGCCAGGAGTTCAGGAAGTGCAGACAAAGCTGGGGGTTTGTTGGACATTTGGACTCAATATTTATAGCTATTCGTCAATGTGCCGTGTTTGTCCCAGATTTGTTGACGAACGTTACACGCCGGTGTTCACGGTGAGAAAAATAAGGATGTTTTCGTAGTCTGTTACTGGGACTGTCTGACATTATCCAACATCCACTGGTTGTGATCGCACATGGACAGTAAGTGGTTCCTAAAGTTCGCTGCAGATAGTGGGTAGTCGTTTTCCTGTGTGTATGCTGGCTACAAGAAAATAGATAAAGGAGTGGTGACTAGAAGAAGTAAGCATGGGCGAAGGTATTACGAAGTACATATGACCTTTCTCTTTCTGGCGTTTGTCATATCGGTCGTCCCTGACTTAACACCGTTGTTTCAGTGCCCGTTGTCGGGTTCGCATATCCGTCACACATGACTTAACACTATTGTTTCTGTGTCCTTTGTCGGGTTCGCTTTTCCGTCACACATGACTTAGCATTATTGTTTCAGTGTCTGATGTCAGAGTTCGCCAATCCGTCATCCCCGACTTAACTCCAGTATTTCGGTTTCCCATGAAAGGGTAGCGTATCGGTTGTTTTATATATCAAAAATCACGTTTCTAATGTCAGGTAAAGTGTCATGATTACCTTGGTTGATCGACAGAATTTGCATGTGAATTACTTTTCAACCGAGTTAGATCGAGAAAACAAAACTTGCTGAAAAACGACAGGTCGTTTGATATTCAATACAATTTATAATTTGTGTACTGACACGTCATTTCCTGTCGATCATCACAGTCTCTAAGCAACAGGTCAGGCAACTGTACTCTACCAATTCTACTTTTATTTCCCTTAGTGTTGTAACAAACTCAGCGCTGATATCTGCAAAGGCAAAGGGCAATGCAAACGGTGATGATGAGTCCTCACTTTTGATTGACTTTAAATAAACTGTGAAGATAATAAACTAACAACTAATATCGTATGTGAACATTGAATACGGTATACAACAATAAAAACAAACATATTAACTAAAAACCAACAAAGTAGTACAAATTAACAGCACCAATTGGACTGAAAAGCTGAAGGATTAAGTTTTGATAGAGAATTGTAACTCTATTACTGAACAGTGAGCGATATTCGCGACCCTGTGACGCAATTACTGAACATGGGGCACTATTCGCCAAATTGTGACGCAATTACTGAACATGGGGCCCTATTCGCCAAATTGTGACGTTATTACTGAACATGAAGTGCTTTTCGCCAAGTGTAGACGCTATTACTGAAAATGGAACGCTATTCGCCAAATTGTAACACAAATATTGAACATGGAGTGCTATTCGCCAAAATGTGAAGCTATTACTGAACATGGAGTGCTATTCGCAAAAAAGGAACACAAATATTGAACATGGAGTGCTATTCGCCAAATTGTGATGCAATTATTGAACATGGAGTGCTATTCGCCAAATTGTAACTATGCATACATACATACAGTGGTATGCTTGCCTGGCAATAGATGGACATGTAAAGTTACGTCATGGCGGCTTTACACATATATACGCGTCACCCCAGACGTCCACCAATGAGATAGAGAACTGGTCTTCGATAAGACCTTTGACCGGCATGCTACTTAATGGCAAAGGACATAAATAAGTTTAGACGACATTTGGTTACCTGACATATGGCACAAATGGGTATGGGAAAGTACACAAGTGTACGCATTTTGCCTTCACAAATATCTCAAAACCAAAAAAAGAACATAACTAATTTATTAGAGTAATATCATTTTAGATTGTTACAATTCAGCTCCCAAAATGTAACTACCACTATCCCATGTATCATCTCATGGTAAATGTTCACTTTCCTTTACTTCACATCACACACAAATGTTCACTTCATTTCACTTTACATCACACGCGAATATTAACTTCATTTCACTTCACATCACACATTTTGTTGCAAATTTGTTTACTTGCAAAGCCCTGATCAGGGCTTAGTAGCGGGTGATTGAGAACGTCCAGGGCTTGGTAGCGGGTGATTGAGGACGTTCAGAGCTTGGTAGCGGGAGTGAGAGGACGTCCATGGCTTGGTAGCGGGAGTGAGAGAACGTCTAGGGCTTGGTAGCGGGTGATAGAGAACGTCCAAGACTTGGAAGCGGGTGATAGAGAACGTCCAAGATTTGGTAGCGCGGGATAGAGAACGTCCATGGCTTGGTAGCTGGAGTGAGAGAACGTCCAGGGCTTGGTAACGGATGATAGAGAACATCTAGGGCTAGGTAGCGGGTCATAGAGAACGAACGTAGAAGAAGAAGAATGTACACAATTGTTATAATTAAAATTTTCGAAACAAAAAAAACCTAGTGTTTCATAAAAGATTTAAATAAGAGCATGGGACGCTGAATACACAACTGAATACACAACTGAATTCACAACTGAATACCACTGAATACTTATCAGCACCCCACTCTTGAATTTCACAGTTGTGATGAAACATAAGTGATGGACGTAAGATGTCAAAGTAAAGCTAATTTAATAGAATAGAATTGTTGTATACTTGTGAGTGTATTTGGAAATGCCTACTTACTTTCAGTGTCCAAGCACCACGTCATACAGTATGCATCCAGTATTCAGTGACATGGATTGGCTTGTCATTTGCCTCAAGCATGTCGCATCAATTGCATGTTTCCTAGACGTTGGGGCAGGTCATCAGAGGGTCTGGGTACTGCATTGTGCCACAGTTGCATGTGTCATCATCTATGTATCCCCATCTTTTCGTATTCGTCTTGTACCAGGATACACCAGTTCGAAGTCTGTTCAGTGACTTCTATGTTGTGTATGATAGATGTTGTCCAGGGGTAGGTTCTTCCCGAAGTCCCATTTCTGGGGCTGGCATCAGTTCGTGCCATCTCTCGGTACGGCAGGTGTCATGGCGTGTATGTATCGGCTTTGATGATTTTAAGAAGCTATGTCCGGATATGTTTTGAAATAAGAGTTATTTGTTAATGTGTTTGGGTCTTCCAGAAATGAGCAATCTTTCTAATATTAAATCATAATAGTATAATATATTAATATATTATTATATGACTGTCTCACATGCTTACGTCCGTCTGTAATTTGTATAAAACCAACACACATACACGTACACATACACACACATACACACATGTACACACACGCGCACACACACGCACGCTGAATGTTATACTAAAAGGACGTCATAATAAAATAGAATGCATTGATCATAATTTCAATCAGATTTGAAATTGAAAATTATAAGAAAAAGAACACAGGTCTCGTCTAGGATTTAAGCCACTGACCTCTAGCGACCCATGCGAGTTTCACACCACTATACCAGAGTTTCGATAGAAAATAAAGTCTCGCAAAGAAAGCATGCAGTGGTTGTTGAGACTTCGTATACAGGAGTATACACATTTTGTTTCGTTAAAAAAATGACATCGCTTTATTGATTACAAATTGTTCTCAATTGTCTCAGTATTGTCTTAAGACTATCACTAAAGTGTACTGTCATCTGGTCTGTTTCTGTTTTGAAAGTGTCAGCTCTGTGGCTTATTGTGAAGCTCCGAATTTTTTTAATACAAGATTTGTCACTAACTAGCACATTAAGTTAAATAAAAAGCCTTTTAAAAATAGTTTCTAACTCAACAATACAATGATTCAGGAACGTATTGTAGAATCAATATGGAAACCTTGCGGTCATTCTTGTTACGCTTCTAATGAACTAATTAATTGGCGATGGGAAACTATGGTCTACTGAATCTGTTGTATGCGGAGATAGATCGTGGTCTGGTGGTTTACTTACATTCTACAATGTGTAGTGTTACAGATAATATCTTTCATGTAGCAAACGGCGCGAGGTTTTGCTCTTCCGGCACTATGAGGCCGCATCTCGACTATCCACCTCTACAGTCTAAAAATCCATCACTTCAATAACACTTCAATAAACTGAGGACACTATTTCAAAACAATAAAAACAAA
The DNA here is from genome assembly GCA_036924085.1 of Ariolimax columbianus. Lineage (NCBI taxonomy): Eukaryota > Metazoa > Mollusca > Gastropoda > Stylommatophora > Arionidae > Ariolimax > Ariolimax columbianus. The sequence goes on from JAVGWX010000001.1 coordinate 171,030,334, forward strand.
TTCTGTATTTCTACGTTACAACTCTTGCACTCTTCTACCATACACAACTTCCTACACGCTACTAGCTAATGGTTACCTAACTTAAATCACTCTTCTACCATACACAACTTCCTACACGCTCCTAGCTAATGGTTACCTAACTTAAATCACTCTTCTACCATACACAACTTCCTACACGCTCCTAGCTAATGGTTACCTAACTTAAATCACTCTTCTACCATACACAACTTCCTACACGCTCCTAGCTAATGGTTACCTAACTTAAATCACTCTTCTACCATACACAACTTCCTACACGCTACTAGCTAATGGTTACCTAACTTAAATCCCTCTTCTACCATACACAACTTCCTACACTGTACTAGCTAATGGTTACCTAACTTAAATCACTCTTCTACCATACACAACTTCTTACACGCTCCAAGCTAATGATTACCTAACTTAAATCACTCTTCTACCATACACAACTTCTTACACGCTCCTAGCTAATGATTACCTAACTTAAATCACTCTTCTACCATACACAACTTCTTACACGCTCCTAGCTAATGATTACCTAACTTAAATCACTCTTCTACCATACACAACTTCTTACACGCTCCTAGCTAATGATTACCTAACTTAAATCACTCTTCTACCATACACAACTTCTTACACGCTCCTAGCTAATGATTACCTAACTTAAATCACTCTTCTACCATACACAACTTCTTACACGCTCCTAGCTAATGGTTACCTAACTTAAATCACTCTTCTACCATACACAACTTCTTACACGCTCCTAGCTAATGGTTACCTAACTTAAATCACTCTTCTACCATACACAACTTCTTACACGCTCCTAGCTAATGGCTACCTAACTTAAATCACTCTTCTACCATACACAACTTCTTACACGCTCCTAGCTAATGATTACCTAACTTAAATCACTCTTCTACCATACACAACGTCCTACATGCTCCTATCTAATGATTACCTAACTTAAATCACTCTTCTACCATACACAACTTCCTACACGCTCCTAGCTAATGGTTACCTAACTTAAATCACTCTTCTACCATACACAACTTCCTACACGCTCCTATCTAATGATTACCTAACTTAAATCACTCGCTACCGCTAAACCTAAAACTATTGTCCACAGTCTACTTTCCGAACTTGGCCTGCCGTAACGTGAATCCGAATTATGGCGTATTGACGCTGATGGTTACATCGTGGTTTAAACCCAACCCAGGTAAAACGTCCTTGGTTTCGTACCCCAGCGACGGCTGTCGATCTGCGTGGTGGATGTCGAAAGACTAGACTACTGCTGAGAATCTACGATGAATACAAACTTGGCAAAGCATCCCCGTGTTAAACTGCAGCGTGTTTTGACTACGCGTCTTAAACAAAGGCCGGCTGACCACGTGGTAACCTGGCGGGGTCGACACACGTGTCAAATGGTAAAGTTTTCTCTCAGCCGGTCTAAATCTAGGAAGCCCGTTCTCTCCTATAGCGGGTAACTATGACTGATCTAGACGGCTTCTGCAAGATCTCTTCGATGACTATAAACTTGTAAGGTCGCCCACGTATCTGACGCTGGTCAAACTTTAACCTGATGAAATTTTATCTAATTACTCACAAATGAATACTTTACTCCTGCAAACTGGAACTCCGACAATGCGACATTCCCTCTTCTCTGACTGAATCGACTCGCAAAGTGAGTCACTCTCTGAATCATCTTCCTGAAAATGCTCCTCTTCAAATGTATTTTTAGAAATGCGTCGTTCACTCTTGAAATCTCTCTTGAAATGTATCGGCCGTGAAATGCTGTTTCTCTTTCTGAATTGCTCTGAAAATATCTCGTAATGTTTCGAGCTCTGAATATTTCATTCAATGTGTCGAGCTCTGAATCGCTCTGAAAATCTTGTTAAAATGTTCTGGGCTCTCGGCTTGTCCCGCTATTTTTAATACCCGTACTATTTTATCTGACAGCCCTACTTTCAAAATGGCGGCCTGATCGCCGATATGAATCCGCCACCCGTCGCGGTACTCGCTGACGTGAGTTGTCAGGTCCGGTGGAAAGTCCACCTCTAAATTAATATAATTATATAATTTCACTTGCGCGTAATTCTAGACAAAATAATATGTCAATAGGGAGACAAGATTTGTCTGTCAATACTAACTTTGTCCCATTCAGATAACAATATGTGGTGAAACAAGACATATCTTGCACACAACAATACAGGGCAATTTCCATTGTTATTGTTTGCGAATGCCCACAATGAGTTGGTTACTCTTTTGTGCGCCCTGAAAAAGATGTTAAGTGGCGGGTTGTAGTAGCTTTCCTTACATCCCGAGCGTGCTGTTGTAGGTGGACCGGGATCCTCCAGGCGGTTGTGCTATGTTTGGCTTAATTTGCGTGTCACTCACTACTACGGAGGTGACGTCGATCACTCACCTCGTTAGCCAGGCTGCCATGAAAACATGCATGTTTCCAGGGAGGGCTACTAGGAAGCCAAGGTGAGGGTCTCGGCCAGTATGTTTTGCCTGACCCTGACTAACATGTCTGATCAGTATATTTTACGTGACCAGACGTTAGTATTCCTCCCCAACTTCCCTTGTAGAAGCCAATGAAAGCGAATCTGTACTGCAAATAACTCGCTTCTAACTTACCTAAAAGTTGGTTAGGGTCAACCAAATGCAGTGTTGGAATCACGCTCCATCACCTGGGGTAACCACGTTATACCACCTGGGGTTATCCCGCTCCATCAAATGGGGTGATCACGCTCCACCCTCTAGTGTTCACGTTCTACCACCTGGAGTGATCACGTTCCACCATCTAGGGTGATCCCGCTCCACTACCTAGAGTGATTCAGCTCCACCCCCTAGTGTTCACGTTCCATCACCTGGGGTGATCACGCTTCGCCACTTGGGGTGATCCCGCTCGACCATCTGGGGTGATCACGCTCCACCACCTGGCGGGATCACGCTCCACCACCTGGGGTGATCACGCTCCATCATCTGGGGTGATCACACTCCACCACCTGGCGGGATCACGCTCCATCATCTGGGATGATCACGATCGACCACTTGGGGTGATCACGATCGACCACCTGTGGTGATCACGATCGACCAACCGGGGTGATCACGCTCGACCACCTGGGGTGACAGGAATATCATGATGATGATGATATATTATTTTGTACACAAGAATATATGGTCTGATATATGTTACACGCATGTATATGTCAGCAGGTATGTTTGAGTTTTGAAAGTGAACGATTGTGTCAAGATTAACAGGACCAAAGTCACTTCACTCTAGTAAGTCCGCCTGTTGTAGCGCCACAGTCTGTTCTAGAAGATAGTAATTGGCATGTGTTCCTAATTTCTGCAACATTTCTGCGCAACTGGCTTGTACTGCCTGCAATTACAAGCCTAATAGCATCGATCTAAACAAGCCTATGTCCGAAAAGTATTTCTGGAAGCCCAGACATTTCGCTAATCTTTAAATTGTGGTTACCTCTAATGCAAATCGGCACTAATCGCGTTCCTGGCATCTGGATAGTTTCCATATGTTCACAATTTGAACTTGATGTTTGGGTCTTTCCTCTTATTTCTTCTTTTCGCTTATCTTGTTTTTCTTTTCAGCGTGAGGTTATAAACAGATCTCTAGAACCACCCGTACTATGTGCCTTATGGACAGTGGCATTCACCGACTGAGATATTTCCGCAAGCCACCTTTTTCGTGGGTATCAAATTAAAACAATTTCAGCTCCATGTGAATTATAGATCTTCAATAACTGCAGGTTTAGTCTTTCTGTCCTGTGTCATTCACTCCAGCATTCTTCATCTCTTCTTTGTTTCCAAGAAACTTATTACAGCCAAATATATTGGCAGTTCTAAGAGCGGCGTTCTGCAATGGACATTATACTTACTTTTGGATCTGACCATACCATTTCAAATGTGTAGGTGTGCTCAACTGGTAGTAGAAAGCTAACAGGATGAATCGGTGATATTAGAGTAAAAGCAGACAGAGTTGAATGTTTGCTGCTACCTTTGTTTGGAGTAACGCCATACCAGATCTGCAAATTTATTTGGTTAATAAATTACGAAGTAAACGTTACACTGCGATGTTTCAGCCTGTCATAGTTTCTTGGCAATGACGGTTATGTCAGTGATGTCAGTTTTCACAATTTACAAAACACAGATGCTGCATGTTTCCGTCAAAAATATGGCAAAACAAAATAAAAACGTTGACCATTAACAAAACAAATGTAACAAATACGCAAATAAACTGTAAGGTGCTGAAATCAATATTAAATATTTCACATACCTAGAAAATATCAATATGAGCGTTGTTGGCGTGAAACAATAGGAAGAAACAAAATTAAAATAACAAACAGTGCTTTCAACAATAAGAGACATTTAGAAACAATTATAGACGAGAATCATTAAATGTTTTCAATTCTTTGAAATTAAATGAAGCGGAAACTTAAACAATAATTGACTGGATGAGCACTTGGCGATGTTCATTTTACAGAAGCTGAAATTACCAATCAAGAAGACCCTAAACAAACTTGAAATCATCGGAAGAATTTCCACACAATATTTATAATTGACAGAAAAAAAATATTTATGTAATCTGTAACCAATTACATTTTGTACGTTCGGGGGAGAGGGGGGGGGGGGGGGAATGATGTGGATGGCAGTGCAGGTAGGAAGGCAATTGACGTAACGGATAGAACAATAACTTACGGAGCGTGTGATCAGAATCAATAGTTAAACTTCGATGTGACTGCGGTACGAAGTCTGAAGTGGTCGCGGCTGATCTAATAACAGTTTCTGTTTCTTGTTTGTGGTGGTACAGTGAATGTGGAATAAATACGTTGTGGCATAACATTTCACAGGTTCAGTAATCGACAGTACAATCGTTCTACAACTGTGATCTTCATCCTGGGCGCTCTTGCCCACTAGTTGGAGATTTTAGCTTTCAGGTGGACGGTAGCAGAATAATTGCATTCTGTATTGAAAATATATTAGTATTATTAGTATTATTAGTATTGTTAGTATTGTTAGTACTGTTAGTATTGTTAATATTTTAGTATTATTAGTATTGTTAGTATTGTTAGTATTGTTAGTATTGTTAATATTGTTAGTATTGTTAGTATAATTATTTAGGCGATGCTCAGACTGCAAAACGTGAGGAAACTGGGGCGGAAGACCGACAATCGAGAAGTGAACATTTTGAGAATCTGTGTTTTTCCTGTGGTAGCATACGATCTAAAACACGGACAGTTACCCAAACCTCAAAGAAGAGAATCGATTCTTTCGTGTCGAAATGTTATATAAAGGTTCTTTCAATACCATGGTTTGAAAAAAACGAAGAATACATGCATTCGGCAAGAGTTAGGTTTAAGGGGAGAACTGTTTCATAAATTACATCAAAAACAAAAAAATTGAAATACTTTGACCACATCAAAAGACACAACGGTCTTGAGAGAATGGTAATAGAGGGCATGGTACCTGCCTCGGAGAGCAGATGAAGACCAAGAAGGCGATGGCATCAAGATGTCAAGGAATTCTTGACATGACTGGAGCAGGCTGGAGATTTGGAAGCAGATCGAGTTTCTTTCAGACGCGCTGGGATGGGAGTGACGTTTTACAAATGACATACCGCATGATGAGACGATGATGATGATGATGTAATAAAAACATCAAAAATGCACAGACTCAGTGAACGATCGCTAAATTTTCTTTAATTTAGATTTTAGTGAAATTGACCCTAACGAAGGTCATGAAAGGTGGCACCAGGTATGGAAAGGTTGACAAGCCCTATCCTACAACACTGTTACTTGCACCTGTACCGTTATCTTATTTATTGATCATTCACTGCTGAATCATTCTGAACGCAGCTGCGATCGTGTTCAACTAATGACGACACAAAAGAAGTCTTTAGCAGTATTCTCAAGAGCTACAGTTTTTTGTCTGTGTCCTTTCGTATTACTGAAGTGGGCCCTAAGACAGTTTGCCTTTGTTGCGAATTGTTCTTGTTCTCTTTGTATTCGCTATCGGAAAAAAATGAAAGCAGTCAGACTTGGTGTGTTGCATACTCAGCGAGAGGATATTGATAAAACGTGTGGCAATGGTCAAGATCGAGAACATGAGAAGCAGGGAACAACAGGTAGGAGAGTTCAGGGATGGCATGACAAGATAGCTGAGGAAACACATAGAATATACATTAGTGACTCAAAAGACAGATAGTTGGGGAGGAAGTTATTCATCGGCTTCTCTAGGTGTAGCACATGATGATGATGTTTTGTTGACGATTTCGTCTGCTGTTTACCAAATGTACCTAGGTTCCCTCAGGGACGAGACGAATAATGTGCACGTTAGCCACCTCGCAGCAACGAACGTGTGAGAAAGGAGTTTATCTGTAAGGTTTATTTTGTACGTGGTACCTTCATTTCTATCAGAAGTATATCTGATCAGATAATAGCGCTGTAATATAAACAATGGTGCGCTTCCTTCTCGGTCGTAATTTGTTTTCGTGTTGCAGAATTGGAAGTAAACTTGGAGGAAGCCTGTGACGTGCTAACAAATTGCTACGTGTCTGTCTCGATCAGGCGAATCCTGTTGTTTTACTTGCACTCCCATTCACACACAAAATAAAGGTTGCCAGGTCTTTTGGTGACGTTCTGGTTGTTTAGTGTATAACCTGGGTAGCACATAATTGGTCTCTGGGGGTTTTTTCTGTGTACCGAAAGGCCCAATGACTGATATACGACACTCATACTTAACTTAACTAACTTAACTTAACTTAACGTCTTTGTACTGGTTTAGAAGACCCTGCAGAGTCTGTATACAACTAGTTTCATTTACATCACATTGCTCTAAAAGCTATGGGCATCTAATTTATTCTAAAATGCATTAACTTTCCCTGCCTCCACTATATCCCTTGGCAATGTCTTCCAAGCTTTCACCACTCTCTGACTAAAAATATATTTCCTAATATCTAATCTGGACCTCTCTTTAGTCAACTTGTAGATATGCCCTCTTGTTATTGTGGGTGGCTGTATCTTTAATAAACTTGTTATAGTCTAATTTATCCATTCGATACGAACCTGAACGTGTATAATTATTTCACGAGTTCACGTTCTGCTCGCCTTTATATACGTCATGATTATTTCAACGTCTGGAGTTTGTGAAATGAACCAATGGCCCCTATGTCTTGCTGTTTGACAAATAAGTCTGTTCACAAGTTTTTGTCCCTAATATGTATTTATTAATTTTGTTTACTGTCTTTTTATTCCTTCGGCTAAACAGTCCAACATCTTCAAATATATTCGTCTTTTCGACTTCAATTTCAGTTGTTATGATAGTTCAATGTGTTATTTCCTTAAACTGCATTTAAAATGCATGCGACACACAAATTTGCTTTGTACAGGTACACTATAGCCAAATTTGGTAGACCATATTGACTGATCGTTTCCAGAACTTGAAATCAGGTGTGGGCTTCCAGTTCCACCCTACATCACATGAGTGATCACTAGAACATATGGATTGTCGTAGCAAGACAATGTGACCAACTCAATCATTGCTTTAGTTCAGTGATGCAGAAATTCCTTGAGAGGAACACATGTGAACTGAACAAGCATTCTCGTGAATACTTCCGTAACTGAAGAGTTCGTCTCTATAAAATACAGACGAATGTCGCGCAGAAGACGGCCATTAGTGCTATATTTTTCAAGAGCCAAAAGCAACTGTATTGATGTCGTAGTTGTCAATGGCTGAGGAGAGAGTCGTGTCTGTCCATCATTAGAAAAGATTCCAGAATTCTAATTTTATCTTGATAACTCTATCTTTTTGTTTTTGGGAGGGAATGACAATCGTAGATGATGAAGCTAGCCATCCTGAGAAAATTAAATGGAACCACACAGGAAGATAGAGGGAAAATACTTAACATAGATTACCAACAAGGTATACAATCACATCTGGAATATGTTTCAGCAACGTCGTGCCCAGCAGCAAACACTACACTAAAAGAGGGGGATAAGGTATCAGGCACTTAATTAACACCTATAATGGAGATGGAGAAAATGGGGAGTATGCAAGCACTAAGAGAACGCAGAAGGTATTAACACTGGCAGAAAAGTTTCTCTGTATGCCTAGTCATCTCATGAAGGACATATTCCAAAACCTTACAATGGGACGACTGAAAAGAATCCGTTTTATGCCCTAGGCTAAACGAATAGGTAGACAAACTATACATCTAACTGAAGCTGACATCCCTCCAAAGGCTGTTCCAGAACAAACCTCTTGGAGGGAAAAGCATGGACTACCAGTATATTTCCGGACAAAAGTTAAAGGAATCCTAAACAAGGATGAAAAAAACAGTGTGCAACGTAAGGTAATGACTCTCAGTTTCCTGGATGAAGAATACCCACAAAAACTCTGGGTTCGAGTATACACAATTGGGTCAGCACAGAATGGAGTACAGTGTGGATAAGCAGGAATGTACAGAGACTACCAAAACAAAACAAAACAAAACAATATTTGAGATTTGGTGAGAGTACCAACCGGAAAATTATGTCCTACATATGATGCAGAAATCCAGGCAATCAATGTGGCAACTGAGAAACTTTTGAACACTAATCTCGGTCCACAATCTGTAGTTCTTCTGACAGATGTACAATCAGCACTTCAAGCACTGAAGTCCAGAAAACCGCCAGATCTACAGGCTCTATTGTCTGAACTGCGCAACCAGGGAAAGATTGCCATGCAGTGAATACCTTCTCACTGTGAAGTACCAGGAAACGAAAGAGCAGTCCAACTGGCAAAGAAGGGTGTTGCATACGAGCAACCGGATGTACCAGTTACATACCAACAGAAGATAAACATGATCAAATCAATCAGAAAGCCACCAACGTAAGATAAGGATGATTAAATCAATCAGAAAGTCACCAACAGAAGATAAGGATGATCAAATCAATCAGAAAGCCACCAACAGTAACACAAGACGATTACCATAAGATAAACAGACAAGAACAAACTATTGTGTTGCACCTTAGAACAGGACCCAATCGACTCCGCAGTCACATATTCACAATATTGAAGATTGGCAAATCTGTCACCTGTACGTGCGGACAGGGACTCCAGACTGCAGAGCACATAACACAAAACAGTACTGAATATAAAATACAGAAACAAACCCACTGGCAAACAGAAGAAACATTGAATGAGATGCTTTTTGGACCTATAGGGGAACTACAAAAGACAGTGAAGTTTATACAAGAGACAACATTGCAGATGTAGACATCATGTTTTCAAGCGAACAGCAGACGAAGAACTATGTAATCACGGATTGGTATTATGCTTTCTTTTAAAAAAAATTAAAAGTTACATCTATTATATGCTGTGAGCGATTAGCGTGAACGTATATTTTAAAAGAGATAAACGTGAATTATCAAATCATTCAAGAAACAACTGTGTCAGAAAGATAAGTGACATTTGGAAAACATTAGTTATAACGACGTTATGTTCTGCACATTCGAGATCACTAAAACCTAAGCAGACCAACAGACAGACTTTATACGTAGTTTGCATGTGAGCCAAGTTGAAGAAATCGCGCTGTCACAGCTTTGGCTGACAATGTGTATGCCGTCTTTTCTTTAAACTACAAAGTCAGTTAATTAGTGTACAATTATTAAATATAACAAATGGAAGCTATATTTCTCAATAAACTGGAACACTTCAGGTCAACTAATCTCAAATGGCTCCGCTATTTGTCCGTCTATTTGAAGACATTTTTGCGAAATCACGTTTTCTTTGACTATATGTTGTCTGCGTGCAACATGTCAGTAGGGAGTATATACAGAACACAGGAATCTTAAACTAAACTATGTGTACTGTCTTTGATGCAGAAAAACGATAATTTCGTTATGGCTGGTCATTCTACACCTGGACCATTCATCTAGTAGAATATGTTCTTCATTAATCTACTGCTACTCTCACCTGGTCTTGTCTACACCAAGTCAGACTTCGGACCTCCTGTTAACCGTTGCTCACCTGCTGACGTCATCATGTGTCACTTCTGTTCTGTCAAGAATCGATGTCACTTAAATTCGAGCAGAATGTTGGTTCCAGTAGTCCATTTGGTGAACGCACTCTTACTTGACCGGCCAGTGATTAAAACATTTTCTGTCTGTGGATTGCAATGTCATCGATTTGCGGTGTTCATATACAGGAGTCAATACTTGATCGACCTTGGACTATCTCGCCAATATATAACCCAAGTCCCTACTATCAGTGCCCTAGAGACGAGGGCCATAAACGCCAGCGTCACTTGGATAGTTGATCAACACGTTCCCGTGGGCTTGAAGCGTTTATGCCGGCTATCCAATCACGCTACAGTCTGCCCTTTTGAACCGTCCGAAGCAAGGACCGATAATTCGGAAAGATAATTGCTCTTGTAAAGGTGTCTTGGATCAGACAATTATTAAAATGTACATTGGTCCTGTCAATATTCCTCTATCCTTGTGAGACATGGACAGTTACAGCTAACAATCATAGAAGGATCCAGGCCTTGGAGATGAGATGTTTCCGAAAACTTCTAAACGTCACGTACAAAGATCGAGTTACACATGAGGAAATACAAGATAGAATTACACCAGCAATAGGGCCTTTTGAAGACTTCTTGGCAACTGTCAAAAGAAGGAAACTCGCTTGGTACGGTCACATATCCAGAGCAAATGGTCTTGCAAAAACCATCCTGCACGAAAAGGTGCAAGGCAGACGACGAAGAGGTCGTCCCAAAAAGCGGTGGGAGGACAACATAAAAGAATGAACCAAACTCCGACCAGAAGAGGTACAGGCAGTGGCCGCTGACAGAGAAGGTCGGCGTGGGATTGTGGGGACGTCTTCATGTGTGCCCCATAGACCTCACTGGTTACCAGATGACCTGGCGTACAAAACAAAACGTAAAAGAGTGAAATAAACGCATTGTATACATACTCTCTAGAACCTCCTAAGCCAGCGTATTGAAGTTAAGTTAACTTCAGTTAAATTAAGTTAAGTTAAAACGAACATCCTTATTTTTGTTATACAATGTCAATTAACATCCACCAGCAGAGATGTATAAGACATATTCTGCACTTTACAGATAACATCAGCCACATTACTGCATTCCGGACAGAATCATAGGTGGCGATAGGTTCGGAAACTGATTGTTCATACATCTGATTGATTATAGACACTTTCGAATTGCCCCCTCATGCTTCCCTCTCCCTCTCTCCCCCCCCCTCTCTCTCTCTCTCTCTCTCTCTATCTATCTATCTATCTCTTCGGCATCATCATACATGATAATCTAAATGTATGTATTTTTGTGAAAATCAATCTGACAGTCGGTTAGTGACTCCCATGCGTCGACTTCAGGAATAGCTAGTCATCCCACCGAACTAGCTTAGACTAATGCCAGCCTCCACGCCCTCCCCCCCCCCCCAAACCAGCTATTACCGAATGACCCCTCCCGCTCCCCATATCAGCATTAGACTAATGACCAAACCCCTCCCCCCCCCCCCCATATCACCATACGACTAAAGACCCCACCATGCCAGCTTACGACTAATGACCCCCCACCCCCATACCATTTTAGTCTAATGACTCCCCCCCCCCAAACTATATTAGCTTTCGTCTAACTACCCCATCATACTAGCTTCAACTAATGACCCCCCCCCCCCCCAACCCCACCATATAAGCTTTCGTCTAACTACCCCATCTTACTAGCTTCAACTAATGACCCCCCCCCCCCATACCAGCTGAAGTGCAATGACCCCTCCCCCACCCATATCAGGTGTAGTCTAACGACCCCACCATACCAATTTATACTAATGATCCCCCCCTCACCCCCCCCCCCACCCGCCACCAACTTTATTAAAACGACCCAACCATTCTAATTTAGATTAATTACCCTCCCCATATATCATCTTTAGTATAACGACCCCCTCCCCATATATCATCTTTAGTCTAACGACCCCCTCCCCATATATCATCTTAAGTCTAACGACAACCTCCCCATATATCATCTTTAGTCTAACGACCCCCTCCCCATATATCATCTTTAGTCTGACAACCACACCATATTAGCTTAGATTATTTACTCCTTCCCCATATCATCTTAAGTCTAATGACCCCCTTCCCAATATCAGCTTTCATCTAACGACCGCACCATTCTAGTTTAGTCTAATGACACCTCCCCCTCACCCCACACCCCCCCCCCCCCCCCATATACCAGCTTCAGTCTAACGATCCCACAACGCTAGATGAGAATTTTGTCTTTGATTTGAACCCTAACATGTGAAGGATACAAAACTCTGAATGTTTGAACCCTAAAATGTGAAGGATATAAACATTTGAATGTTTGAACCCTAACATGTGAAGGATACAAAACTCTGAATGTTTGAACCCTAAAATGTGAAGGATATAAACCTTTGAATGTTTGAACCCTAACATGTGAAGGATACAAACCTCCGAATGTTTGAACCCTAAAATGTGAAGGATATAAACCTCTGAATGTTTGAATCATAACATGTGAAGGATACAGACCTGTGAATGTTTGAACCCTAAAATGTGAAGGATATAAACCTCTGAATGTTTGAACCCTAAAATGTGAAGGATACAAACCTGTGAATGTTTAAACCCTAACATGTAAAGAACACACAAACTGCATGTTTCTGTTTGAAGCCTATTTATATATCTATCGAACACATCTAAAAACATAATGTCCTTAGAACGATAATTTCATTATGCTGGAACCCACAAAGCTATGGAGAAGAAAAAAAGGACACATACATGTAATCTTTAATTGCTACCTGGACATAAAATTATACCAAATAATTCACTTTTGTTAACCAGTACAAGTCCCTCGTCATCTAAACTATTTGAAGAACTGCATTAAAAGCCTTAATCTGAAGTGGGGATGAATATAATTCAATCAGAAATTAATTCGTTGTCTGTTTAACGAATAATTTATGTGAAGTAATTTAAACGTACTATATGTAATTTGCACCCAACAATACTAATGTGTGCAAGTTAGATCTAAATTACTCCAAACCCATTGTTTGAGGTGGATGATAATCGACGCTGCACTAGTCAATAACCTATCCATTCATTGTTCTTTTGGAATTACTGGAAATACTAATATCTATAGCACTGAAACTGAGATCGCCCATCTATCTCCTCCATATACCTTTACTTGTTAAATGGACATCTTCTTGTTAGTTTTTCATCTCGTTGTTCTGTAAATGCTCGTGTGTCGTTAACGAACTGTCGAAACCGGTTTAATCCACAACTAATGTCGAATGATGAGTTCTGATCAGGTTTTAGTCGCTCACTCTTCTGGACCGTAAGAAATACCCTGTAGGATTGGCACTTTCTTAAATTAATTTTTTTTTATTTTCTCTGCCTCATCTATTTTAACTTGCGCTGTTCTTCACAATGTTGATGAGTGTTGTTTTTTTAAAACTAGTACTATAACCATCGCCACCATCGTCAATAATAAAAGGCATGGGTCGTTATCATATTAATTATTTATTGTTTGTCCTTTCAAAATAGATCAACCTAAACTTAACGTTCTTATACTCGTATAGAAGATTCTCCAGAGCCTGTATACAACCAGTTTCTTTTACATTTCCTTTCTCTAAAAGCTATGTGCATGCAACTATTCTTAAATGCATTAACTTTCCCTGCCTCCACTACCTCCTGGGGCAATGCATTCCAAGCATTCACCACTCTCTGAATAAAAAAAAAATTCCTAATATCTAATCTGGACCTTCCTTAAGTTAATTTGTAGCTATGTCCTCTTGTTCTTGTAGGTGCTTGTATTTTGAAGAAAAAACAACTTGTTATAGTCTAATTTATCCGTTTCTTTATCTTATAAACCTGTTTTGTCCTCTCGAATTCTTCTCTTTCTAGACACTTGTTTTCTGAGTCTTTCCTCATAACTTTAATTCTGGAATCACTATCATCTTTGTCGCTCCTTTTTTGTATTCTTTCCAGCATGTTTATTGCTCCTCTACGATAAGGACTCCACACCTGTACACAGTACTACAATCCAGGTCTGACTAATGCTTTATACAGTTTGACTATCACTTCCTTGCTCATATGTTTAATATTTCTTTTTATCATACCTAATATTGAATTTGCCCTTTTCACCACTACCTGGACTTGCTCACTCACCTTACCTGTACGATCTATTATAACACCCAGGTCATTATAGACGATATTAAGAAGAATGTAAAAGTAGGAAGTAGATTATAGACGATATTAGGAAGAATGTAAAAGTAGGAACAAGATTATAGACGATATTAAGAAGAATGTAAAGTAGGAATTAGATTATAGACGATATTAGGAAGAATGTAAAAGTAGGAACAAGATTATAGACGATATTAGGAAGAATGTAAAGTAGGAAGTAGATTATCCACGATGAGGAATGTAAAAGTATGAACTAGATTATAGACGATATTAAGAAGAATGTAAAAGCAGAAACTAACTAATGGGCCATCCATATTACTGAAGTATTGTAACATGGAAATAATCGTATCAAATTCTGAATATCATATGAAAACATTCCGTCATAACCTGTTACTGTCTATCATTTTGCACACACAACATTCTATTTTTATTTTGTCCGTGACAATGCACGTATAATTATCTTCAAATATCACAAATTATATATATGGTTATCTGTCTTTTAAAGATGCGAACAATACCCGCACAGGTTTAGGGGAGGGGGTTATGAGTGATAGAGGGACAGCGAGTGAAGGAGAGAGAGGACGAACCTTGCAGACGTTCCCCACTACTGTGCCTTGCAATAATTGTCCTGTAATGTTTAATCCATGGCCGCCCAAAGATAGCTCGGCCCGATTTTGAGGAGTATATTTATAGAGCAGCGCTGCCTACCAAGCGTGCTGTTGCAGCGCTGCCTACCAAGTATGCGGTTAAAGAGAGTTACAAAGAGGCTGTGTGCGAGTTCAGCAACCTCATTGTGTAACACAAATGGATGCAGACGACACCGACACTGAAAGGGCATGTGAGACACATTGACACCGTCTATCTACAAGAATACAATCCTCATTGAACCCTCCTTTCCCCCCCCCCCTCCTTCCAATATCCTAATGCTTCACGAGAACCAAAGATGAATCAAAATCCTTATGGAAAATAATCATTTGATTAAAGTATAATCTAAAAAAAAATATTTTTTGAACATTTCCTGTTATCCTGGCAGTGGGCTGGATTATGAAAGTACCAACACATGAGAGAAATGGAATCAGTGGACCTTGAATAAACAGCTGGAGGACCTGGATTTTTCGGATGATAAAGCCTGTAACAGTTCCTGCTGGACCATGGGCGTTTAAGGCAGGGGAGATTGAGCTGCCGACTCTGGGAACAAATGTTGCCTGGATACGTGCTAAAGTCACTCACTGTCTCGACGCTAAGTCGGCAAAGCAAACGAGGGGTTAGGTGGAAGAATGTGTGTGGTCCAGGTGCTGACACTCTGGCGTTCCGAATCAGCGCAGTAGGTGTTGGTGACAGTCAAATGACGCCACGTCCGAGACATGCTACGAGAAATTGAGAGTGATAGTGATTCGGGGTTAATCATCCAATAACAACTAGTTGGAGGTATTTCCAAATTAGAGTGATGGCTAAGTCAGCCAACCAACAGATGACCATTGGACGCATGATGTTGCTTGAGATTATAAAATACTTGGCAAAGATGAACTCGGGAGACTTACTAGGAGAGAAACTGGCTTGGAGAGATATTGTTAGGCTATTAGTGGTCTAGTAGACTGATAGATAGAGTGAGTTTGCAGGGTGACTGAACCAGCATTCATCTTCGAGTTTTGGCCAGTCGCTCTATAAGTGTGTGTGTTGGACATCCTGTGAACAGTAAGAGATCTGAATATGTGTCGTGTGTGCAGGACACTTAATGAACGATGCGTGATCTAGTTACACATGAATGTAAGACTACGTAAAGAGAACAAAGTAATTGTGAATGTACAGATCGCCTAAGTAAGAGATATAAATGTAGGTGGTATTGTACAGGAGACTTTAGGAACGATGTGTTTTGAGGTTTAGATATGCACAGATCGACTGAATGAGTGACCACAAGTGAGTACGTGATCTGGCTTTAAGTGACGTGATCGAGGTGCATATGAATGTACAGATCACCTAAGCATACGTGAACCGATTAAATGTAGATGTACGGATCAACTGACTGAAGGTGATATGATTGTGTGTGAATGCAAATAACGACAGAGTACGCAATACGAACTGAGGACGAGTTTGTTTGGGGTGTGCTGAGTGTGCAGATAAGGCGAGTGTAGCGGCGAAAATCTGGTTATTAGTTGGAGGGAATATTCAAACGCTTGCGCTTAAAATCTCCGATGTAGTTTTCATATATATATATATATATATATATATATATATATATATATATATATATACAGATATATAATACCTTATGATTATTTAGTTCAGATGTATTTTGCTCTTTTTGCTAATATTGTTTTATGGAAATTGTTATTAAATATGTTACATTATATTAGTGTTTATTGTGTTATTTACTGTGTGAAGTCGTGTCGTGGTGTGAATATATGTTGTAACACTTTAGATAAGTAACTACTCAGCGAAACCTAGACTAGCAAAGGATACTGGAGAGACTGGATTATACCTCTAAACAAGTCAGTTTGAAGATCCATGAGAAAGACAAAAATAATTGGGATCAATGCAGCACAAACAGAATCAATCAGGCTGAGAAGAACGCCACTGGAAGAGGTAGAGGTATTTACATACCAAGAAAGTATCATCAACAAGGAATGATGGACAGACGAGGATGTATAAACAAGGATACAAAAAGCAAGAGATGCATTCGGAATGTTGAAACCCATATGGACCGCTAGAAAATCAGAAGGAAGACAAAAATAAGGATTTTCAGTTCAAATGTGAAGCCAGTTCTGTGAAGCGGAAAACTCGAGGATGACCAAAGGCAATGACAGGAGACTGCAGAGTTCTGTCAACAGATGTCTGAGAAAGATTCTTGGTATAAAATAGTTTGACAAATTTACAAACGACATACTGTTGGAGAGAGTAGGAGAAAGTAAATTGGAACAGGAAATCGTAGGAAGAAAGTGGAGATGGATGGGTAATATATTAAGAAAGCCCAAGGCCATTATCACCAGGCAATCCCTGTCATGGAACCCTCAGGGAAGGAGAGGCATAGGCAAACCAAGTAAAAAATAGAGACGATATCTGTAGGCGGAAGCTAAGCAAAAACAGGAAAAAGCTGGAAAGAAGTGGAAAATATTACACAGGGCAGAGCTGCTTGGCGAGGGTTGGTTGATGGCTTATGCACCCCTGGCTGATAGAAAGCAAAAGAGATTATCTAAAATGAAGTTTGGTCACCTTACACTGGCTTCCTACCCACACG
This sequence comes from Ariolimax columbianus, assembly GCA_036924085.1. Taxonomy (NCBI): domain Eukaryota; kingdom Metazoa; phylum Mollusca; class Gastropoda; order Stylommatophora; family Arionidae; genus Ariolimax; species Ariolimax columbianus. The sequence goes on from JAVGWX010000001.1 coordinate 171,047,798, forward strand.
TCATAAATAACATATGCTTTTAAAATATTGTCTTTCATTAAGACCTGGTGATATATTTGTGTTTAAGCAAGACTACAGAATGAACAAAAGCAAAATAGGAATTATAGTGTAGAACCTAGCTTTTTACCACGAACGTTAAGCGAAATTACTAGATGCAAATATTTAAGCATTTAAAAAAAATATCATATAGCTCACAAATAAAGAACAGAGTAATATAGCAAACACAGATTTCTAGAAAATGAAAGTCATCATATGTCGTTGCCATTGGAAGCAAGAACAACAATAGTACATTGCTACAAGGTACAAACTCTATTACGTGGAAGTGAATCGTTTAGTAAACAAACCAACTTTGTTACGTGGAAGTGAATCGTGTAGTAAACAAACTAACTCTGTTACGTGATAGTGAATCGTGCAGTTAACCAACCAAATCTGTTACGTGGAAGTGAATCGTTTAGTAAACAAACCAACTTTGTTACGTGGAAGTGAATCGTATAGTAAACAAACCAACTTTGTTACGTGGAAGTGAATCGTATAGTTAACAAACTAACACTGTTACGTGAAAGTGAATCGAGCAGTCAACAAACCAAATCTATTACGTGGAAGTGAATCGTATAGTAAACAAACTAACTCTGTTACGTGGAAGTGAATCGTGCAGTCAACAAATCAACTCTGTTACGTAGGAGTGAATCGTGCAGTCAACAAACCAACTCTGTTATGTGGAAGTGGATCGTGCAGTCAACAAACCAACTCTGTTACGTGAAAGTGAATCGTGCAGTCAACAAACCAACTCTGTTACGTGAAAGTGAATCGTGCAGTCAACAAACCAACTCTGTTACGTGGAAGTTAATCGTGCAGTCAACAAACTAACTCTGTTACGTGGAAATGAATCGTGCAGTCAACAAACCAACTCTGCTACGTGGAAGTGAATCATGCAGTCTAAACACCAACTCTTTTACGTGGAAGTGAATAGTGCAGTCAAAATACAAATAAGAAGCCAAAGAAAGTGACAAGAATGAGGTTTCACAGAAGAATGTCAAAAATGTGAACTACATGGTCTGTCATCTCGTAAGAAGGCAAACTGATCAAATACTAGGGCACGTGTATAACATAACACAAGAAAATCTGGTTACAAAGCACGAGGATAAACACGTGACAGATTGATAGATAACTAATATAGATCTTTGAGCAACACGGGCTTACAGGGACAATAGCAACATCACTTGGCCCAAGAAATGGAGCTTCAGTTCCTCACCTAAACAAGTCCACGAGGACGGACAAATCATTAACTAAGTCAATAATATCTTGGAATGTTACTTCATAAAGATGTGTCCGAGTTGTCCCCGTACAAGAGAAGCAAACTAAACTTAGGGGACAAAAACAATACTCGTTGTTTGTGAAGGGGAATCAGACTTTCAGGATGCCAGTTTTAGAAACTATTTCTATGAACTTAATTTAACGCTATTTTTAGAAAACTGAACAACAACATTATTAATTAAACCCATTTCGGTTCCACTTTTGCTTTTCTAGCTTGTCCTTAGTACCACCTTTGTCGATGTCCTCATCCACTGTTCTTTGTTCAGTCTTGCTGGCAAGCCAGTATAGCTAAAAACAACTTCTGTGGAATTGTTCTGTATGTCTCGAGCGAACGTGATAGCCAGACGAAACGACAGGAGATAGAGAGATTTGGTCACTTGTTTCCCGGACTTGTTTGTCTTCTCTTAATTAACCCAACCGTAGAAGTGAAGGCGAGGTGAAGAGAAACGTTCAGAAAGAAACAGGGAATGAAAAAACAATTTGCATGAATTATATGGAAAGTAAATGGAAGAAACTAGGAGTATGCAACACATTTATTTTAATGTCGAGAAGGGAGGGAGAGGGGAGAGAAGGGTTGGTTTAAAAGGAGGCAGGCGGGGAGGTGGGGGGGGGGGGGGGGGAGTTGTGTAACGGCTTTGGGGAGCTTGCATAAATTAATCTAGGAAATACGAATGCAGGAAAGGAGAGTGGAAGTAAAAATATGGGTTAATGATAATATGGATGACAAAAATAGACAGAAAGAGTAAAAATATGGGTTAATGATAATATGGATGACAAAAATAGACAGAAAGAGTAAAAATATGGGTTAATGATAATATGGATGACAAAAATAGACAGAAAGAGTAAAAATATGGGTTAATGATAATATGGAGGACAAAAATAGACAGAAAGAGTAAAAATATGGGTTAATGATAATATGGATGACAAAAATAGACAGAAAGAGTAAAAATATGGGTTAATGATAATATAGATGACAAAAATAGACAGAAAGAGTAAAAATATGGGTTAATGATAATATGGATGACAAAAATAGACAGAAAGAGTAAAAATATGGGTTAATGATAATATGGATGACAAAAAAAGACAGAAAGAGTAAAAATATGGGTTAATGATAATGTGGATGACAAAAATAGACAGAAAGAGTAAAAATATGGGTTAATGATAATATGGATGACAAAAATAGACAGAAAGAGTAAAAATAAAACTTAGGTATACACACAAACACATGTATATATAGACAAACAAATACATGTATGCATAGACATACAAACACATGTATACATAGACAAACAAACACAGGTATACACAGACATACAAACACATGTATACATAGACAAACAAATACATGTATGCATAGACATACAAACACATGTATACATAGACACACAAACATAGGTATAAACAGACACACAAACATAGTTATACGGAGACACACAAACATAGGTATACACAGATACACAAACATAGGTATACACACAGACACACAAACATAGGTATATACAGACACACAAACATAGGTATACACAGACACACAAACATAGGTATACACACAGACACACAAACATAGGTATATACAGACACACAAACATAGGTATACACAGACACACAAACATAGGCTTACGTAAAGTGTTTATGCAGTGAACTAAGATAGGTATAAAAGATGTATAAATTACACACACAAACAGCGAGAATACTGCAGAACTTGTGTAACAAACTGAAACCACATTGAGGACCTCATAAAGTCAAACAAATTAACAAGAACTGGGTTCAAAATGATCTAGACAAATGGACACATGCAGACAATTACGGTGATCTAGAGAATTGTGTAACACTCAAACTTGCTTACATACTAGCAGAGAAAGACCATTTCGACTAAATGTAGTCCATCGGTTACCTTAACTATGTAACGTTCTAGGTTCGTTCATTGTTAGAATTAGTCACTGTCTGTATGTAATATACATGAGGCTTAATGGCCTAAGGATGAAACTCGCTCGGTTTTCACAATCCCAGCGCACCGAGTTCGATTCCCACCGTGTCCAGTTCGGCAGACACTGGGTTATTTTCTCCGGTGATTGCTCCTCCACGTACGGAAAATAATGGCAACCTACGATAGTGCACACTTGCCAAGAAACTTAAAACAGTTAAATAGGTTACAGTTGTAAGGAGCGACGTTCTGTAAGGGACATGTTACTTATTTTAATTTGTATTATCACCTTTATTGTGTGTTTTTCTTTCCTTATTGACTTTGTTTCTCCCTGTTTGCAACATTAAAATAGAATCCTTACATCGGATATGGTCATTCTCAAACTGTTCTAATTTTTTTATTTATTTATTTTTATTTTTTGCCTTCGCCTTATCTCTCTATTCCACAAGGCGGTGTGAGTTGCACTACGGTTTTTATTTTTGCTCCTGTGCACCCGACTTCGGCATACGTTTTATGTAAGGGTCTGCTTCCTCCTGCATTTTCTAAGAGTTTGCTTCCCCGGGGTAACGGCCGGTGCTGTGATGGGGATCAAACCTACGGTTTGTGAGCCGTGTCAAGTAACCACTAGCCCACGCCGTCCACAAACTGTTATTATGGCAGATCTCACAATGTGGAGAACGGAGTGGTTCAGATCTCACAATGTGGAGAACGGAGTGGTTCCGACCTCACAATGTGGAGAATGGAGTGTTTCAGATCTCACAATGTGGAAAATGGAGTGTTTCAGATCTCACAATGCGGAGAATGGAGTGTTTCAGATCTCACAATGCGGAGAACGGAGTGTTTCAGATCTCACAATGCGGAGAACGGAGTGTTTCAGATCTCACAATGCGGAGAACGGAGTGTTTCAGATCTCACAATGCGGAGAACGGAGTGTTTCAGATCTCACAACGCGCAGAATGGAGTGTTTTAGATCCCGGGGAAACAACATTAGTTCTCATGGTTTTTATGTTTTAATTTTAATCGACGACCCACTTCACAACATCAGGGCTAATGTTGGGCATTTCACTTGCTGTATTCTTGCAGGTGCTGCATTCTTACAGGTGCTGCATTATTACAGGTGCTGCATTCTTACAGGTGCTGCATTCTTACAGGTGCTGCATTCTTGCAGGTGCTGCATTCTTGCAGGTGCTGTATTCTTACAGGTGCTGCATTCTTACAGGTGCTGTATTCTTACAGGTGCTGCATTCTTACAGGTGCTGTATTCTTACAGGTGCTGCATTCTTACAGGTTAATGTGAAAATGATAAATTTTGAATATTTGAAAATACATTTATATCTAGTGGTCTTTGTACACTAAGTGATCTTTAGACGAGTAGTGATCTTTATACATCTAGTGGTCTTTATACATCGTTATCTTTATACATATAGCGGTCTTTATACATCTAGTTATCTTTATACATCTAGTTATCTTTATACATATAGCGGTCTTTATACATCTAGTTATCTTTATACATCTAGCGGTCTTTATACATCTAGTTGTCTTTGTACACTTAGTGGCCTTTCTGTAACAACGTTTTGAGAACTACTAGTAAAATAAATGTGTGTCATTGTTTAATTATAAGATATTGGAAGAAATATAATTGATTTTTGCCACCGAATGCAAGATAATGATGTTACGTGAGGCATTCGTGCAGAAGCTGGGCACATGTATCAAGGACAGCGAAATTATAAATATTCCATTTGAGTTAATGTACATCTCAGAGGCTGTCATGTATAAAAAAAACGATAAATAATAGTTTTTCATATGTTGTGTTCTTAGTTCTTAGTCGACCTGTACTTCTATAGGGGCAAATGCATCTGTGCAGGTCCCAGGTCTTGTATGAGCTGGATGTAGTCGGGAGAAGGGTTTCCTGCTTAGCGGGCTAGACTCTACCAACTTAATATTCTTCTGCAGTAGGACTCACACTATAGCTTGTTAAGTGCCATCTTTGCTGCTCTAAACAAACCACCTAACCATGGCCGGTGTTATGTCATGTCACACAGTTAGTCGCCCCTTACGATATACTCTTTGTGAGACAGACAGTGGTGCCATTCTTGTCCGTCTCATACACAAAGGCCCTGTCCGACTACTGTGACATATGTCGTGTAGAATAGAATAAATCAGTGGACAATAACCATCGGTAATGAAAGAGAAAGATGCTGTCTTGGACATTACTTAAACAAATAATCTTTCAGCTCTCATTACATTGTACTTTAAATTGAAGACGAATAGAATAGGACGACCATGAAGAATATGTAGATGAATACAAACAAAGGAGATGGTAGTATAAAGATGACTGAGCAAAGCCACCTGGGAAATGTAAATGTGTCATTGAAGAAATGCTCCCCACAGAAATAGCCAAATTGAGAACATCTGAACCAGTGTGACAAGGGCAACAAATAATCGTTGCAATGTTTACCTACGCCTGCTCTTGGTCTGGCGATCGATTTTTGGGGAAGATGTTTGTGATTGTCGCAAAATAGTTGTTCTTGCAAACGGAAATGGTTTTCTTATTGGGCGAAAGGATTACATGTTTTCCATTGCTGAAGAAAAATGCGTGGTTTCATTTAACACTGCAGAGACATTGAATCTTGCTCTCTTGGGCGATGCAGCTTCGTAAATACATATTTTTTTTTTAATGTAGGACATGTGCATTTGCTTTGTAGAGTGGACACTTCAAATATGCATGATTTAACATAAATGTAATTGCATGCCTGCTTCCATTGCTATCTTTAGCTGGAATAATTTGCACATCCTAAATATGAACGGGACAGATCGCTGAAAATAATTTCTTTATACAAATGGAACGTGTGCTTTGGCAGTTTCCTGCTACCTATCTCACAACAGCTGAGGTACTCTTGTGTGTGGTGTGCGTGTATGTGCCAGTCTGCTCGCGTTTATGTGTGTATGTGTGTGCTACTATATTTTCATTAGGCGTGTCAAATTAAGACACTGTTTGGTAAACATGGTAGACGATCTCCCAAAAGAAGAATAGACGTTAACGTGAATAAAGAAGATAAGGAAAAACTGATAACAGGAAATAATAAATATGTCTTTATTTATCTTAAAATGTTATATCTCTCCTTGCCTATCTCTCTCGGTCACTCTCTCCCTCTCTCTCTCTTTCTCTCCGTCTTTATGTCTTTGTTCTCTCCTATTCTCTATCTGTCTCTACCTGTTGAAGCAAACAAATCAACGCCAAAGTAACGTTATTCCATACAACAAAACCATGATAGTCTCCTATTGCGCACTCTGATATTAAGGTTCTATGCGGATAGATTGGCAGATTCAACTTGGAAAAATGTGTTTTGGCAGCCAGTACCGTAAATGCACATTCTTTATTTTTTTCAGTGAAAAAGAAATAAATACTTGATCTACTTGTTCACAGATGCTCATGAATAATACAAGGCCGCAAGCGGTGAATAGAGAAAATTTAGTCAGAGAGTGGTGAATGCTTGGAATGCATTGCCAGGGGAGGTAGTGGAGGCAGGGACAGTTAATGCATTTAAGAATAAATTGGATGCCCATAGCTTTTTGATCAAGGTGATGTAAATGAAACTGGTTGTATACAGACTCTGCAGGGTCTTCTAAACCAATATAAAGACGTTAAGTTAAGTTAAGTTAGAGCATACATCAGCGGCGTCGATTCAATATGTACATGTGTACGCCGGACGCAGAAATATAACTCATAAAATATATTTTAAATAGTATGTAATGATAGTATGTAATGAGAGTATGTAATGAGAGTATGAAATGAGAGTATGTAATGAGAGCATGTAATGAGAGCATGTAATGAGAGTATGTAATGAGAGCATGTAATGAGAGCATGTAATGAGAGCATGTAATGAGAGTATGTAATCAAAGTATGTAATGAGAGTATGTAATGAGAGCATGTAATGAGAGCATGTAATGAGAGCATGTAATGAGAGCATGTAATGAGAGCATGTAATGAGAGTATATAATGAGAGCATGTAATGAGAGCATGTAATGAGAGCATGTAATGAGAGTATGTAATGAGAGCATGTAATGAGAGCATGTAATCAAAGTATGTAATGAGAGTATGTAATGAGAGTATGTAATGCACGGAAGGGTGTAAGGCAAACGACGAAGAAGTCGTCCCAAAAATAGGCGGGAGCAAAATATAAAAGAATGGACTAATCTTCGACTAGAGGAGGCACAGGCAGCTGTCGGTGACAGATAGGGATAGCGTGGGGTTGTGGGGATGTCTTCATGTGTGCCGCAACGACCTCACCGGGTATGGGTTGACCTGACCTGACTTGCAATGAGAGTCTTAGTCTTAGTCGACCAGTACTTCAACAGGGGTGGATGCCCCTATGTAGTTCCTAGATATAGTCGGAAGGAGTATTTTCTGCTTAGTGTGCTAGGCTCGAGCAGCTTATTACTGCACTGCATTGGGACAAGTGCCACTGATGGGGGGGGGGGGGGTTACCAATATGCAAGTCCATCTTAATAGACCCAAACACCAAAGCAAAGTAGACCTGCAGCCAGTTAGGCGCCATCTATACTGCTATTAATAAACCACCTAACCATGGCCGGTGTTATGCCATGTCATACAGTTAGTCACCTGATACGACATGCTCTCTGTGGGATAGTGGTGTTATTCCTGTCCTTGTCATACACAAAGACCCAGACGGAACACTCAGACTAACGAGTGCATTTTCAATAATTACAAAAAATCTAATATTGGGGTCATTTTTAATTTGTCGTAAAATTGTGCTGGTCAGTGTTCAATGTATAGAAGAAAAAAACCAGAAATAAGTATCAGGCCTTTGCTTGTTTGCGGCTATAAATATAGCACATATCCGTAGAATAGATAGGGTGCGAGAGAAAGACGCGACGGCTTGGTGTTGAAGTGTTACTAACAATAGACTTGTGTGCGTTAAAAGGTATACTATACTTATGACGAAGGGACAGTTTTAAGTATTGTCAATGACCATAAAACACCTTGCATATGTTGCATGTTAACATGAGAGATTGTGCATGTGTTCTGTCTAAGCCATACGGATGTGAATCAAGGGCAATCTGTAGCTAATGAAATCTCGGTATGTTATAACGCTGCTACAATAGAGTTTCGTGTGACGCTAGTCCAGTTAGGCACAACACACTGACCAGGAGGTCGTGTCAGGGTCAGGCACACCATACTGACCAGAGGGTTGTGTCAGGGTCAGGCACAACATATTGACCAGGGGGTCGTGTCAGGGTCAGTTACAACATACTGACCAGGGGGTCGTGTCAGGCACAACATACTGACCAGGAGGTCGTGTCAGGGTCAGGCACAATATACTGACCAGGAGGTCGCGTCAAGGTCATGCACAATATATTGACCAAGACCACTATCTTTCTTCCATGAAACATTCCCGGCTGTTTTCAAGGCAGTCTGGCAGTGAGACGTGAGTGTCACTCAGAAGACAACAAAGATAGCACAACCGCCTGTAGGACTGCGGTCTACTTTCATCAGCACGATCGGGATATTGGGAAAGCTACAACCCGCGATGTAACGTCTTTTCCGGGGGCCCAAAAGAGTAAATATACTCATTGTGAGCATTCTACTTCAACATGTGTTTGTTAGGAAGATAGGAACAAGGAGTTGGTGGCTGGACAGTTTGGGCACGAGTTTGAAGATCAGAGAGGATAGGTACAAAACTCTCGGAAAAGGGAAGTGGCATAACTAAGAGGTTTGTCACATTGTTCACAAAACAAACTTGCAAATGTTCAGGTTCATGGATCAGCAAGGCTATGCCCCTACGGGATGTGATCTTATTATAAATGCGTGCTGAAGTCGTATGCACTGTGTGGTAAGGCGCAAAACAGAGTGCAGGACTTTTCGCCTTAGGAAATAAGTCGAACGGATTTTTTTTAAACCGTTAAAAGATGGCCTTTTTTTTAAAACAGAGGTAAAATAAAAATATGGCATGTACACTACGTGAGGACTGCACGACTTAGTTTCCCAGTGTGGGGAGTGCCAGGTTCACATTATGTTCAAGGCGCAGTCAATCTTGGCTCAGTTTCCCAGTGTGGGAAGTGCCAGGTCCACATTATGTTCAAGGCGCAGTCAATCTTGGCCTTAGTTTCCCAGTGTGGGGAGTGCCAGGTCCACATTATGTTCAATGCGCAGTCAATCTTAGCCTTAGTTTCCCAGTGTGGGAAGTGCCAGGTCCACATTATGTTCAAGGCGCAGTCAATCTTGGCCTTAGTTTCCCAGTGTAACAGCCAAGTAGGGGGCGGTTGTAAGAAGAGACGTTCTGTTAAGGACATGCTGCTTACTCTAGGTCCAACCTAGCGGCTGTTATATCATCCGGAAAACATTCTTTCACAGGGCTCAATCATCAACAACCATAATCAAGAGTAGAAGCCCAACTGAAACCAGGGGCTAGATGAAGAGCAATAGTCCTTATCGAGAACCAAATTAAAATGTAACTTCGCCCAACGGTAAAACGGAAAAGCACCATTTGTTACAACTAAAAGCACTATGTCCAATATTTTACAAAGACGGGTCTCCTCAGAAGAAACAAAAAAAATATTATACCCTCCCCCCCCCCCCTCTTTCCCAAACACACACACTGTCATTCTCTCCTCAGTGAAACAGTCATTATTTCAAAAACAGGCAAGAGAAATCTAGTCTGCCAGTACTGGTTAGAGCTTCTTACGTTCGCAAGACACGGTCCTTAGCACTGATGAGTACTTGGGATTTAGACTGGGAACATTGGACAGTGACTCCCAAACCTTTGCTGTGGCCGAATCCCACGATTTGCCTAATATATACAACAAATATTCCCTTGTCATGTTCCAATTTTACTATGCGAATGTCACTTTTAATTATTCAAATTAAGTCATTTTTCATTTTTTTTTTTTTTGGTTGCTTAGATGTTTGCCTCACTAGTTTCTAATAGCGGAGGCGCGCCATTTTCCACCCCAGATCGTAGTCCATTGGGCGATATCAGGACGCATAAACCAGTGCTTTGATGAATGTGTGCGTCTATATGTAGCAATGCTAGGTTTGTGCACCCTCAGAAGATAGTCCGACCAAAGTGCAATGGAAGGGCCTCGCCATGAGGGCGCGTGTGAAAGTTGTGCAAGAGTGTGACTGTAGGATAGAGTCAAATGAAACAGAGTGAGGTAAGAGAATAGAGTGAAGGGAAGAGTGCCCCCATCCCCCCCCCTCCCCCATAGGGTGAGGTCATTTTTCATGTTGAATTAAAAGTTTCATTAGTGTCAGCCTCTATATTGTAGTTTGTTAGTGAAAGGTGTTCAGTTACAATTTGCAAAAGAAATGTTTATTTTGCTATCTCCCATACATACTAGCGTAGTTGGAGTCATGCAGATCCTTATTCTGAAGCTATGATAGCAATTTATTTCTAATCCTGCCCTGGTTTTTTATTATTTTTTATTATTACAAAGATAAAGTGCGCTTTTAGAAATTGGATGCGCCATGAATTATGTCCACCCGGACAAGACAAACAAAACGCTGGAGTTAACAAGTGGACTAATTTCTTCTCATTATAGCGTCTTGAAATCATTACATATTTTATGAAATGTGTTTCTTTACAAATGAAACCTCTCAGAAAGTTACCATTAAAAAACGCTTAATAAAATTAATTTTCAGAATTAGCTTTCAAATAAGTAAATGCATTTTATTCTGCGTTTTCGGGTCATTTCAGCTGAACTATAGCATTCTGTGTGCGATATGCCTATTGTAGAGGATGGGTCGGTTGGGGGGCCTCTGTGGGTGAACTGTATATCCAGTCGGATGCCGACCATAACAGCGAACAAAAGCACTGTATAGGCATTGAATAGTTTGAATAATTATGGTGGTCGACCGTAACACGAAACAAAAACACTCAACAGTCATACATTGGCGGAACAATTTATTTTAAAGTGTGTTAAAAGCTTGAAAGGAAAATACAATTGGAAAAAAAGCTACATTAAAATGTGTCAAACGTAACTGTAGCAACCAACATTACAGAAACAGTTTGTTCAATAACAACAGGACAAAGTACACGAAAACATCCGAGTTTTATAGTTCAAATATTCAAGAAAACATCCCACTTGCCTGCAGGACAACCAATTTGACAAATAAATGCATTGTCTTACACCGACTCAAATCGTTTAAGAAAGATTTCAGGAAGATGCGAAAGTAGAATTCCGCTCACCGAATTGTACTTCTGAATAATGTGCAAACATTGAAACATCATGGCTAATAACTATTTTCTACTACCGTGAACATGGACAATGCATTTTGCTGAATCTAAAAGAGTTTGTCTGTAGAAATAAGAAGGCGAGAAATAAATTCAAATATAACAATTTCTTTTTAATTAAAACAGGAATGAGTAAACGAGCGAACGATTATCACATCAACTGCAGTTCTTAAGACTGCAATGTTTTTACCTGATTAAAAATGATTTCTGCACCAAATATGGCTCTCCTGAACAGATTTACTGTTTGTATGTAGCAAACAAAATGATAAATCTATTCTCTGTCTCTCGGTCTGTGTTTTATTCTCCCTCCACCACTCTCTCTCTCTCTCTCTCTCTCTCTCTCTCTCTCTTTATATATATTTATATATATATATCGCTCCCTCTTCTCTCCTCTTTAGCTCTTATTGAAAATTATGAAAGAAATCAACTCCATGACAGCGTTACGGTGTCTGTACAAATCAGCGCAGAACAATGTTCATGTGTCTGCACAAATCAACACCGGAACAATGGTGCTGTTTCTATGGTGATGGGCAAAACCAGATCCTAGATCCTGCATAATTTATAAGCAATTTATTGCCAGATAGCACTGGGATATTAATTAAGAAACACTGAAATGTGGACAACAAAGTCAGAATATCTTCTTTTTTTTTTATCGTTTCGATCTTTTAACAGTTGTAATTAAAAGAAACCCGTTCTCGTAGCAATGTTTGAGTGGGGCTATGTTGTAACAGTCTCAGTTTCAAGATGTATTAATGTGTATGAAATGTATGTCTGAATAATGAAACATTGCGCTGTGTAAAACGTGCGTGGAAAATTGGAGAAGACGTGATCTGGAATTAGAATAGATATCATTACCATTATATTATTGACTGAATGTCGGTCCGTCTGTTGGGTTCTGTGAACAAAAATATAGGGCTGGCCTATCGCATTGCGCTGTATCGCCAGCAATCCAGTTCAAATTACATTAACAAGTAGAGATGCACATTGCATTGAACAACAGCCAAAATGTATCTGAGACTAAAGTAGCTTTTTGAAAACTAATTCGCACATGTTTATCACGAATCTGAACTTTAACAGCTATATTCATATTCAGCAGTCCAAATAACATAAAGGTAACTTGTTTTCTTTCGTCTTCTTCTTCTTCTTCTTCTTCTTCTTCTTCTTCTTCTTCTTCTTCTTGAGAAGGAATATTAACATCTGGTTGGGCGGCAAAATACACTGATCAGACAGGATCTTACGAAGCACGGAAGTTGATAAAAAATGACAAATTTATATTGTTTTAACTGCTTATAGTCCCACTATCATGTTCCTGTGGCCTCAGAATACCAAAGTAATCCCGTCGTCAAGTTGTTTGTGGCTCCTGAATGCCAAGCTAGTTCCACCGTCAAGTTCCTTATGGCCCCAACATGACACGTTAGTCATGTCATCATGTTCTCTGTGGCCCGTAAATGCCAAGATAGACTAGTCCCGCCATCATATTCCCCGTGGCCCCTAAATGCCAAGATAGACTAGTCCCGCATTCATATTCCCTGTGGCCCCATAATGCCAAGTTAATCCAGTCCCGCCATCATATTCCCTGCGAATTCTAAATGCCAAGATAGTCCTGACATTATGTTTGCTGTCACCCTGAATGCCAAGTTAGAAACAGCCAGAATCATCGGTATGTTAATTATTATGTCAATAACACGCCTCCAATAAATACCGTTATTGTGTGTGTGATCCGTGAGTGTTTTGTTCCAGCGCTACTGTTCCAGAATCATGCAACAATGTATGTGATCAACAGCCCCTCATGCATGCCCAGAACGTATGTAACAGTTGCATATCGCAAGAGAAGACGGAAGCAACAGCATCAGACTTGTGCTGCTAAATGTGTTTTCTTATGGCTGTAAAGACCAATCCTAGAATGGTATACACTGTCATATTCAGGGCACACATGTGGGGATGTGGGTGTGGAGTGATCGTGCGTTTTTTTTTTGTTCGTTCAGGCATCTCGCTTTCGCAGTTCATCCACAATGTCTTTAATAATAATAATAGCTGTCCATCGTTGTCGATGAGGAACGCCGATATCATCCTTGTCACAGATTTCCCTGTTGGGTGTGAGTGTGCATGGGGCTGAACAGGCCAATGCGGGCACGCAAACATCTGCTACATAACGGGCACACGGTTTGTAGAAGGTGATGGTGTTCCCGCTGTTCGGAATTTCCGGGTCTCGCGTCTGCTCTGGGCTTTCACAACACGGTCGTCTTCGCCGGTAGCTACACCCGATTTGACTGCACTTCTCCAGTCAGATCTGTTTTGCGCAAGACATTCCCAGGTGTCGATGTCTATCTGGCAACTTTTCAGTGAGTCCTTCAGACCGTCTTTAAAACGTTTCTTTGGGAGCCCTCTCTCGCGCCATCCCTCTTTCAGCTCGCCGTAAAGAAGCTCCTTTGAGAGCCGCTCGTCTGACATACGGACGAGGTTTCCGACCCATCCTAGTCGTACTTTTTCTAACAGTGCATGAATGCTGGACATGTTAGCCATGTTAGCTAACATGGCTAACACATTGGCTTAACTCTCAGCAATATGAGCACGTTCAGTGATACTAGCGCACCAAGGCGTACGATTGTGTACGATCAACTCCACGAAGGTGACATGAATATTTAAGCTTTTCAGAGACTCCTTTCAATTGGTCTTTGTCTGTAGCGTTTCTTCTGCGCTTATCTTGCATGCGAACAATATATCCCGTTCATCTTATCAGAGCCATTTGCAGAAGTGTATTGATATAGTTCGTAATCAAGTTTATTTTAGTTTAGTACTCCGGGAGATAAAGAGGCAGCTGTGCATGAGTTGACTCATTGCTGCCTACTTGTATCTGAGTCAGCGAGCCACAACTGACCAAGACCTTTCTCCGTCTCTACGTGGGGGCGCCGGAAACATGCGGCACTAGTCACTAGTGTAGTCTCGCCAAGAGATACGGATTGCAGCGGGAAGCCAACCCGGTACTAAAAAAAAGGATGAAATCCGATGTTTCGAGCCGAAAGGCGCATATATCGAAGCCTCGCTGTAAACTACAGCGGGGAAAAATAAATGAAAAAATATGTTAAAGTTGATTAAAGTTAAGTTTAATCAAAATTTGTAAATGGGGGTAAACCGTATTGAGACGAGAACACAAACAAAACCTACGTTACGACCAATAGACCTTCATCAGGCACAACAAATAACAGCAATACTGAACTAACAAATTAACATATAAGGAAAAAATGGTTCGTATTTATTACAGCCAGACAGGTTATGTTTAGAGAAGATTGGGGAGTCAGTTGTGAACGTCTAGAAAAAGTTTTCATTGTTGTGTTTTTTTTTCAATTAGTGTTATAATTAATTTGTTGGAAGTGAGATATAGTTAGTACAGACCCCTTGCACCATCTGCTACGGTAGTTCAGTTAGCTGGAGCTGCTAGACATAGGCGGACGACATAATCCTGTTTGGTACAGACAATTCTGCGGTTCACCGATCTCTTAAAATGCTAGACAGCGAAACACCCTTTCTATCACCATGTTTCTATCCTGTGCCAAAACTATAGTTATGTGTCTCGTTTTTAATACAGTACCCCAGGGCATTGCAACTTAAAGTCATATAGCGGTGGTCATCAAAGTATTCACCTATCTTGGCAGCATGATTTCATTTAATGATCCCAACGGACCAGACAGGTCAAGCCGGATCGGACTAGCAGCATCTGTTATGCTCGATCTCCGACGAGTATGGAGTAACTGCAGGATCTCCGTTAGAACAAAAATTCGCATTTTTCATTCATGCGTGGTTTCAGTCCTTCTACTGATCTGAAATCTGGACAATACTCAAACATGATATATCTATACTAGAGGTCTTCCACGTTCGCAACCAGCGGCGCATACAATCGCCTGACCACGTCCGCAAACGTAGGGGTCTGTTCTAAAACAGGCCTCCACCGTTTAAGAAATTCTGGACCGTCGCCGAGTCTCCTTGTTTGGTCATGACGTACGTCTAAACCAGGAAACCCCGGCCGACAATATACTTCACAAATCGATCTTCGGCGTCAAATGACTTCCCCCACTCTGCTGGAGGCGCAGAAGAGGGCTCGTCCGCAAAGTATGGCTTAAACAAATAGCAGCCTCCACATACACTCTGGAAGATATTTTGAACTGTTCTGTAGCAGTGGGCCATGGATGCTGCCGAACGACGCGACGGCCCTTATTCGTCTTAGACGAAGCCTGGAAGAAACGTGTTTTCCCTAAACACGAAGCTGTCATTGTCCCAAAATGGGTGGTATCAAAGGTTTTGCTCTTGTCTTGAGACCTACAGTCTGAGGATTAGCCAAGTTGTCGCAGAATTCGTGGCATGAAGATGAGACTCTGGGAGAATCAAAAGTCTCAGACGCTGCAGGAGCAGACGATCAGTACAAGAGGCAGTAAATAGTTAAATTGGGTCAAATTTAGATAGATAAGATTGTGTTAAGTTAGTAGAAATATAATCTATAATTGATGAAGAAATACGAACTTTGGGTTTATTTGGCACAATAGAATAACCTACGACATTTGCACAGACATCATGAATAGAGTAGATATAGAATCACATATTTGTGGGAGGTCATGACCAATCATCACCACAGGCGTCTCAGTCTCTATAGACCATGCGCGTGGCGCGCTGTAAGTTTTGTCCAGCTCTGTCTCCTGTATTTCGACACTGTCTGCTTTGACTGTGAGTGACAGTCTCTGCCACAGATGGTACAACCATGCTGAGGAGGCTGGCTTGGCTGGCTGTTTCTTGATCGCTTCAGTTTTTCTCTTTTCTACGAGCGTCAGCAGTCACTATGTCCCTCCAACTATCTCCAGATATCTCGATCCTGAGCAATTTCTTCCCAGCCCTCGGATGGGATGTCGCATGATTTCATGTCCCTCTTGCGTACGTCCTTGAATCGCAGTGTGGGACTGCCGATTCTTCTAACTACAATGGCTAGCTGTCCATAAAGGATATCCTTTGGAAAGATACCATTTTGCTTATTAAAGAAACGATTCGTTATTTTTGCTGCATTTCTAAGAATTGTGAAAGTGTTGTATCTAGAGGTGTGAGTAGGTAGATAAGTGTTGTAAGAAAGAATGTAAAAGAAAAGAAAGAGACAGAATAATCAGTAAACAGATAGATGTTCAGACAAAAGGAAATAATTTTTAATAGTTCAATTACTATCAAGGGAGATAAAGAGAGCTAATCTGGTACAAGGACACTAACAAAAGGGAGGGAGGGTGTGGAGGGGGTGGGGCTTAAACACTAGCTGCATGTAATGGCATATTATCCTCTTATTGAATTATTCTGGGAGCCAAAGAGACGACAGTGCATGAGCTGACTTGTAGCTGACTGCTTGTATCTGGGTCAGCGAACCACAACTGACCAAGACCTTATTCCGTCTCTACGTGGAGGCGCCGGAAACATGCGGCCCTAGTCACTAGTGTAGTCTGGTCAAGAGATACGGATTACGATGGGAAGGCAAAACTGTTACTAAAAAAAAGATGAAATCCGATGTTTCGAACCGAAAGGCGCATATATCGCAGCCTCACTGTACACTACGGCACAACGTCAGTTATTTTCAGAACGAAGAAGTGGAAGAATTAGCCTGTGTTTCCTGTCATTGATCCACATTAGGAATCCAAGGCTGCTAGTGGCATGACCTACATTTTACGAGCTTACATTTCCATCTTCTAAAATTAGAATTCAGACAGAGGAGCATCAAACCGATGGGCCATCCACAGGTTAGCAAAGATAGTTCCGTAGTAAACATAGACGTGTGTGCGTGTGTGTGTGTGTGTGTGTGTGTGCGTGCGTACTATCGTTCGTGTGTGTGTGTGCGTGCGTGCGTACTATCGTTCGTGTGTGTGTGTGTGTGTGTGTGTGCGTGCGTGCGTACTATCGTTCGTGTGTGTGTGTGTGTGTGTGTGTGTGCGTGCGTGCGTGCGTGCTATCGTTCGTGGGTGTGTGTGTATGTGTGTGTGTGCAGTGCTAGAGGCATCTTTGTGCAAGTTTCAGATGTCTTCTGGGAGGACTAGTTCCCTTCTAGCATCGGCAGATTGCATTCAGTAGATGTTGTCAAGTACCAATTTACAAATGGGTTGACTGTAGCGTGCAGTGTAGTGACCTATCCCTTTTGCGACGAGAAATAACTGCTCCGTTATTGGAAAGACAGAACGCGAAACGAAGACATTCGCAGTGGGATCGGCACTAAATCTTGTACAAATCCAGGCACAAACTACGCTGGTTCGGTCACCTGGTGAGAGCGCACCCTTGCCAACTTCCACTGGTGGCTTACAAAGCTGGTAGATTTGACTATTTAAGAAGAGGGAGGCCGTGAGGCAGGTGGATAGGTGACATTTGAGTGATTGTGCAACGACACGGACTAACAATGACCCGACACAATGCACTTGGTGCTCACCACTGCGCTCGTGGCATAAGTGGAAAGAAAACTAACTTGCTAACTTACAAGTGCTCTAACCATCGTGCCACTCAGACACGTGTGTTCACAGATTACAGAAAAACATTTTAAATAATGCAGCAAACGCAAAGATAATTTGGAGGGAGATTTGATCAGCACGGGATGAAATATGGCGGTGGGAAAATGGAGAGTAGTTAGTGAAGAGGCAGACAAAACCTGTTGTGATGCTGTAGAGGAGGGTATGGGGGAGACACAACAGCTTGGCGTGTTTCGGTTGTGCTGATAAATGTTATGCACGTAGTAAAGTAGGTAATTGAGCTACAATCGATCAATCATTAAATCAATCAATCAATGAAACAAATGTTTCTCGTCACTGTGGAGCATGGGTCTCAAAGTCATCACATGTTAGCCTGTCCATTAGTGAGTGAGTTTTTGTGGCTTAGAGTTGTCTCATGATGTGCAGGCAACTCAACGCACAACCCTTCTCAGCGCCTCTTACGGCATGTCTGACAGGTTACAGTGTTACTATTCTCTGCTCTCATGTGGCTCTCCGCTACAGGTGATGAGAAACTATTTTCACTCTCCGCTGTAGGTCGTGAGAAACTCTTTTCTCTCTCCGCTGTAGGTCGTGAGAAACTCTTTTCGCTCTCCTCTACATGTCGTGGGAAACTCATTTTTTTTCAACTGTACAAATGGGAAAATATTATTTTGTAAAACTGTATTTATCTGCCATTTCTGGTTGCGAGAAAAAGCATACGGTCCAACATCGTCTTTGTTGGCTCTCAATTAGCATTGCAACTTATTTTTTCTCTTCATAAGTTTTGCGCGCTGTTTCATGCGTCTCTCATAACAATACAGTTTATCCTTCATTTGGGTTGGAGTGAACTTAAACCCTCCCTCTTCTCTTCGTCTTGAGTCGACAGACTATACACTGACAAATGTTAGTTTGTCTAATGCGTGTTATATATTGAACAAATGATATTTAAGTCTGCATTCGACGGTACGAAATCTGAATATTTTCACTTGACTTTTTTTGTAAAGATGTAAGGAATAGTAGCTAATTTATGTTATCATTATTTCTAGCAGACTTGTACAGAAGATCTGCCAGCCAATCGAACTGTACAACATGCAAGAAGCAACAGCAGTTTAACAATTAAGGGTTCTCTCCCTTCCCGCATCCTTCCCCTGCCTCACGTACATCTCACTCCAACCTGTTCATCTTTTCGCCACCTCTCCATTCATGCCCACCCCCCTCCCCACCCCACCTCTCAACCCTTTTCTCATTGAACCGACCCATGCCCATGTCCATTTCCTCCACCTTAAAAAGTCACCTAATCTTCCCACTTAAACCGCCCATTTCTTCTCATTTAATACGCATCTCTCCACGTCCCACCCTCACCCCGTGCGTCTGTTCCTGTCAACTCAACTCAATAGTTCGTTATCACTGATCATAGCCATCTTTAGAAAGCTAATGATGGTCATTTTACTGATGGTGTTCTTATGTTTGCGCTGCTGCAAGTTGTCAATGTATTGCTGCCTCCTATACAATTTCAGGCTCATTGTGATCGGCGTGCTCGTCTCTGCAGCATCAACTAGATTCTCATCCAAGCATCATGATTTGGAATTGTTCGGCTGCGTACAACACTTACACTTCTCACTTATTTTACAGTCGCTGCTCTAACTTCTGGTGTTTCTTCTCAAGTCTCATTTTCTCCCTGTGATTGACCATACGCATGTCTTTGTGTTGCTGCAAGCTGACATCGTATTGCTGCTTCTTTTAGAGTCTCGCTTACTGGTTATGATTGAGACGAACATCTTCTACCTACATCATCTACATCTCGTCTTACAACATTCTCATCATTATGATTATCTAAAGTATGGATATTTTTTGTCTTGAAGATTTGATCAAACATTTACATTGAAGATCCAATCACAAATATGTAACTGTCCAGGCAGCAAATAAGTGCAAATAATGGCATACGCAGCGCCCAAAGCTGTAAGCTTTCAATTGAAGCTAACAATCTTCTTCTTCTTCTCGTTCACAAATGTTCTCTAGTCTCCAAGGCAGTGAGCGTTGCACTGCGGATTTTATTTTGCGCCTGTCGGCCCAGTGCACTCGATTTCAGCATGCATTTTATGTAATGGTCTGCTTCCTCCTGTATTTTCTAAGGGTTTGCTTCCTCCTGCATTTTCTAAGAGTTTGCTTTCTCTTGCATTTTCTAAGGGTTTGCTTCCCCGGGGTAACGGCCGCTGCTGTGATGGAGATTGAACACAGCACCTTCGGGTTGTCAGCCGTATCACTTAACCACTAGTCCACGCCGTCCCCTCAAAGTTAACAATGAAATATTATACTGCACACGGGTTGCGTTTATTATTTCCCTTCCAATAGCATATTTGGCACTAGATATGTAAAGTTTGAATTTCTGATTTGGTTCTTATACTGACAAAAGATATTTAGGATTTGTTCAGAGTATTGTTTCTGTTTTGGCTCTAATTGATAAACATTCTGGCAAACACGTTTCGAGAATTATGAGACTGGCTTAATTCTTCTCGCGATGTCATTTCTGCAGTTTTGGATATGCATATCCCCTCTCCTTGTTTCCGTGCACTTTCCAGTGAGCAATGATCTACAATATTTATAGCTGGTCTCAACGAAAGCGTGTGCAAGTCTGTTTAATTATTTGTCTGTCTGGTTTAGAATATGGCAAAGGAAATGCAGTGTTCCTAACGTTAAAATACATCGTCACCGATTCCATTCATCAGTACATTGCTTTCTCGAACTGGGCTCAGTCAATCATTTTACGACTGTGTACATTAGAGAGTAAATTTCCTGCACGAGTCAAATATTCTAACTTTTTTTACAAACGTATGCCCAAGAAAGAAAATAATGTGTGAAATTCGGTTTTCTAAACACGACATAGTCTATGTTGCGGAAAGTAGGTCCTTGAATTAATCGTAATGTCCTATATTTAATGAGAATGCATGCACAAAAACGCTTGACCTATCTCCGTCTACTTGGCTGCACCAGCAACATCATGTATCATACATCTTGGCGTTGACGATCATTTGCACAACCAGTCACCTGTCTATTTATGATGTCAGCATTTCATAAGTTCATGTGTCCGTCTTGTCATACTATTTCATACCTTCCCTTACTGTGTTCCTCGACTTATCGTAACATTCCTTACCTTGGATCTCTTCGTATCTCGTCCTGCCATACCACTCCATCCCTTTCTTCTCTTTCTTCTTCGACTTGTCGTACAGTTCCATACATTTCTTCTCTTTCTTCTTCGACTTGTCGTACAGTTCCATACATTTCTTCTCTTTCTTCTTCGACTTGTCGTACAGTTCCATACATTTCTTCTCTTTCTTCTTCGACTTGTCGTACAGTTCCATACATTTCTTCTCTTTCTTCTTCGACTTGTCGTACAGTTCCATACATTTCTTCTCTTTCTTCTTCGACTTGTCGTACAGTTCCATACATTTCTTCTCTTTCTTCTTCGACTTGTCGTACAGTTCCATACATTTCTTCTCTTTCTTCTTCGACTTGTCGTACAGTTCCATACATTTCTTCTCTTTCTTCTTCGACTTGTCGTACAGTTCCATACATTTCTTCTCTTTCTTCTTCGACTTGTCGTACAGTTCCATACATTTCTTCTCTTTCTTCTTCGACTTGTCGTACAGTTCCATACATTTCTTCTCTTTCTTCTTCGACTTGTCGTACAGTTCCATACATTTCTTCTCTTTCTTCTTCGACTTGTCGTACAGTTCCATACATTTCTTCTCTTTCTTCTTCGACTTGTCGTACAGTTCCATACATTTCTTCTCTTTCTTCTTCGACTTGTCGTACAGTTCCATACATTTCTTCTCTTTCTTCTTCGACTTGTCGTACAGTTCCATACATTTCTTCTCTTTCTTCTTCGACTTGTCGTACAGTTCCATACATTTCTTCTCTTTCTTCTTCGACTTGTCGTACAGTTCCATACATTTCTTCTCTTTCTTCTTCGACTTGTCGTACAGTTCCATACATTTCTTCTCTTTCTTCTTCGACTTGTCGTACAGTTCCATACATTTCTTCTCTTTCTTCTTCGACTTGTCGTACAGTTCCATACATTTCTTCTCTTTCTTCTTCGACTTGTCGTACAGTTCCATACATTTCTTCTCTTCCTTCTTCGACTTGTCGTACAGTTCCATACATTTCTTCTCTTTCTTCTTCGACTTGTCGTACAGTTCCATACATTTCTTCTCTTTCTTCTTCGACTTGTCGTACAGTTCCATACATTTCTTCTCTTTCTTCTTCGACTTGTCGTACAGTTCCATACATTTCTTCTCTTTCTTCTTCGACTTGTCGTACAGTTCCATACATTTCTTCTCTTTCTTCTTCGACTTGTCGTACAGTTCCATACATTTCTTCTCTTTCTTCTTCGACTTGTCGTACAGTTCCATACATTTCTTCTCTTCCTTCTTCGACTTGTCGTACGGTTCCATACATTTCTTCTCTTCCTTCTTCGACTTGTCGTACAGTTCCATACATTTCCTCGTTTGGTTCTTCGTCTGTTCACACCATTTGACACCTTTCCTCCTTTCATTCCTTGATTCGTTCAATACTTCTCTCCATTGTGTTCGCTATCTTGTTATAACTTTCCTTGCTGTGTTCATCGATGTATTGTAACATTCCGAAGCATACTTCGCTGTGTTTGTGTTCCCCCACTTCTCGAGTTATCATTATTTCACGTTGCCACGTGGTTTTCTAGATCTTCATTGAATAAAACCCACTGAATTATTTCCTGTTCTCCCAATATTTCATAGAATTCTGATGTCTTGAATGATAACCCACAATCGATTTCCCATCTCTTTGCGGTTTCTATAGCACTCTGCTGAGGAAACAAATATTATTTGCTGCACTCCTTGTTGACATTCTTTACAAATGGCATTATTTCTCAATATATACATATTACACACATATTAACACCAGTGTCATTTGTCAATGATCTCATTCTTCGGACAACAACCTTCATATTTTCATATAAAAGATAAACGAAATCTATAAGCATGTTGTACACTGCTGTGTATCTAGTTGGAAAGAAAGACAAGCCCAGCGCTTGATAATGTGACCTCATCATAAACTTGTTAAGTCTCTTGTCGGATTGAACTGGTACCGTCACAGCATTTCAGAAAATCAATAGCATCTCGTGCAGAAGACAAATGGAGAGAGACGACAATGTTGTCACAAGATGTTAAACGGGGGGAGGCAACAGAAAGATCGAGATGGAGAGATAGAGAGAGACGAGAGAGACGAGAGAGACAGACCTGGTTGAAAGTAAATATTAAAATAATAATATAAATGCATCAGTGTGTGTGGTGTGTGTGTGTGTTCTGTATATGTGTATGTATGTGTGTTCGGGTGTTAACTTTCCTGGTCGCTACATGTGTCAGGTCATATGTCCAACACTGCATATTACTACCCTATCAAGCTGCAAAATATCGGCGCAGCATCAAATTAGCTTCTCGAAGCCTGGCAGAGAAACATTAAATCATGCCATGTCTGAAAGCTTTCGGTAGGTCTCGCATCACCTCAAAGCTGGTCATGGTGTCGATCATGAAAGTTTACTATCTGGACCTGTTCAGATCGTTAGTACCCTCTCTGTAATTGTACTTCCATCCACTTTCCTTCCTCTTCCGTGCATCCTTTCTTCAGAAATTCGCATGCCATCGAATCAATGCGTTCTAAAAAAATCACCAGGTGAAGATGGCATCACTGCGGACGACCTCCAGACTTTCGTTCTACCCCTTTACCAAGCCACAGCCCAACGTTTTACATGTTATCTTCATTCGGGAGGAACACCTACCTCTTTGCGCAACACGGGGACAATACTCTTACACTAGAATTGAGACAACCAGAATCTTGGATATTTTCGTCATATTACTCGTCTCCCGATCATTCACAAACTGTCTAGCAAATGCATTCATGTCAGAGTCCGCATAACCCTCGAAGACTCGCAGAAAAATTAACAAGCAACTTTTCGGTGTTCGTACAGGATAATGGACGACATTCCAACCTGCTGTCGCCTTTTTGAAGCAGCCCGAGTGTTCAAGACACCCTTGATATTTACCTTCATCAACTAAAAACACCCTTTCTTCTTCTTCTTCTTCTTCTTCTTCTTCTTCGTACGCAGTCAGACAGTAACCATTATTTTTTCGAAAAAAGCGGCGGTCATCCTGAGGCTGTCGACACTGCCATAGAGCTTTTCTTGTGGTTCCACTGGTGATGGCCACATCTGCTCTCTCTGATCCTCGTATGTCGGGTAGTTCTGCAGCAGATGCTCAGAGGTCATTTTCTCGGTGCCACACGGGCATTCGTCGGTACCACCTATCTTCAGTTTGTTGAATAGGTGGTACCTCAGTCTATTGTGGCCAGTGCGAAGTCTGAAGACAACGACCTGCTCTCTTCGGTTCAACTGGTAATAGGCATCGTTTTTGGTGAAGCCGGTATGTTATGTTCAGTTTCCCATTTGGTCATGTATCTGGCTTTAATAAGCCGTTTTGACTCTTCGTACGTCATACTAGTATCTGTTTTTGGTAGTCTTGCACCTTCTTTTGCCAGTCTGTCTGCCTCCTCGTTGCCTTTGATGTTGCAGTGTGATGGGACCCACTGTACCACTACCCTTTTTGGTGCGGACTGCTGGCATAGTTGACAGAGTGCTGCTCTTAAGTCATTAAGCTCAGTGTTTTTCTGGCTTTTTAGTGCTGTGACTACGGCCAGAGCATCTGTAAGCAGGACTATATGGCTTTCATTTTCTTTATGTGTCACCATTTCTTCCACTGCGGCCCTCAGTGCCTCTGCCTCCGCTCTGAAATTGCTTGTGTACTTACCAGTAGCGAATCACAGTGTTATTTTTCTGCCATTTGGTAGGTTCAGGAGTTCTCCTGCCCCTCCGTTCTGTGTAGTGTCTGTTACAGAACCGTCGGTGTATGCATGGGTCCAGTCCATGCTTGGGTAGTTTTTCGATTTAAAGCTTAGGGTAGTATCTCTCCTTTCTTTTTCAGTCTGACAGTTTTTGTTTCCAATACCTGGTATATTTTCTACCACCTCTGGAAATATATCCTGCCACCAGGTAGGTTTTCGTAGAGTAGTGATGGGCTTTGGTGTTGTTAGTGCGTTTATGGGATCTTCGTGCATCTTTGCTTTGGCTATTTCTGCAAAGTTTCTCCGCTTTAATTTCCCAGTTCCCAAATTGTTTAGTCTCTGGTGCATTGGGTGGTCAGTCAGTCTTCGGAGTTTCTCTGGCTGCAGCTGGGCTCTGCAGTCTCTTCTATCGGTCATGGGTTGCAGCTTTGTAATTTTTTCAAGTTCTACAATTGGCGTTGACTTCATGCCTCCTGTTATAACTCTCATGGCTTGGTTTTGAAGTGTTTTAACTTTATCGAAGTTAACCTTTGCTGCTGTTGTCCATGCCGAAATGCCATACTCGAGAACTGGTCTCACTCTTCCAGTGTACAGTTTCTTTAGTATGTTTTCGTCTGCTCCCCAGCTTGTGCCAGCTAGTTTCCTCATGATTGCCATTCTTTCTCTGGCTCTCATTCGGTTTCTCTCGATCTGACTTTTCCATGTCATGCGCCGATCAAATGTGACTCCCAGATAGTTTGGGTTGTCGTTTGGCTGCAGTAGTTTGCCATTTAGACTTAATTTGGTGTTTTGTGGTTTGATTGAAAGCGAGAATATTGTGCATGTGGTTTTCTCCTCGTTTATTGTGACCAGCCATGAGTTCGCCCACTCTTCCAGCGATGTTAGGGCCTGCTGCATCCGATTGCTTGCTATGGTGATATTCTTTTCAGAGGTCCACATAGCCAGATCGTCTGCAAACATTGAGCTATGGACTCTTCTTGGTATATTCTCTGAAATGTCATTAAATACACCAGGAAGAGTGTGGGTGACAGTACTCCCCCTTGGGGTACTCCCTGCTGGAGTGTCACCTTTTTGCTTGTCTGCCCTTGTACTTGAACTCTGGCCGTTCTTTGTTTGAGGTAGTGGTTGATCCACTTGTACATTCTCCCACAAATTTCACTTCTCCTTAGCTTGACTCTAAGTCCGTCTTTCCAGACTTTGTCAAATGCCTTCTCAAGGTCCACCCAAACCGCTACTGTGTGTTTCTGTGCCTGGTAGGCATCTTCTATTTCCTGGGCTATTGGGATGACCTGGTCCTCAGTGGATCTGTGCTGTCTAAAGCCGGCTTGCTGTGGAATTAGTATTCGTTTTTCTTCCAGATGCCACATCAGTCTGGTGTTTATCATACGTTCCATCACCAACACAGCTCAGTAGGCTGATAGGCCTGTATCCATTCGGATCTGTTTTGTCCTTTCCATTCTTTGGTACTGGTACAAGTACTGCGTCTTTCCATGCCTGTGGTACAATTCCCTTTTTTCAGCTTTGGTTCAGGACCGATAGCAGTTTCCTCTTCGCTGTTTGGCCCAGCCCCATCAGCATTTCGTTTGTTATCCCGTCTTTTCCGGGAGATTTCCTTTTCTTTAATGTTCTCATGGCCTCTTCCATTTCACTCATTGTTAATTTGGCCATCATATGCTCTTCTGGTGCCATATTGTTGTTGTCGTGCCCCTTTTGCTCTTCACTAATGTATGTATGCCTATCTGCAAGGACCTCGATGTGGTTTGCTTTGGCATAGTGTTGTGCAAAAGCGTTTGCTGCTTTTTTCCCTGTGAGCAGGTTTTCGCCCTGCTTGATAGTAATTTGTTTGTTTAAAGGGGTTTCGTCGTTCATGGCTCTGACTAGCTTCCATAGCTTGTTCCCTTCTTTGTCTAGGTTGAGACTTTCAGTTTTGTTTTTCCAGCTCTCTCTTGCTGTTTGGTTGAGAATGTATTTGTATTTCGCCGTGGCGGCTTTGAGTTCGATATTCGCCTCCATAGATTGTTCTCGCTCTGCCATGTTCCTAGCATTTGTGATTGCATCTTCCGCTTTCTGCAACTCATCATTCCAGTAGGGCTTATAGTTTTTCCTAGCCCCTCTCAGGGGCGGCTTGCATTATTGCCTTGCTTAGGCTTTCCACCATGGGCTTCATTTTGTTGTTTCGTGTGTTGATGGTTTCACACACCCCGTCTGTCAGGATTGCAAATCTATCCCAGTCGGCTCGTTTGTAATTCCAACGTGGGAGCGGTTTTGTTTCCTGTGGGCCTACTTCCATGTCAATGGTTAGCCTGATCGGCCTGTGGTCGCTACCTGCCAGTTGGTTTAGCACCTGGCGGTCTATTTTATGGTGTATGTCCTGTGTGGAGAAGGCCAAATCTGGAGTCAAGGTGGTATGCCATGTTCTAGAATAGAAACTAGGGCTATCCTCCGGCCTATTGATTAGGGAGAGATTTGTATCTATCTCTCAATCTTCCACTTCGTCACCTCTGCTGTCTGTGTCCGAGTATCCCCATCTCTCCGAGTGGCTGTTGAAGTCTCCAACTACTATGCAGTTGGAGTCTTTGACGTCCATACTCGAGAGCGATAGGGATTTATTTGGTGGTCCATACAGATTGAAAATGCGGAGCTTCGTCTCTTGAGCCATTTTGTCAACTCCTACAATTTCTGCTTGTCCGGTGTGATTGACAGATACCGCGCTACTCGGTATGCATTTTCGGGTCAGTATCAGGACCCCTCCTTTGTGACCTTCTCTATCGAGACGGAAGGTCTGGTATCCTCTGATTGAGAATTTATGGTTTTTGTTGAGGTGCGTTTCCTGGATACATGACACGTCAATCTTACCTTCATGCAGGTGATGTGTTAGGGAAAGCTTTTTGTTAACGACACCCTCCGCATTCCACTGTAGTATTTTGAGGGTCTTGAGTTTTTGGTCAATAAAAGTTGCCCCATAGCCATGTGCCTTGACTCCACGACACATGGGTGGGTGACCACCAGTAGTCAAGGGTGGGCCCCTTCGAGGCGTGAGGCCCGGCACTATCGCTGCCTGGCGGGACTCCGCAGGGTGAGAGCCATACGTTTTTCTGATCGGTTGTACTGTCATCATACTGCGATTTACGTTGCACTGTTTTGTTAGGCTTGCGGCCCCGTGCATCCGATTTCAACTGGCGTTTCTGTAGGGATGCCCTCCTTAGCCTTTGGCTGACCCCAGCCTATCTGCAAGGCAGCAGTTGTTTATGATCAGAGTTGTTTCTCTTATGGAAGTTGTCTTACCAGACTAACGAGTCTTCACTTCTCGTGTCTATAGGGTGCGGTGATGATATATGAGATGATATATGATATGGACTGGTTTACCCGGAAGAGAGGCAGTCCAGTGTGTCTGTACCCCAGGATCGTCACGTCCTGCCAGAACGTAGCATTTGCATGTGAGTGGGGTATCTCTTTGCTGCCTTTATTTTCTTGGCTTCTATGCAGGGATGGTACGCCTAGCATTCCCCGCCATCTGGGATGTTGACACAGGGGGGCAGGTGTGTAATGTCCGCTAGTCTGCATCTCTTCTGCGTCCATTGGTATGGCTGATAGCGTACAGAGGTAGATATCGAAGCAGAAGTGCATTTAACCAGGGGAAAAGCCTGGTAATGTCACGGAGATGTTGTTCGCCTGGTTTGCGGAAATATCTCGTGGTCAAGGAGTGAGTTCACAGTGAGGTGGCTGCTCTACTGTTTTCGACACCCCGACCAAGAACTAAGTCTTATGTTGGTGGTTTCGCACCCCATCGACGTATAGGGTGAATATCGAGCAGCTATCCGCCCGCTTTGATCAGCGGATGGAAGAGACCGCTTTCTGTGGCTCGACCTGGTAGGGTTGAGGCGCGATCCCCAGGTCCCGACCATTTCGAAGCCTCCCATTGCAGTGGTGCTGAGAATTTGGGCGGGATTACGGCTAACAGGCGTCCGGCCGTAATCCCTCACATGGTAGCCTCGCGCCATTGGCTTATCAGCCTGGTACGTGAACCAAATGTCTGCGGTTCCTCTCGAGTTGAGCAGGATTTCCGTAGCAACGCCTTGTCATTTGTAGGGTAAAACTGACCTGTCTTCCAATGGTCT
This sequence comes from Ariolimax columbianus, assembly GCA_036924085.1. Taxonomy (NCBI): domain Eukaryota; kingdom Metazoa; phylum Mollusca; class Gastropoda; order Stylommatophora; family Arionidae; genus Ariolimax; species Ariolimax columbianus. The sequence continues at coordinate 171,076,755 of JAVGWX010000001.1, forward strand.
ATTTCCAGCACCCGTTCATTTTTTGGCCAGGACGAATTAATCGAGGGTTTTGTTTGTCTGTGACCAGGTATCTGGAGCCTGCGGTTTCCGCGGTGTTAAGACACGGTTTCCGTAGCGATCCTTCATTAGAAGGTTAGAAAAAAAAATAGAGTGTTCAAAGCAGGCCTCGGCTGCCTGAATAATGGTGCATGGAATAATGGAATAGTACCTCGGTTCTATTTTGTTGGTTTTTGGAACTGGAGGTAATGATTAACAGGGACAAACGGGGGCATTCGTATTGTGGCGTTAGAGGTGAAATTCTTGGATCGCCGCAAGACGAGCTACTGCGAAAGCATTTGTCAAGAATGTTTTCATTAATCAAGAACGAAAGTCAGAGGCGCGAAGACGATCAGATACCGTCGTAGTTCTAACTATAAACGATGCCGACTAGCGATCCGCAGGAGTTGCTTCGATGACTTTGTGGGCAGTTTCCGGGAAACCAAAGTGTTTAGGTTCCGGGGGAACTATGGTTGCAAAGGTGAAACTTAAAGGAATTGACGGAAGGGCACCACCAGAAGTGGAGCCTGCGGCTTAATTTGACTCAACACGGCCAACACTGAAATGACTGACATGCCGAGACCACTTTTCTGGGGTCTAATATGGAACTGGTGCTGGATTTAGACCCTCAGAAATCTGGGGTTATGCCCTCTGAGGCTCGGTTGGTCTGCATCCAGTGTTTGATAAAGGAATTGACGGAAGAGCACTATCAGGAGTGGAGCCTGAGGCTAAAATTGACTAAACACGCCAATAGTGTAGAATGACTGTCAAAAGAGAGCACCTTCGGGGGGTCTAATAGTGAACATGTGCTGGAATTAGACCCTCGAAAATCTGGGGCCACCCTCTAAGTAACTTGATTGTCTCGCTAAAGGAATTGACGGAAGGGCACCACCAGGAGTGGAACCTGCGGCTTTATTTGACTGAATACGCCAATACTGTAGAACGACTGACAAATCGAGAGTACTACCGTTTGGGTCTAAAAATGAACGTACGCTGGTATTAGACTCACGGAAGACAAGTCAGCTCTCAAACACTCTAATGAAAGAACGCCACGGAAATCGTGTTTAACCCCGCAGAAACTGCAGATTTCAAATACCTGGTCATTGACAAACAAAAGCCCTCAATAAATTCGTCTGACCAAATAGTGAACGGGTGCTGGAAATAGACCATCTGAAGACAGGTCAGTTTTACCCTACTAATGACAGGGCGTTGCTACGGAAAACCAGCTCATATCGAGAGGAGCCGCAGACACTTTGGTTCACGTACCAGGCTGATAAGCCAATGGCGCGATGCTACCATGTGGGGGATTACGGCCGAACCCTTGTAAGCCGCAATCCCGCCCAAAATCTCAGCACCACTGCAATGGGAGGCTCCTACATGCTCGGGACCTGGGGCTTGCGCCCCAGCCATATCCGGTAGAGCCGCAGCAAGAGGTCCTTGCCGTCCGCCGATCAAAGCGGGCGGACAACTGCTTGATACTCACCTTATACGGCGATGGGGTGCGAAACCACCAACTAAAGACTTAGTACCTGGTCGGGGTGTCGAAAACAGTAGAGCAGCCACCTCACTGGGAACTTTCGAGACTCAACCAATGACCCTGAGAGCTGTCCGCACACCAGGCGAACAACATCTCTGTGACATTACCAGGCTTGTCCTCTGGCTAAATGCACGTCGGCTACGATATCTACCTCTGTACGTTATCAGCCATATAACTATCATGCTGGACGCAGAAGAGATGCAGACCAGCGGACATTGCACACCTGCCCCACTGTGTCAACACCCCAGGTGGCGGGGAATGCTAGGCGTACCATCCCTGCATAGAAGCCAAGAAAATAAAGGGAAAAAGAGATACCCCACTCACATGCAAATGCTACGTTTCTGGAAGGACGTGACGATCCTGGGATACAGACACACTGGACTGCCTCTCTTCCGGGTAAACCAGTCCATCTCATATATCATCTCACATATCATCATTGCACCCTATAGACACGAGTAGTGAAGACTCGATAGTCTGGTAAGACAACTTCCATAAGAGAGAAAACTCTGATCATAAACAACTGCTGCCTTGCAGATAGGCTGGGGACAGCCAAAGGCTAAGGAGGGCATCCCTACAGAAACGCCAGTTGAAATCGGATGCACGGGGTCGCAAGCCTAACAAAACAGTGCAACATAAATCGCAGCATGATGGCAGTACAACCTATTAGAAAAACGCATGGCGCTCATCCTGCGGAGTCCCGCCAGGCAGCGATACTGCCGGGCCTCACGCCTCGAAGGGGCCCACCCTTGACTACTGGTGGTCACCCACCCATGTGTCGTGCAGTCAAGGCACATGGCTATGGGGCAACTTCTATTGGCCAAAACCTCAAGACCCTCAAAATACTACAGTGGAATGCGGAGGGAGTCATTAACAAAAAACTTTCCCTAACACACCACCTGCATGAAGGTAAGATTGACGTGGCATGTATCCAGGAAACGGAACTCAACAATAACCATAAATTCTCAATCAGAAGATACCAGACCTTCCGTCTAGATAGAGAAGGCCACAAAGGAGGGGTCCTGATACTGACCAGAAACTGCATACCGAGTAGCGCGGTATCTGTCAATCACACCGGACAAGCAGAAATTGTAGGAGTTGACATAATGGCTCAAGAGACGAAGCTCCGCATTTTCAATCTGTACGAACCACCAAATAGAGACCTATCGCTCTCGAGTATGGAGGTCAGAGACTCCAACTACATAGTAGTTGGAGATTTCAACAGCCACTCGGAGAGATCGGGATACTCTGACACAGACAGCAGAGGTGACGAAGTGGAAGATTGGGAGATAGATGCAAATCTCCCCCTAATCAATAGGCCGGAGGATAGCCCTAGCTTCTATTCAAGAACATGGCATACCACCTCGACTCCAGATTTGGCCTTCTCCACACAGGACATACACCATAAAATAGACCGCCAGGTGCTAAACCAACTGGCAGGTAGCGACCACAGGCCGATCAGGCTAACCATTGACATGGAAGTAGGCCCACAGGAAACAAAACCGCTCCCACGTTGGAATTACAAACGAGCCGACTGGGACAGATTTGCAATCCTGACAGATGGGCTGTGTGAAACCATTAACACACGAAACACCAAAATGAAGCCCATGGTAGAGAGCCTAAGGAAGGCAATAATGCCAGCCGCCACTGAAACCATCCCAAGAGGAGCTAGGAAAAACTATAAGCCCTACTGGAATGATGAGTTGCAGAAAGTGGAAGATGCAGTAACAAATGCTAGGAAGATGGCAGAGCGAGAAAAATCCATGGAGGCAAATATCGCCCTCAAAGCCGCCACGGCTAAGTGCAAACACACTCTCAAGCAAACAGCAAGAGAAAGCTGGGAAAAAAAACGGAAAGTCTAAACCTGGACAAAGACGGGAACAAGCTATAGAAGCTATTCAGAGCCATGAACGACGAAACCCCGTCAAATAAACAAATTACTATCAAGCAGGGCGAGAACTTGATCACAGGTAAGAAAGCCGCAAACGCCTTTGTCGATCACTATGCCAGAGCAAACCACATCGAGGTCCCTGCAGATAAGCATACAGACATTAGCGAAGAGCTAAAGGGACACGAAAACATGAATACGGCTCCTGAAGAGCACATGATGGCCAAACTAACAATGCGCGAAATGGAAGAGGCTATGAGAACACTAAAGAAAAGGAAATCTCCCGGAAAAGACGAGATAACAAACGAAATGCTGATGGGGCTGGGCCAAACAGCGAATAAGAAACTGCTATCGGTCCTGAACCAAAGCTGGAAAAGGGGAATTGTACCACAGGCATGGAAAGATGCAATACTGGTACCAGTACCAAAAACAGGAAAGGACAAAACAGATCCAAATGGATACAGGCCCATAAGCCTACTGAGCTGTGTCGGCAAGCTGATGGAACGCATGATAAACACCAGACTGATGTGGCATCTGGAAGAAAAACGAATACTAATTCCACAGCAAGCCGGCTTTAGACAGCACAGATCCACTGAGGACCAGGTGATCCTCATAGCCCAGGAGATAGAAGATGCCTACCAGGCACAGAAACACACAGTAGCTGTTTGGGTGGATCTGGAAAAGGCTTTTGACAAAGTCTGGAAAGATGGACTTAGAGTCAAGCTAAGAAGAAGTGATGTCTGTGGGAAGATGTACAAGTGGATCAACCACTACCTCAAACAAAGAACGGCCAGAGTCCAAGTACAAGGGCAGACAAGCAAAAAGGTGACACTCGAGCAGGGAGTACCCCAAGGGGGAGTATTGTCACCCACACTCTTCCTAGTATATATAGACGATATTACAGAGAATATACCAAGAAGAGTCCATAGCTCAATGTTTGCAGACGATCTGGCTATGTGGACCTCAGAAAAGAATCTAACCATAGCAAGAAATCGGATGCAGACGGCCCTAACATCGCTGGAAGAGTGGGCGAACTCATGGCTGGTCAAAATAAACGAGGAGAAAACCACATGCACAATATTCTCGCTTTCATTAAAACCCCAAAGTACCAAATTAAGTCTAAATGGCAAAATCATGCAGCCAAACTACAACCCAACCTATCTGGGAGTCACATTTGATCGGCGCATGACATGGAAAAGTCAGATTGAGAGAAACCGAATGAAAGCCAGAGAAAGAATGGCAATCATGAGGAAACTTGCTGGCACAAGCTGGGGAGCAGACGAGGGCATACTAAAGAAACTGTATACTGGAAGAGTGAGACCAGTTCTCGAGTATGGCATTGCGGCATGGACAACAGCAGCGAAGGCGAACTTCGATAAAGTTAACAAACTTCAGAACCAAGCCATGAGAATTATAACAGGTGGCATGAAGTCAACGCCAATTGTAGAACTTGAAAAGATTACAAAACTGCAATCCATGACCGATAGAAGAGACTGCAGAGCCCAGCTGCAGTCAGAGAAACTCCGAAGACTGACCGACCATCCAATGCACAAGAGACTAAATTATTATGGAAATGGGAAACTAAAGCGGAGAAACTTTGCAGAAATAGCCAAAGCAAAGATGCACGAAGATCCCATAAACGCACTAACAACACCAAAACCCATCACTACTGTACGAAAACCTACCTGGAGGCAGGATATATTTCCAGAGGTGGTAGACAATATACCAGGTATTGCAAACAAAAACTGCCAGACTGAAAAAGAAAGGAGAGATACTACCCTAAGCTTCATAACGAAAAGCTACCCAAGCATGGACTGGACCCATGCATACACCGACGGTTCTGTAACAAACACTACACAGAACGAAAGGACAGGAGCATTCCTGAACCTACCAAATGGCAGAAAAATAACACTGTCATTCGCTACTGGTAAGTACACAAGCAATTTCAGAGCGGAGGCAGAGGCACTGAGGGCGGCAGTGGAAGAAATGGTGACACACAGTGAAATTGAGAGCCATATAGTCCTGCTGACAGATGCTCTCGCCGTAGTCACAGCGCTAAAAATCCAGAAAAACACTGAGCTTAATGACTTAAGAGCAGCACTCTGCAAACTGTGCCAGCAATCCGCACCAAAAAGGGTAGTGGTACAGTGGGTTCCGTCACACTGCAACATCAAAGGCAACGAGGAGGCAGACAGACTGGCAAAAGAAGGTGCAAGACTACCACAAACAGATTCCAGTATGACGTACGAAGAGTCAAAACGGCTTATCAAAGCCAGACACATGACCAAATGGGAAACCGAACATACTAGTTACACCAAAAACGATGCCTATTACCAGTTGAACCGAAGAGAGCAGGTCGTTGTCTTCAGACTTCGCACTGGCCACAACAGACTGAGGTACCACCTATTCAACAAATTGAAGATAGGGTGTACCGACGAATGCCCGTGCGGTACTGGTAAAATGACCGCTGAACATCTGCTGCAGAACTGCCCGACATACGAGGATCAGAGAGAGCAGATGTGGCCATTACCAGTGGAACTGCAAGACAAGCTCTATGGCAGTGGCGAGAGCCTCAGGATGACCGCCGCTTTTTTCGAAAAAATAATGGTTACTGTCTGACTGCGTACGCAGAAGAAGAAGAAGAAGAAGAAGAAGGTTAGAGAGCTGACCTGTCTTCCATGGGTCTAATACCAGAACACGTTCCCTATTAGACCCAACGAAAGTGCTCTCGATTTGTCAGTCATTCTACAGTGTTTGCGTGTTGAGTCAAATTCAGCCGCAGGCTCCACTCCTGATAGTGCTTTTCCGTCAATTCCTTTATCAAACACTGAATGCAGACCAACCGAGCCACATAGGGCATAACCCAAGATTTATGAGGGTCTAAATCCAGCACCAGTTCCATATTAGACCCAAGGAAAGTGGTCACGGCATGACAGTCATTTCAGTGTTGGCCGAGTTGAGTCAAATTAAGCCGCAGGCTCCACTCATGGTGGTGCCCTTCCGTCAATTCCTTTAAGTTTTAGCTTTGCAACCATACTTCCCCCGGAACCCAAACACTTTGGTTTCCCGGAAGCTGCCCGCAGAGTCATCGAAGCAACTCCTGCGGATCGGTAGTCGGCATCGTTTATGGTCAGAACTACGACGGTATATGATCGTCTTCGCGCCTCTGACTTTCGTTCTTGATTAATGAAAACATTCTTGACAAATGCTTTCGCAGTAGCTCGTCTTGCGGCGATCTAAGAATTTCACCTCTAGCGCCGCAATACGAATGTCCCCGTTTGTCCCTGTTAATCATTACCTCCAGTTCCGAAAACCAACAAAATAGAACCGAGGTCCTATTCCATTATTCCATGCACCATTATTCAGGCAGCCGAGGCCTGCTTTGAACACTCTAATTTTTTCAAAGTAAACGCGCCGGCCACCCAGGAGGCTCAGCGAAGAGCACCCGTGGGAGAGAGCCGGCAGACGGTTGGGCAGGAGACAACGGGCAGTGAACCGGCGCGAGCCGGACCGCCCGCCTGCGCCTGAGATCCAACTACGATCTTTTTAACTGCAACAACTTTAATATACGCTATTGGAGCTGGAATTTCCGCGGCTGCTGGCACCAGACTTGCCCTCCAATAGATCCTCGTTAAAGGGTTTAAAGTGTACTCATTCCAATTACGGGGCCTCGAAAGAGTCCCGTATTGTTATTTTTCGTCACTACCTCCCCGTGCCGGGAGTGGGTAAGTTGCGCGCCTGCTGCCTTCCTTGGATGTGGTAGCCGTTTCTCATGCTCCCTCTCCGGAATCGAACCCTGATTCCCCGTTACCAGTTACAAACATGGTAGGCATGTCATTTGATAGGGCAGACATTTGAAACATGCGTCGCCGGCACATGAGGCCATGCGATCAGCACAAAGTTATCCAGAGTCACAAGTGGGGACGCCGCAACCCCGCGAGGGCAAACGACGATTGGTTTTGAACTAATAAAAGCGCTCTTTCCGCGAGGGTCGGAGCTTGGTAAGCATGTATTAGCTCTAGAATTGCCACAGTTATCCAAGTAGGATAGTGTCATCTAAGGAACCTCGACTGATTTAATGAGCCATTCGCGGTTTCACCGTGAGACAGTGTGAACTTAGACATGCATGGCTTAATCTTTGAGACAAGCATATGACTACTGGCAGGATCAACCAGATATCTGTCGGAGACGTACGTACCGGACACACCGGTCGGCGGAGGACTGGTGTGTAAAAAGCCTGACTGGGACGGCCGCAGGGACCGACTGACGGACGGTTGTTCCCTCACTCCGTCGACCTAGGACCGCCTGACAGGAGCCCCTACACACACCAGACGACCGACCGACCGACCGGGCTCGCTCGAGGAGGGATGGCAGCGCTCTGTGCAGAACGGATCCCAACGACCCCGGCGATGAATATCACTGGGACGAGACAATTTGGCCTGCCGGCCTGCCCTTCTCCCGAGGGTTGGTCCCCGGGAGAAAACAGGGCCTTCAGGCACGATTCCTGCTTTCCATTTGCCGGTCACAAGCTCCATGCGAGAGTCTGATCACCAGCGAGACGAACTGTCGAGCTCGGCTATAAGCCTTAGATAAATCACCACTGACTGACAACGTTTCTTGATACGGACCAGAGAAGCGCACCTCGGTGGAGGAGACGCCAAAAAAAAACGCACCCCAATAGCTCTACGGGGAAAGGAGAGCAAGAGTTTTCCGCAAGCCCGCGTTATCGCTCCGCCTGGCGGGACTGAGATCGCTTTACGAACACTGGTTGAAATTGAATCGCGGCGGCGAGACAACTACCCCAGATGAATCCCTTTATGAGCCTCTTACATCGTCGCACTTTGGAACCTGGACGACCCGGCGAGCTATGAGGAGCTCAAACCGTCACCCTTTCGATTCCATAGATCCACGTTTTCTCTAGCGTTCGGTATTGGAACAAGATGTAGATCCTGTTTATATCAGAATTCTTGCCAACAGTTATGCGAACATTATTACTACATTACGTTCCTTCCAACATCAAATTGTCATACTATTTCAGTAGAACGTCCGCCAGAGGGATCCTATTTCTCCGAACCTCCTCTTCACATGTTTGGAATCAACCATCAGCTTATTAAACTTTGACATCTTCGACATCCATATTGACGCAGACGTCTCAATCACCTTCGATTTGCCGACAACATAATGCTCATGACACGGTCAGCAGCAGAAGTTAACCAAATAATACAGTTACTTGCTGATGAGGGTAAGAAAACAGGACAGGATGAATCTCTCGAAGACCAAAATGTTGCACAGTCATTTCGCCAATCGTGATCGACGAAAGCATATATCTTGGACGCCTATTCAATATGCAGAACAATCTTGAGCCTGAATCAACAAGACGTCGCCGCAAGGGCTCGCCAGCTTTCTCGCTCATTAGTATAGTTCTAGACCTATGCGCTTCTCTTTAATTCCACTGTACTGTGCGATATGATATGGCGAAGAGAGATGGACACTCACAAAATCACTTGAGGACAAATTGAGAGTGACCCAGACATTTGATGAGTGACGATTGGTCGGGATCGCCCTCCGTAAACCTACGTGTTCACAATTCTGACATACGAAGGTTGTCCTTGGCGAATGATGCGGAAATGTATGCTAACAAAACAAAACACAGATGGGCAGGTCACATGTTGCGACGAAATGATGAACAATGGAGCGCGGCGAAAGCAATCTGGTACCCCCGAGGCAAAAAAGAGACCGCGAGAGAGACTTCCAATACGTTGGTCATTCTTCCTTGCTGTTCATAACAGCATCCGAGACGCCTCTGAAGGAGTGTCTACCACCCACTGGACTTCCGTGACCTAAGAAATGGAACGCTGGAGACGAATTTGGGACATTCATCTGAGAAGCGGGTCATCAAGGTTTTAAGGAAGCCGATTCCAGTCATATATAATGCTGTTTTGTTGCAATAGTTTTTACATGGTGGGTAAGGTTGCCATTCACCATTCATGCACAACGGCCTTTAGTCGTCCTTTACAACATGCAAAGAGTTTTAAATATATATGTATGTTGTTCCTCTCGGTGCATTGACCATTTTCCCCATCTGGCTAGCACTCGCGGTCCTCGGCCACTCTTTAGGCATCTCTCCAGGTGTAACCATTTAATCGTAGTTCTCTCTCATATCCCGAGGGGTTTTCGGGGTCTATGTCTAGGACAAGGACAAGAATAGCACCACTGCCACACAGAGAGCATGTCGTAGGAGGTGAATAACTGTGTGACATGGCATACTACCGGCGATGGTTAGGTGGTTTGTTAAGATAGCATCGATGGCGAATAACAGGCTGCTCGTCTACTTTGCTCTAGTGTTTGAGTCTATTAAGATGGACTTGCACATCAGTTAATCACCCTCCATAGAGAAGTAATAAGCTTTCTCGAGTCTAGCCTGCTAAGCAAGAAATCATCCACCTGGTTACATCCAGCTCACACAAGGGCTGGGACCTGTACAGGACCTTATGCCCCTGTAGAAGTACAGGTCCACTAAGACTAGGACTTTCAAATTCTCTTATCCGTGTATTTGTAGGTCTACCTCTCTTTCTCTATCCCTGCTGAATCTATGTGCGAGTCTGCCTAGCTATGTTTGACGGTGCCTTCCTTGTTGTCCTATCCAGCCCCATTTTCTTCTCTTAGTTTGTTGATCCGGTGGCTGCTGTTGACTCTATTCTCATAGGTCTTCATTTCTGACAATGTGTGCCACTTAATGCCCTTTCTGCGTCATGTTTTTGTTGCATCCCTTGGTCGTTCTCCCTATTTCTGCTCAATACAAAACTGGCGTTCAATATTGGAACATTTTCATCAATCTGGATTTTTTTTCAGGATCTCCATAAGTTGTTAATTGTTTGGAATGCAAATTTTGGCTTCCGAATTATGATGCTTACATCTGCACATACACACTGGCGTGTCAATTTTACTGCCAAAAATGGTGAAGGCATCGACCTCTTCCCTCCAACATGATTATTTCTTTGTTGGCATTTAAATCGGCAGAAATGGATGCCAGATTTGTCTCACGTTCTCTGTCTCTCTCTCTCTCTTTCTCTCTCTCTCTCGCTCTCTATCTGTGTGTGTGTGTCTGTGTGTTGGTGTGAGTGTGTGTACATATGTGGCAGCGTAAGGCGTTTCCACAGTAGTTAGCTATCTATAATGTTGCCACATGCATCTAAATCATTCACGACCACACAAAGCAAATAACACAGCAAACGGCAGTTGGCCAATTTATTACATGAATATCAACAAAACCAACATTTAGCAAACAGAACAGCTGTATACATATTAGCACAAACAGAACAGCCGTATACATATTAGCACAAATAGAACAGCCGTATACATATTAGCACAATCAGAACAGCAGTATACATATTAGCACAAACAAAACAACCGTATACATATTAGCACAAACAGAACAACCATAAACATTTTAGCATAAACAGAACAGCCGTATACATATTAGCAAAAGAGAACAACCTACATCTGAACTAAATGGTCCGTATTATATATATTAATATAAATATTAACTACAGCAGAAGTTTTAAGCATTAGCTTTTGTTAACCCTTCCATTCTCATTCAAGTCAGTTCTAGCAGCTATGCTCCCCTCCCCTTATCTGCACACTCAACACACTCTCACAAACTTCCCGATCCTACTATATACTCTGTCGTTCTGTGCATTCACCCATACTCAGATCCCTTCAAGCAGGTGATCTTTACATTACACATTTAATCTGTTCAATGTGGTCACACACTCAGTCGAACTGCGTATACACATACTCCGGAACATACATCGTTCTCTCGGTGCCCTGTACACACCACACATACATTCAGATCTCTTCTAGTCACGGGGTGTCCAACACACACCTTATAGAGCGACTGGTCAAGACTCAAAGCCGTATGCTGGTTCAGTCATCCTGCAACTCATTCCATCTCTCACAAACTCGTAAACAGCCTGCTAGCTAGTAGCAGCCTATCAATCGCTCTTTTAGTAAGTCGGTGAGCTAAACTTTCCATCAAGTCTCCTAGCTAAACTCTCAGTCTCTCACTTTCCGTGGCCAGTCTGCTTGGGTTAAACTTTGCCTAGTATTATATAGTCTGAAGCAGCTTAGGGATTGTCCAATTGTCTTCGGTGGTTGTCTGACTCAGCCATCGCCCTAATTTGTATCTACCTTCAACTATTTGTTATTGGAATGAATTACTCCAAATTCCTGTCACTCTAAAATGTCGCAGCAAGACCTGATGGCCTCTGCTTGTGGCTAGCTCCCCACTACCCAAACCGCAACGCCAGAGTGGTCAGCTCCTAGCTCCTACCTGTACCAGACACATTCTTCCCCTCAACCTCCTGATTTCCTTTGTCTACTTAGTGTCGAGACGGTGAGTGACCTTGGCACACGTTCAGGTACTTTTGTTCCAAGAGCCACCAGCCCAATCACCCCTGCCCTTAACGCCCATACCCTAGCTTGAACTGTTTTATATATATATATATATATATATATATATATATATATATATATATATATATATATATATATATATATAACAATTCTACAAGTACAACAAGAGAGTGTTGCGTGTTATGCAATTTGAGAAGGCAAATCAAAATTTACTTTATTTTGCACAGCACAACATCCACTGGTTCATTGAGCTCAACAACAATGGGAGAGAACCAAAAAAATATTAACACCGGATGTTTTCGCCATCGGTTTTGAAAGGCGTTTCTGCTGACCGTGAAATGGTATAAATCAATAGTGTCGGTAGGCTATTAGACGGACTTGTGGTGACTAGAAGCAACTTCTATATAGATAGATAATTATTCTAATTTGGCTGCGAACGGGTTCTGTTTTCATGTCTGGAAGACAGTTTTATTGAATTTAATAGGCTGGAGAATGTTGGTTGATTTAAGTTGCCTTTGGGGAAATCCCGTGCACACAATCACGCAAATACCTACACACGATCACACACACTAAGAAATACATGTACGTAAGCACACCAGCACCACGCACTGCACGACACTTATCTGATGTGTCTACTCCGACATATCTCCTTGGCGTATGCCTGAGGAGAATTTTATATTAGGTTAATTAAAGCCGTCATTAAATCAACGTATTTATAATGAAGCGTGGTTGAGTGTGATGAATGTAGGAGTGTGGAATGGGATTGGAGCTAAAGTGTGTGTGTGCGCACTGGAATCAATTAATTCCGACTTTACGGTCAATAGTAACCACTAGTACAGTTGATACCGCTGCCCAAAACAACATATTTCATGCATTTCAGCAGAGCAATTTTTTTATTTTTTTTTATTTGTGTTTGTTTGTTGGCTTAACCCCAGTCATGGAATTAGATCAATTGCAGAGTAACTAAGCAATACTGGAGACAAAAAATTGTGTAAGAACAATTAAGTGACTACATTTGAAACGGCAGTCAAGGGAGAAGAGTGTATTAATACCGGTGATAGAATGACAGATTCCCGCATACTGGCATCAACCATCACCTGAGTGGAGAATGCATAGATTGGTGTAACGGAATAGGAGAACTCGATGCTAACCAGCTGATAAATTATGGCGCTCGTGATAGTGATGCTTTCGATATTATATATCGATTAATCGGCGCTATGCAGTCCGGTTGAGGCGTCTCTGTTAGAGTGATAGGTCAAGTCGTCGCTGAGCAGAGTGGGGGTACAGAAAAACAAATCCAGTACAAGAATGGACATGTAAGCAGTGACCTCAGTTCTGAGCTAGCTAACTCATTCCTCTTTAACAAAGACAATACTCATTCCTCTTTAACAAAGACAATACTCATTCCTCTTTAACAAAGACAATACTCATTCCTCTTTAACAAAGACAATACTCATTCCTCTTTAACAAAGACAATCATCTTGTCAAACTCGCAATCCTTACTTCGAAAGGTAGAGAAAAACTTGCTAAAACATGCAAGCCTGCAGGGGCGTCTGACTGGGGGGGGGGGGGGATCACTGTCCTTGTGATGCTGAGGTTTAGGGCAACGAAAGAGCTGAAATCCTGGTTTCACAGACACCAATTATTGGTACATTAGATAAGAGTGTATTTTGAATTATATCGATGTCCACCTGTTGGAAGACGCCACTGCAATAGAACATTCAGCAATTCACAAACTGCAGAGTTTTGAAATCATACGAGGTTTGAACAGAATGATGCAAATTCAATAACGGAGCAGGAGTGGGTACAACCAACGACTTATAGGTACCATCATTGTTCACACCCGTCGCCATTTACAGAGAGAGACTGAGCACCTACGGCTCTTCCCAGAGTGCAGTGAAGTCAATTCATAGGAACAAAATAGAACAGGTGTCATTCAATAATTGAAGGAAAAATCTTCACCGCTGGGTCGAATATTTTAATGGCATTCTGAACCAACCATCACACATTAACAATGAAGCCATCGACCGCCTGCCCCAAGCTCCTATAAATGAAGCATTAGATATTCTGCCAACAATGTAAGAGGCTCATAAAGGGATTCATCAACTTACTAGTGGAATCGCTCCTGTTCAGATTCAATTCCTATTGTAAAATAAAAATAGGTAAGTAGCATGTCCTTTGTGGAACGTCGCTTCTTACAACCGCCAACTTATTTGGCTGTTATAATTTTTTTAGCAGGTGTGCAGTACGGTAGGTTGCTATTATTTTCCGGACCTGGAGGAGCAAAGGAACCAATGTCTGTGAAACTGGACACGAGCGTGATTCGAACTGGGTGCATTTGGATTGGGAAACGAACTTTTCACCCCTAGGCCACATCCCTATTGAGGTATATAATTTGGAGGTAAAGTTATAATAGAGAAATGTTATTTGACATTCCAAGAAATATGGCAGAGTGAAACTACCCTGCAAGATCTCAAAGATGCACAAATGATACATTAATATAAACGCCAAGATAATCGACAAGCCTGTAACAACCACTGAGGCATCTCTCCGCTATCAATCACAGGGAAAATATTCGCAAGAATCCATCTGAATCGAATCACGGCTGTGTGGTTACAGAAAGACAGTGGGACCTTTTGTAAGGTATTCGCTGCAGGACAGCTGCAGGAGAAATAAGAAGAACACTGTGACAAGAATGTAGTCTTGGTCGACCTAACGAAGGCGTTCGATATGGTCGATAGAGAGAGAGAGAGAGAGAGAGAGAGAGAGAGAGCTCTATGGAGGATCATGATAGAATACGGCTGCTCAAAGAAAGAAATCGCACTAGTGCGACTGCTTCGTGATGGAATTCAGGCATAACTTCCGGGAAATGATGAGTTATCGGGGTCCTTTTCCCATCATAAACGGAGTTAAACACAGGAGTGTGTGTTGGTACCGACGCTGACGAGTATCGTGTTCTCTGTCATGCTGACTGATACATTCAGAGACGGGAACATAGAAACGACATCAGATATCGTATTGATAGGAAGCTGTTTAACATTAGAAGGCTTCAAGAAGAAAAAAAACCAAGATAAAATCCCACATTATCAAAGATCTTCTGTTCTCTGACGATTGTGGTCTCGTTGCTGACTAAGAGGCGGATCCACCAAATATTGTGCAATGATTCTCCGAAGCCTGTTCCAATTTTGGTCTTACCGTCAACACGAGGAAAACAAATCGTGTATCAACCAGCGTCATTAAGGTGCAGCGTCATGCGAGGCACCCATACAAACAGAAGTAGAATACTTGAGACATGCTTGAAAATCCCGTGAAATGAAGCCTTCGCATCAGACGTACATTCCCTGTGCTCGAGGTGTTTCCAGACCAACATCGGGCTCCTCAGTCACCTTCGAAGTCATCGACTAAACGTGTTCAAAACGATGAACAGAAAGAGTGGTCATCATGACACGTGATGGGCAAACATCGTCATCCCCAGCCACGAGCTATGTGGACAGGAAGCTTCACATTTGCTGCGTCATGTCACTAGAGATAATCCAAGAGGACACAACTCTTATACTTCGTCATTCGCTTAAGATGAGCGTAAGGTATGCTTGGTCGCATTTTGCAATTTAGCTGCGATACTTGCCTCTTTTGACCTAGCACATTAGTTTTCGGCAAATCTTTTTACTTGTACTTACTCTTCCTTAGGAAATCTACTGCAACCTGCCACCTAACGCCCTTTTCAGGCCACACAAAGAGTAATAATAATAATTGTGTAATTTCAAAAGTAACAGCAACTCCCTTACCTAGGAATGTCCGCATGTTGCCTGCAATGCGATATGTGGTTTGAGACCAGAGTTGTATTTCTACACGATTACCTGCTTTTCGGAGATGCGCGAGGATCATCTACTCTAGCTGTAGCCCGTTTCTTCCAGTAGCATCTGCTATACCAGTCTCACATATCCCTGATAGTAAGAGATATGATACCAGAATTGACACTACTAGACGAGCTGTCTTTCTAGACCGACAAGTTCCATCTAACTGAAGCATATGTCTTAATTGTGAACGTCGTCCCTGCACCTGTTAATAGAAACGAGTGCGTTTCGAGACGGTCAGGAGTTTCATTTAGTCAGAGGTTAAATAAGAATCGCGCTTCCTGAGCATTTGTTTGGAGTTGGAGACTTAATCATCCCCTCTTTTTACGGCTTTGACTAGATTTACGACACAGACGACCCATTATACTGAAGTGGCAGATAAACAAATTAACAGCTGGTGCCGCGTACATGTCAGACTAACGAAATCAATAATAGGGTAACATACTGAAGGAAAAGCAAGTTCATAGAAAAATGCAAGCCTTCTTGACGCGTATGAAAAGGTTCGTGGTAACTTTGCATTAGCTGGAATTGACCATATGATATAAGACGTGCAAATATTATAATTTATCGGCTACTTCAGACTGATCTGGCGTTATCGTTATTGGTCGTATAGGAGGCTGACGTAGGCTATGATATTTTCAAGTATCTATTGTGGATTATTAGACTTGTTGTTATCGTGTTTCATTGACACACGTTAAACCACACATAGCAACCTTCTTTGTCATCTCTGCTATCAAATTTATTTCAGTAAAATCTTTCAGTTTCCTACTGAGCACGTCACTTCAGCAGATACATGTCAAGGCAATCTGGTCTATTCCATCCTAAAATAATGTCATGTATATTTCAATTTTCATGTTGTCTATTTAAACACAACAAAAAACGAATTCCCAAGCTGCCCTAACTGTCCACGGAATTCATTTGGAAAATTAAGTGCCACAGCAGTCACTGACACGAATGTTGCCTGGGGTAAAAAGAATAGGACATATGTTCCCTTCCAAGCATGTAGTACAAGACGACTAAAGAGGGTTGTGATTGGTCCAGGCAATGTCATCACGTATCAACAAATTGTCATTACAATCAGCCGCTGCTAAAGTTCAGATGCAGGCTTTCAGCAAAAGAATAAGACGCAGCTAAAACATGTCCTTCAAATCGGAACGCGATGGTGGAAGCAGGCTTCCAGCAAAGGGGCTAGTTGCACTGGTTACCTATGCTTCTCATTGAAACAGGACAGTGAATGAATGAATGAATAGAAAGAAACTCAAGCCGTACCGGGGTTCAAATCCCCTCTAACGCTCACGAGACGTGATTCACCACAGCTAGACTTACCGCCCCATAACAAGCTCAGAATATGGAAACGGACTAATCAGATGACATTCCACATTGGTCTCCCCCAGGTCATTCTCGTTAGTTTTAAGCTACCAATAACATCATCGCCATGCCTAGCACTGGCACGGGCACATAGGTTAATGAAGATATGCTACTGGCAGATATGTAACTGAAGATATGGTACTGACATATATGTAAAAGTAGATATGGTACTAGTGAAACAGATCTTAGTTGTGCAAATTTATTAGGGATAGGATTTTAGACATGTTTTATTAAAGTTAGAAAGGTGGGGGTAGATCATTGATAGTCAGTATTCATTCGTTGTTTCTTATATAATTAAACTAACAAAGCTAGCCAGTACAGATGTTCTCAAATCTGGACATAGGAATGCTTGGAATGTAGAAAAAAAAATAGTCAAGACGTGAAATTAGCCTTGTTGTTCCTTATCCAACCTCCAAACCAACAAACACCCCCCCTCCCCCTCCCTCTCCCCCTTCTCTTTCCCCCCCCCCCCCCCCCGTTTTAACTAAAGGGCATTCATGTGGCCATGAGGCGAACACATTAATAAAATGTAAACCGTCATCATCTGGTTTGTCAGTCCTGAGACTAGTTCCAATAGATCTTTTCTTACAAATCGGCTGTGTAGGGGGCGACGTTCTGCAAAGGACTATCTATCTATCTATCTATCTATCTATCTATCTATATATATATATATATATATATATATCCATCTATCTATTTATCTATCTATTTATCTATCTATATAGCAATCTATCTATATAGCAATCTTTCTTTATAGCAATATATCTATCTATATATAAATATGTGTATGTATGTATGTATGTATGTATGTATGTATGTATGTGTGTGTCTGTGTGTGTGTGTGTGTGTGTGCGTGTGTGTGTGCGTGTGTGTGTGCGTGTGTGTGTGCGTGTGTGTGTGCTCGTGCGTGCGCGTGCGTGCGTGCGTGCGTGTGTGTGTGTGTGTGGGTGGTGGGTTGGTGCGTGGGTGCGTGCGTGCGTGCATGTATGAATGTAAGTATGTATGTATGAATGGATGTATGTATGTATGTCTGTCTGTATATATGTATATATGTATGTATGTCTATCCATCTTGCTCGGTCTCTTTATCTGTTTGTTTGTGTGTGTGGGGGTGATTGTTTGAATATCATCGTTAAATAACTGGCAGGAAGTAAGAAAGCTAACAGATGCTAAGAAACATAAACAGAAAGAATAACTTGTATGCAAATTGTTGGTCTTCAGAATCGAAATTATATGGAATATTAACATATGTAATTACACATAACTATAATAGCTGTGCATATTTGTCGATGAGGACCGCCGACATCATCCTTGTCACGGATTTCCCTGTTGGGTCTGGGTGCGCATGTGGCTGAACATCTGCTGTATAACGGGCCATGAGGTATGTAGAAGGAGTTTGTGTTCCCGCTGTTCGTAATCTCCTTGTCTCGCGTCTGCTCTGGATTTTCACAACACGGTGGTCTTCGCTGGTAGCTACACCCGCTTTGACTGCGCTTTTCCAGTCAGATCTGTTTTGCGCAAGACATTCCCAGGTGTCGACATCTATCTGGTAACTTTTCAGTGAGTCCTTCAGACCGTCTTAAAAACGTTTCTTTGGGTGCCCTCTCTCGCGTCATCCCTCTCTCAGCTCACGGTAGAGATTCTTCTTTGGGAGCCGTTTGTCTGACATACTGACGAGGTGTTCGGCCCATCCTAGTCGTGCTTTTTCTAGCAGTGCACGGATGCTGGACATGCATGTCAGCCCTCGAGAGAACCTCGATGTCAGTGATATGATCTTGCCATGGTATGTGGAATATTCGCCTCGGACAACCTGTGAGGAAGTGGTTTAACCTCCTTGTATGTCCAGAGAATACAGGCCATATTTTCAGACATTGTGTAGGGTTGGAATGATGGTGGTACGGTAGACTTTGAGTTTGGTCTTGACACTGGCCCATGCTATTCAGCGCGCTGCCCAGATACGTGAATATGTCTACGACATTCAGCGCGCTGCCCAGATACGTGAATATGTCTACGACATTCAGCGCGCTGCCCAGATACGTGAATCTGTCTACGACATTCAGCGAGCTGCACAGATACGTGAATCTGTCTACGACATTCAGTGCGCTGCTCAGATACGTGAATCTGTCTATGACATTCAGCGCGATGACCAGATACGCGAACCTGTCTACGACATTCAGCGTCTGCCCGCTGACTGTAGTCTTTGGTTTTGTGTACGGCTTGCCTTGTACTTGTTGGTATATGGTCACTGTTTTCTTGGCATTTATGGTCAGACCAAAATTTTCACATGGGGCAGAGAACCGGTCCATGCCCACCTGCATGTTCAGTTGTGTGTTGCTGATCAGAGCGCAGTCGTCAGCAAACCCAAGTTCCCTGATTTAGTCGCCAGTCACTTTGGTTTTGGCCTTCATTCTTGTGGGATTGAGTAGCTTGCCATCCGTATGATACTTAATGAGTATCCCAAGCTCCAGTGATCTAAAGGCGTCTGTCATCGTGGCCGCAAACATCATGCTGAACAGGGTCGGGCGAGTACACATCTTTGTTTTACTCCATATGTTACTTTTAAAGTTTTAGAGATTGCTCCGCTATCCAGTACACGAGCACACGTGCCTTCGTGTAGCTGTTTCACCTTAGTTATGAACTTGTTAAGGCAGCCAAACTTGGACATTATCATCCACAGCCCTCCTCTGTTTACTGCATTAAGTGCCTTTGTCAAATCAATAAATGTGATATAAAGGGCCTGATTTTGTTCCCGACACTTCTCTTGTAATTGGCAAGCGGCTATAATCATGTCCACTGTTCCTTTTCCAGCTCTGAATCCACATTGGCTTTCTGGGACGTGGTGGGTTGTTTTTTTTCAATGTGTTTTTTTTTAGCTTGTTGAGCCGTAGGCGCGCTAGGATCTTTCCTGTTACAGAGAGTAGCGATATTCCACGATGATTATCGCATTCCTGCCGGTTGCCTTTCCTCTTGTATATGTGAAGGATTGAGGCGTCCTTTAGATTCTGTGCAATTACTCCTTCAGCCCACATATCACAGAAGAGGTCAGTGATCCTTCTGGTGAGGGATGGGCCAGCTGTCCTATATACCTCTGCTGGTATTGCATCCGCTCCTGGAGCTTTTCCTATAGATAGTGAACTGATTGCCCTGTCGACTTCCTCCTCAGTGATGACTCCATCCAACGCCAAGTTCATTTGCACCTGTGGCATTCGCTGGATGGCCTCTTCATTTATGGACGATGGGTGGTTTAGTATTTTGCAGAAGTGGTCCGCCCATCTGTCTACAATCTGAGCCTTATCTGTTAGCAGTGCCCCATCCACACTGCGAACTGGAGTATTACTAGAGGGCTTTCCGTAGAGAGCTTTCAGTGCCTCGTAAAACCGTTTGGTGTCATGACGCTTGGCGAACATCTCAATTTCGTCAGCTCTTTTGCTGAGCCAGGAGTCTTGCATCTCTCTAAGCCTGGTCTGGACAGCTTTGTGAGAAGTATTGAAAGTCGATTTTGCTGATGGAGATGGTGTGTCAAATTGGTATTCTCTGTGCGCTTCATGTTTTGCATCGAAAAGGCTCTATTAATATCCAGGTCGTTCTCATCAAAATAGTCTTTATGCTTGCGCGTGAGTGGGCCAGTGCGTTTAGCTGCTGTATTGTAGAGGGTGTTTCTCAAGGACGTCCAGTTCTGTTCGATGTCGTTCTTTACAATACGAAGCTCAGATTGTCTGCCCTCAAGCTCTTTCTGGAAGTCGACTCTCGTGGGTTCGCATTTCAGCTGAGCGACAATTTACCTCCTTAGTGGTTTCTTTCCCAGGGGGGGGGGGGGGGCGCATCTCTGGCTGGATCTTGAAGTTTAGCTTGGCAATGACAAGTCGATGGTCGGTCCCGCATTCTGCACCTCACGTGCTCTTCATTATCCTAGCATCCGAGCTATCCCTACATCTGATGATAGTGTAGTCAATGAGGTGCCAGTGGCAGGATCTTGGGTGCATCGCGTGGTTCTATTTCGGACCGGAAGTCGGAAAGCTGTGTTTGTAATGAGTAGTTCATTTACGGCACATGTCCTCAGAAGGAGCAGTCCGTTACTATTGCATTTTCCGATACCATGTCTGCCAATTTATCCCTCCCAGACTGTATGGTCTGTGCCAACCCTAGCGTTAAAATCACCGAGGATGACCATTCTTTGGTTTTGTCAGGATTTGTCATTGTGGGTGCATATGTACTGATAAGTGGGATGATGTCGTGAATTGGGCAATTTGTTTATAGAACGGGAGATGTGCGCAGGATCTTCCTCACTTTCTCGTTCAGACCCAACATGTTCTAGAGGCACGACATTGTCAAGATTTCTAGTGAAGGGTTCTGATGCAGACAGTATGGTATCAGCGTGTGCCTTTTTTTCTCGGTAACCCTTTCCTTCCCTTCTCAATATTGAAAGTGTGAAAGGGCGAAAAAACGTTGGTTGGAGTATGCTATCGGATCCCATCAAGTATTAAAGATGAAAAAGATCTCTTTCAAGCTATAGAAATATCCAGTGCAGAGAAATTATTATTAATGGGGAATTTCAACTTTCCAGAAATTAATTGGCAGGAGAAGCACGTGTGGAATCCCATTTATTAGTTTAAAATATGTTATTTCAAAATGTTGCTGACTATACTAGAGGCAGAAATACACTGGACTAAATATTTTCAACACAGGAAAGGTCAGGTCAGGTCAGGACATCCCGTAACCGGTGAGGTCATTGGGGCACACATGAAGACATCCTCACAACTCCACGTCATTTCTCTGTCAGATGCCGCTGCTTGTGACTCTTCTGGTCGGAGATTGGTCCATTCTTTTATGTTGTCCTCCCATCTCTTTTTGGGCCGGCCTCTTCGTCGTCTGCTATGCACCTTCCCGTGGAGGATTGTGTTTGCAAGACCATTTGATCTCGATATGTGACCGTACCAAGTGAGTTTCCTTCTTTTGACAGTTGCCAAGAGATCTTCAAATGGCCCTATTGCCGTTGTAATTCTATTTCGGATTTCCTCGTTTGTAACTCGATCTTTGTACGTGACGTTTAAAAGTTTTCGGAAACATCTCATCTCCAAGGCCTGTATCCTTCGTTGAAGGTCAGCTGTAACTGTCCATGTCTCACATGCATTGAGAAATATTGACAGGACCAGTGTACGCATTAATCTGATTTTCGTGCGTAGTGCTAACCGTTTATCTTGCCAGATTTTGTTAAGCCGTGCATGCGCCGCTATTGTCTGTGCTATTCTGGCCAATACTTCACATTTTGATCCTTCATCACTGACAATCGACCCAAGATATTTAAAACGGTCAACTACTTCGAGTTCTTGACCGTTAGCTTTTATCTTGCTGTTGAAGCCCGTAGCGTTGTTTGTCATTAATTGTGTCTTTCCAGCGTTTATCTCCATACCATAGTCAAGAGCTGTTTCATCGAGCCTTCTGACCCATTCCTGGAGTTCTGCTTCTGAACCCGCCAACCCGTCGATATCCTCTGCAAAACGAAGGTTGGTTATCGTTCGACCCCCTATCTTGACAGTACCAACGTGACCTCCAAGTGCCTCACTCATTCCTTCAATGAATATATTGAAAAGAGTTGGAGAGAGTGTATACCCCTGTCTCACACCAACTGATGTGCGAAACCAGTCTCCTCGCCTCCCATTCACAAGAACTGCACTAGACGCCTTGTTATATAGGTGTTCAAGGACCGTTGTAATATTTCCGTTGATATTATACAACCTCATGGTTGCCCAAAGCGCTTTATACCATACCCTATCAAACGCCTTCTTAAAAATCCACAAACACATGATACAGTGTTTGCTGCTGTTCTAGATATTTCTCGCTTAGCAGCCTTAAATTAAATATCTGTTCTGTAGTGCTTCTTCCCTGTCTGAACCCTGCTTGCTCCTCGGCAATAGTGTTCTCTGCTTGGGGTTTCAATGGGTCGAGGATTAATTTAAGCATGACCTTGCTAGGGTGGCTAATGAGGCTTATTATTCTGTAATTTTGGCACAGCTTTAGGTTTCCAGACTTATGTAACGGTATAACTATTGATTTCGTCCATAAGTCCAGCCAGTTTCCTGTCGCCCATATTTTGTTACAGATGTGTGTCAGGCCTTCCACCACTACCTCTCCACCTGCTTGTAAGAGCTCTGCTGGTATATTGTCCACGCCGGCCGCCTTCCCTCTTCTCAATGTCTTTACCTCTGCAATTACCTCTTCCTTCGTTATCAGTTGGTTATCCTCTATATTTGTTGGGGAGGAATGTTTTCTCAGGTTTGTTTCGCCCTTCATAGTTGTATAGCTTGGAACAGTACTCTGTCCATCTTGCCAGTACGTCATTTCCCTCAATGAGACACTTGTCGTTTTTATCATGAATCATAAGGTTCCTGCTTTGTCTTGGTGTTACCAGTTCTTTGACCACCTTGTATGCTCCTTTAGCATCATTTCTGTTTAGTCTCTCTTCGATGTTTGCGCCTTGCTCACATATCCACGCTTCTTTCGCCTCTCTCATCTTTTGTTGAATGTCTTTCTTGATATCTTTATAACTGCCGACATCCTCCGGTGGGTGATTGTGATTTTTCATTGGCCTTCTTTTATTACACAGGTCTAGGAAAGTATGATTGCAAATGTTACAGTCTGTGAACTATTTGACTCAAGTGACCTTCAAATTGTCCGTTGCGATTTTGTAGCTATGAAAGATGACATAATATGTCCACTAACTTACGACTACTCTAGTACAGATGTACAAAAGTTGATAGATGCAAAGGCCACATAGTATGGACAGGTATTCTAAATGGCGTAGATGTGCAAAAAGATTGGGATAAATTCAAATCTCTACTTGATCACCTGAAAAATGAATTTGTTTCAAGTGGGAGATTGAACCCCAAAAGGAAAAAAATGGATAACTCGATCCGTGGTTAAGTGTAGAAGAGATTAGAATAAAGCTTTGAAAAAAATATGTAGATGATAGAAAGTCTAATGAAACACATTTAAAATATTTGGAAATATAAACAAAATCTAATGAAGTAAATAGATCTGCAAAGATTGACTTTGGAAAAAAACTTGCTGAAAATATCAAATCTAATAGAAAGAGTTCTTTTGCCTATGTTAGACATAAACAGAGAAAAAAAGGCCCACTCCAAAATAGTACAGGAAATATAATTAGAGACAATTTTGAAGCTGTAAATCTACTTAATCATTACTTCAGCTCAGTCTTCACTAATTAAAACTGCTCCAAGATCCAAGAGCTTTCAGATATCTTCCAAAGGGACTTATATAAACAGAGGGATTACACTTAATCTATATTACTGAGAAAATTGTGTTTTTTTTAATTGAAATGTTTGAAAGGGGACAAAAGTCCTGGTTATGATGGTATTCATCCAAAATTGATATTTTATCTCAGTTACTTGCTGACAAAACCATTGTCCAGATTATATTCTCAAACTTTTGAGAAGGGGATTATTCCTAGGGATTGGAAAGATGCAGATGTGATTCCATTGTTGAAAAATGGCAAGAAATCAGATCCAGGCAATTACAGACCAGTGAGTTTGACAAGTATGCTCTACAAAACGTTAGAGTCTATTATTAAAGACAACATAATTATGCATTTAGACAAGTTTAATCTCATCAAGAAGAGTCAGCATGGTTTTCCTAAGGGAAGATCGTGCTTAACAAATATATTAGAATTCATTGAAGACGTTACCAAAATGTTGGATGTTGGAGAGTCAGTAGATGTTATTTATCTGGATTTTGCAAATGCCTTTGATAGAGTACCTTATCACAGATTGTTTCGGAAATTGAAATCATGTGGTAAAGGTGGAGGAGTTGCCAATTGGAAAGAAAATTGGTTAACAGACAGAAGGCAGAGAGTAAGCATAAATAAGGAGTACTCTGACTGATGTGATGTTAGAAGTGGAATACGTCAGGGATCGGTATTAGAACCAAATTTTGTTCTTATATATATAAATGATTTTGGCTAATGATATCGCATCCATGATTGCAAAATTTGCGGGTGATACAAAATTATGCAGCAGGGTCTCTTCTCCGACAGAGGTGGATCTATTGAGATCAGGTTTAGCTACTATTCATAAAGGGTCTGAGAGCTGACAGATGGAGTTTAGTGTAGACAAATGTAGAATCATTCACATGGGAAGATCAAATATGAATCATAATTACATTATGGGAGTGAACAAAATTAGAAAGATAGAAAAGGAAAGAGACCTAGGTGTAATAATAGAACATACGTGTAAGGTGCAAGAGCATGTCCATGCCAGGTATGATTAAAAGAAACATTACACGTCGAAGCAAGGCATTGATAGTCAAACTATATAAATAATTGGTGAGACCTAAATTGGAATACTGTATTCAGGTGTTGATATAGACATGATAGAAAGGATACAAAGTAGAGCTACAAAAATGATCTTGGGATTCGAGAATTATAGTTATGAGGAGAGACTTAGAAAAACTGGTCTGCGGTGTCTAGAAACGAGAAGAATTCGAGGTCACTTAATACAGGTTTATAAATAAATCAATGGAAAGGATCAATTATATAACAAGTTTTTTTCAAAGTTTAACCGACTCCAAGAACTAAGGGGCATAGCTTCAACCGACTACAAGAACTAGAGGGCATAGCTTCAAATTTAAAGGCAGGTCCAGATTGGATATTAGGAAACATTTTTCAGTAAGAGAGTGGTGAATGCTTGGAATGCACTGCCACAGGATGTGGTGGAGGCAGGGTCAGTTAATTAATTCAAGAATAGATTGGATGACCACTGTCATTTTTAACCTGGAATAAACTGTCTGTGTACAAACTCTTAACAACGCCAATGGATTCAACAGCATCAAAAGCAGGATAAAAGCTAATGATCAGAAACTCGTAATGGTTGACCGTTTTAAATATCTGGGGTCGATTGTCAGTGATGAAGGATCACAGTGTGAGGTGTTGGCCAGAATAGCACAGACAATAGCGGCGCTTGCAAGGCTTAACAAAATCAGGCAAGATAAACGGCTAGCACTATGCACGAAAATCAGATTAATGCGAAATTGGTCATGTCAATATTCCTCTGTGCTTGTGAGACATGGACAGTTACAGCTGACCTTCAGCCAAGGATACAGGCCTTGGAGATGAGATGTTTCCGAAGACTTTTAAACGTCACGTACAAACATCGAGTTACAAATGAGGAAATACGAGATAGAATTACAACATCAATAGGGCCTTTTGAAGACCTCTTGGCAACTGTCAAAAGAAGGAAACTCGCTTGGTACGGTCACATATCGAGATCAAATGGTCTTGCAAATACAATCCTCCACGGAAAGGTGCATGGCAGACGACAAAGAGGCCGTCCCAAAAAGAGATGGGAGGACAACATAAAAGAATGGACCAATCTCCGACCAGAAGTGTCACAGGCAGCGACCGCTGACAGAGAAGGGTGGCGGGGTGTTGTGAGGATGTATCCATGTGTGCCCCAACGACCTCACCGGTTACATGATGACCTGACCTGATACAAACTATGTAGAGTCTTCTAAGCCAGTGTCATGAAGCTAAGTTAAGTTCTCTGTTATCGATGGGGTGGAGCTTTGGGGTATCTGTTTCTGAGTCTATTTGCTTATGAATTCGTCTTAACCTAACATAACTTAACGTCTCTATACTGGTTTAGAAGACTCTGCAACCAGTCTTCCACCTCTCTTTTTCTAAGTCTTGCGAATTGATTGTTTATTTGTGAGTTCCAATGCCGCCTCGGTTAAGTGTATTTTCAGCACCCACAACAGATGTAGATCTGAGTTTGAACGGACGTAGTGTGCTGAATATAACTACGCGCCGTTTAAATCTTCATTGCAACTATTTGTTTCGTTGTGAGGTTACAAAATATGAATCAATTTGTATGTGTGCGCAATATACACGAACTCTTCATGGAAAAGTTAAAATTGTCCTGATTCAGCAAGGAGAAAAAGTCAAGCACTATAGATAAACGCACCAGTGACTTGACGGACGTGAATTACTCTCACATCTTACTGTGGACTGTACTAGATTTCGTATAAAGTTATTACGTTCGCATGACAGCTTGCAATGGAAACTAAAAAGTCTTTCATTCTGGTAAGAAATTACATTGCACGTAAATCAGCTTGGCTTAATTAAGTTAGGCGCCGATAATTCGCGGGTAACGTGTTTCCCGGCGAAACCGAAATGGTAAAGAAAGTATTAAAAGTAAACAGTAAGGCTAAAGGCATATTTGTTCATTTGTGGGTGCCCTTGGCTTAAGCTTAGGGCCAACGGACTAAGCATTTGAATATTTGATTTGTTTTGACAATTTGTTAATTTGTCATTCGTTGCGCCCTACCTACATTAGTACGTAGTCGTAGTATTACTAATATTAAATTATTAATAAATACTAATTACTGAGTAAGTGAGTTACTGACTTACTCACTGTGAAACTAGTAACTGCAGTGTACTAGTTTTAGTGTTAGATCGGCTGCCCCCAAAAACTGCGTAGTGTAGCATGATAATTTCTTTTCACGCTAATATGAAGGGCTCAGTTATACGATGGATCATCTTCAAACTCTTCCCATCAAGAGTGGAGTGCAGGGATGGGTGCTCGCTCCGACCCTCTTTCAATTTTGCATCTTTGGGATCTTCTTCTCCATGCTCCTATCCTACCTACGCTTATGACACATTTGTGGACGGTGTTAACTGCACACCAGTTCAGAGGGCGGCTGTTTAACTTGACCCGACTGCGTGCGAGGACCAAGGTGAGGACGGTGCTCATTAGGGACATGCTATTTGCAGATGATTCAGTTCTAGTGACCAATCAATAGTATTAGTAAGGAGGCCTTGCAGAGACTGGGAGGCAGATTCACCAAGGGTTGCAAGCAGTTTGGTCTCACTATAAGTAAAAGTCTGCAAAAGATAAAGGTCTGCGCACAGGGCATATCCACTACGCCATCCATAAAGATTGATGGCGTCACTGTGAAGGTTGTCAAAAGTTTCACTTATCTGGGATATGCCATCAGCAATACTCTCTCGCTCGAGAAGGAGATAGACAGTAGGCTTGGCAGAACAAATACCGTCATGTTTGCCTGACGAAGAGAGTCTGGGAAAACACTTAGCTGAATCTCACTACGCCAAGGTCCGGGTCTATCAGACCTGCATTCTTGGCACTCTCATGTATGGAAGCGAGACTTGAAGCACTTACACTAAACAGGAATGGCGGTTGAACACCTTTCACATGAAGTGTCTACTACGTATATTGGGGATTGGGTGGCAAGAGAGAGTGTCACATAATACGGTCTTACAGAGAGCAAACACTCACAGCATGTACATATGTTGAGCCAGTGACGTCTATGGCAGTTTGGACATGAATACCGCATGGAAGATGAGAGGCTGCCAAAGGATATCCTTTATGGACAGCTAGCCATTAAAGTTAGAATAATTGGCCGTCCCACATTGTGATTTAAGGACGTATGCAAGAGGGACATGAAGTGTGGCATCCCTTCTGGGGACTGGGAAGAAATTGCTCATGATTGAGCTATCTCGAGACAGTCAGTTGGAGGGGGCATAGTGGCTGCTGGCGCTCATAGAGGTCTTCTGGCTGCAGAGAAAAGAGTCTGAAGAGATCAAGGAACAGCCAGCCTCCTCAGTATGGTTGTACAATCTGTGGCAGGGACTGTTACTCGCGGATCGGCCTTTATAGACATAGACAGTGTTGAAGTACAGGAGACAGAGCTGGACAAAACTTACAGGGCACCATGCACATGGTCATAGAGACTGAGACGCCAATCATGATGATGAGTGTTAGTGTAATATTGTGTTTTATTTTATTTTATATCGCCCACAATGATAATGATGTGACACATCTCAACATAAATTAAAGTCACTAAAACCAGACAGTACAATCAAATGTAGAAAAGATTTTGATGAGTCGTTTCTGACAACTCTAACTATAAGTTACTAATAGAAAATACCAAGGAAAGGGGATGTCAGGATGGGACCACCTTGGCGGACAACGAAAATTAATAATAGATAATGAATGTATGCTCTACACTACTCAACACTGATCTCTTCGCATAACGCTAAGAGTGTAGATTGTAATCATTGAAAGGTAACATCAGTTTCAGTGGCAAAACATGTGATCATGCATTTAAAACGCGATTCTATGTAACCTAGGGGAATAAAGAGAGCAGATGGCGAAATCAAATCAATGGCCTGGTTCAAGGAAGTGTTCTTGCTCCATGCTATACAACATCTATACCAATGACCAACCTATGGATATAGACACAAAGAAATTTTTATAAGCTGATGACAGGAGCAGACGCGCTCAGGCTAACGGCTTCAAGGAGGTAGAAGGTAAACTAACATGCTCTCTGAATGTCCTCGCAGAGTATTATCGGGAAAACCACCTAAAAACCCAACCGTAGCAAAACTCAGGTATGCGCCTATCACCTCAAGAACAGAGAGGCAAACAGAACTGCGGATCAGATGGCAAGGACAGGATCTTGAATACTGCCCGGTTCCCAAATCCATGGGTGTAAGGTTGGATCGCACATTATCCTATATGACAGACTGTCAGGAGACAAAGTGTAAGGTACATGAGAGAAACATTATCCGAAAATTGACTCGCACAACATGGGGTGCACGGTCATCAGTCTTACACACATCAGCGATTGCCTTGTGCCTTTCCGCAGCGGAATATGCAGCCCCAGTCTGGAAAAACTCTGCCCATGCAAAAAAAGTTACCTCAGTGAACGAGATGGGCAGGATAGTGTCGGGGTGTCTTAAACCCACCCCCACAAACAAAATATATCCCTTAATTGGCATTGCACCACCTGATGTAAGAAGAGGTGTAGCTGTGGAAATCGAACGAGGGAAATAGGAAAACGACCCCAGACCCCCCCCGATGTTTGGCTATCAGGAACAAGCCACAAGACTTAAATCAAGACACAGTTTCTTAAAATCGACAGAGACCATCCAGACAAGCCCGGAAGGTCGACGCATCGAGAGGTGGCGTGAAACAATGCAGGATCCATGGATAGAGCTCAAGGAAGAGGCTGCGCCTGGACACCACCTGCCCTATGCTGTATGGAAGGCACTGAACAGACTTCGAACTGGTGTGTCAAGATGCAGAGTGAACTTGAAGAAATGGGGATACTCAATGTCGACACATGTGAATGCGGCACAGTTCAGGACCAAGATCATCTGATGTCCTGCCCCAACCTCCCTGAAAACTGTGACATGAACGACATGATGGAGGTGAACGACAAGGCAGTTCAAGTTGCTGAATACTGGATGGATGCCGTGTGATATGGTGTTTGGACACGGAAAGTAAGTATGCATTTAAAAACAGGACGGGGCCCCAGAACTGGGTGAAGTCACTGCAGATGTTATTTACAGGAGTGACGAAAAACACTGGCATGTGAGGTGACTAAAATATTCAACAAATCTCAAATAAATGGCAAACCCCTAACAAAATGGGAAATTTTCCAAAACAAAATTCATTCATAAAAAAGGAAGCACAAAAGACCTTACGAACTACCATCTGATATGATTGCTCTCTTCCTTGTACAAGTTTTTCACAAGAATAGTTCAGACTAGAAATGCAAGGATGAAAATCAACCATGAGAGCAAACAGAATTTAGGAAAGACTTCTCCACCACTGACCACCTTCACACTCCCACTAATAATGAAGAGAGCAAGGGATATAGTATACATGTATGCCCTTATGCTTAGTGTTTGTAGACTAAAAAGGTCTTTGATATCATTTAAAGGACTGCAGGTGTAAATGCCCTACGGAATCAAGGCATTGAGGAACAATATGTTTGTCTAATAAATAGCAGATTAATCAATATTACAATTTTTTTTAGTTCAAAGACTGCAGATGAAAAGATGCAGATCTCTGCATCGAAGGTCGGTTGCAATGAATTCCCAGTGTACTTTATCTCTTGTTGTAATTGTGCAATATGACAGGCTTTTTCCAGTCCATCTGATGCATCCACCCACTTGAAACATTGTCTGCCTCTTGAACAACTGCCTTCTGCCCAACCTTCTAGTATAGTCTTAAACAAGGAGGTAAATCTTATTATATGACAAAAATAACTGTCTGACCCTGATTTCTTGCATATACGCTTCGATGTAACAGCAATACCTACTGAATACAACATCAAAGTAGAAAACAAATTTGAGGCGTTGCTTGCGGTACAGGAAGAGATGACATCTGTGAAGGAAATGGGGTTTCCTTTGCATATAGTCCATCTCATTGAAACATTATACCAAGATCAACAAGCCGCTGTCCGAGTATCTGGGCAAACATCAGATTGGTTTGCAGTACAAAAGGGAGTCCGACAGTAATGTATCCTCTCACCTTATCTGTACAGCATATATGCGGAATGTATAATGAGAAATGTTCAAGAAGATGAGAACATTGAAAGTTTCGACCCATTTACGGTTGGGGGGTTCGAGATTTCAGAGTTACGATGCGCAGATGACACAGTGATACTATCAAGAAATCAAAAGACAACGGTGATGGAAGGTATGGTACCAGGCAAAAGAGGAAGGGGTAGACCAAGAAGACGATGGTACCAAGATATCCAGGAATGCCTGAGTATGACTGGCGGAGGCTGGAGTTTTGGCAAGAGAATGAATTTATTTCAGACAGTGATGGGAGTGACATTCTACAAAGCACATGCTACATGATGAACCCTGATTTTGGTCATTAATTCTCTTTTCACTCCCAACTTTTTCAATACCTCATTTATTTTCTTCTCTTTCCAAGAAATGTGACATAATCCTCAATATACCCACATTTCAAAGGCTTCAATACTCTTTTCCAGCTTATTTACTGTCCATCTTTCTGTGCCATAAAGTAGTGACAAGTATACCTGACAATTCTCATTTTCAAATTCTAATTTATCTGTTTGGATGTCAGTAAGAAAATAAGATGGGTGCGCCTTAACGGCTGTGCTCTCGACTCGCTCCAGTTTGTGTTCCATGATTCTTATATTACGAGTTTTAATCTGGCTGCAGTACATGTCTGACATTGGTGCAGTGGCTTATGTTCTTGGGCTGTATGTTCCATATTAAACACCAGCTTTATTGGTTTGTGATCACTGCCTGCAAATTGGTCAAGGACAACTCTGTTTATCTTGTGACTGATATCTCTTGTCGAGAATGCAAGGTCGGGTGTTGAGGGGGACTGCTTTGTTAAAGAGCTGTAGGTTACTATCGATTTCCCAGTCTTCCACTTCGGTGCTGCATGTATAAGTCTCCGCGTATCCCCATCTTTCTGAGTGGCCATTGAAGTCTCCGACCACTACTCATTTTGAGTGTTGCACCTCTATTGATGCCAGTGAGGGGTCCTTATCTGGTGGGCAGTACAGATTTATCACTCTCATGATTCATCTACAGTGACATCAGCACCAATGATTTCAGCTTGGTTTGCTTGTGTGGTTTGAAACTTCTCTACATGGTAGAGTTTCTAATTAGCATGATCACTCCACCTTTGTGGCCCTCTCTATTAAGCCGAAGGGTTTCGTATCCTCATATCAGGATTGTATGATTTGGGTTAAGGTAGGTCTCTTGGATGTGCAAGCAATGTCAATGTTTTCCTCATGGAGTTTGTGATTGAGCGGTATCTTCTTGATTAGGACACCCTCTACATTCCATTAGAGTATATTTAGTTCTTCTCTTTGTGTTTTGATCAGTAGTGGTTTCCCTAGCTGTCCATGCCCTGGCTCCACAGCACGGAGGTAGGGGACCACCAGTAGCATTTGGTGGACCCCTTCGAGGCAGGGGATCTGGCACTCTTCCCACCTGGCGGGGCATCTTGGGTCGAGCACCATCTTGTTGAGTCATTTTGGTGTCCATCATTAAACGCACAGCGTTGCACTGTAGCCCAGTTCATCCAACTTCAGCATGCATTTGTTCAGGGCTGCCTCCCTAGCCCTTGGTTGTTCCCAGCCTGCCTGCATGGTAGCAGTTGTTTGGGTTCAGAGTTATCTCACTTAGGAAAGCTGTCTTACACGACTATCGGATCTTCCCTATCCGGGTTTTGATCAAATTTTCCATCTCATTGTGCGGACGCCAGTCAGGGATGTTGCGCTCCTCCCATGCATGATAGGATTTGCGTTCTGGTTTTCCTCCGCATTTGCTCACATAGTTTAGCCGACCACTCAAAGGTGTTGCCCTGGGTGTGGCGCTGCTGTTTGTTAGCAGACTCTAGAAGTCATACGTGAGTTAGACAGGAGCGGCCGAACCAAGTAGGGTCCAGGCCATTCTTTTTTACTAGGAAGTGACTGCCTCTTGCCGTGAGATGTTTTCCCTTACATCCACCTGCCCCTATCCCCCAGATGGAGAAATGATCTGTATCGCGCTCTTAGACCATCATGGTACCCCAAGGCAAAGGACAGGCTTCGATTCAATCAGCTTTTGGCTACTTGACATGAGACAACCATGCCTGAGTACGAGGATTCAAGTAATACATTTTTTCTCTCCTCAGATTTCAGATGATGATAGGGGCTACTCTCTTGATCAGTTCTGTGTTCCAAAACACTATGAAGAAGACCTGGATCATGTGCTAATACCTGCAGGTCTGATCCATGACAGGTAGGGTTCCAATATTACCATTTCATACTGCCTATTCAAAGTATCAATTAAGTAGGTAATTGTTGAATGTTGATGAATGCCTTCAGTGGCAGTTTTAATGCATCTCACAAATAATCAGCAAGGGATAGCAGGCAGGTTACTATTCTTTGCTCCACTTCTGGGCCCAAATAACACACAGGTGAAGTTAATTCATTTAGAAGGGAAACTATTTAACTAGGTTTAGGTTTTGAAGAAAACTGATAGTTCACTGATGTTAAAATAGCCAATTGTCATGCCTATTTAGTCCCAGTAGTTGTGTTTTAACATTACCCAGGTTGACCTCCTAGTAGTAAGCCTGCGTCCCAGCATATATGTGCTCATGCAGCAGTGCTTCTTCTTCTGCGTTCGTTCTCAATTTCCCGCTACCAAGCCCTGACAGGGATTTGCAAGTAGCAGGATGTTGTCCAGAGAACGAAATGCGTTGTGTTGCTAGTTTACAGTTTGACTGCGATATTTGCACCTTTCGGCCCGACACATCCGTCTTCGGCAGGGCAGCAGTGCTATCTGTGACACCTTATTATATGATGAGTTTACCAACCCCATGCACAACTCTCTTTAGCCACAATTACAACATGCACAGGTGGTATCGTACAGTGGTACATTTCTGCCCTTCACTTTAAGAGGTCTTATAATCAACACAGGAAAACAGTTTTCATAAACGTACTTTTTCAAAAAACGTACTTAACATGATATAATATTTTTGTTTCACATAATTATTCTGACTTTAGCTAAACCTACCTCACTTTATTTTTCAGGACAGAACGGTTAGCACGCGACATTGTTGCTGACTTTGGCAGTGAGGCTATTGTGGGATTGTGTATCCTCAAAGGAGGCTACAAGTTCTTCACTGACTTACTTGATAAAATTCAGGTTTTGAACAGAAACAGTGGTCACTCTGTACAGCTAGCTGTTGACTTCATCCGCCTGAAAAGCTATGTTGTAAGTTGATAGCTTAAAGAATACTTGACATAGAAATACTTAATCATCTAAAAATATCTTAATTATTTTGGGTAAATTACATATTGGTTTTTTTTTAAAAATCAGATGCGTGAAAATTAATTATCATCCCATGTCGTCAGTAAATTGAATGGCAGTGTGGGAAGTCCCTCATGTGAATCCTGGTACCTGTAATTGGGGTGGAGAGAATAGAGCCACTGCATCCAACTATACATGTGATGTTACATGCAACCGAGAGTGTTGTGCATGAAGCTGGTAACCTCATTACGTCAAATGTCCGCATTGACATCTACTGTTTATGATCTAGACACCAGGTATCAAATGTAGGAGCCAGTAACATTAACATCTGCTTAGTCAGAGAAGAATTTCGGAGCTGCAGAGTGAGCTACAGAGTTCGCGCTCTGTCGTTGACACTTTCGACAATGAAAGGGACTGGGCACATATGGGGGACACCCAGGTGCAATAAACCATTTTCCATTTCCGCATATATTGCATACATGTTTTGTTGCGTGCATGCTGCTTGAAGGTCATCTGTAATGTTGACCCTGTTCTTCTGTTGGGAGATAACATTGATGATGGTAATGTGCTGTATATCATTGCAGTTCTTTACGAACCGTAAACAACTCCCAGAGCAAGTCTAGTCATGTCCTCTCTGTTCAATTATCAGACAATGTATATCTGTACTGGTCAGGCTCTTGGTGCCACCATCTAAGGTTAGCACTCATGCTCCTATGTTTCTTAATTTCCTTCAGTTATTTTTTTTTGCTGATTGCCACAAGTTTGTGTTTGTTTGCATTATGATTTTTTCATGCTAGACAGGAATACAACAGTTCAGTCCAGTCATGGATAAAATTGTTTCTGTCTCTGCTTCCCTAGAAGACTTTATTTTGGGACAGTGTTTAAGATGAGCGTCCATGTGTTTTCGGTATGGAATGGAGAATAGTAACCTACCAGCCATGTCATAAGAGTCGGCTAAGGAGAATGGGCCTGGAGAAACTATAGGCTACAAGACCTCTCTGCATATAGATAAAGTAAAAAAAGTAAAGTAACCCATAGCATTACTGCCGTAGAGGTGTGAGGTGTAAACGATCTCACATTTCAAAGGCTCGGTTATATGAGGGCGGTAGCCATCTCTTCTCCCTCATTGCTTCTACTTTCCAGACTGAACCAGTACCCATTTAAAGCTGGGTCTACCCGGGAGCCGTTGCTGTATGCAAAATCGTTTCCACCTCAACTGGGGAATGAACCCAGGAACACTTAGATGCGAAGCCAGCTTGTTAACCACTGCAATATCCGGTTCCCTTAGATAAAGAGCAACTAATTTCTAAGATGTAAGGTTGCTGGTGTCACTCTTAACCATTCTTGTCTTTTAAAAAAATCCCAGTTTTTAATAAGTGTATCTTTTATTTATATATCCATTTGATTGATTAGGGTTTTTGGACACATATAGTAATGAGATCTTGTAGTTTGGTTGTGTGTTTCACTGCCTGTTCAAATTTCTGTTACATTGTTCAGTCCTTGATATGCTGCTGCCTTCTTCCATAACCATCAGCAATTAGTTTCCATATACTTATTTGTTTGCTAAATAATTAACCCTAATACTGCAGGACTGATTTTATATAATTATTATCTTGGTACCAGCACATCTTAGAGAAAAATTGAATTACTAGCACACAATCAGTACAAAATGTATTTCGTACATCTTGAAACTGTAATATACATATGCCATGAAAGAAAGACGGCTTCATAAGTGAACCGGATAGTTTCATGTACAGCTTTCTGTGCGTATTTTTGTTGTTTAAAGTCTTAAAATTATAATTACTTTTGTCGGTTAGGGTGATTACAGATACGGTAATACTGCATTTAATACTTCATCCCATAAAATTTATTAAGATACGCTAAGATAAATTTTATGAAACTACACAAACATGTTTTTAAAATTTTGTTAAAATCAATAGCGGTTATTAACTATCTTGTCACTTTAATGATGATGTTTATCTTCACATTTAAGGAATAGGTAGAATTGGCACCATTTAGAGAAATTACATGTTTTTACATTATTCTGAAAACCCAGTGGTCTCGGGGTAAGGTGTTCGCCTTTGGTGCTGTAGGTCATGGTGGAGGCCGGGAATTTTTTCACATGGATTATCTGGTAAAATGTCCTCTGAGTACTGATGTCAGACACTGTACAGTGGCTCGCATGTTAAAAATCCCCAGGTCCAGATTAGATATTAGGAAATATTTGTTTAGTCATAGAGTGGTGAATGCTTGGAATGCAATTGCCACAGGAGGTAGTAGAGGCAGGGACAATTAATGCATTTAAGAATAAATTAGATACGCATAGCTTTTAGATGGTAATGTAAATTAAACTGGTTGTATACAGACTCTGCAGTCATCTAAACCAGTATAAAGATTTTAAGTTGGAGATAAAAAAGAGTAGGCCTAACGGCCGCTGCTCGGGCAAAATTAAAAATCTACTCAAATTATTCTAAGGGTTCTCGTCCCACAGATAATATGTCACCAAAAGGGGGATGTATAGCCATAACATCAGGTCTTGGTTATGTGGTCAGCAGAGCAGCATAGATGGCACCTGACAGGCTGAGGGAATACCTTGCTCTAATTTATGCTTCCACCACAACCTGTCCCTAAAAAGGCGATCATATATTCCAAGGGTTACGAACCTAATGGTTGGTAACAGATACTGGGATTGACCTGGCAAGTCGCCATTGGATTCTCACCTGCCAAAAAATATGAATCAAAGGTCACACCTCCCAACGACATCTAACGACACAAGTGAACTGACGATAGATAGATTCTGATAAGGACATTTGTGACGTTGTCATAGTTTTATATTGAGGTTACAATATCTGCACCTTTCAACCCGTCACATGCGATTTCAGCACAGCTTTTTTGGAATCAGACTCACCTACCCTCATTGATACCTAATGTCTTAGCCAGGATGCATGGTTGCAGTCTCTTTCCGGGGCTACCACTTGGAGACAGAATAGGGTCTTGGTCAGTTTCGAGTGACTGACCTTGATGCAAGCAGCCATTTATGAGTCACTAACTGCTGTCAGCTTATTCACTGCTGGATCTTTAATCCAGTTAGAGAAATAAGCACAATCAAAAATGGTATTTATTTTGTAAATAATTCCTGAAGTATGTAAATAGGACATGCATATACTTACCTGTATTATAACTATCAAGGCCTTTAATCCATTTGAAGTGTCTGTCTTAACCCTGTGCAAAGTGACTTGTTCACTCTTTTATTCCTGTATCAAAGTTGAGTTCTTTCTAGAGCTTTCTTTCAAATCCAGTTAACTATTGTACACTCTGCGAGGTCTGCATATCGTAACTTGGAAAGTCTTAAAGCCTAGATTGGTTTTCAATTACTTTGAATAATAATATACCATGCAGCATAATGTCAAACCATGATATTGTCTAATCATGTAATTTGAAGCAAACTTAGTCATTTACACTGTTTCTTCAAAATTCCATTTTGCCAAATTACCTCTCAAAATCATTGTTACTACTTTCTGAATTAATTTACAAAATTGTCAAACTGAGAAATCATATGGGGTATTGGTCTTTGACAACAAGAAACAGACTTAAATGTTCCAAGTTGCTTTCATTAAAATATGTAATTACGGTTGAGTTGTTTTTTTTTTTTTTACTTTTATTGATTTAAACAAATATTTATTTTTTAGTTATGCATTTTGTCATAATCATACAAGTTGTCTACTATTAGTATATATAGAGGTTAAAAATGTCAAGTGCTAACATGCCCTGAGTCCAGGTAGCATCAGTTTATTAGTGTACCCTACTAAGTCATACTCATTGTCTTTATCTAATCTTGTTGAATTATATGAACATTTTAAATGGCAATTGTACATAGGCAAATACTGTCGATGATATGTGGCCTCAGTGTCTTAGTTAGGGATAGAACAAACACTGTTAAAAGTGTGTGGCCTGAGGTTCTTATCTAGGGACGGAACAAACACTGTCAGTGGTGTTTAACTTGAGGGTTTTAGTTAGGGACGAAACAAACACTGATAATGGTGTGTGGCCGTAAGGCCTTAATTAGGGACAGAATAAAATTGTTGATGGTGTGGCCTGAAGCATCTAGCTAGGGACGAAACAAATACTGTCAGTGGTGTGTGACCTGGGGTGTCTAGCTAGGGACTAAACAAATAAAAAAAGAAAGGCCCAAGTGGATGTGGCTAAGTAATCTAATAAAGTGCAATAGTATAAAATAATCAAAGACACCTAATACTGCTGAATGTCAAAGTAACATGTGTGTAAAAAAGAAAACAAGAAATGAATCATATTAAAAATAGAAATTGAAGAAATAGATCAATGGGAATAAGTAGAATGTCTCAAACAAATTTGTGGAAGATGCTGAAACTTTGAGGTTAAAGATTTCAGAAAAGATATGACCATTTCACAAATAAACACATGTAATCAGGATAACAGGTTTTTATTTCAGTGACGCGGATGTAATGAGGGCACTGGTTTGTCAGGCCTTTTGTAGTAGGTGTCTATTTATGAAGACATAAAGCAGGACAAAGTCAGTGCTAACACGTGCTACTCTATTGCTCCATACTATCCTACTACAACACTAAGCTCTCTGCTTTTACTGCGTCTAATTTGTTTTTGCATCCGGACAATAAAGATGTAGTTTTCTTCTGTTCATAAACTATCATCCTCTCCACCACCAATCCCAGTTTTCTCTTTCTCTCAATCTGTTTCGAATGCCTTGTTTTCATACTCTAGCTCTGGTTTACCAAAATATTTGGGCTATTATTAAGATTAGGTTACTAGGCCAAGTTGTTTGCACTGTTGCTTGTGTAACAGCCTTCATCTTAAGAGATAATATATATATGTATATATATTCCATTTTGCATTACATATATATACACATAGCCTGATAAAGAAGTACTGTCCAGTAATTTGGTGATATGATTATCTATTGTGTTTAATTTTTTGTGACATTATATTGCACTTCAGAGATTCAATGGGAAGATAGTTCAGGTATGAATGACTAGCCACCCCTAGCATGTTGTGGTTATCAGTGTTCCACTGCAGCAGTTTTCATTACCTGATACATTGATAAACAGTAGAACTTTGGCACTGTAGCCTCACAAACTATACTTTCAGTGTTATCCTGTAAATCACAGACCACTGTTGATTGTTTTCTCTAACAGCAGATTAAAATTGTCAACCATTTTTAATAACAATGAACTATCTTCTTATGGGTCTATTCATTGACACAATTTGCATTTGAATGGTGGGCTATGGGTGGATTGAAGAGTCCTCTCATTGATTATAGTAAAAAAATATGTAAAATCTTTTATGGTTCAAGGAATAATATCTGGTCTCCTATTTAAACTTTGTAATTTAACAAAAATAAATATAAATTAATCAAATGGGAGTAACAAAATACATACTGTTCTGTGGTCGGAACTGTTTTCACTTCATATTAAATGCCTGGTATTTTATTTGTATAAATAGTTACACTTTTATCTTATTATTAAATTATGCTTTTGAATGCAATTAAATGTCTAGTATTGCAACAACAAAAAAAGAAATAAACATTGTCAGCCTATTCAAATGTGATTAAACAGATTTTTTACTACATTTTTATTTTATCGTCACCAATTTGCAGTGTTTCTGTTTAATATTAATGTAG
Source organism: Ariolimax columbianus (assembly GCA_036924085.1). Taxonomy (NCBI): domain Eukaryota; kingdom Metazoa; phylum Mollusca; class Gastropoda; order Stylommatophora; family Arionidae; genus Ariolimax; species Ariolimax columbianus. The sequence goes on from JAVGWX010000001.1 coordinate 171,117,125, forward strand.
TTAACTTTCTAATAAGGTTGTGTGTTTCTAACACATACGTTTAGTGTTCATCTATAATCTGGTGTTATTTCATAAAGTCTGAGCAATAGTTTCATTCTGTGTTTTCAGCAGTGTTCCCTGTAAGCTGCACGCTTGTGTGGTTGTGGCAGCTAATTTGGCATTACCATGAAGAAGTTTTTAACTACTGTGCAAGCATGCAGCTTAGTAGTGTTCACTTCTTGCACATGTTCAGTGTTTTCTCCCATATGTTATGACAATAGTTAAAAATATACCGATAGGAATAACTGAAGAATGTTTGAACTTTTGACCAGCAACCTTACACAACCTTACATTGAAATTAGAATAATTGGAAAAACTGGCTACATAGATCGAAATAATTCTTATGTGATGATATGTATGCATGGAGAGTTGGCTCTCCATTTTCTCGACTGGGCTCTCAAATTATTTTTTAAATTAAAATGGGAAAGTCATGTGACAGTCACGAGGTTGCAGTCCTAAACACTTTGTGGCAAAATTAATACCATTTACATATTACCTACAGCACTGCACCAGAAGTAGTCATCAAGCATCATGCAACGTTACATTGGCAATAAATTCTTTCTACAACCATATGCAATTTGAGTATTTCAGCACTTCAGATGCTCTCTATTTCCCTATTTAGTTTGTTATGCTGTCATCAAGCATCATCATCTGGTTGATCGGTCCTGAGACTGGTTATAAGGTTGTCTGAGCATGTCTCTCCAGTTCTCTTCATTGCAGCATATGTTCGTACTTTAATGTCCCTGCATTCTTGAGATGTAAAGGTGAGTCTTGGTTGCCCAGGTCTTCTCTTTCCTTGAATCTTGACCTCAAGTATCTTCTGTAGAAGACTTTCATGTCTCATATTGTGACCCAGCCAACTCAACCAACATTTTTGTATCGTATGCAATATTTGTCTTTGTGCGCCCACATCAGTGAGTCATTGTATCTTCTTTCTGTCCAACTCTTTCCATTCTACATTTCAAACGCTTCCAAGCTTTTTACATCCTTCTTCGTTAAAGTCCATGTTTCAGCCCCATACAGTGCAATTGGTCATATATGAGTGGCGATTATTCTGTCTTCGATGTGTTTATTTTAATACCAAACTCTTTGGTCGTGCTATTAATTTTTTCAAGCAGCATTTGCAACGTTGCTACTGATCCTCCCACTATCGCTTGGTCCTCTGCAAATTTGAGATTGCACTAACTTTCATACCATTAACTTTTGACACCTATTACAATTCAGCATAACCTTTTGTCCATCACCATCTCAAAATATGCGTTATAGTGACCGTGAAAGCATGCAGCCCTGTTGTTCTTTTCTCTTTCCACCACACACACACAACCCCCCCCCCCCCCCCCCCCCCCCCCCTTCATTTTATGGAAACTGGATCCGTGAGACCTTCTGTGATTGAAATAAACACCTCCTGATTTTCATACAGGTTCTGCGTTAACTTAATGAATGGTCTTTTTATACCTATTTGCTACAAAATCTTAAAAATTTTGCTCCAGGCGACTCAATAAAGCAGATAAATAGTGGTCATCTTTGATTCATAATTCTTTCTGCGAGAAGCTGCATGATCTAATGGCAGTCCATGTACCTCTGGCCTTGGGAAATTCAGACTGGTTATCTTTCAGTACCTCCTATCTTTCCATCAATTCTCATCTGAATAATCTTCAAAAGAGTTTTAGATGCATGTGTTATCAAATTTATCGTTCAAAATTGACCGCATTCTACTGCATTTGTTTTTTTTTTTGGCGAAGGAACCAATAGTTAAGTTGTGTAATCTTTTGGCTATATTCCATTGTTGTAAATGTCATTAACATGTTGAAAAAGTAAATTATGTTGTCACATATCTTTATTCTGACTTTCCCTGCCTCTCTTGTCCTTGATATTTCTCATTGTTACAGAGTGTTCTAGTTTCACTTTTATTAAACATTTTGGTTTTAGTTAACAGAGATCATTTAATATTGTTTTCTTGTAATAAGAGACAAAATCAAAAATATACCCGGATTGACATCATTCTGGAACCATGTGATACAACCAGATGTTGCTAGGCACAGATTGACTTCTGAACCTAATGTGCATGTAGTCTGAGTCATGTCTGTCAAGCTCATCTGGTTTGTTGCAGTAGTACTTTGTTCTTAACTTAACGTCTTTATACTGGTTTAGACGACTCTGCAGAGTCTGTATACAACCAGTTTCATTTACATTGCATTGCTCTATAAGATAGGTGCATCCAATCTAATTGTCCTTGCCTTCACTACTTCCTGTGGCAATGCATTCCAAACATTCACCACTCTCTTACTAAAAAAAAATATTTTCTAAAATATAATCTGGACCTTTCTTTAGTAATTTGTAGCTATGTCCTCTTGTTCTTGTAGGGAATTGTATTTTGAAAAACGTGTTATAGTCTAATTTGTCCATTCCTTTGATTATCTTATAAACCTGTATTAAGTCACCTCAAATTCTTCTAAACACTGTAGGCCAGTTTTTCTTAATCATTCTTCATAACTTGAATCCCACTATCAGCTTTGTCACTCTTCTTTGTAAACTTTCCAGCATGTTTATATCTCCTCTACGATACGTACTCCACACCTGTGCACAGTAAACCAATCTAGGTCTAACTAATGCTTTATACAGTTTGACAATCTCTTTTTGTACTGTTCTCGTCACTGAAATAAAAACCTATTATCCTGATTACATGTATTTATTTATGAAATGATTGTATCTTTCCTATAGGAAATCTTTAACCTCAAAGTTTCAACATGAGTGCCTTGGCTCCTTCATACTAAAGTGTAAAACTTTTCGATCATCCCTAGTGTGAACAAAGTATCAGGCTAATGAACAAAATATGTTCATAAATTTTGTCTTCCTCTCCCTCTCTACCATGGATTATGGAGACCATATTTTCTTTGTACATGATGGGGTAGCCAGCCCCATGCCGTCTCCGTTACTGTTGCTACTGTGCTCCCCTTTCAGACCCAACTAACACAGGTGACAAAACAAAAGTAGCAGAATACAGTCCAGAGAACGGAATGTGTTGTGTCGTAGTTTACAGCTTGACTGCGATATTTGCACCTTTCGGTCCAACACATCCGACTTCAGCAAACATTTTTTGAGTACCAAGTTAGCATTCCCTCTTTAATCCCTTCTCTTTCGCCAGTCTGCCCTGCTGCAGCCTGTTATCCATAATCATCGCGAGGAGGTGTAGAAGGGTCTTAGCAGCTCTGTTTCGCTGGCCCTGGCGCAAGCAGTCAGCTATGGGTCGCTGACCACTGCAGCTCATGTGCTGCTCAGCATCTTGATCCCATTTTTTACCACTATTGTTCGAACACAATTTAAACACTGATCTTTAATTCCTTTTTTGGGAACAGGCCACTGTGAACTGAAAAATAATTTGTTTAGCTGGTTTATAATTGGGCATAAACAATAGAAAAAAGGAACAAATGATGGGACATGTTCTTCGGGTCGGCCGGCTGCACGGCTATTGAGAGAAGCCCGAGATGGACTCCCAAGTTTGTGAGGGAAATAGATGTGATTATTTGAGAGTGAGCAGATGATGATGATATAATCCCTTTAGTTGTGAGCTGGCAGCTATTGACAGTCCAATGCCTCCCTAACAAAAGCACACGTCTTCCTCAATTTTTGTAGTGATGTGTAGAGCTTGTTGAATATGGTGGGGTGTTGTGGTAACAATAGGTTCCGCAGATGGGTTCAATTTATCAATGCTAATTTATCATCCAACAGTGGTGTCAAAACCCAACAGGCAGTCGTTGATAGACTTAAAATTTTCACTCCCATAATTGATGCTCGTTTGAGGCCTCTATGTCTGCTATCCACTCTTCCCTTAGTCATCTCTTCTAGTGGAACTGTCTTATATACTTATAAGTAGTTTGAAAACCAACTTCAATTAATAATTCAGTGGATTGTCATTAGCTAAGCACTGCTCAATCAATCATTAAGTTTCTCCGTCATGATGGCATCTCAATTGGATTATACAGGTGACAGCATTGACCTGACCGAACATTCATTTCTAGTGCTGTTCTGCTTACATGTTTGTATTGAGAACACAGAAACGTGGTCATTTGCAATGTGTCATACTTACTATGAAGGGAAAGCCATAGGACATTATAAAAATCCTTCATGTGTAAATGACCCAACACCCCTCTTCCATACCACTTCATCTAGACTGGTATAGCAGCCAGTGATCTTCATGGCTGATGTCTTTAGCGGCAGCAACAAACTTTTTTCCCCCTGCTCTACTTCATCCGATATGCAGCCATCCTTTGTGCAGTGCCCCAGCTCTGATTCATGATTTTCACTTCAGCTTCTACGGTTCTTCGTCAAGTTGTCATAGGTCAGCCTCTCTTTTGTCTTCAGTCTGGGATCCATGTCATTGTGGTTCTTCTTAGTATATGACAGCTAATTCTCAGTTGGTAATGGTGTTCTGCCAGAAGATTATATGAATCTTTCTTATACAGGTTGTATAGAAGGATGATAATTTAAACATTTTGTTTTCCACACTCTGCATTAAAATATAGGAGAATATCCCACGAACATCTTTTGGCGAACTATCCTAATTGAGTGATATAAGTATGTGTGGGAAATAAGTGGCGTAAAGTCGAAACAAGATGGCAGAGGAATGAAGGTGGGAAAGCAGAGATTAACGTTGAAATACATGGCTACAGAATCCAATGAGGCTTTCATAACACAGATGGGCAATGAGAAAACTACTCAAGTTCTGGCACCTACATGGAAGGATGAACAGAGTATTAGCCAGCTGGAACTATCCTGAAGACCGACATTCATAAATAACCCCTAAACGAGGAATAATTCTGTAAACTTAAACTCTAGCAAAAAACTATAAATGACACTGAGCTACTATGCAATATTTGCTAAAGGTAGTAAGTAAAAGTCAAGAGTGAGAGATATTAAATACTGACATAGCATTACTAAAGACAGAATAATTGTAGAATTGATATATCTTCTGCATTTTTCCTGAAAAGGAAATTTGTGACAGTGTCATAGTTTACAGGCTAGGCAGTGATGCATGTGCCTTTCGGCCCAACACATCGGATTTTTACACAGCATTTTTGGGACCGGATTTGCCTTCTGTCTTCCGTTGATAATCTCTTAGCCAGGCTGCAGTCCGTGTCCAGGGCCATCACTTGGAGGGAATAGGGTCTTGACCAGTTATGGGTCGCTGACTGCTGTCAGCCCATTCACTGCAGCATCTTCGGCCCAGAGTTTATATATATTTATACTTACTTAGTCGCTCCTCTTCTACCGTAAGGTGTAGAGGTTTGCCAGAGCGAATGCCACACTGTTCTATCCGTCACCTTTTTTCTGGCCTCTTTCCAATCCAGCCCTCTATCACTTAGGGACTGTCGTATGTTGTCTTCCCAATATACATTTTGGGAGTCCTGGGGGTCCTCGTCCTTGACATTTTATCTCCTATGACCACTTTGGTATCCGATCTTCTTCCATTCTACAGACATGGTCAAACCACTGTAGTTGGGACTGCTCCACTCGTGTCTGCAGGGGTTGAACTTCAAGATTGCTGCGTATTGTCCGGTTACGGATCTTATCCCTTTTCATCACCTGAACAGCCTTTCTTAGGTACCTCATTTCTGAAGTTTGTAATTGCCTTTCTTGGGCTGTAGTCATTGCCCATGACTCACATGTCAGGATAGGCACATATGTCGAGCGGTATACATCCATCTTTGTTTTGCTGTATATATATATATATATATATCTTCTTCCCTCAGACAAGATTCCGGTTTCTCTTACAAAGGACACCGTTGTTTGTAAGGCTGTTTCTTCTCCATACAGCTTTTGTCTCATATCTGTCTCGCAAGGCCAGTATTGTTCTCTCTTTTCCTGCGTGAGCGTGCAGCTTTCCAAGATGTGTTCCACTGTTATTATATGCTCCCCACATGGGCACCTGTCATCTGTCCCAATCCTAATTTTGTTGTAAAGGTGAGTCTGTTATGCCCAGTGCTCAGTCTGAAGATGATGACTTGCTCTTCTCTAGTTAAGTTAAAGTAGCTATCTTCTTTTTGGAAGTCGGGGTGTTGATCAGCCCATTTTACCCAGGCTTTAAGTTGGCTTTAATTATGGTCTTGGTATCATTATATGTGATATTCAGGTCTGTTTGTGGGGATGCCACTCCACTCTTTGCTAGTTTGTCTGCAGCTTCATTGCCTTCAATATTTCAGTGGGATGGGATCCACTGTATGACCAACCTTGGGTGTTCTGCTGAGAACTGTGTCAAGGAGAACATAGATTGCTCGAGATCTTCATCTTTGTGTTGTTTTAGCTCTGCTAATACTGATGCGGCATCAGTTAGGAATACTATGTTTTCTTGGTCAATATCTTTATCTTGGATTACAAGCTCAGCTGCACCCTTCAGTGCCTCTGCTTCTGCACAGAAATTATTGGAATATGTTCCTTTTGTTTACTCACGTTTTTTCTTCTCCATTCCTTAGTCTGTAATAGACCCCTCCACCTCCATTGGATGTGGCTTTGTTAGATGAGCCATCTGTATATAAGTGTATCTGTGTTTCTGGTGGGTATACTCTCCTAAGATATTCTTCTGTGATAAATTTTCTTTCTGAATCTGTCTGGAGTTCCCTATTCCCTCTATGGTTTCTACCATCTCAGGGGACTTGGCTTTTTTCCATGGTGGGATTTGGGATGTTTGTTTGAGATCTCTAAGCATTGCCTGGCTTATGATTTGGTCTACTCTTGCAAGTTCTTTTGTTTTTGATATGAAGTGGTTTCTCTTTAATCTCCCTCTTCCCATGCGATTTATCCTGTCATATATTGGGTGATCAGGCATTCGTTTGAACTTCTCCCCCTGCTGGAGTGCTTTTTGGTCTCTGCGCATCTCCATACTTACGATTCGTGTGATGTTCTCCATTGCATTTATTGGTGTTCTCATAACTCCAGTGATGATACGTATACCTTGGTTTTGGGTTGTATTTATTTTGTGAAAGTTATTCTTTGTTGCTGTGGACCATACTGCTATCCCGAATTCTAGCACTGGTCTCACATAACCTGTGAACAGTTTCTTTAGGGTGCCCGTGTCCGCTCCCCATGTTGAGCCTGATATCTTCCTCATTATCACCATTCTGTTCTTAGCTTTGTTGGTGGCTTTTTTATCTGTGTTTTTTTCATGTCAACCTTGGGTCCATTGTTATTCCCAGATAAGTTGGACTTATGTCAAGGGGGAGAGTCTGGCCATTTACTTTCAGGATCACTTCTTGGGGCTTGGGAGATAGAGAGAAGATTGTGTACAAGGTTTTAATATGTAGCCCTGATCACGAAATCCGAAGCACATCTCCAGATCAACTTGCAGGTCTGGGAAGAAAAGTTGAAGAAAAGAGGAATGCACATCAGCAACTCCAAAACAAAAACCATGGTGATCGCCAGAGATGAAATGAGACATCAGATAACCCTGGGAACACGAGCACTAGAGCAGGTCAGCAACTTTAAATATATAGGAGTGGTAATAGACAGCAGGGTTGGAATCAAAGAGGAGTTAACTGCACGAAGGGCAGCAGCAGGTAGACTTTTCCATGCAATAAACAGAGGTTTCCTCAGTAAAAGAGAAATTAGCAGGAAAACAAAGATGGATGTATACCGCTCGACCTATGTGCCTGTCCTGACATATGGATGTGAGTCATGGGCAATTACAAACTTCAGAAATTTTTCTTCTTAGAAAGGTGGTTCGGGTGACAAAATCCGTAACCAGACAATACGCAGCAATCTTGAAGTTCAACCCCTGCAGACACGAGTGGAGCAGTCCCAACTACAGTGGTTTGGCCATGTCTGTAGAATGGAAGAAGATCGGATACCAAAGCGGTCATGGAAGTTTAAAAAAGCCAAGGGCGCAGACCCCCAGGACGTTCCAAAGTACGTTGGGAAGACAACATACGACAGTCCCTAAGTGATAGAGGGCTGGATTGGAAAGAGGCCAGGCTGACAATGTACGAAGAAGAAGAAGGAAAGAGGACATGAAAAAGACGGCGGATAGAGCAGTGTGGCTTTCTCTCTGGCAAACCTCTTCACTTCACGGTAGAAGAGGAGCGACTAAGTAAGTAAGTTATAGCGATTTGCCATTTTTTTTGTCCTTGTCTCTGTTTTATTTAGAGCCTCCTGCATTTGGTTTCTAGCTACAGGTGTAGACTCTTCGGATGTCCATAGTGCCAGGTCGTCTGCATATAGTGCACTGTACTCTTTTAGGGATTTCTGTGATTATATCATTGATATATAAATATGAGGAACAGCACGGGTGAGAGTATTCCACCTTGTGGAACTCCTTGTTCCATTTTCATCTTTTTGCTGAGGTGTCCTTGGAGTTGCACTTTTGCTGTCCTGTTATCTAGGTAATCACTGATCCACTTGTACATGTTGTTGGTTACACCCAATTGCAGTAGTTTGAGCATTTTATCAAAGGCTTTTTCTAGGTCTTACCAGACTACCAGTGTTTGTTTGTTTTTTCTTGAAATGCATCTTCTATCTCCTGCGATATATGTCACCTGATCTTCTGTCAATCTGTTTCTACGAAAACCTGCTTGCTGGGGGATAAGTAAATTCTTTGGTATTTTAACTATTCGTTGCATTAGTTTCCCCACACATCTGAGTAGACTAAATGGCTTCATGTTGTCTTTCCCATGTTTAAGGATGGGGATAGTCCTTGCCTCCTTCCACACGGTGGGGACAGTTCCTTGTTTCCAGCTTGTGTTAAAGATGTGTAGCAGTTTGTTCTTTGCTACTTCTCCCATGTTAGAGAGCATTTCACTAGTGATGCCATCCTTTCCTGTGGCCTTTCTTTTTTTGAGTTTACTAATGGCTGACTTCAATTCTGTCTTGGTGATATTTACTATTAGATGTTCCTCAGGTACTTGCATTGAGTGCTCCATGTGGTTTATTTCTTTCATAATATACCTTTTCATGTCTGCTGGGATTTTGTTTCTCCTTTTTTTTTGCATAATTTTGGATTAGAACATCCGCTGCTTTTTTTCCCAGTTAGTACCTTTTCTTCATTTTCAATCACAATTGTTGGCTTGTAGCTGTTTTCGTCACTCAAGGCCTTTGCTAGCTTCCAGAGTTTCTTGCTCTCTCTATCAAAGTTGAGGGTTTCAACTTTGGTTGCATGCTTGGTTGACTTTTCCTATATCTTGCAGCAGCTGCCTTGAGTGTGATGGTTCTTTCTTGATTTTGGCCAGTTTTCGCTCTTTCTCTTGCCTCTTTTAGTTGAAGTTCCATCTGTTGTGCTTCAGGTGACCAATACGGTCTGTAATTACTTCTGCACCTCTTGGAATGTTCTTCATTCCTGCCTTTAGAAGACACTGGTTGAATTTTTCCACCATCTTGCCTACTTTCTTGTGGTGAGTGTTGATGGACTGGCAGTAAAGATTTATACTTGTGGCAAACTTCTGCCAGTCTGCTCTCTTATAGTTCCATCTGGGCAATGGCTTATGGTCTGATGGAATGTTTTCCAGGTTTATTGTAAGTTTGATGGGTCTGTGGTCGCTATCTGCAAGAGGTTGGAGTACTGTTCTTTTGGATTTTTGGCTTAGGTCGCAGGTGGTAAATGCAAGGCCAGGGGATGATGTTGAGGTCCATCGCCTTGAATAGAACGTGGAAGGTTGCTCAGATAGAGGTTGTTGTCAATCTCCTATTCTCTAGTTTGTGTCCCCTGGTGTTGTTCTGTGCATAACCCCACCTCTCAGACTGGCTGTTAAAGTCTCCTACCACTGGTTATCTGGTCCATAATATTCATGGCTTCTATGGCCAGATTTTTTTGTTGGCGGGCAGTATGAATTATAAATTCTGTCTGATTCGGTAAGGTTATGTCCACCCCTATTGTTTCGGCTTCTCCGTTTGTTTCCACCAAGATCATCTTTGATGGGATTGACATTTTGGAGAGGATAAGCACACCCCTCTTATGCATATCCTTATCCAGTCTGCGGGTTTCATATTCGCTTATGCAAAATCTGTGGTTTGGATTAAGGTGTGTTTCCTGGATGCAGGCAGCGTGTATTTCTTCCTCAAATAGTCTTCTGGACAACACTTTCTTTTTGTTGTATATGCCTTCAGCGTTCCATTGCAACACCTGCAGGGTTTAAGTGGCCAATGTATCCGTGTGTCTATGGTGGGAGAAACATGTCTGTCTGTGCAGGTACCTTATGGTGTCTCCCTGTATAGTCCGGGTCCTTGATAATCCTTGAATGAGATACGTAGTGTCGTGGTTTGCAGCAGTGAGCTGTTTTATTCCCACCTTTCGGTCCAACACTTACGTTTTCAGCAATCATTTTCTTCAGGTTTGCATCCTTAGCCTTTGGTTGTCCCCAACCGACCTGGCAGCCAAACCTGCAAGGGAGCAAGTTATTTTTTAATACCATGTTTATATATGGTTTGATGGGGTTGTTATATAGTCACCCTGACAGTTGCCCATTGTCAGGGAAGAGTCAGGGGATGTCCTATTTGAAGTCCATGAGCCTGGCGCCGCCCCTCTCGCCCACCAGACTCTCAACTGCTCTCTCAGCAGCCATACAGTCCATTAGCGTGTTGATACACAGTGGACTTGAGGTCATTTTTCCCATGACTGGGGCCATTTTTGGTCAGATATTAAAGTCTAGGAATGTCTTTCCCTTTGGAGATGATAGTCCTTAATTGTCCTGTCCTCCCAGGTTGCGAGCTCCATCCGCTCGAGTTTCCTCTCTTAGATGTTCTGTCTTCATAGACATTTGAACACCACCCAGCTGCTACCATTCTTAGTATGGCTACTCTCCAGTGACCTACCCGGCATGGGTGTCCCTGCCAGGAACATTCGTTCCCGCCGACATAGCTCACCGAGACACGCACCTCCACCCCACCTCGGCAAGGTTATTGGCAACATATGGTGAGGGATATATATATATAAGAAAAATTACAATTTCTCACCTGGGTGTTTGAAACCATAATCCCTTTCAAAGTAATCTCCTTGGGACTTCAGACACTTCTCCCAGCGGTCCTGCCATTTCAGTAAGGCCTTTTGGGAATGGAGGGCAGCTGAGCCGTTGCATTCCACTTAATGTCTTCCTGTGACTCAAATCAGGTTCCTATTATCAGAATTTTAAGTTTGTGGAACAGCCAAAAATTGCAAGGAGCAATGATCAGTGTTTAGTCAGTCGGGGTCGTCATTTGCGCAGTCTAGCATGTCCTGTGAGACTTCCAAACGAAGTTGCTGCATTGTTAGCAGCTTCGGCTCGAATTTCGCAGACACTCTCCGTATAGCAAAATCTTTACTCTAAAATGAAGTGTACCAAACAAATGCTTCTCCCCAACTCATCCACAAGTTCTCAAATGGTGACACAACGGTTCTGTAAGACCAAGGTTTGTACTTGGTCAATAAACTCATCATTTCGGCTTGTTGAGGGCCTTCTGGAACGTGATCTGCTCTCCACCGATGTGCGGCCATCTTTGAAGCAATATTACCACTCGTTAATTTGTGTGGTGCTCGTGTCAATGTCGCTGAAAGTCTTGATTCTTCCAAATGATTTCCATTTGGGTATCGCCTAAAATTTTGCAAAATTTGACGCAACACCTCTGTTCAATTCTTTCTGTCATTTCATGGAGAATGAAAATCTGACAAGTGCTCACTACTCTCAACACTGAAAGGCTGACTGCTCGCGACTGTCACAATCTGCGGGTGGGAAAAAAATTATCGCATGCACTTGATGGTCACCTATACCTCCCCGCAGAAGGACAGCACCCATGTTTCATTTGTTTCCACAGAAAAAAAAGTAAGGTCGCATATTTTTTTAAAACCTACCTTGTATTTAAATACAAGTTTAATACTGTTATTTAATATTTAAATGGTTCACTTCCTAATTGTCTGCATGACCCAACCAGTTTTCAATTTTTACTGACTTCAATTAAATTGCTCCTCTTCTGCCCTGATGCCTGTTCTTTGCTCCCCTTTCAGGCCTTGGTAACACTAGCATCCATCAATATTTATGTATCAAAAAAGATTTACGTCACTGCCTTTGTTTCTTAAATTAAAATGGAAAATACAAACGATAGTACTGAGACCATTATTGGGCCATTAATTATTACAGTTATGTCACAAGTGATGCTATTAGTACTGTAAATCTCTATGTTGGTACAGTAAATCACTCTGTTGATACAGTAAATCCCCCTGTTGGTACAGTAAATTCCCCACGGCTAATTCTCAAAGGTAATTACAATGACGTGCGCATAGGGGAAGCCTAGCTTGCTCAATGGAAAACTATAGGATTAGGTAATTCATTAATAGATGCAGACAACTAAAAACTGTTTACCACATATAATTGTGTTTATGTTAGAAATGCCCCACTATTATGCTGACTCTTGTCTTTAGTTAAAAATATAATTATTGCAGTTTCTGTGTTTAGGGACAAGTGACACATGAATAATAGTTACCAAAAGCAAGCAACTATGGGAAAGGAGCCAACAACAGCCACTGGAACAACATATTTATTATACAAAGAAAATGGGACTGGATAGGACATACGCTATAGAAGGCACCGTCATAGCCAGACATGGTCTTACATGAAATCCTCAGGGGAAGAGAAAGGGAGGTAGACCCAACAATACATGAAGAAGATAATGTGGAAAACAACTAAGATTAAATGCTTACAACTGGAGAGGCTGAATGACTGTATGCTGGCGGAATTCTTGTCAATGGCCTATGCACATAGGAGTAACAGGCTTTGATTGATTAATTGAAAGGAAAGCGAAGATGACGACAGCATTAGACTTGTTGCAAATAGCTGTAAAACCTAGTGCGGCAGGAACTGCAGCATATTGGTGAATTTGGTAGTTGGGCTATTGCACATTCTATGGTTTCGCACACTGCATTTTCTCTGAGGCACAGCGATTATGTTCATCTCACCGATATGGGCACCATGTATGTTGGTAGTGCATCAGGTAGAGCGGCCCTGTGCAAGAATGTTTCAGGAGGTGACATCAATAGTGAAACTGTTCAGAAACACTTTCAGTGAGTCTTTGTGGCGTTTCTTATGTCCTCCTGATGACCTCTTACCTGTTCCGAGCTCACTTTACAGCAGCTGCTTTTGGAGGCATTTATTGAGCATATGAACAAATTGTCATGCTCATCTGAGTTGGGCTCTCTGCAGCAGCATATGGATGTTAGTCTTGCTCTGTCGTTGGGTATTTTATCCTACCAGTTGTTCCTGGCAACACTGAATCCTTGTCGGTTCCCCAACATATTTATATATATATTATATTTGTAATTTTCCAAAAGCTGCACCTCCCTTGACAATCCTGTTGTGTACCTCACCGTTCATATTTGCTTGTCTGGTGAGGGTACTACCCAGGTAGATGAAACTGTCAACTATGTGAAGGTATTGGCCCTGTTTAGTGATGCTTTGTTTATGGTAAGGCTTCCCAGGAACAGGTAGAAACATTTTCATTTTCTTTGTGTTGAAGGTAAGACCAATGTTAATACTCACAGCTGAGAAAAGAGATCTAAGATGGTTGTTTCTTTCACCTTAGTGGTGGGATGTAGGCGCCATATATTGAATAGCTTCCCATCCATCCTATATCCAATATCTATACCAGTGGTATAATAGCCATGTGTAGCATTCAAAAGCATGTCAGCGAATACTATACTAATGAGCATTGAGATCAGCATACAACCTTATTTGACTCCATTTTTGACTAGGAAGGCTTAAAAGCAATCAGTCCAGCAGCAAGATGTAAAAACCATGGCAATCTAGTATCTCACCATTTTCTATGGCTTCCATACTGAGTTGCCTTCCTATCTGTTGAACCAGCTAATGGTTTTCTCTGCCGAGTTTAGTCATGTGCTGATGTAGACAAGCTGTAGTCATCGATGATTGAATTTCCTCCAGCTATCTTCACCTGGTTTATACCGCCTGTCCAAGTGGTGCCCAGGGATGTGACTTCTGCATATGCCACAGCTACGTGGTGGCACAAGTGAGAGTTCAGTGGCAGGTCGGAGACCAAGATTGGTGAAGCACTTCCAGTGGAAGCAGACGTGTTCTTCCCACCATAGATACTACCTTTCCTTACCATCCTACACAACCTTGACAATCTTTATTGAAAGTTTATTCACTACTAACCCTGATTGTTCATGATTGCTTGTATCTTCACACTTTTATTAACAGATGCTGGCAATATTGTATTAATTGAGCTAGTTTTTTAACTCTTGCATGTGGAAATCACTGATAGCTTTTATTGTTATTATAGTAACAGGATATGTAACATGTGTATGTATATATAAAACTTGTTTTTACGGTGTATTTTGTATTAGTTACGAAGTAAATTTGGTTATGGCACCTTGCTTAAAATATTAAAACTTGCTCTTAGGTTGTGCAAGAAGCCATCAGATGTGAAAACTGCTGTTATGTGTGCTCTTTGAATTATATGACTAAAATATTGTGAAGAATTGTTATGAGATGTAGAATATATGCAGAAAAAGGGCGTAGTTGATGCGTCCAGGTCATGGCACACTTCAGTCTGCCCTGGTGCCTGACTTTGGTTAGGGAAGACAAGAAAACCAGTCACACACCACCTTACCGAAGCTGACATCTCATACAATCAGTCTATCACTTCATCTTTGACAGCAGTGTTTATATTGGGAATACCTTACAAGTATTTGTCATTGAAACTGAGATAATCTGTAATGTTCCTTGATAGCAATCTTGTCAAATGTCAACAAATCATGGATAATCAATATGTACAGAAGATTATCACAGGAAGTGACAGATGTAGCTTTATAGAATTATGTTGTGAAACTAGAGAACTGTACAGACTACGGCTGAAGATGGCCGTTGTGCAAAGGAAGCCTAATGCATAGTTTCTTTTTTCTCTGGTTTGATAGGAGAAGGTGGTGTTAATACACATAGTGATACAAGGTAAACATTAGTGATTACCAAAAAAAATATACAAATAAATCAAATCTTTGAGATCTCAAGTTGCAAGCCAGTAACAGAAATGGTAAACATATTGCTAAATGACATTCATGTATTTATTTTATTCTCTGATACATGCAATCAACGCTATCTACTAGAGAACATTGTTCGGTGTTGACCAGTTTTTGTATCTCTGCATTGCCTGATAAATGTTTTTATGGCAATTTCTTATGTTTTTTGCAACACTGTATACACTTTTGCTCAATTTTTATCCATAGTTAAGTTTGCTTGTTTTAACAGACAATTTTGAAAGCTCATGTGCTAGTTTTATTAGGGGTTTTTTGGTCTGTGTGCTTTATTTCAGCAACTTACATAACTAATAAAGTGACAGAATGTCGGTGTTGACCTTCAAATAACCATGCTAGAAAATGATTATATTCAAGTATAATCAATTTAAATGTTGCAATATTTTCATTCTGGGCTGATCTACTATTTGTTCAATGTTAAAAGGCTGTTCTATATGACTGAAACAGTTGAATTGTGTATACACCTGTTTGACAGCGCTAATTGTGTATACACCTGTGGGAAATAAACAGATTTTTGTGTAGACATGTTGTTTCAAACACATATGATCCTCCACAAACCCTTTGTAACTCGTATCCATACGAGGGCAAGTCAGTAAATAGGTCACAAATGGATATTATTTTTATGAATGGGATATGAATTTGTAAAACATTTATTATTCCCCTTCACTCCATTATTTCTGAACATAATTTCCACCAGCATCTATACATTGTGCCATAGCTTTATCAATGTAGTAAAACCTGCAGCAGAAATGTCTTTGGTCTACTGGCTAAGTCATATTTGCACTTCGAGTTCAACTTCTTTGTCATTCACGAATCGTTTCCCGCCAAGGTGGTAACATTCCACTGCGAACGCCCTATTGCCGTTTATTACCTGGTACCGTTACTCACATGTCAGCTCAAATCATCTCCCCCACCCACTGCACAGATGGTTCTGTTGCAATCTGAACAGGGTGACCAGGTTGGACTTCATCAACAGTTTGTGAGCGTTCTTGAGGCAATTTATTGACCCAGGTATACACCACTTTACACAACAAACATTTTTTACCTAAAACAGGAAGGATTTTCAAAAGAGTATACTTTGTAGAAAGTCCTTTTGTCCGCACAAAAATGCGCACAACATCATGCTGTTCTTTGATAGTACACTCTGTTAGCACGTGTGTCATTTTGTATCTCAGCTGTAATTGTGCATGCGACATCTAGCATCTGCTATCAACAGTCATCGCAAAGCTGTCACCTAATGACACTTTAGAAACAACCAACTACATTTTTCAGCTATGCTATATCAACTTCTGACCTACTTGCTGACTTAACCTCGTCATTACATTTGTCTAAGTTCATGAACTGAATATACCAACTATTCTTACCAATTTTATTGTTGGAACCAAGTAACAGTTAATGCATCTAATATTATTTTCATAGTTCTCAGAATGAGTTTTACATTAACGTATGAAATCTATTACTTTCACAGAATCGTTGTACTAGCTTGTGTACTGTGTTTCATACCTTGTTTATACACTTCATGTGCTCATTCATTTTATGTAAATTATTGATGTTTGTTTTGAATGCCCACAATGAGTAGGTTTACTCTTTTGCGCGCCTTGAAAAGGACGTTAAGTGGAGGATTGCAGTAGCTTTCCTCACATCCTGATGGTGCTGATGAAGGTGAACCTGGGTCTTCTATGTGGTTATGCTATGCTTGGCTTCATCTACATGGCGCTCACTACTACGGGGACCATGTCGATCCCTCACCTTATTAACCAGACTGCCATGAAAACAGCCTAGTTCCAGGGTGGACTGTAGGGAAGTAGAGATGAGGGTCTTGGCCAGTATATTTTGCCTCTCTAACATGTCTGACCAGTATGTTGTGCCTGACCAGACGTTAGTTTTCCTCTCCGTAAATAATTTATAGAATCAAGCATCACTCATTTTCATTTGGGCACAATTTTTTTAAAATGACAAAACTACTTTGGGAGGAAACTTGTCTTCATCAGCGTCAAGTGAAAAAATAATATAGATTAGACTATCTGAACGATTAAGAGTAGTTAAAGGTACGTGTTGCTTTATGCAGCAAATACTAAAACCAAAGCAACCATCAGATATAGGGGGTCCTCAAGCAGTGAGGAGTCATAAAGTTTCATTGGGGAATTATACTTCAGTTAAGTCTGTTAAGTAATTAGTTATGATTATAAAATAAACCACTTTGTGTTCGTTTTAAAATTCATCTGCATCTTCTATTGCTATGAAATTTATAAAATTAATCTAAGTAAATGTATATGTACTAATATAAAGATATTCAGTATTATTTTGAATTCACTTTTTGGGCTAGACAATATTTGAAAGTGGGAAATGCCATTCTGATGTGATGAAAATGGTTGAAGAAATCTGATCCAGAGCAAAGATGTTTGAGAATCATTTTAATATGGGAAGTAAAGAGCTATGTTTAAAAATGACTTTTTGGTCATAGCATAGTTTGACATTCCTTGCTCAGATTTATGCCTACTTAATAACTGACCCATAATTTGTTCTGGCGTTTTTTGCAAATGCCATTCAAAAACGCTTCCTACATTATGGCAACCATATTCTTTGCTCCCTGTTCACACCCTGTATCCACATGTATGACACTTTTTAAACGGGGGGTTAATTATAGCTGTTATATTTGCATAAGTTTCTAAGTTTGATGCCATTTTGTTTGAGTCAGTTTATTGACTTGTTTTTACAGAATGATTCCTCTACTGGTGCCATTGAAGTTATAGGTGGAGACAACCTGCAGAATCTGAAAGGGAAGGTAAGATGGGGAGATCAATTGCAACTGCATAGGAGAGTGATTATTGTTGTGGAAGATGCATTTGATTTCATAGGATATGTGAGCCTTCAGAAGCAGGTGATCTGGGGTAGTTGTCTCGCCGCAGCGACTCAATTTCAACCAGTGTTCGTAAAGCGATCTCAGTCCCGCCAGGCGGAGCGATAGCGCGGGCTTGCGGAAAACGCTCGCCTGCCTTTCCCCGTAGAGCGAATTGGGTGCGGTTTGTTGTAGCGGCTCCTCCACCGAGGTGCGCTCGTCTGGTCCGTATCAGGAAACGTGGTCCGTCCGTGGTGATTTATCTAAGGCTTATAGCAGAGCTCGACAGTACGTCTCGCTGGTGGTCAGACTCTCGCAAAGAGCTTGTGACCGGCAAATGGAAAGCAGGAATCGTGCCTCGAGGCCCTGCGTTCTCCTACGGAGAAGGGCAGGCCAAATTGTCTCTAGTCCCAGTGAAATTCATCGCCGAGGTCGTTGGGATCCGTTCTGCACAGAGCGCTGCCATCCCTCCTCGAGCGAGCCCGGTCGGTCGGTCGTCTGGTGCGTGTGGGAGGCCCCTGTCAGGCGGTCCTAGGTCGACGGAGTGAGGGACGGGTGGAACGTCAGTCGGTCCCTGCGGCCATCCCAGTGAGGCTTTTTACACACCCTTCCTCCGCCGACCGGTGTGTGCTGTACGTACGTCTCCGACAGATATCTGGTTGATCCTGCCAGTAGTCAAATGCTTGTCTCAAAGATTAAGCCATGCATGTCTAAGTTCACACTGTCTCACGGTGAAACCGCGAATGGCTCATTAAATCAGTCGAGGTTCCTTAGATGACACGATCCTACTTGGATAACTGTGGCAATTCTAGATCTAATACATGCTTACCAAGCTCCGACCCTCGCGGAAAGAGCGCTTTTATTAGTTCAAAACCAATCGTCGTTTCCCCTCGCGGGGTTGCGGCGTCCCCACTGGTGACTCTGGATAACTTTGTGCTGATCGCATGGCCTCATGTGCCGGCGACGCATCTTTCAAATGTCTGCCCTATCAAATGTCGATGGTACGTGACATGCCTACCATGTTTGTAACGGGTAACGGGGAATCAGGGTTCGATTCCGGAGAGGGAGCATGAGAAACGGCTACCACATCCAAGGAAGGCAGCAGGCGCGCAACTTACCCACTCCCGGCACGGGGAGGTAGTGACGAAAAATAACAATACGGGACTCTTTCGAGGCCCCGTAATTGGAATGAGTACACTTTAAACCCTTTAACGAGGATCTATTGGAGGGCAAGTCTGGTGCCAGCAGCCGCGGTAATTCCAGCTCCAATATCGTATATTAAAGTTGTTGCAGTTAAAAAGCTCGTAGTTGGGCGCAGGCGGGCGGTCCGGCTCGCGCCGGTTCACTGCCCGTTGTCTCCTGCCGTACCGTCTGCCGGCTCTCTCCCAAGTGTGCTCTTCGCTGAGCGTCCTGGGTGGCCGGCGCGTTTACTTTGAAAAAATTAGAGTGTTCAAAGCAGGCCTCGGCTGCCTGAATAATGGTGCATGGAATAATGGAATAGGACCTCGGTTCTATTTTGTTGGTTTTCGGAACTGGAGGTAATGATTAACAGGGACAAACGGGGGCATTCGTATTGCGGCGTTAGAGGTGAAATTCTTGGATCGCCGCAAGACGAGCTACTGCGAAAGCATTTGTCAAGAATGTTTTCATTAATCAAGAACGAAAGTCAGAGGCGCGAAGACGATCAGATACCGTCGTAGTTCTGACCATAAATGATGCCGACTAGCGATCCGCAGGAGTTGCTTCAATGACTCTGCGGGCAGCTTCCGGGAAACCAAAGTGTTTGGGTTCCGGGGGAAGTATGGTTGCAAAGCTGAAACTTAAAGGAATTGACGGAAGGGCACCACCAGGAGTGGAGCCTGCGGCTTAATTTGACTCAACACGGCCAACACTGAAATGACTGACTTGCCGAGACCACTTTCCTTGGGTCTAATATGGAACTGGTGCTGGATTTAGACACTCAGAAATCTGGGGTTATGCCCCCTGTGGCTCGGTTTGTCTGCATCCAGTGCTCTGATAAAGGAATTGACGGAAGAGCACTATCAGGAGTGGAGCCTGAGGCTTAAATTAACTTAACACGCCAATACTGTAGAATGACTGTCAAAAAGAGAGCACCTTCGTGGGGTTTAATAGTGAACATGTGCTGGTATTAGACCCACGGAAGACAGTTCAGTCTCCAAACCCCAAAATGAAAGAGCGCCTGCTACGGTAATCTGGTCTTCACCCTGCAGAAATCGCAGGTTCCAGAAACTTAGCCATTGACAAACTAAAAGCCCTTTATTGATACGGTCTGGCTAATATTGAACGGGTGCTGGAAATAGACCCTCTGAAGACAGGTCAGTTTTACCCTACTAATGACAGGGCTTTGCTACGGTAATCCTGCTACGCCCGAGAGGAGCCGCAGACATTTGGTTCACGTACTAGGCGGATAAGCCAACGGTGCGGGGTGAGGGATTACGGCCGAACACCTCTAAGCCAAAAATCCCGCCCAAAAGCAGCCCAGCACGAATGCAAAGGGAGGCTTCGACATGGTGGGGACCTGGGGGCCACGCTCCAGCCCCGCCCGGTCAAGCCTCAGAATGAGGTCTCTGCCGTCCGCTGATAAAAGCGGGCGGGAAGCTGCTCGATATTCACCCCATACGGCGATGAGGTATGAAATCATTTGTAGAAGACTTAGTTCTCGGTCGGGTGCCCTAAGCAGTAGATCAGCTACCTCACTGCGAACTGCTGAGACTGAACCCTTGACCATGAGATATGTCCGCTCCCTAGGCGGACAACATCTCCGTGCAAGACTAGGCCTGTCACCTGGTCAAATGCACTATTTCGAGAGGAATCACAGGTCGCTGACATTTGGTCCACGTGCTTGGCTGATAAGCTACCATCTGAGGGATTACGGCCGAACGCCTCTAAGCCAGAATCCCGCCCAAAATCTCAGCACCGCTGAGATGGGAGGCTACGACATGGCTGGGGCTTGTGTCCCGGCCCGATCGTGCCGCAGGAATGCACCTGGTAAAATGCACTCCTTCCTCGCTCTTTGCATCTGTCTGCTATCAGTCATTCCAATGGACGCCGAAGAGATGCAGTCCAGCGGACATTGCACCTCCTGTCCTATGGTGACAAGCTCCCGGGTGGCGGGGAATGCTAGGCGTACCATCACTGCAGATGAGCCGAGAAAATAAAGCGAGCAAAAAGATACCTCACTCATATGCATATGCTACGTTTCTGGCAGGACGTGACGATCCTGGGAAAAAGTCACACTGGACTGCCTCTCTTCCGGGATAGTACAAACTAGTACATAGTCCATCATATCATTGCCAAACGCTATAGACACGAGTAGGGAAGACTCGATAGTCCTGCAAGACAACTTCCCAAGAGAGACAACTCTGACCAAAAACAACTGCTGCCTTGCAGTTAGTCTGGGGACAGCCAAAGGCTAAGGAGGGCAACCCTACAGAAACGCCTGTTGAAATCGGATGCACTGAGCCACTGGCTAACAAATTAAATCAGTGCAACGTAAATATCGCTGTAAACAGCGTACGATGAAGAAAAAGAAGAAGCAGGTGACTGAGCGGTTTGGATCTTGAACTTCTAACCATGAAGACGTACCTTTGAAACCTCAGAATGGCATCAGTTGTTTTTCTCTCAGAGGTCAAATAAAAAACCTAGCCTAAATAATATGTAGCAGCTCCAAGGACAAGCAGCCTTTATTCCTCAACCCTAAAGATCCTCCCATGAACGTCAGTAATGGGAATAAGCAATGTAGTTATTTTGTAGTTAGTAAATTATTAACAAAATATTAACAACACTTATCACGTTTTGAAATGACATGTTGGATCTTATAGTGACCGTGAGTAGTAGTACACATGCTTATCTTTTAGCCAGTGTCACAGACAGAAGACTGTCGTCTTGTCAGGCAATATTAGTCAGGGTCAGGCAAAACATACAGATCATGCAATGTTAGTCAGGATCAGGCAAAACATACCGATCATGCAATGTTAGTCAGGATCAAGCAAAACATACTGATTATTCAATGTTAGTCAGGATCAGGCAAAATAATACCCATCATGCATTCTATCCATCATGTGCCAGGGTATGTCCTGCCAATCATGTATAGTTTTTTGTTTTTTTTAGGATATGTTCTACCCATCATCAATTTTGTCTTTCTCATTTGCCTTGTTTTCTAAGGCAAAGTGCGGTTTGCTGTGTTTTGCACCTTATGGTCCAGTACATCTGACTTCAGCATCCATTTTTTTTATTGAGTTCCCATTATGAAGAAATGCAGCAATTGAACCATCTTTATGCCACATCTCTAACATCGGAATGGTCAGTGTAAAAAGAATCTTGGTCTGTGATGTAGAACTTGCAATCAATCATGTTAACAAAGAACAAATCGGGCTGAAGGGAGAGTAAGTGGTGGATATCTTTACCTATTTTGACACTTCGGGGGTTACAGGTGCACAGGTAAAGACCAGAATTGAAAAGTCAATGACATTCCTGACACTAAACAAATATGGAGATCCAGAGAAATCAAAATTCACACCAAAGTTAGAATATTCAACACCATTGTCAAGTGCTGTTATATATATGGAGCTGAAACATGGACAATGACCAAGGCGATACAATAAAGACTTCAGTCCCTCATTAACAGACAATTATGAAGGATAATGGGCTTAAAGTGACCGGAAATGGTAAGGAATGAAGACCCCGTGGGAAAGGAGCCAACAGCAGCCACTTGAACAACAAATTAAGAGAAAAAATGAAGCTAGATAGGACATAATGCTGAGGAAGGCACAGTCCAACATAGCCAGGTAGTCTCTCACATGGAATTCTCAAGGGAAAGATAGATAGACCTACAAATCATAAAGAGAATGCGAGAGGGAACTACAATTAAATGGTTACACGTGGAGAAAAGCAGAAACAAAATGCTCAGGACATGAATGCTTACAAGATGTGATCAATGACTATGCACGAAGAGGAGCAATGGGCTTTGATTTGTTGATAGTAGTGTAGGTATGTTTTAATACTATGACAATCACAGTTTTAATATCATTGTCCAGAATGTGTTGGTCGTGGAGGATATTATTGACACAGGTAGAACCATGCAGCAGCTTCTAGAGCTTCTAAATTCTGTGCAGCCTAAATGTGTGAAAGTTGCCAGGTAAGCAGTTTCTGCTCACTTATTCATGTATAATAAACTATCTATCTATAATCACAGTGTTAATTTCTATTGTCGGGGAATAGAAGTCTCTTGCCCCAGCAGATGCCACACAATGTACAGGGCATAGTTTTTTAATTTTACACCCCAATAGAAAAAACTCATGGGGACCTTCGGAGATGCTTCTACATTTCAGTTTGACACCAAATGGGGAGTAGACCAGTCTATTTATTCGTCGCCTCTTACATGTTATTTTTCAGATATAAAGTTGCACAATTGAGTACACAGGGTAAAGTAAAATAAGTAGCACGTCTTTGGCAGAATGTCACTCTTACAACTACAAGCCTATTTGGTTGTTATAAGTTTCTAACAATGTTGCTAGTCCCATGCACAACCTTCTATAACTCCCATGCACAACCTTCTATAACAAGTTTAGAATGTAGTAGTGGTCTTTAAATTATTCACCAAGATCAACACAAAAATGAGCCATAATAGGGGCCGGTATCAATTCAACACTTCTGTGGCTGTACAGAGTTGTTAATTGTTATGACAAATTGACCTGTCAGCAGCTTGCAGAAAAAGTTAAATTATAGTGGCTGTGTTTTGTTATTCTGCCGTCATAACTACTAATTCTGTCATGGCACAATGGTTGGGGAGGGAGAGGACATATGAAATTCTTGGAAGATGAGTATACACATATGGTTCAGATACAACACTGGAACAAGAATGAAACCTAGTTAAGAACGACATTTAATCCACAGTGCCGCCGCAGTCTTATTTTTTATTGAAGATGAGTTAAGTAAGGGGTATCGCCAGAAACATGGATACAAGTATATACTGAAGGCTCATCTAACAAAGCCACATCCAAGGGAGGTGAAGGGGTCTATTACAGACTAAGGAAAGGAGAAGGAAAAAATATGAGTATTTACAACAGGAACATACTCCATTAATGTAGTATCCCTGGCTGATGCCGTGTCAGTACTAGCAGCGCTAAAACAACACTTGAAGATCTCGAGCAATGTATGTTCTCCCTGACACAGCTCTCAGCAGAACACCCAAGGTTTGTCATACAGTTGATCCCATCCCACTGCAATATTGATGGCAATGAAGCTGCAGACAAACTAGCATTCCCACAAACAAACCTGAGTATCATATATAATGAGGCCAAGACCATAATTAAAGCCAACTTATGGGGGGAAATGGGCTGATCAACACCCCGACTTCCGAAAAGAAGACAGCTGCTTTAACTTAACTAGAGAACAGCAAGTCATCATCTTCAGACAGAACTGGGCATAACAGACTCACGGGTCATCTATACAACAGAATGAGAATTGGGACAAACAGATAAATGTCCATGTGGGGAGCATATCATGACCATGGAACACATCCTGCAAAGCTGCACGCTTGCGTAGGAAAAGAGAACAATACTGGCCTTGCAAGACAGATATGAGACCAAATCTGTATGGAGATAAAACAGCCTTACAAACAACGGTGCCCTTTGTAAGAGAAACCAGGACCTTGATCTGAGGATGTAAGAGAATCCAGGACCTTGATCTGAGGATGTAAGAGAAACCAGGACCTTGATCTGAGGATAAACAAAGAAGAAGAGAAAGGGGTATTTTTTTTTTGGGGGGGGGGGGGGGGGGTCGTCTTATTTCTCAAATCCCCAAGGCGGTGTGCGTTGCACTGCGTTTTTATTTTGCGCCTGTCGGCTCAGTGCATTCGACTTCAGCGTGCATTTTATGTAAGGGTCTGCTTCCTCCTGCATTTTCTAAGGGTTTGCTTCCCCAGGGTAACGGCCGGTGCTGTGGTGGGGATCGAACCCAGCACCTTCTGGTTATGAGCCGTGTCACTTAACCACTAGGCCACGCCGTCCCCTGAGTAAGGGGTATAATGTATATAGCAAAAGGTCAAAGTAGTTTTGTATAGTAGACACTGTTGTCAGGGATAATGTGTTAGATACTATGTTGTAGTAGCTCCTAAAGTTGGATTGCCTTCCCTAGCTATTAATCAGGTACTTGTTTCTGTTTCTAAGAATCGATGTCACTGTACTCCGGGCATACCCATAGGTGCTCAGTCTTTCTCTGCAAATGGCGTAAGGTATGGATGCTGATGGCGCCTGTAGCTCGCTGGTTGTACACTCTCCTGCTTCGTCCTCTTATGCACCATACGCCGCTCAAACCTCATTTAATGTCGGAACTTTGGAGCCTGTGGATTGCTGCTTCATCTATTGCAGTGTCCTCATCAAACAACGGTCACTTCTATCCATCACTAATGGGAGCTTGTGAAGCCATGATGTTAGCGCTTTCATTGCCTTAAACCCCAGCATGAGCCGGACAGTAGATCCATGTCAAACTCTGGAGGGTTGAGGCCTCAAGAGCTACTATCCACTCATAATTAAGCCATCCCTTCTGTACCTTCTGAAGTACGACTTGCGCGTCTGTCTCGATGACTGCCCTTGTTATAGAAGTCTCAGATATCTATTTCAGTGCTGAGATCACTGCTTCCGTCTCCATTCTCAAACTGGAGGTTGTTTGACATGTATCCTATACTGCACTCAGCAACGACCTGTCCTCTTATTCTAGCCGAGAAGCCCCAGCCTGATGTCCCACTGCGCAGCACTGATCCGTCAGTATATATGATGGCATCACTCTCCTGCTCAGTTATCAGCTGATTCACCTCGTGCTCTGCTCTCCTGTTGCTTCATTGTCTGCAGTCCTTGCCTAAGGTCATGATGACTCTGGTACTCTATCATTCTATCACCAGTGTGGACCCATTCTTCCAACTTCGCTGGGGTGACTAATCCGATTGTTTTCTCTGCCTGTGTCATCCATGACGCCACTCTCTTGATTCTTGGTCCCTTGCGATGTCTGAGATACTACTGTACAGAGGGTGCCACATGTCTGTGTTGACACACATATAGGCTTTGACTTGTGCCAGTTTATGTCTGGATGTCACCAATAACAATCCCAACTTGTACCGCATCATCACAATCAGGGTATCTGTATCTGTAGTGCAGCAAAGAACCAGTCGCATACTTTCAGTCTGGATGTGTTCCAACTTTTCACACTGTGTTCTTGATAGTGTGAGGATGCCTAGTCTGTAATCGATGACAGACAACACGACCTGACGAAATAGGATGAACAGGAGGCGTTGTTCCAAGTTAGCAGCAGCCACGGTCTTGAGTGCTCCTAGCCCTTGCTTACATCTTTGTACGATATGGTCAACATGGCAGTTATAGGAGAGACTGCGATCAAATGTGATGCCTGGGAGTTCAGCCTTTACAATGGAATTATTCAAAGAGCACCACATCATGCAGGCCTTGTTCGGATTGATCTTGGAGCTTGAGTCACCCCACCAATGTGAGATTTCTTGCAGGGTTCCTGGATGTCCTTGACCAACTCTTGCCTGTCTGAGCCAGTCCTGTACGTTAGGATGTCAACATTCACCCTGTCCTTGTGGATTGAATATTGGCCACTTTCACTGTGTAGATGTTGAACAGCACCGGTGAAAGCGGAGACCCTTGTGACAGTCCTGGACATATTTGCCTTGGTTCTGATGTCCACGATCCCACACATGGTGCAACTTCTTTCTATCCAGGGCAGCTGATATCCAAATAACCAGCCATGGGCTTAAATCACACTACTTCAGACATGTAATTGAAGTTCAAAAATTGACACGGTTGTATGCGTCTTCCAGGTCAAGT
Source organism: Ariolimax columbianus (assembly GCA_036924085.1). Classification (NCBI taxonomy): domain Eukaryota; kingdom Metazoa; phylum Mollusca; class Gastropoda; order Stylommatophora; family Arionidae; genus Ariolimax; species Ariolimax columbianus. Next base: position 171,143,862 of record JAVGWX010000001.1, read on the forward strand.
TCCACCGCGACTGTTTCTTACTTTGACTGAAAACCCTCATACACATCATATGCGAAAGTTCAAGCGTTACCCCCAGGTCTCCTTCGTTGTTCTATAGCTGCCCAGCTTATCGGGTAGGATGTGCTCTCGTTCTAAGTAGGCCATTATTTTCCTGGCCACTATCTTCTCAAGCAATTTGCCATATACATTCTGTATGGGGATTATTCTATAGCTGCTGAGAAGCAATGAGGTCCTTACCAGGTTTAGGCAGTGGGCACAGATAGCTATGAAGCCAGTCCTCAGGCACAGATGACTTCTTTATAGTGTGGTTAAACTCCTTCACCATATTTCTTATCTCTGTCTCATCCAACTGCTTGGTGTAGCAATACTGTACTCCATCAGGACCTGGGGTAGTGTTTTTGCTGGTACGTAGGCTATTTGCAACCTCCGCTTGGAGATAAGGTCTACATAAGCCTCTTCCCTGATGGCTGCGTCTAAAATGCCTTTCAGAATTTCCTGACAGATATCTCTGTCGCCTTTATCGGTCTGGGCAACATATTGACTGAAAAACCTCAGACACTCAGGGAAATTCCTGTAGTGTCTTTAATGTTGGGGATAAGCTGGCTTATAGTCTTTCCATTCATCTTTCGATGCATGTGCCAGAACTTCTGGAGGGTATTATCATTACCCACACCTGTAATGTTGGGGATAAGCTGGCTTATAGTCTTTCCATTCATCTTTCGATGCATGTGCCAGAACTTCTGGAGGGTATTATCATTACCCACACCTGTAATGTTGGGGATAAGCTGGCTTATAGTCTTTCCATTCATCTTTCGATGCATGTGCCAGAACTTCTGGAGGGTATTATCATTACCCACACCTGTAATGAACTCCTCCCATCTCTTGCTTTTAGACTTCCTAGATTAAAGCTTTAAAGGAATTGGTAGCTTTGCATTTTACCTCCTCCTCATTCAATGCATCGACAGTAGTACCAGATCTCTTTCTGGCTTTACGCTAATCCTTTATTGCCGGCTCCTTTTCTCTCTACGCCGTATCAACCACTTGATTCCACCAGGGTGGTTGGACAAATGGGTATCTAGTGGTCTTGCGTCCGATCGTCTGTCGCAGCAAGTTTACTACATTATCCTGTTCATACATGTATCTGAACACCTGTTTGGCTTTCTGGTGTGTTTTCCTCTGGGTATAAGTACGACACATGGCAGCGGTCACTCTCTTGTGCCCCTAATATGTCCCAGCGTGTGGAAGTAGCAACATCACTGGATATAAGTGACAGGTCGATAACCCTATCCTTATCCCCCTGGCTGAGATGCTAGTCTAGTTGACATCCGTCATTCACGACTGAGGTTTGTGTGGACTAATGCCTGGCTCGAGGCAACCGCTTGCCTATTTTCAGTGTCATTTCCCCACTCCTTTAACCTAGCATTAAAGTCACTTGTAATGAGGCACTTTTTACTCTGCGACTCTGACAAGTCTGGCTGAAACTTCCACTTTATGTCATCGAAGAGGTGATCTACGTGAGCGTATACGTTGTAGATTCGCTAGTCTTGGTGGTTGATTGTCACTACAATCCCTTGCAGCTCGGCATCCTCAATTTTACAGGTGCTAGTATCTATCCATGTATGGGGAAGTATTTGTTTCACATACATTGCCAGTCCCCACTTGCCGGGTCTGCATGGATTACTGTATCCTGGACACTTGATGGCAACATTCTCCTTCAAGCAAGTCTCCTGGATCAGGAAGATGTCGAAATCGTACAGCAATTTTTGGAGAATGACTTTGTGTTGGGTGGCGCTGTGGCAATTCCAGTAGCCTATATGGACATTATTTAAACCAAGTCTATCTGATTTTTTTCGACATTTTCTGTTTCCTGCTCTTTTCTTTCTCTCTCTCCTCTTGTCTCACCTTCCTCCTTCTGCATCCACCTTTCTCTGTGCCATTTGCTGAAGACATTGACATCAGAGCATGATCTCCGTAGCTCCCGTGATGACTCTTATGTGTGGTTTGTCATCAGAGTTTTCCTTCTCCTAGAAGAGTTTCCTGCAGGGTTGACTAGTCTCCTCTACTCAAAGTTTGTGGTCGGTTGTCTCCGCCATTTTTATTGCAGTATCACATTATTGTATGGGTAACAGTGAAATCTGACTAATCGTGTCTTCAAATTTATGGTCAGCTATGTAGCGAAATCACTGCACAATCAATGAAATCTTGCTAACCGATCACTTGGTACACACTGGATCTGTTATATTGTTACTTCATATACTACAAAATATTGGTATTAACTACCACCATCGGAGAAAATTCACTCCTTGTCGGGGTACAGGTGACGCTGAACCTAGACCACGTTTTGTCCTAATAAGTCAGTTTTGCAATACGATCACAACGATAATCCGTGAAAACTAACTAACCAATGATTTGCGAGGAACTAACTACACTGTCTTTATTTCACTACTGTTTACACCACAAAAGCTGATATTAATTACAAACAATGGCGAAACTGTCGGAGGAAATTTAATTTTTGTCCACCATTAAGGAGACGCTACTCCAAACCTCCAGGGGTACTTGTTTACATTTGGGTAGACTTGAGCACCACCCGAATGATTCTGGAGCAAAAAAGGGTAGGACTATTGGTTTCTTTGCTTGTAAGAGGTGGCTGAAGAAAGTTGTGCATGTGGTTTGCAACCTCACAGTGTAAAAACCATTGCTGTAAAACCACTTTGCAAATTATTGGAATAAGACTTTCCCAAACGCTGGGTAAGGCAGCTAAATGCAGTGTTGGACTTATGCTTCAACAAATGACTGAAATAATACTTTCCTAAATGCTAGGTACGGAGGCCAAATGCAATGTTGTTCCTAAGCTTCAACAAATGAAGCGACAGGAGGGAAAAACTTGAGCACGTTAAGACTAGGAAATGAACCATGTCCATGGTTACTGTCTGACTGCGTACGAAGAAGAAGAAGAACCATGTCCCTATGAACATAAGACAAGAACACTTGGCCGCTATAACGTATATTAATATTTAAAATTAAATGTCTGACAAAATTGTTTCAAATTATTAGAAAAATATTTGTGATAGATATAAAGTATATATTATACACTTGAGATAGTTTACTACTCAACTGTAGTTACTTTATGTTTATTTAAAACAAGGCAGTGAGGCAAGGAATTGGTCAGCTCAACTACTCACAAAAAGTGATGCCTTGTACAATCAAGTCTCTAACATTTCAATCCCATTGGCAGTGTCTGCTGCCGCACTACCTTGACCTTCTTACACTGTGTTTGAGAATACCTGTACAGCGTATCACTCTTGCAGTCACGCACATACATGCACATAGATCATCAGGAATGTCTTTTTAGGAATCACAACCCCAATATTGATTGATATTTGTTGTGACGACTGTTCCAATATTTATAATTTCTTAGGGTGTAGGATGGTGGCTTCAAAATTGAATTTTTAAAAAAAGAATATTACATCTCAGTTGAGGTATCAGTTATGCCTCTGGTATCAAAGAGAACTGATAATATATTATTTGTGGGGGGGGGGGGGGGGGGCTTAAAATGAAAACCTTAAAAGTGGGATAGAAGTGAGGAAAAACCCTGCCTTTGTATTGTGACTTGTTAATATGGTTGCTAAGGATGCCAAGAGTGTTCTGCACATGCCATCTAGGTGCAGACAAAACATGGTGTTATAATTGCAGTTAAAAGATGGTCGCCCCCACTATTGACATGCACCAAAGAGGAACCGCGTTCTGTTATCTGTTAATTTCAATCCCACTTTTAAGGTTTTCATTTTCTCAATCTCCCCCTTTACCCCTCACAATCTGAAGCAGACATAAATATTTGTTTTTTGGTATTTAAATAAAATCTGTATTTGCATGCTTATTGCTTTTTACCATTTCTACATTTGTCTAATTCCACAGTTTGCTATTGAAAAGAACTGAACATAGTGTGGGCTATGTACCTGACTGTAAGTGAACTTGTATGTGGCTATGTGTCTGAGTGAACTTGTATGTGTCTGAGTGAACTTGTATGTGGCTATGTGTCTGAGTGAACTTGTATGTGGCTATGTGTCTGAGTGAACTTGCATGTGGCTATGTGTCTGAGTGAACTTGTATGTGGCTATGTGTCTGAGTGAACTTGTATGTGTCTGAGTGAACTTGTATGTGGCTATGTGTCTGAGGGAACTTGTATGTGGCTATGTGTCTGAGTGAACTTGTATGTGGCTATGTGTCTGAGTGAACTTGCATGTGGCTATGTGTCTGAGTGAACTTGCATGTGGCTATGTGTCTGAGGGAACTTGCATGTGGCTATGTGTCTGAGTGAACTTGCATGTGGCTATGTGTCTGAGTGAACTTGCATGTGGCTATGTGTCTGAGTGAACATGTATGTGGACTATGTACCTCACTAAGTGAACTTGTATGTGTAATATGTGCCTGACTAAATCTCCATATTTGTACTTATAAATTGTGGTTCTCTGTGACACTTAAAAATATCTTTGAGATCAAGGTCATGAGCTGTAGCAGTCAGCGAACAAGATCTGTCAAGATCCTTCTGCACCTCTATGTGGTGATCTTGGATAACAGGGAAGACTGTCTAAGGAGAAGGCATCGAAGAGGGAAGACTAACCCAGTACTAAATAATGTCTGCTGAAGTCGGATGTGTCGGACCAAAAGGTGCAAATTTCGCAGTTGAGCTGTAAGCTACGACACAATGCATTCCATTCTCCGGACAACATACTGCTACTTGCAAAGCCCTTTTCAGGGCTTGGTAGTGGGAGATTGAGAATGATCGAAGAAGAACTATTTCTGGATAGATAACGTGCTATTTTGTAATCATATAATTCATAATGACAAAGTTTAAGTTGTTTGGGCCTAGTATTTCTGTGTCTCGTACGTTTTGTGTTTTTTTTTTTTGTTGTTGAAGTTGTTTCTGTTTTACTTTTTGTCTTCTCTTAGAGTATCAGATATACTGTTCAAAAAATAGAGACAAGTTTGAGCTGGGTTACATTGTGTAAGTAATTTATATTCTTATTCCATCCCACAGATATTGGCTTTGAAGTGCCAGATGTTTTCTTAGTTGGCTATGCTCTTGATTTCAATGAATACTTCAGAGATCTAAGTGTAAGTATTGCAAATATAAAATACTATTTTGAACTTTATATTTTGACTAAAGCAATGACTGTTTTTTATTTGGTGACATCTGGCATATTTTACGTTTGAATGATAGTATAGTTACCTTTTCATCTGAAGAGACAACAGTGAACTGGTTGTCAGAACGTTTCTGGTTTCAATTTGTAAATATTTTAAGAAAAACAATTTTCTTTTCATTGAGATAGACTACAAGTTGAACACAGGATAGTCACCAAACACAATGAGACGTTAACATAGTCACCAAACACAATGAGACGTTAACGTAGTAACCAAACACAGTGAGAAGTTAACATAGTCACCAAATACAGTGAGAAGTTAACATAGTCACCAAACATGGTGAGAAGTTAACATAGTCACCAAATACAGTGAGAAGTTAACATAGTCACCAAACATGGTGAGAAGTTAACATAGTCACCATATACAGTGAGAAGTTAACATAGTCACCAAACATGGTGAGAAGTTAACATAGTCACCAAATACAGTGAGAAGTTAACATAGTCACCAAACATGGTGAGAAGTTAACATAGTCACCAAATACAGTGAGAAGTTAACATAGTCACCAAGTATGGTGAGAAATTAACATAGTCACCAAATACAGTGAGAAGTTAACATAGTCACCAAGCATGGTGAGAAATTAACATAGTCACCAAATACAGTGAGAAGTTAACATAGTCACCAAACATGGTGAGAAGTTAACATAGTCACCAAATACAGTGAGAAGTTAACATAGTCACCAAACATGGTGAGAAGTTAACATAGTCACCAAATACAGTGAGAAGTTAACATAGTCACCAAACATGGTGAGAAGTTAACATAGTCACCATATACAGTGAGAAGTTAACATAGTCACCAAACATGGTGAGAAGTTAACATAGTCACCAAATACAGTGAGAAGTTAACATAGTCACCAAACATGGTGAGAAGTTAACATAGTCACCAAATACAGTGAGAAGTTAACATAGTCACCAAGTATGGTGAGAAATTAACATAGTCACCAAATACAGTGAGAAGTTAACATAGTCACCAAGCATGGTGAGAAATTAACATAAATAACAATATTGTACAATTAACCTTTACTATACTCAATAAACAAATTAGGCAATTCCCCCAGGCACTGAATTATTTTTCAGCGCTTCACGTTTTCCTTGTTCATTTAGAGAGCCTGTATCTTTTTTATTTGATTTTCTATAGATTTGATTTATTTGTGTGTACAGACATAAATGAATAAAGAGATTGTTGGTGTGTGTGTGTGTGTTAGTTTCTGAGATATAAGAAGGTCAAAATGAAAAACAGCACAAACATTTAGACTTGCCCACTTTCAGCGTCCCTTACTTACAAAAAAAAAATTCCATATTATCAATGTTTACAAATGACTGTATCTTGTCAGTTTCTACTATAAACGTAATTGTTGTATCTACCTCAAAAAAATCAGTTGCAAAAACTTAATTTCCCCATTCTCAATAATGGGTGTATTTTCAAATTCAAGTGAAAAACAAGAAATAATTTCCAAAAGTATAAAATTGCTATTGTTTTTAAACCGAACGAGGCGGAAGTCGAACTCTCTGCAATCAAATGAGCAGTAAGTAAAGTAAAGTAACCCATAGCATTACTGCCGTAGGGGTGTGAGGTGTTAGCGACCTCACATTTCAAAGACACTGCTATGTGAGGGCGGTAGCCATCTCCTCTCCCTCACCGCTTTTACTTCCTGGACTGAACCGGTACCCATTTAAGGCTGGGTAGACCCGGGAGCCATTGCGTTTTGAAAAAACATTTCCACCTCAACTGGGGAATGAACCCAGGACCACTCAGATGCGAAGACAGTGCTAACCACTGCGCTACGCGACTCCCAAGCAGTATGTTCAGATAAATTTCTACGTAGCCGGTTTGATTATATATGATTTTACCAGTGATCTAAAGGGTAGCTAAACACGTCAGAAAGTTCAAATATTTATTCATTAAAATTATTGACTTGAATGTATAGTATGCAGATATGGATATGTAATAGCTTCCTTGGTTTATTTCAGCATATTTGTGTAATCAATGAACTTGGCAAGAAGAAGTATTCAATTCCAACCAAGTGACAGAGTGGGGCACTTATTGTTAATGTAATTAATTCTTTCCCTCTTTACACATGAAACTGTGAACAAAGGTAACATACACCAACTAACATGATATACTGCACAAGAGAAACCAGCTTATATTCAAACCTTATATTTGTGGCTTTTTACCTATTCTGACTTTTGTTGGCACATTTACTTACCCATAAATAAATATTAACAGTTTAGTGCAACAAGATCGCAATGTGATTCTTTGCAGTATTCATTATGAGTACATCTTGTCATATCAGATGTCCAAGATAACATGTCAGGCTCATATTGTGTGATTTATGCAAGTATCCAAAGAACAAACATATACTCTTTACTGTCAAACCTAATTTACTCATGTTTGTCTTTATATCAAAGAGAAGAACAATTACTTCTAAATGGTGTTTGTTTTTTTTCCTTTTTTAAATATTGAATAAAACTTAACTAATTGAACAAAATTTGTAATTATTAGATTTGTAATACTAGAATGAATGGGAAAATATCTCATAGAGCCAACATCATTGCACCTGGCTGCTCCCATATGTGCTCAGTCCCTCTCATTTCTGAAAGTGGCAGACACAGAACTTGAACAGTTATTATGGCCAATCATAATGTTCCCCCTACTTTGTCGGGTATCATATTTAATTTTAGGTCAACTTAGAGAAGCTGTCATACCATGAAAAAACAACAGTGATCCAAGTATCAAATTACTGAGCCCGCCATCATTTCAGCCTGATATGTTGGGTTTGTAAGTCATAGCAGCTTAATTTTTTGTGTTTCTTCTCAAATTATTGTGTATCCCTTCAACAGATTTTATTCTTTCAGTTCTGCCAGTCACTATTAGAATTAAATTCAATATCCTTGTCTGATTTAAATGTATTATCATTGACCTAATCAAATACTAAGTCGTTGCTGTGCTCCAAAAGTACAAATTCCACCATCAGGAGGGACATAGTTTTATAAATTGACATTAAACATACAAGCGGTGCTGATAGTAAGTGGGGATTTGTATTGTTATGGAAATCGCCTGATAACATTATAGGACAATCTTTGTTTTGGGATCCCCATGGTAAGAGAAATAAATGATAACTCCAATGCACAATAATACCTTAGCTTGGAACAGTTAATGAAAAGATAATGAAGGCATGAGAACTGGAATGGTACTTGTTGATGACCTGTTCTCTGCAAGAAGCTGAAAGGTGTTGATTGATTGATAAGTATCCAATAATTTTACACCATTTCAAGTAATGTTATTAAATGATTGCTATACCATATCAATCCATGTTAGCATATGACCTCTGCACCCCATGGTAGATCAGGAGTAATTAAGTCAAGTAAATATTTGAGACCTGTACGTCCCATGGTTGGTAGGTCAGGAGTAACCAAGTCAAGTAAATATTGTAAAACTAAACCCCATATGGTAGATCAGGAGTAACTACTAAGTCAAACGATGGCTGTTTATTCTATCATAGCTTGTCTGCTTTTAACTAGATGTATATTTTCAGTTATGACTTTGTATTTGACAAAGTTCATTGTAAGACTGTCATACAACTTTACTTTAAAGCTTCTGCTTACAAGCAAAGTTAAGCACTAGTATATTCAGATTTCTTTTGCTGTTGATATTTTGTACATCTTCATATCTTTTAGCTGTTGTACACTAATTTACTCACAATTGTGTTTTTTTTTAAACTGTTTTCACCTGACATTTATATAATTTGTTAGGTAAACCTCATTGTTTACAAACGTTCTGCCATTGTTGATGTTTTTAAATGTTGATATACAGATGCAAATAAGCATTCAATGTCAATCTGTTGCATATTTTGTTTGTTTCTACTTTTAACGGTCATATTTATTTACTTCAAAACATTGTGGGCATAATTCATCAATACTCAACATTTGAGCTGACTGATGGTTAAGATATTAATGGTGTCTTCAGTTCTTGTTTACAAGGGAATATCAAATATATACAATGCAGTCCTGAATTGATTGATAGTCCAATAGATTACTGACTTACTGTCAGTGTCCGGGACACAAAGTCAAACATATGAAAAATGTTCAGTCACGTCGGTTGCCTTGTCTTTCCCTTCAATGTGTCAGGTTATCAATAATGCAAGTTTCCAGAAAGTTTTGGCAAATCATCAGGTGGGTGGGTCTTGTGTTGCTCCTCAGTCGCATGTCTCATCATCCAAATATCCCTTCTTGCATCATGATGCACCAGTTAAGTATATTTAGTGTTATCTGTGTTTCTTATGGCAAGTGGTGTCCAGGTAGCATATTCCTTCCAAAAGCTCAATCCTGGGAGCCTACGATATATTTCATTGCAGCGTTTTCCAGGACTAGGTCAGCAACTTTCTGTGGTTTATAGTGTCATATACTGCACTTAGATCTATAAACATCACTCCTGTCCTCGATTAGTTGTCAACGTTAAGGATTTGGTTGCATCATGATCTGATATATGAAACTGCAATCTGTGAACCAGTCATTCCTTTCATTAAAACCCCAAAGTACCAAATTAAGTCTAAATGGCAAATTCCTGCAGCCAAACGACAACCCAACCTATCTGGGAGTCACATTTGATCGGCGCATGACATGGAAAAGTCAGATTGAGAGAAACCGAATGAAAGCCAGAGAAAGAATGGCAATCATGAGGAAACTTGCTGGCACAAGCTGGGGAGCAGACGAAGGCATACTAAAGAAACTGTACACTGGAAGAGGGAGACCAGTTCTCGAGAATGGCATTGCGGCATGGACAACAGCAGCGAAGGCGAACTTCGATAAAGTTAGCAAACTTCAAAACCAAGCCATGAGAATTATAACAGGTGGCATGAAGTCAACGCCAATTGTAGAACTTGAAAAGATTACAAAACTGCAATCCATGACCGATAGAAGAGACTGCAGAGCCCAGCTACAGTCAGAGAAACTCTGAAGACTGACCGACCATCCAATGCACCAGAGACTAAACAATTTGGGAAATGGGAAACTAAAGCGGAGAAACTTTGCAGAAATAGCCAAAGCAAAGATGCACGAAGATCCCATAAACGCACTAACAACACCAAAACCCATCACTACTGTACGAAAACCTACCTGGAGGCAGGATATATTTCCAGAGGTGGTAGAAAATATACCAGGTATTGCAAACAAAAACTGCCAGACTGAAAAAGAAAGGAGAGATACTACCCTAAGCTTCTTAACGAAAAGCTACCCAAGCATGGACTGGACCCATGCATACACCGACGGTTCTGTAACAAATACTACACAGAACGGAGGGGCAGGAGCATTCCTGAACCTACCAAATGGCAGACAAATAACACTGTCATTCGCTACTGGTAAGTACACAAGCAATTTCAGGGCAGAGGCACTGAGGGCGGCAGTGGAAGAAATGGTGACACACAGTGAAAATGAAAGCCATATAGTCCTGCTGACAGATGCTCTCGCCGTAGTCACAGCGCTAAAAAGCCAGAAAAATACTGAGCTTAATGACTTAAGAGCAGCACTCTGCAAACTGTGCCAGCAGTCCGCACCAAAAAGGGTAGTGGTACAGTGGGTCCCATCACACTGCAACATCCAAGGCAACGAGGAGGCAGACAGACTGGCAAAAGAAGGTGCAAGACTACCACAAACAGATACTAGTATGACGTACGAAGAGTCAAAACGGCTTATCAAAGCCAGATACATGACCAAATGGGAAACCGAACATACTGGTTACACCAAAAACGATGCCTATTACCAGTTGAACCGAAGAGAGCAGGTCGTCGTCTTCAGACTTCGCACTGGCCACAATAGACTGAGGTACCACCTATTCAACAAATTGAAGATAGGGTGTACCGACGAATGCCCGTGCGGTACTGGTAAAATGACCGCTGAACATCTGCTGCAGAACTGCCCGACATACGAGGATCAGAGAGAGCAGATGTGGCCATCACCAGTGGAACTGCAAGACAAGCTCTATGGCAGTGGCGACAGCCTCAGGATGACCGCCGCTTTTTTCGAAAAAATAATGGTTACTGTCTGACTGCGTACGCAGAAGAAGAAGAAGAAGAAGAACCAGTCATTCTGAGACTAACAATTTTTAAATAAAAAGTCAGAAGTTGAAATTGCATCCTTAATGGATGCACCAAAAGTGTGTATTATCAAAGATCTAACCAGATCATCACCATACATATCTTATATCTTTCAACATCTTCTGACAGGTACTGGGTATCTACGAGGTGCAGTGATATCATTTGTGATAAATGGGATTCTTACATATAAATTCTGTCACGAGACAAAACAGTGAAACCAGTAGCAACCTGATCATATTTAAACTATCACTGAGTCAGTTAACATTTCTTTTTTGATGACTCTGATAATAGCTTCAGGATAAAGTGTAACATGTAAGAATAGTGTTACATCTTGTCTTTATAACTAGTGTAACAGCTTGTCTCTCATTAGGTTTATTATATATTTTCAGAATAAAATATGCACAAGTCAGATATAAGGATGACACAGTAAAAATGAACACAGTTAGGGAAATGTTTAGATGTAATTTTAAAACACTTTCATGTATAAATGGTAGTTGTTGTTAAACTCTTTTGTGCGGCCTGAAAAGGACTTTGGCTGGTTGTCGTAGCTTTCCTCACATCCAGAGTGTGCTGATAAAGCTGGACCAGGAGATTGTGCTATGCTTGGCTTCATCTGCGTGTCGCTCACTACTATACGGAGATCACATTGATCCCTCACCTTGTAAGCCAGGCTGCCATGAAAACAGCCCATTTCCAGAAAGGACCATGAGGAAGCCAAGGTGAGGGTCTTGGCCAGTATGTCTTGCCTGACCCTGACTAACATGTCAGATCAGTATGTTTTGTCTGACCAGACATTATTCTTCCTTCCCAGAAATGGTAGTAAGATCTCGATGCAACATTGAACGTATTGGATTTATATGTGTTTATGTTTTTTTGTGTTAATGAGACCCCCCCCCCCCCCCCCCCCCCCATTTGTTATCAACTTTGTTGTTGAAATATCAGCCGTTTGTTGCCACAATATCTGAATGTAAAACTGTTCCAATAAAATGTGTGGTTTTAGAGCTTTATCACATCTAACCAATGATTTCTCACATTTGTGAGCATTTATCGTTTCTATCAGTACTGGCTACATGTATATGTTTTGTTCCTTATGGATATAGAACTGCAACAGAAACTCCCCACATATTCCTATGTCAGGCCATATCATTTCCATAACACTTATTTTTTTAGTGTTATTGCATTAGTTTTTGTACAGTCATTTTCAATACCTTCTTGCCATCATTATTATTGTTATCTTGTTTCGCATTCAGAAATATGTTGTCAAATTTTTATTTAGTACTCACACTTATCAACCGTTGCTTCAGTTTTGTTTTTTAATTATGAATTTCCATTGAGTAAATTTTGTATAATTACTAATTGTTTCCATATTATTTACTTTCATTAAGGTAATTTGAAAATGTGTATTGTGACATACCCCATCAATGGGGAAAAGTCAAATGACAGTATGATGCTGGCAATGCAGCATTATGACATAACAAATTAGCATAATCAATGAGCCTGTTTGACTTGTGATTGGTTGAATATCAGTAACATTAAAGTACAGCGATATAAATAAGGCAACTAAGAACAAAAGTTGAATGAAAGATAGGAAATGGGAGAAAATAAATTGAATTTAAAAGACTTGCATAAAATGATACACCCAGCAGAGAGTAATAACACATCAGCAGTTGAGCAAGCCAAGACAACATCAGCTTCTAGTAATGTTGTTCATTTACTCTTAAATGTTTTCTTAACATCATTTGACTTTGGTTTAATTTCTTGTCTTGCGTATATTCATGTCAGCTTTAGTTTTAATTGAAATGTTTGAGTAAAAAAATAAAAATCTGCCATCTCGGTAGTAGTACTTGCTGGTTAAATTGATTTTGTAAAAAACACATTTTAGACAGGAGCTGAGGTAGTGCAGTGGTTAGTGTACTGGCTTGCCAGTCAAGCGATCTGGGCTTGGTACACGGTTTTTCTGACAGCAAAACGGCTCCTGCTATCAACCCAACCTAACAAATTGGACACCAGAATAATCTGGCAAAGTAAAGATGACTGGTGTGATGTTGACCACATCACAAGTGTGCCGTTGGGTCAAGAAAGATCTGGGCCTAATACCATATTCCAAATATGCCACCCTGTCCGAATCTGTACTGTTTACATTTTAGACTGGAAATATCTAATAGAACAGTAACAACATGACGCCATCATGATTTGAGATTGCCTATGCTAAACGGTCATGTTGAATAATAAAACATATTCAATTGATATCACTGTTAGTGTGTAAAGAAAAAATGAGTGGCCAAAAAATATGAGCTATTCATTTTTGAACCTTTTAAATTGAGAAATTATCCCTGTTACTTTCACTTTAATTGAATGTACTTCCACTGTATCGTGTTTAACAGTGTTGTTGTTGGTGTGCCTTTGTAAAGTTAATATTCATACATTCTTCCTTGCTCTTTAGCCGCATGTGGAACATAGACATTTGATCATGTCTTTCCAGACGATCCTGTTCTAAATATAGGTTACAGTTCTTTAATTCCCAAGGCTGTGATACCTTCAGGCATGTGTCCCCAGACTTTCTTCTAAATGCAGGTTTCAGTTCTTTCATTATCCACGCTATCATTTTCATCTATCTACAACTCCAGATTCTCCTCTACATGTATTTTGTAATCCACTACTCCTTCTTTCTATCACTTATGGGAATTCTAGTACAATCTTTATTCATTTTTTGGTTCTACAACTCTTAATGCCATAATGAAACTAATCTGTGACTGTCCAGAAGAAAGAATATTATTAATTTTTTTAAAACATCTACGGAATTGTGAAAACAGATGGCTTCAAAGATGATGACTGCAAGAAACACATAATATTGTGTATGAGAGACATACAATTCTCCTTGCACTGTTTTTACTGGAGGAAAGGTACATCACATAGACAATATGAATGTAAGTCAAGTCATCCCATAACCGGTGAGGTCGTTGGGGTACACATGAAGACAACCCCACACACCCCTCTCTGTCAACGGCCACTGTCTGTGCCTATCTCTGGTCTGAGATTGGTCCATTTTATAATGTTGTCCTCCCATCTTTTTTTGGGACGACTAGTAAATGGTGTGGAAAAACCCATCCATTAGAAATTGATTCGCTTAGAAAAGAATAACTAAATACTCGTATGGTGCATGTGAAGAGTAAATGGTTCGGTACAATAAAATCTGCTGAAGACGGATGTGTCAGACCGAAAGGTGCAAATATCGCAGTCATACTGTAAACTAGCGACACATCGCATTCAGTTCTCTGGACTACATCCTGCTACTTGCAAAGTCCTGTTCAGGTCTTGGTAGCGGGGGATTGAGAACGAACACAGAAGTACAATCAAAATGGCACACTTTTTATTCAGGTCACATTTGACTAATTGAGAAATTGTTAAGGCAGACTTTGATTTGCTCCAACTATTACCAATGATGGGAGTGGGTTCAAATTCAACCTATTTGTGTGCACCTTATTTCATGCTGGGACAAAAATGCTTGATGTTTTCATTGTATCATTTTGATTCTCTCTGACTATAACTTGGAGATAAACTCATACATATCCATTTTTTGTTTTTCTATTTCTGTTTAAAGTTAGTTGGCCATCACAAAAGAAGATGGGAACATCATCAGATGGTTTATTTTGTCTTGATTGTGTAACTTACACTGTATTTGGATTATAGTGAGGAAGTAAATGCGCTGATCATCAACCTCATTCTCTTGGACCAGACAATACTAGTTGAGACAACTGGAGGTAACTGCAGACAATAGCACGATCACACCAAGAAAAAAACATATTTCTGCCAAACTGGACATGACATGATTCGAACCCGGTGCATTGGTATTGTGAAACAAATGTTTCGCCATTAGGTCACGACATATTTGTTACTAACTTTTGAGCTTTATTTTGTTGAATGTGTCAGATTCTAGTAGACAGACTGTGGAATCTTTTTTGCTTGAATGTGTCAGATCTGGTAGACAATGGTATCTTTTTTATTGAATGTGTCAGATTCTAGTGGACAGACTATGATACTCAGCCAATACCTCACACCATCATAAAAGCTGCCATATGTTAGATGCATTGCGTATATTAGATTTTATTTTCCGTTTTACTAAAGAAATAAATGATTACAGACCTGGATATTGTAACTTCTTGGTATATGAGAGTGATAGAATGGAAGATGAACATCATGTGACATATGTTACGGGTACATTCATCATAGGAAACAAGTCTGTTACTGGTGGTAAGGATAAGAGGAAATTAAAACCAGTAAAGGGATTAAGTCTCTGAAACAAAACAACTATGGGATGACATATTATCAATATAAACAACAAAATTCAGATATTTTGTAACTACTGTAGCAGACGGCAGAAATAAAGAATAGAATGGCACTTATAAGAAGTCCAGCAATGAAAATTAGTCTGATTGTGTTCACTGCGTCATAGACCTTTTGTACAGAAGTCATCTAAGTATGAAGAACCAATATTTCTTTATGGGTGTGAGTTATGGACAATGATTAAACAGACGGAAAAATCCTTTGCCACCACAGAGAGAAGCGAGAACTAAATAAATATGGCGCTGGAGACCTTACATCACATGGGTAGTTGGGTTGTCTCTGAGTCTCAACATTTATGTTCCGCTAAGCCATGTGAGCACCTTGTGTGATGGTTGTGCGTTGGTTGGATCAGTCCTGTGCAAGTGTCCTCCATGAGATGAAGCAATAAAAAAAATTAAAAAAACGGTATTGCTCTGTCCAGAGACACTGATTAGAGTGTTCTATACTCCTTACTGACCACATGTCTTTTCTGGACAGACTTCTCGGACATACAAGCAACATGCACAGCCCATCTGGATTGGGCTCTCTGCACCAGCATATAGATGCTCTAGAATTTTGTCATGTTGAGAGCGTAAGAGTTGGCTACTTGATCCTTTCAGTGATCCGAGACAGCTTACACGGAAACGTTTGTCTCCTTACATTTCTGCTACAAACCGTCCATGTTTCACCTACGTGTAGAGAGGGGTGGTTAGCACTACAGCATGATAGACTTTCATATTAATGGCAGCACTTGCCTTGGCAATCTAGTTTTAGACCTCGAAATTTGCTTCTCTGGTGAGGGTACTGTTTAGGTAGGTAAAGTATTCAACACCTTGGAGATGTTGTCCCTGTGCAGTAAAGTTTGGTTCGTGGTAAGGTTTCCCGTGACTTTTCTCCACCATTAATTCCGTTTTGTTCGTGTTGACTATTAGCACCAAAATGAGGGCATGCAGCTGAACACTCGTTCATGGGACGCAATCGTCATCAGAGAGATCTGTGGGGGAATGTATCGTTCACCTTAGTAAGGAAATCGTTTTATGTTAGTCTACTAGATAATTAATTCTCTCATCTGCTCTGTGGGCAATAATGATGAATAATGAAGATATATAATAGTGACATTGTGAGAGTTATCAGCAATCTGTATGATAAGCAGCGTAGTCTTTGTGAATGGATGCATGGTTCCGCACATCCGTCAGTGTAAGACAAGGATGTATACTCTTCCTGACACTCTTCAATATATTCCTAGAAAGAATTTTTGAGTGATGCACTTGAAGATCATGTTGGCACCGTAAGGATAGGGGATAGAACAATTACCAACTTACGCTTTGCAGATAACATTGGCGGGGACGGAGACAAAACTTTGAGAATTGATCTGAAGACTGGATGTAACAGCGCAAGGTTGTGGCGTGGAGATAAACGCAGAAAAGACCAAGTTAATAACCAAAAATACTGAAGGAATCAACGCAATGGATAGGATGTTGAAACAGTGAACCGTTTCAAATATCTGTGCTCAACAATTAGTGATGAGGGATCAAAACCAGAGGTCCTGGTCAGAATAGCACAAACAACAGCAGCACTTGCACGATTGAAACATAAATGGAAAGATAGACTCTCCCTCGCCATAAAGGTCAGACTAATGCACTCACTGGTTCTTTCTAAATTTGTATACACCTACTAAAATATGGACTATTACAGCAGACCTCCAGAGAAGAATCCAGGCCATGGAGATGAGATGTTTTAGAAGACCACTAAATATCACCTACAAAGACCCTATCACAAGTGATGAAGTACGACTTGGAATTGAGAATGCAAGTGGACTTACGACGACCTCCTCACAATGATCAAAAGGCAAAAGCTGACTTGGTATGGTCACGTCTCGAGGTGCAATGGACTTGCAAATAGCATACTACAGGACACAGTACAGGACAAGCGAAGTCCAGGACGTCGAATAAATGAATGGACTAACCTACGACCCAATGAGGCACAAAAAGCAACCGCAGACAGAGATGGATGGCGCAGGATTGTGGAGGTGTCAGCAGGGGTGCCCCCAACTATCTCAAGAGGTCACGGGATGAACTAACTGAACTGGTCTGCTCTTTGATTTCGCTTTCAGACTTTGTCTTTGTTCAAGGCAGAGAAGAGAAGTACATGGCTAATTACCCAGTCATTTCATTTGGATGGAATACCGCTTCCAATTAATGGTGCAAGTTAAGATAAAGGATTTACCGTTTGTCCAGTAAAGGAGCAATACTTTGACTCGCAGTATTGAAAGAAATAGGGTAGGTTGGGGCGAAGATGCATAAGTTGGGAACAAATTTACTGGCTCATTTTGTTTGTTAATCTATAAGTTGCGTTGGTAGCACTAGTGTCTACGTCAGCAAACAATGTTTGCTTGTTTCTACGATTGTTCAATTATAAGGTCAGGTACGGGTAGTTCGATAACAGACCCTGCTGTCGGGGATAAAGTGTTAGTGGCTTCATTGTACAAGGTCACAGCTTGAGGTGGGATGATGTTCCCTTCCTCATCGCTTTTCCTTTCATAACAGCAAACCAAGTATTAATTTACAGCTGGGTTGACTGGAGCATGCCAGTAAAGAGAGTTGAATCCCATACCTATACCGTAACAAAGATGTTTTCACAATGCTTCATCTAGTTTTTGTGAAAGCTTTTCTTACAACTTCTCACTGTGTGTCTGCTGTTGTCTCCACAAATATTGTTGCAATTTTTGCTCTTGAATACGTGTCATATTACGAGTGACAGTCATTAAGTTTTAGAAATGTTATTATAAAGTGCAAGCAAGTATGTACAACGGAAATTCTTATTTCTGGGCACAAAAATGGCTCTTTAGCAATACTTCATGTAGGGGTTGTGACAATCGAGTAGTATGCGCAATATAGCTTACACAATGACCACCCCACTGTCGACTTGCACCGTGGAAGAACAACGAGGCATTATTGGTTTGTTTTTGTGACCAGAGGATGTGAAACCTTCTGAAATGTACAGAGTAATGAAGGTTCAATATGGAGATGATCGCTTGATTCAGAGGAAAGTCTATAAATGGGTAAAACGATTTTAAAACAGAAGACAAAACATCATTGATGTACCGTGGCGTGGGACACCAGCACAGGGAACCTGCAGATCAACCAGCTAGTCCGTCACAACAGACCAGTCACTATTGATGAAATAGCTGTAGATTTCAGTGGGAGCCGCGGCGATACGTACAAAAAATGTCCACGATGGCCTCGGTTATAGTAAAGTGTGTAGCAAACGGGTTCCATGGCAGGTTGGCGAAATAATGGAAACTGCAAAATTGGTTAAAGGTCACACTAAAAGACTTTTCTAAAGGGTATCTACAAACTAGTGGACAAAGCGTGTTGCCAGGCACTGGGACTATGTCAACAAATACGACACACACCAAGTATCTGTTTCGCACTCTTGTAAAAATGTTATTAATAAAATTGCTGTCGATTAATGATTGTCTCTCGTATTACCTTTAGTATCCACGGGGAAGAACAACGAGGCATTATTGGACGGTTATCATGGCCTAGAGCCTCCCTCTTCAATCCCACTGTACTCCCTGCGATGGGCTACGGTGCTGAGACGTGGGCACTAACAAAATCACTAGAGGACAAATTGAGAGTGCCCCAGGCCTCCCTTGAGAGACGCTTGGTCGGAATCACTCTCCGGAACCAACGCATGCAAGGTCTCCACAATTCTGACATGAGACAATTGTCCTCGGTAAATGATGCGGTAATCCACGCAGACAAGGCAAAACATATATGGGCAGGTCCCATGTTGCGACGAAACATGGTCAATGGAGCACAGCGACAGCAGTCTGGTACCCACGAGGTTAGAAGAGACAGTGGGGAAGATCTCCAATGCGTTGGTCAGACTCCCTTGCTGTACGCTGCAACTTCCAAGATGCCTCTAGAGGAGCACTTACCACGCGGAGGAACGGGTCATCAAGATCTGTGTAGGGTTTACTTTGCTGTTTGGTGGGAATTGTCGATCTTTGTAGACACTGATTTGGAGTAAACATTCATACAATTAATGGGAGGCACTTCCGCTACAGTGTAGCTATCTGATCTGTAAATGGCATATTTCATCGAAATCCTGACTGATCGTTTCTCAGCTATTTGTCCAGGGCCTAGTTTAATATCTCGAGTATAATTTTGATCAATATTTTGCCAAGGCGTTTATGTTAGCGTTATTTCCTTTATATGGTAACACTGTTATAGATATTCTTTCTTTCGAAACTTGATTACATAACCTTCCTTCCAGTCTCCTGGTATTTCTTCACTTTCCTAAGCAGTTTGTATAATATCTCTGTTGACGTATCAATCTCTGTTTCCATTGCTTCTGTAGAGGTACAATCTGTGACAGTGGTTTTACAATCGCTCAATGACGTTATGTTTTTCTTAATGTCATCTTTGTTTGGTTCCTCACAGTTAACTTACCGTTCCCTTTCTGTCGACAATGTCTGGTGAATCTTGTGAAGCTGGTCTATTAGAACATTCTTTGAAATGCTTTGCCCATCTGTTAATTTGTGGGGCTAATCAAATTTTCTCAAAGGAAATAAATCAAGTTCACTTATATTTTGCTGTTATTTTCTTTGTTGGTTTATATGTATTTCATATCTCCTTTTTCTGAAGCGTCCTCGCTTGTCAACATCAATATATTTTCTCTTCTTACTTCTGTTGCTCTTTGACTTATTTGTTCGTTCCAGTGTATATTTCCTGAGCCTTTCTTGTTTTGCTTTTGTTCATATGTCTTTTTTATTTTTCTTTCCTTTATCTTTGTTGTTGTCCGTGCTGTGTATTGGCGTTTTATTTTCTCCAGTACTTCTCCAAAAACTTTGTTTCATATAGTTGCTGCAATCTGAACAGGACGATGAGGCTAGTCTTCATCAATAATTTTTGTTGTAAAGACAATTGCATCCTAAGACTGGCTTGCATCCCGCAACAACATTCACGATGCCACAGATGGGCGACTCATCCACTGGTCCGTCGTGGCCCATGACAGAGACCGCTGGAAGAGAAGTTGAAACCCGCAACGGAGTAGCCGCCGCTGAAGAACGGGCCTTCCATTAATCCAGTTAAGATAATTTATCGATCAATATATGCACCGCTTTACGCCAAAAGAATACGTTCATCGTAAACGGGAAGCAATTCTTTATTAATATCCTTTCCACAAAGCTCTCTTGCTAAAGAAAACAAATATTTACAAGATCATTCTTGTCTTTGACTATACGTGCGTGCGATACCTAGCGTCTGATACCTACTGTATTATGAAAAAGCAAGATGTTGCTGTCACCTTTTGGCACCGTTAGAAACACCCAAACTACATCTTTCAGCTATCTAGTATCAGTTTGTGATCTGCTTGTTACAGGATACTTCCAAAAATAGCGAAACTTCTTTCTTTTCAGTACATTTCTTGGGCACCGCGAGCACTTAAAAAACACACCAGCCATACAACAGACATCCCTATCTTGATAATTCCAGATAATAATGTATTGCAGGTTTCTCTCCAATCGCTGCAGTTGCTAAAAACAACCTTCATATGCTAAGTCTACCAGCACATTTAGCGATCTAACGCAACCGTCAGACCGTAATTATTGTAATCCTCTCAAGACCTATCTACTATATCATGATAATTTATAGGACAACTTCTAACCCTAGCCAAGATGCAACACAGAGTACAGCGTAACTTAACCGAGTATCGCTGGGGGGTGGGGGGGGGGGGGGGGGGGGAATAAACCACACATGGATTAATTAAGACGGATTCGAGTTTTTCCACGTGACAATATTTTTTAACCTGTGAATATCTGTTTACAAATTAGTCAAAATGAAGAGAGTATCAGTTGGACACAGCTGGTGAACGGAATATGAGTTGGACACAGCTGATGAACGGAGTATGGCTTGGCGTGGCTTCGTTCGTTCTCAATCTCCCGCTACCAAACCCTAAAAGGGCTTAAGTAGCAGAATGTAGTCCAGAAAATAGAATGCGTTGTGTCGTAGTTTACTGCGATAGTATGTTGTATAGCTTGAACGGAATATGAGTTGGATACAGTTAGTGAGCGGAGTATGAGTTGGATACAGTTAATGAGCGGAGTATGAGTTGGATACAGTTAATGAGCGGAGTATGAGTTGGATACAGTTAATGAGCGGAGTATGAGTTGGATACAGTTAATGGGCGGAGTATGAGTTGGATACAGTTAATGAGCGGAGTATGAGTTGGATACAGTTGATGATGATGATCGTGACCTGCACGTAATGTTTTGATTTCTTCTTCGTTCGTTCTCAAACTTCTGCTATCGGTACTAAAACCTGAAAAGGGATTTGCAAGTAGCAGGATGTAGTCCGGAGAACGGAATGCGTTGTGTAGTAGTTTACAGCATGACTGCGATATTTGCACTTTTCGGTTCGACACATCCAACTTCAGCAGGCATTTCTGCGTACCGGGTAGCCTTCCCTCTTTGATCCTTCTCCTTCGCCAGTCTACCCTGTTGCAGCCTGTTATCCGGGATCACCGTGGAGAGGTGGAGAAGGGTCTTGGCAGATCTGGGTCGCGGCACTGACTCTAGTTGTCAGCTATGGGTCACGGCATTGAGTTGTCAGCTATGGGTCGCGGCACTGACTCTAGTTGTCAGCTATGGGTCGCGGCACTGACTCTAGTTGTCAGCTATGGGTCGCGGCACTGACTCTAGTTGTCAGCTATGGGTCGCTGACCGCTGTAGCTCACTCATGCACAGCTCAGCATCTTGATCGCATGTTTTGTTTTGATGTGATTTCTCCTGTTGCCCTTCGTCGGGGCAGGACAAATCTCTGGCGCCAGGTCGACATAGTGGCACCTAACATTTCAGGGCGCGTGTTCATTTTTCACCTGGTTTCTAGACCCTAAAGCAATTTGTCGCGTGCCCCCCCCCCCCCCCCCCCTCGTCCAGAAAGCGATATTGATGGGACAGTCAACCCGCATTCTACAGGGCAGTTCGAAGCTAGTGTCGTCATCCGTGGTTCTACAAAGTCTTCAACTTCACCCTGTTTCATAAATGAACTGCCAAAAATGGTGATTAAATTAAACATTCCTGGTGTCTGAAGTCTATAATTCTCACTTCGGTCCCAAGTAAACAAATAAAAGACGTTAAAGATTGGAGACTGAAAAGAGAAAAAATAACAATTTATGAAAGCGTGCGAGGGGAAGCAATATATAGCGACTTTCAAAACTTGTCAAGCCAGAACAAAAGGTTTATGATGCAGTCTTTCTATTCAGTCCCATTGTTCTCTCAGTGTTCTCTGTCCTGCCTGGGATGAATCAGAAGAGGTTGACAATCTTCAAATTGAACTTGAACCAGAAGACTTAGTTGGGGTCAAAGCCAACGGCAAAAATGGTAGTCACATTCAGTGTTTAAGTCTCGAGTGGTCTGCTGAGGTCTTTGTGTATGACAAGAATAGCACCACTGCCCAACAGAGAGCATGTCGCGAAAGGCGACTGTCTGACATGACATAAAATTAAAATAAGACGAGGACTGTCTGACATGACATAAAATTAAAATAATACGAGGACTGTCTGACATGACATAAAATTAAAATAAGACGAGGACTGTCTGACATGACATATCACCGGCCATGGTTAGATGGTTTGTTAAGAGAAGCATCGATGACACCTAACAGGCTGCAGGTCTACTCTTCTCTACTTCTAATAAAGATGAACTCGGTTAACAACCCTCCAAGAAACTGGTTGAGTACAGAGTCTTCTAGGCCAGTATAAAGACGATATGTTAGGTCAAGTTAAGTAGCCAATATCGCTCAGATAGAAGCAGATGGCAATAACAGCATGTTTTGTTTGTTTACAAGATAGCTTCATAAACAACGCTGTTCTCTAAGACGTTTTAAAATCATTTTTCAGTAAGATAGTTGCCGTGAGAAAGTAGTTCCTATCATACAAAGATGTGATTAGTTCTACTGCTGATCTTTGAGACATCCATATTTTAACGTTTCTTATCACACTGTACATTATTACTTGTAGTGCCACGACAAAACGTTAAGATAATTTGATTTCATATAGTTGAGCCTTTATTTGATTTCATATAGTTGAGCTTTAATTTGATTAAATTTAAGTTTATCGTGTCAATTCTTACTGAGTAGAGCAACATTCCGGATTATCTTTCATCCACAGATTTTTCTAATAAAACTCAGAAAATCAGAATTCGCCTTTGTTTGCAAACTGCAAATCCTGGCTTCTATATAAATATGTTTCTGGGTTTCTAAGACTGTCAGTAATTCAGGCGGGGTAAATAGTCAGCTCCAGAGGTAAAACTGGTGGGTGGGGAGGGGGGGGGAGGCGGGATGTCATATGGGTTGTGAGCTCGGATTGCAATCCGAAAGTACCAAGTACAAGTCACATTGTGCTCAGATCGACATGTCGTTAATTTTTTTCTCCATGATAAGACCGTTTCTCCCAATCGATCGGACATTTCAGAGTCACCTCTGACGCCCTGTCGTCGATACTTTCAGCAATGACAGTGACTTATCACCTATGTGGACGCCAATATGCAATGACTAATATCTGAAATGACGTAGAAACGCTGCCATTTATCTTCAGCCAGGTACCCATTTACAGCTGGGTCGACTGGAGTTGCCAGTAGCGGGAGTTGAACCCCGTATCTTTGCCATGAAAAGCGAGTGCTCATCACTGCGCCAATCAGCCGCTCACTAGATGGCAAGATACAGGGAAATGAGGGAGTGGGCCCCTAAGACTCGCCTTTACGTTTCAGTCATGCAGAGAAATTCTTCTTCGTTCGTTCTTAATCTCCCACTACCAAACCATGAAAGGGCTTAAGTAGCAGAATTGAGTCCAGAGAACAGAATGCGTTGTGTCGTAGTTTACAGCTTGGCTGCGATATTTGCACCTTTCGGTCCAACACATTCGACTTCAGCAAGCATTTTTTGAGTACCGTGTTAGCATTCCCTCTTCGATCCCTTCTCCTTAGCCAGTCTGCCCTGCTGCAGCCTATTATCCAGGATCACCCCGTGGAGGTGTAGAAGGGTCTTGGCAGCTATGGTTCGCTGGCCCTGACGCTAGCAGTCAGCTATGGGTCGCTAACCACTGCAGCTCATGTGCTGCTCAGCATCTTGATCCCGCAGAGAAATTCAAATACGAACCTATGCTGAAGTGAAGAGAGCTGCAGAGGATCGCGTCACATGGAGATACATGACCATACCTTCCAACCAAACTTGGGACTGCATCCACCGGTATAAGTGGACACCTCTGCGGACGAGCAGAACAGGGCACTCACTTGTCCTTGCAACCAGAAATGGCTGACAAAAGACGACAGTCACAAACCACCCGGGTAGATGTGGAAGGCAAGGAGAAACAATCGCAACAAAAGTCTAGGTGTGTCACAACATAAACATTGAGCATATAAACGGTACATTTTCACGAAATTATGGAAACAAAATGTGCAGTAAAACCAAGCAGCTGTTTCCATTTTTGCTTATATGCAGCACACACAAACCAGCACAACTTCTCATAACAGTCTTTTCAATGTTTTACAGTGGTTAGTGCTCTGGATTTGCATCTGAGTGGTCCTGGGTTCATTCCCCAGTTGAGACGAAAATGTGTTTTTTTTCAGACCACAACGACACCCGGGTCGACCCAGCCTTAAATGGGTACTGGTTCACTCCGGGAAGTAAAAGCAGCGAGGGAGAGGAGATGGCTACCGCCCTCATATAGCCAAGCCTATGAAACGTGAGATCGCTAACACCTCACACCCCTACATCAGTAATGATATGGGTTACATAACTTGACGACTTGACATTATTTCACTCATATCCAGAATAAGTGAGTGGTCATGAGTCTTTGTGTATGACAAAGACAAGAATAGCACCACTGCCCCACAGAGAGCATGTATTAAAAGGCGATTAACTGTGTGCCATGGTATAACCCCGGTCATGGTTAGATGGTTTGTTAATAAGAGTAGCATATGTGACGAATCACTGAAAAGTTGCCAGATAGAAGTCAACACCTTGGAATGTCTTGTGCAAAACAGATCTGACTGGAGAAGCGCAGTCAAAGCGGGTGTGTCAAACATCGAAGACCATCGTATTGTGAAAGCCCAGAGCAGACGTGCCACCCAGAAATGACGAACAGCGGAAACCCCATCACATTCTACAGACCTCGTGTACCCGTTATGCAGCAGATGTTTTCGTGCCCGCATTGGCCTGTTCATCCACATGCGCACCCACACCCATCAGGGAAAGCTGTGCCAAGGATGATGTCGGCGGTCCTCATCGGCAACGATGGATAGCTATTACAGATGGCGTATAACAGACAGCGGGTCTACTTTGCTCTAGTGTTTGAGTCTATTAAGATGTACTCGCACACCGATTAACCACCCACCATGACACTTGTCCCATCGCTGCGGGGCTCATCGAGCCGAGTCTGTTAAGCTGCATGCTGGGACTGCAGAGAGGCATCAGCCCCTGTAGAAGTACTAGTCGATTAAGACTAAGAGTAAGTGACACCAATTTCGTGACATCATATGTGAACAACTACTACTTACGCCATGGAACGCTACAAAATAAAATGAAGATACACTGTAATAAAACATTATTCATCATTATCATCTGGTTGATCAGTCCGGAGACTGGTTGTAAAGTTGTCTGAGTATGTCTATCCATTTAACCCTATCCTCTGCAGTTCTCTTCATTGCAGTATGTTCATACTTTAATTGATGTCCCATCATGCCTGAGATGTAAAGGTGAGTCTTGGTCGCTCCGGTCCTCTCTTCCCTTGAGGGAAAAAAACATTAAAAAAATTGTTAAAGTTGATTAAGGTTGAGTTTAATCAAAATTTTAAAATGGGTATGGTCAGATACCGCACCGAGACGAGAACACAAACAAAACCTACGTTACCACCAATAAGCCTTCATCAGGGATAACAATACTGAACTAACAAATCAACATATAAAGAAAAAAATGTCAACTTATCTGATATTAAACCCAGTCTGTCTAAGCGACCGGTTGGGCCAGATGCTTGACTGAAAATCTCTTCGATCACTATCAAGAAGTGCGGAAAGGCTAGAGCAGCTACTTTCAGCCGTTTATGGACATAGTAAAGATCAAAATCTGTTCATTAACATAAACAAAACAAAGATAATGACCACCGATAAAACACAATGTCAGCATACATTTACAGTGGGTGGTGAGGAAATAGATCAGGTTACACATTTTGAATATCTGGGCTCCAGAATCGACAAAAATGGTGACTGCTCGAAAGAAATCAGAAGAAGACTAGCTATGGCAATGCAGAGACTGAAGAAATTATGGCAGGGCACCAACAAAACGATAAAAGTAAAAGTCTTGAGAGCCTGTGTTTTTCCTGTGGCAGCTTATCGCTGTGAAGCATGGACGATTACCAAAACTTCTAGACAAAGAATCGAATCATTCGAGTCAAAATGTTACAGAAAGATCCTCAGAATACCCTGGACAGAGAAAAGAACAAATGTAGACATTCGGCAAGAGTTGAGCATAGAGGAGAACTGGTTTATCCATTCCATTTTGGCTAGAAAATGTAAATACTTTGGTCACATCAAGAGACACAACGGTCTTGAGAGGACGGTGATGGAAGGTATGGTGCCAGGCAAAAGAGGAAGGGGTAGACCAAGAAGACGATGGCACCAAGATATCCAGGAGTGCCTGAGTATGACAGTGGCGGAAGCTGGAGTTTTGGCAAGGGAATGAGTTTCTTTCAGACAGACTGTGATGGGAGCGACGTTCTACAAAGGACATGCTACATGATGAGTATCTTCTGTAGACCTTCAAGTCTCATATTGTGACCCAGCCAATTCAACCGTCGTTTTGTATCATATCATATTTGTCTTTTTGCGCCCACTTTAGTCAGTATTCCTGTTTCAAGTTCATATATGAGTGGCGAATACTCTTTTCCTCAGTTCTATCCTGATATTTTTTTAGATTAATAAAACATTATTAAACGATCAATATATACTCAAATAAAAATAGGACAGGTACGGTTCATTTGTCATATACTTTAATAAATAGAGGAAAAAAAAGAGAAGGGTTTGAAAACATTGCCATAACGGGAAAGTTCGAGGGTGATAAAGGCCGAGGAAGACGGAGAAACGAAAAAAATAATCGTGATGACATGTCAAACTGGAATGAAAAAAAAACACATAACATTTGAAAAGCTTGATGGCTGTGGAACTAATCACCAACGTGATTTAGTATGACACATGATGACAATAATACAGTGTTAAAGCTTAGGCGAGCTTATAAGAAGATTTGATGGGACCCCGATTGTGAAAGCTCCTTACTAGTTTCGGTAACTCTTTGGCAATAATAAGAATTGTTAGAAATTGAGACAACGGATGAAAGAGAGATATAACAATTTTATGCCAACATCAGAATTGATAATCAGCATACGGACTTGATGATGTGGAAGAAATCCGTGATCATTATGAAAATTGGCTTGCAACCCAAAGAGGAATGCACAGCATTCGAGGAGGAAGGCGGCAGGTTAACATCCGTTTCCGTTTAGAATTGAACAATGGCAGCCTCCACAGGCGAAAATGTGAAAGTCGTGGACATATCCATGTTAAAGGTATTTGAGGAATGTTTTACATGTGTGATGAAAGTACTAATTATAAGTAGAAGCCATACAAAATGTATCCAGCTGCTTACTTAGGTAAAGTTGACAGTTCATTAGATTAGATACAATTCTTTGAATCAACGAATTTGATAACACGTCGACGTCGTAATAAATTTGAATTAAATTAATAAAAGGAAAAGGAGTATTGATAGATCTAGACTATGTATAACTTATTTTATTGTCACTAGCTATAACTTAATAGTAGACCTACTTAATACGTCTAATTAAATTAACACACTTGTAGTTGTAACTAAACAGTATGAGTATGACTGAGTTAGAGTAACTTCAGTAACAATAACACAGAGCGGCACGGTACCTACACCACACTCCCCAGTCTACACGCAGTTAAGTCAGGTACCATGTGATGATAACAAACAGTATTTAAATATAACAATAATATAATAATATAAATAACATACACAGTGTGACACACTGACTTCAGCACTCACTCACTGTAACTAACAGGATGCCTAGCCTCTCTGAATCTGATTTAGTCATAATTTATATACTTATTATATATATTATTATTAGGTCTTATATATATATATATATATATATATATATATATATATATATATATCTATAATAATTAATATATATTATATGTAATATAAACTATATACTAATATAGTCTTAGAACTCTTAGACGTCTAACTAATAACTTAAATTTAAAATAATAGTATTAAATTAAATTACAAGATAATAGGGTTAATACTTAATAATAATTATTAATAGAGCCATAGACATGTCATACGTCTGATGTCAGATGCCAATCAAATCGTCACAATGACTGATGATTGAAATGGGGACATTCACGTTGCATATTTATAGACTCTATTATTATAATTATAGAATAATATAGAACTATAATTCCTCATAGTATAGAGAAGATATTTTGGATTCTGCCATCATCTAAATCCATCCTCCAAATGTGTCCCAGCCATCGGAGCCTTCGAAGACTAAGTATGGAAAATATTGTGACAGTGCCTGTTCTCTCTACCACCTCCACGTTGGTGATCTTGTCTTGTCACCCAACCTCCAGGATTCTGCACAGGCACCTCATGTGATAGCTGTTTAACCACTTCTCCTGGTGCATGTATGTAGATAGACCAAGTCTCACTGCCATAAAGAAGGGTGCTGAGGACACAGGCCTGGTAAACAAATGTTGTTGTTTTACTAGTGAGCTTCTTCTCCCAGACACATTCTGTTAATCTGCTCATTGTTGTTTCTGCCTTAAAAATCTATCCTGATATTGATCTCTTGGTCCGTGACCAGGATGGTGGTGTATATTCATTCATTCTTGCACAGTCCAAAGGCTGAAAGCCAAGACCAAAAAAAACAGGGTGCTAATGAGAGAACTGCTCTTAGAGAAGGATGCCACAATTACGACTCACTCAGAGGAGTGACTGCAAAGCTTACTTAGTTACTACTGGGTTAACAACAGCAAAACGAAAACACAAGTTAGGGTCCAGGGTGCAAACAAGCCACCAGTAATCTCTATTAATGATGAGTATCTTGGGGTAGTACATCAATTTACATACTTGGGATCCTTAGTCAATAATAAACTATTCTGAATAAATGTATTATTCAGTTAATATAACTAGATTTGTAAGAATTAAGAGAAGATATATCATCTGGCAACAACAAAATTTAAGTTCAATTTAAATCGGAGGGGGGGGGGGGGGGGGGCAGTGGTTGGAGTATTATGCTACAGACATACAACGAGTAAAAAAGATGAAGGTAAGGATCTGTTTATCAATATAGAAAAGTGCATGCAGATTTCACCTTTCAGGAAATAAAATGAGAGATGTGGAGTCAAAACCGTTTATTATTTAAGTGCATAACTGACAATTTTTTTATTCAACATGTGGAAGAAACTACCAGAGACAAAAACACACTTGATCCAGTATTTACTACAGAGGAAAATATGATTGAAAATGTAACTGTTGGAAAATTGTTGGATCAAGTGAACATCAGATCACTTCCTTTGGTATCTTAATATCAAAAGAGGAAGAAAATATACATACAAGAACATATGGTTACTCTAAGACACATATAAAGAAGTTGAAGGAAGGAGCGAGCCACATAATCTGAAAAATATTGCCAGTGGAACCAATGTTGAAGAAGAGTGGGGGAGTTTCTAGAGAATCTAATAGAATAATTTATTTTGTTTAGAAAGGTAAACCAAAAAAGAAAAAGGTGAATAACTAGGTCCGAAGTTAAATGTAGAAGAGCTAAAAATAAAACATGGACAAAAATATGTTGAGGCAGTAAAATCAAAAGAAACATATTACAAACATTTTGACAAGCAAAACATAGCTCATAGAGTAAATACAGCTGCAAAAATAGACTTTAAAAAAAACTTGCTCAAAAGATCCAAGTCTGATAGCAAGAGCTTCCGTATCTTATGTTAGAAGTAAACAGAGAATGAAAGACAAAGTAGACCCACTCACAGATAACACAAGAAAAATACTAAGTGAGAATATGGATGATGCTAATCTACCCAATCGGTACTTTGGCACAGTCTACACAAAGAAGACTGCTCCAAGATACCAGAGCCCATTAATATTTTTCAAAGGAACAGGATACAGAGGGATTAAGATCAGTCTGCAATTTGGAGGAAATGGTTTTTAATCAATTGATTGAAAGAAGAAAATATTTGGATCAAGGTGGTATTCATCCAAAATTGCTGTTTGAAATTAGAGACCTGTTAGCAAAACCATTGGCTAACTTAATATAGACATTCTCAAACATTTGCGAAGGGGATTGTTCTATGAGATTGGAAAGATGCAGGAGTGACCCCTTGTTCAAAATCAGCATAAAGTCAGAACCAGCGTGGATTTACTAAAGGGAAATCGTGCTTAACAAATCTATTAGTATTCATGGAGGAGGTTACCAAAGTGGTAGATTGTGGAGAGCTAGTGGATGTTATTTATCTAGATTTTCTAGATATCTTTGATAGAGCATCTCACGAAAGATTGTTTAGGAAGTTAAAACCATGTAGAATAAGTGGCAAAGTTGCCATATTGATAGAAAATAGGTTAACTTGAAAAAGGCAGAGTGGGCATAAATAAGAAATACTCTGAGTGGTGTGAGATAAAAAATGGAGTACCACAGGGCTCGGTGTTGGGACCAATTTTATTCTTGATATATATATAAATGATTTGATAGTGATTTCAAATCCATGATTGCAAAATTTGCTGAGAACACAAAACTGCGCAGAGGTGTCTCGTCTAAAGCAGAGGTGGATGTATTGAAGTCAGATTTAGATCAAATTCAAAATGGTGTGATTGCCGGCAGATTAAGTTTAATGTATATAAATGTACAGTCATCCACATAGGTAGACCCAATATGGAATATAAATGCAGTTTGGGAAAGAATAGTATAAGGAAGGTAGAAAAGGAAAGGGACCTAGGGGTCATAATAGATCATACAGGTAAAGTGAGTGAGCTTCTTCTTCTTCGTACGCTGTCAGACGTCAACCTGTATTTTTTCGAAAAAAGCAGCGTTCATCCTGAGGCTGTCGACACTGCCATAGAGCTTGTCTAGTGTTGCCACTGGTGATGGCCACATGTGCTTTCTCTCGTCCTCGTATGTCTGGCAGTTTTGCAGCAGATGTTCAGCGGTCATTTTCCCGGTACCACGCGTGCATTCGTCAGTGCCACCTATCTTCAATTTATTGAATAGGTGGTACCTCAGTCTATTGGGGCCTGTGCGGAGTCTGAAGACCACGACCTGCTCTCTTCTGTTCAACTGGTAATAGGCATAGTTTTTTGTGTAGCCAGTATGTTCTGTTTCCCATTTGGTCATGTATCTGGCTCTAATAAGCCTTTTGGACTCTTCGTAGGTCACACTAGGATCTAGTTGTGGTAGTCTTGCACCTTCTTTTGCCAGTCTGTCTGCCTCCTCGTTGCTTTGGATGTTACAGTGGGATGGAACCCACTGTACCACTACTCTTTTTGGTGCGAACTGCTGGCATAGTTGACAGAGTACTGCTCTTAAATCATTAAGTTCAGTATTTTTCTGGCTTTTTAGTGCTGTGAGCAAGTCCAGGTAGCAGTGAAAAAGGGAAATGCAATGTTAGTTATGATAACAAAAAATATTAAACATAGGAGTAAGGAAGTGATTGCCTAACTGTATAAAGCATTAGTTAGACCTAGTTTGGAGTACTAATAATATCTCAGAACAGGAAATTATTGCAGACTCAAGGCTCACCTCCACAGAATTGGTCTTAGAGACACCGCCACGTGCGATTGCGGAGTACCCAAGCAAACACCAGAACATATCCCGCACAACTGTCCTACTTTTACAGACCAAAGAGAGGCAGTCTGGACTGTGGTAGCGACTATGCTCGAATTAGGGGGGGAGAACCAGCAAAGACCTGAAACACAATCTGCTTCGTGAACCTCACCAGGCTAGAAGCTTAGCATCTGTTTATTGAAGAAGTAGAAGATATAATATCTATCATCAGAAGTGAATTTTTTGTTTGCTTGTTCGCCTCATTTCTCTTTCCCCCAAAATTGGTGTGCGTTGCACTATGTTTTTATTGTACGCCTGTTGACCCAATACATTTGAGTTCGGCATGCATTTGCTTGTTAGGTCCTGCTTCCTTCTGCATTTTCTAAGGGTTTGCTTTCCTGGGATAACGGCTGGTGCTGTGATGGGGGACGATCGCAGCACCTTCGGGTAGTGAGCAGTGTCACTTAACCACTAGGCCACTCCCCATCGAAGTGAATTTGAATGGTTATGCACTAGTAAAGTGCTTATAATGTAACAGACATTATAAATAGAAAAGTCCATCGGATCACAAGAAATAGGTGCTCTAAACAGAATCACTCATGCTATTATATTCAGTACAGCTGATGGACATACAGACACTGAGAAATGGCAGCACACAAATTCTTGCTAGTTTGGCCAGTTTTGCACCAATAACACATTCCACATACTTTGTATACAGTTTTTTTAGGCTAGATAACATTATTTATAAATGCTACATAGATAGAATATGTTATTAGGAAATATCTAATAACTTATCTGAACAAGTAGTTATTATATAATATCTGTAACAGGCTATTTCAAATATTTTAAAACCTATCTGAGATCAAGTAGTTATGATTTGTAAACAACGTGTTTCAAATATTTAAAAACCTACCTAAGATCGTAGTTACTATTTGTAAAAGGATATTTGAAATATTTAAAAACCTATCTGAGATCAGGTGTGACTATCTGTAATAGACAGTTTCAAATATTTAAAAACCTAAATCAGATCAAGTAAATAAAATCTGTAATGACCTGTATTAATTCATTCTCCTTCTCATCCCTTTCCCTCCCCCACCCCCTCTCCCCCATCTCTCATGATGTACTTTTACAGGGTAGAGGTTTGATTGCAGTTCAAAGTTTTAAAAAAGGAGATGTTCTGTTTGAAGAGAAGCCGTTGGTTTGTGCTCAGTTCTCATGGAACGAATTATACAAGTACCAAGCATGTGAATATTGTCTGAAGTCTGTAGAAAGTGCAGAAGAAATGGTTCGCAGACTCACAAATAATCATGGTTTGACTCTACCACATCCAGAATGCTGTGATGTTGACCCTTCAAAATTTGCACAATGTCAACAATGCCAGGTACATTTTTTTTTAAGAACAGTCTATAAAGTTTTTAGTTTCTCAGAAGAGAAGCATGTTTTAAAGTGAAGTTCATTTTAAAATAAAGATCTCAAATGGAGCTAGCTAGAAAGTTTTATCAAAAATATCTATTGGATATGAATAAGTGAGGTACAGCAATTACTGACAACCTTTTAGAATAAAATACTGCACTATACAAAAGAGACTTACTACCAATAAGGTCTGCATTGGGTGCAGCGATTTTGATTCTTCATAACAGAAATAAGATAACAAATACTCAATGGACATTTGCCATTGTGTCTTTAAATGTTATGAAAGAAAGCACACATACAAATATTGTGAAGTTAACTCATTAATTACTGGATTAAAAAACCGTTATTGCAGGACTATGTTTACATTTTTCAACTACAGGCGTGTCTATAATTTCAGCTGTATGTTTCTCAATTTTCAACATATTTAAAAATATGGATATTATTTTAAAGATAAATAAATGTGGTTTTTTTATAACTAAATACATTGGCATAGTTATATGATTTTGTTGATAGTATAATATCACATTGGCACTGTGGGTAAAAAAAAAACAACTATTGAAATTATAATATAAAAGTGTTTACTTACAGCCAAATTCTTGTGTTATAAATCATTTCATGTCTTTTTCTTGATAATTCTCATGTAGTGTATCTAGTTATAAGTAGAAATCATCCAAGAACATGCACATATACTAATATTTATACTTATTTTCATTTATCATCTTCTATCCACTTGTGTCATTCGACGTCGTGGGGGAGGTGCAGTTTTCTGTTGTGTGCCATCTTTGTTGCCGATATTGTTGTCATTCAGTGTCTCATCTATCCATCTTTTTCTAGGTCTGCCTCTTGCTCTGCAACCCTGATGTCTGGTATTGTAGATATGAGCTGGTAACTTTGGTTGCATTCTTGTCAGGTGTCTGAACCATTTTATTCTTGGCTTTTCTATGTATTCCATGCACTTACTGTCTGTCTGATTATTTCATTTCTTAATCTGTCCAGCTTTGTGACCCCGACAGCCTTTTTCAAATACCTCATTCATTCATCTAATACTAATATTTATGCTTGTTTTTATTTATCTAGCTACATCCACTTCTCTGCAAACAGTTTGCTTTTGACCATGCTAAATCATTTTACACATAATAGATGTTAAACCTACAAATATATTACAATAGCATTGATTTTAAAACATGCAAACATTGTTATGCCCTTGAAAGGCAATTTCCTTTGGCATTTAAACAATTTAGATTGGATTTTGACGCGATTAATCTTTGTTTAAGTTTGTTTTCTAACTTTACCAAACTTGTCGCTTGTACTGGCTTCTGGCCATAATGGATAAATCTATACTGTGCTCTTAGCGATGTGGAATAGTGAATGAGCTAATTTCAACTTTTTTAAATAGCCAGGGAAAGCTGGAAACATTACCCAACATCATGTAGGTGGAACAGATGAGAATTGAAGTGGAGTAATACGTAATGATCATCAAAATCAAATACCCGGCAACCACAAATTTAAATGAATTTTAAGACAGAATACAGCAGCGGAGGGTACAAAAATGTATTAAAAAAGGATTTCAGAGTTCATAATGAATAGCACAATTCTCAATTCTTGTATCTAAACGATCAAGATGATCAAACGGTAACAGATATTAAAGATTTTGCTAAGAAGAAAATATTGAACGTAACAGTACATCAGCTAATGCAGAAATATACAGAAGCATATACATAATGGGAATGATACATGTTTACACATACAACAATATCTAAATCAGAAACAAGATATACCTAGTCACTAAATTTAACAATAAAGGCACAGAAATGAGAACCTCAGAGTTGTATAAAGATCAATAATTGAATCTATTTTGCCATCAAAACTTTTATGACTTGATTTGTCTCATCTAAGTTCCATTGGAATCATGGTACTACAACTGTCACTTGCCACCATTAATATAAATAGCATATATGGTGCTGAGTTTGAGTGTTTCTTGTTTGCTAAGACACACACATACAAACATATGCGCCACACTCTCTTTCTTTCTCTCTCTCTCTCTCTCTCTCTCTTTCCTCCCCCTGTCCTCACCTCCCTGTCTGTCTGTTTATCTTATCTATCTAAAATACATTTTTATGAAGATGGGAATGCACGAACAGTCAGACAAAAAAATTAGTTTTGACTCCCAGCTTTATATTGAAAAACAATCTTTTAACTCTTTGCATATGTGTTTCCTTAAACTGTAATAAAGATTGAAATGACTATCTGACTTTATTGTACCATAAGACAAGATGACATGCTATACTGCCTCTTCAGGTCCCTTTTGTAGGCTTTCACAGCATAGACCATAACTGTTGTGTGTCATGGAACGAGTCATGGAACATAACTGTTGTGTGTAGTGGAATGAGTCATGGAACATAACTGTTGTGTGTAGTGGAATGAGTCATGGAACATAACTGTTGTGTAGTGGAATGAGTCATACACCATAACTGTTGTGTGTAGTGGAATGAGTCATGGACCATAAACTGTTGTGTGTAGTGGAATGAGTCATGGACCATAACTGTTGTGTGTAGTGGAATGAGTCATGGAACATGACTGTTGTATGTAGTGAAATGAGTCATGGAACATGACTGTTGTATGTAGTGAAATGAGTCATGGAACGTGGAACATGACTGTGTGCATAATGGATTGAGTCATGGAACATGACTGTTGTATGTAGTGAAATGAGTCATGGAACATGACTGCTGTATATAGTGGAATGAGCCATGAACCATGACTGTGTGCATAATGGATTGAGTCATGGACCATTTGCTCATACATTAGTTCCTGTGACCGTTTATTTTACAATGTTGCAGTTCTTGACCCGATATACATCTTTCTCTAGCTGCCAATAATGACATGCTTGTATTCACGGATTAGCTTTATTTATTGGAAGTATTTTATTATAGTTTGTAGGTTTGGTTCTTATTTGTTTGGTGGGCTGGACGAATTTTGTACTAAATGTTCTAAATACTTCTAGGTGCTATACTGCAGTTCTGCGTGTCATGATCTTGCTATTGACCAGTACCACAAAGTATTGTGTAAAGGCTCTTCGAAAGATGACGCAGAACATCCATTGAGCCGCCTTGTCAATGAATGGAGGTAGAACATGTCAGTCTAGCTTACTGTGAAGATATTTCATATCTAATGTGTGTTCTATTATCTGTACGTGTTTATCAGTGTCAGTTCATATTTATGAAGGTCACATATCAGTAACCTCTGTGCACTGCTGGTTAACTTTATTGTTTATATGGCATACCTAACCTAGCTATACTCTGTAAAATATGTTTTTGTTTCTTTTTTTCTTCAATCCAATTTTGCTATTTTGGTTTATTGTTAAATCTATTGGAAGACTTTTTTTGCCTGATCTGTTTTCATTCATATTGTTTGTCTCCATGAACGACGAAACCCCGTCAAATAAACAAATTACTACCAAGCAGGGCGAGAACTTGATCACAGGTAAGAAAGCCGCAAACGCCTTTGTCGATCACTATGCCAGAGCAAACCACATCGATGTCCCTGCAGATAAGCATACAGACATTAGCGAAGAGCTAAAGGGGCACGAAAACATGAATACGGCACCTGAAGAGCACATGATGGCCAAATTAACAATGCGCGAAATGGAAGAGGCTATGAGAACACTAAAGAAAAGGAAATCTCCCGGAAAAGACGGGATAACAAACGAAATGCTGATGGGGCTGAGCCAAACAGCGAAGAGGAAACTGCTATTGGTCCTGACCAAAGCTGGAAAAGGGGAATTGTACCACAGGCATGGAAAGACGCAATACTGGTACCAGTACCAAAAACAGGAAAGGACAAAACAGATCCAAATGGATACAGGCCCATAAGCCTACTGAGCTGTGTCGGCAAGCTGATGGAACGGATGATAAACACCAGACTGATGTGGCATCTGGAAGAAAAACGAATACTAATTCCACAGCAAGCCGGCTTTAGACAGCACAGATCCACTGAGGACCAGGTCATCCTCATAGCCCAGGAGATAGAAGATGCCTACCAGGCACAGAAACACACAGTAGCTGTTTGGGTGGATCTGGAAAAGGCATTTGACAAAGTCTGGAAAGATGGACTTAGAGTCAAGCTAAGAAGAAGTGATGTTTGTGGGAAAATGTACAAGTGGATCAACCACTACCTCAAACAAAGAACGGCCAGAGTCCAAGTACAAGGGCAGATGAGCAAAAAGGTGACACTCGAGCAGGGAGTACCCCAAGGGGGAGTACTGTCACCCACACTCTTCCTGGTATATATAAACGATATTACAGAGAATATACCAAGAAGAGTCCATAGCTCAATGTTTGCAGACGATCTGGCTATGTGGACCTCTGAAAAGAATCTCACCATAGCAAGAAATCGGATGCAGACGGCCCTAACATCGCTGGAAGAGTGGGCGAACTCATGGCTGGTCAAAATAAACGAGGAGAAAACCACATGCACAATATTCTCGCTTTCATTAAAACCCCAAAGTACCAAATTAAGTCTAAATGGCAAATTCCTGCAGCCAAACGACAACCCAACCTATCTGGGAGTCACATTTGATCGGCGCATGACATGGAAAAGTCAGATTGAGAGAAACCGAATGAAAGCCAGTGAAAGAATGGCAATCATGAGGAAACTTGCTGGCACAAGC
The DNA here is from genome assembly GCA_036924085.1 of Ariolimax columbianus. Taxonomy (NCBI): domain Eukaryota; kingdom Metazoa; phylum Mollusca; class Gastropoda; order Stylommatophora; family Arionidae; genus Ariolimax; species Ariolimax columbianus. Next base: position 171,182,459 of record JAVGWX010000001.1, read on the forward strand.
TGGGGAGCAGACGAAGGCATACTAAAGAAACTGTACACTGGAAGAGGGAGACCAGTTCTCGAGAATGGCATTGCGGCATGGACAACAGCAGCGAAGGCGAACTTCGATAAAGTTAGCAAACTTCAAAACCAAGCCATGAGAATTATAACAGGTGGCATGAAGTCAACGCCAATTGTAGAACTTGAAAAGATTACAAAACTGCAATCCATGACCGATAGAAGAGACTGCAGAGCCCAGCTGCAGTCAGTGAAACTCCGAAGACTGACCGACCATCCAATGCACCAGAGACTAAACAATTTGGGAAATGGGAAACTAAAGCGGAGAAACTTTGCAGAAATAGCCAAAGCAAAGATGCACGAAGATCCCATAAACGCACTAACAACACCAAAACCCATCACTACTGTACGAAAACCTACCTGGAGGCAGGATATATTTCCAGAGGTGGTAGAAAATATACCAGGTATTGCAAACAAAAACTGCCAGACTGAAAAAGAAAGGAGAGACACTACCCTAAGCTTCATAACGAAAAGCTACCCAAGCATGGACTGGACCCATGCATACACCGACGGTTCTGTAACAAACACAACACAGAACGCAGATGCAGGAGCATTCCTGAACCTACCAAATGGCAGAAAAATAACACTGTCATTCGCTACTGGTAAGTACACAAGCAATTTCAGAGCGGAGGCAGAGGCACTGAGGGCGGCAGTGGAAGAAATGGTGACACACAGTGAAAATGAAAGCCATATAGTCCTGCTGACAGATGCTCTCGCCGTAGTCACAGCGCTAAAAAGCCAGAAAAACACTGAGCTTAATGACTTAAGAGCAGCACTCTGCAAACTGTGCCAGCAGTCCGCACCAAAAAGGGTAGTGGTACAGTGGGTCCCATCACACTGCAACATCCAAGGCAACGAGGAGGCAGACAGACTGGCAAAAGAAGGTGCAAGACTACCACAAACAGATACCAGTATGACGTACGAAGAGTCAAAATGGCTTATCAAAGCCAGATACATGACCAAATGGGAAACCGAACATACTGGTTACACCAAAAACGATGCCTATTACCAGTTGAACCGAAGAGAGCAGGTCGTTGTCTTCAGACTTCGCACTGGCCACAATAGACTGAGGTACCACCTATTCAACAAATTGAAGATAGGGTGTACCGACGAATGCCCGTGCGGTACTGGTAAAATGACCGCTGAACATCTGCTGCAGAACTGCCCGACATACGAGAATCAGAGAGAGCAGATGTGGCCATCACCAGTGGAACTGCAAGACAAGCTCTATGGCAGTGGCGACAGCCTCAGGATGACCGCCGCTTTTTTCGAAAAAATAATGGTTACTGTCTGACTGCGTACGCAGAAGAAGAAGAAGATATTGTTTGTCTTGATAAAACAGTTCCTTTCAGTTTTATGTTAAATGATGCCATGCCACACTTCATGAGGATACATTCACAAGTCTGTAAGATAGAGGTTTTTATTCCTGCCAAAGACGGATGTGTTGGTCCGAAAGATGCAAATATCCCAGTCAAACTGTAAACTAGCGGCACAACGCATTCCGTTCTCCGGACTAAATCCTGCTACTTGTAAAACCATGTCCAGGGCTTGGTAACAGGAGATTGAGAACGAATGCAGAAGAAGAAGAAGAATCGCAGTAAAGCTGTAAACTAGCGACATAACGCATTTTGTTCTACTGACTACATCCTGCTACTTGTAAAACCATGTTCAGGGCTTGGTAACGGGAGATTGAGAACGAATGCAGACCAGAAGAAGAAAAGATTTTGTACAGTTACTATATTGTGCATGTGTCCAGAGAGGAAATAAGATGGCTTAATTATTACTGAGCAGATGTCCAGTCTATTTGGGGCATTGGTATGCAATTGATCTTTTTAGAATATCTAACAGTGGACAAGTAAAGCAGTAGTTCACCTGAAGATACAATTTTCAACTGTGCTAGGCTGACATTTGATTAGTTTTGGTTAGATTGTATCACATGCTAAGTGATCTTCATTTTCCTTGTAGTATGGTTATAGGCGTGTTGAAATGAAACCGGACCAAACTGCAACAAGGGAACATACGTACAATGTGCATGATGACGTCACTTCTGGTGTAAACAGCACATACCAACCATCAAGTTTGCAAAATTTCATTATCCTCCAACTCCGTTTCCTCAGCAGACCATTAAAAACATGGCGGATGTGATACGGAATCCGACCAGAGTTGATTGCGAGCAGTGATTCAATTTCTAACAGCTGAAGGATGTCGACCAGATGACATTCATCATAGAATGCAGGCTGTGTATGGTTGCAAAAGTGTGCCGAAGACAACAGTAAAGAATGGGACAACGAAGTTTAAAGAAAAACATGAGTTAACGAAAGATCTTCCGAGACCAGGTCAGGCGCATATTGTTGCGATGCCATCACCAAAATTGATGCAGCACTTTGGGTCACCATACACTGCCTGCATTCTTTCGATGAATGTCAACTGGTTGACATCCTTCAGCTGTTAGAAACAGAATTACCGCTCGCTGATCAACTATGGACGGATTATATATCACACCTGCCATGTTTTCAACGGTTTGCTGAGAAAACTATGAGTTGGAGGATAATGAAATTTTGACAGTTGGCATGTGCTGTCTACACCAGAAATGGCATCATTGTGAGCATCATACGTATGTTCGCTTGTTGCAGTTTGGTCCGGTTTCATTTGAACACGCCTTGTACTTAGCCTAAATTTCTAGTCATGTGTTTGTGTATTGAACTAGAGTAATTCAGTCAAGCAATAGAAATTGTCACTTATTATGTTTTATAGACTGTCACTGACTTATACTTTGGCTATATTGGTCATTATTCCTTGAGGTTTTTTTTTTACATGTTGAATCATTTTATTACTGAAATAAACTTTGAACATTTCTAACAAAACATGGCTTAGAATAAACAATGCTTGCCTAAACTGATGCAAAATGACATTCATATATACTGACATTACACTACTTATAACACTCTGCCACTGTCATGCAGGTCATTTCACTACCCACCAGAGACAGCCAGTATCATGCTCATAGCAAAGATGGTTGCCATGGTAAAACAGGTACTTTAAGTTACTGACTTACTGATCATCACTAGAATTTTATATATACGAGAGGCGTTCAAGTAAACCAGAACTTTTTTTGGACAGAAATTTTAGTATCCTTCAAAATAGTCAAAATGCCATTTATTTTTCTATAAAATCTTTTATAATAGTATGACGCTTATGCACAAATCTCAGCGTTTAAGTAATGCTTTCACTTAGTCGTCAGTGCTAAAATTCTGACCTCTCAGGAATTGTTTTAGGGGTCCAAACCGGTGGAAATTGTTTAGAGCGAGGTCTGGACTGTAAGTTGGATGTGGCAATACCTCCCAGCCGTATTGATGCAGATCGCACATAGTGCGATGAGCCGTATGAGGTTGAGCGTTATTTTGCAGGAGCAGGACACCCTTTGTGATCAAACCCACCATGCACTAACCTTCAGAAAATGCAAATGTTCATGAATAATAGTGTTCACCGTACCCAGAGAAAGACTTGCAATTTCACGACAGGTTAGGCTATTTTCCAGGATAAGGCGTTCCATAATCTTCATATTCACAGGAATGAAGGGTGGGTTTAAAGCAACCATGGCTGGGATCATCACTCACGGATGTACGACCTTTTCTAAAACGTTTACAACATTCAAATGTCTTATTGCGGTTGAGTGTCTCATCACCGTAATGTGATTGCAATCTTCTGTAAATTTTCACAGGTTTCACGCTTTCTCTCACAAGACACTTCATCACAACACGCTGTTCTATGCAATCACGAACAGTGATGTTTGCCATTTTTATTTATCTGTCATGTGACAGGCCCATGGAAAGTGGGCCACCTAGCAAAATAGGAAAAAAGTGTCCCTAAATAATGATAGTAGTTCCAGTTTTTATTTTTATATATCATATATATATATATTAATACAAAATACCTGTATATATGGTGAGTTGAGTGAGGGAAGACGATCATGAGGACACTAAAAGGTACAATTCAAGGACAGTCTGAAAGTGTCACTTAAGTGCTGTCAAAGAGGGCAGAACAGATACCTTTGGCCCTGATGATTTTCAGCAGATGTATATTGCTGCATGCCATGTATCAGCAGACTAGGCCTTCAGAAACAATGCCGGCTTTCAATCTGCCATTCCCCAAGGCATTGCAAGGGAGAAATTTAGAAAATGATGGAGGGTCCAGGTAGGCTATACTGTCTGGCTTCTTCGCAGTAAGTGGACTGACATTTTCTTGATATGGATACAGTACAGGGACGGCGTGGGCTAGTTATTAAGTGACACGGTTCACAATTCGAAGGTGCTGGGTTTGCTCCCCATCACAGCACCAGCTGTTACCCCGGGGAAGCAAACTCTTAGAAAATGCAGGAGGAAGCAGACCCTTAAATAAGATGCATGACGAAGTTGGATGCACTGGGCCGACAGGCGCAAAATAAAAACATAGTGCACCGCACACCACCTTGGGGAATAGATAAATAAGGTGAATGAAGAAGAAGACAAAAATATGGATACAGCACACAGTGACACGGCCAATATGCATTCAACTTGCTGGGAAGTGCACCTTGTGGCAAGTCCAGCAGACACACTGCGGAACGAGGTGCCAGAGCACTGCTCAAACACTGGAAATGCACCAGTTTTCAAAAGGATAGTTCCAGATATTTAGTTTTATAAGGCAGAGTGCTTTGTACTGTGTTTTGTATCTTATGATTCAGCACAGCCGACTTCAGCACACATTTTTTAGAAGTAGGTTCTTTCCATAGGGGCACTAGCTTGCATGTTTCAGTTGGGAACTATGTGACTAGTCACTTTGCTGTACAGGATTGACTCCTACCCCCAGCTTAGTGCTTGAAGACAAAAGTTAGCAGAAAATAAAATATGTCTTATTTATCTATTTGGGCTATGATTAGTAACAAAAGAGGTTATACACTGAGAGAGTGGTCAACGATACATAGTGTGATAACAAAAAGTACCTGGCTCATAGAATGGGTTCAGGAAATAATGTTTGTCATTTAAAAATAACTACACTGCGGCTTATAGGAGATTTTTAAATGTGTTGCAAACAAGAAAAAACATAAGAAAATTTTTTTAATGTTTAGTGCAACAAATCCTAGCCAGAGTTCTTCATTATCACACAGAGCTGATGTTTTACTGGAGTGCATCAATACCATATTAGACTAAGCCATCAAGTATTACAGAAGAGTGCCTCAGAATTCTGCGGATTACACAAAAGTCTAACGAGAATGTTACTGAGTTTTATGCTGTGCAGCAAAAGTTAATTATATACATAAAAATAATGGAGTGTTGTGATAAAAGGTAAGTTAAAATAATGCTTTATCACAAGCGGACATTTTGATTGAAAACAAAGAGGTAAAGAAATAGAGAAGATGGTTATTATTATGATATAACAGAAGAATTATAAACAGCACTGGGAACTTAATGAATGTTGTTGTGTGACATGGTTGTCTATTCCAGTCAGGACATTAATTAAAGAAGCGTGAGCCAGCTCTTGTTGTGTGCATGTTTAAGTTTGTTTTATTTCTGATATTTGATCAATTTGGAAACTTTGAATCAAAAGCAGTGTTGTTTACCCCAACCTTTAGGCAAAAGATAAAGAAGCAGTTCTTTCCAAATTCTCCACATTTGTCAGAAGTGCTGTCAACGAGCAAGAACACATAGCTCACAAATTGCTTGGAGAAGAGTTTCACGTAAGCCCATAATATTTCATATATTTTTGCTCACTGCACAATTTTGTTTTTCTTTTACCATAAACTTGTTCTCATATGTGCAACCCTTTTAACTCATTCACTCCTGAATTTGTTTCCCTGAAATAAAACTGCTGCACAATATCAGTCACTTGAGACCAATATATCTTCAGTAGTGCTTCATTAATATGTCATATATTAAACACAAAAACTATACACAATTGAATAATAAATAGAATAGAATGAAGATATCATATATGTGGGCATGCAGATTAGTGTTAAAGAGATTACAATGACATAGTTTAGTTTTCAATCTTTACAAAAAAAAACAAAAAAAAAATTTTTCACTCACATATCAATAATTTTACTATTTACCTGAACAAGACAAGTGCTTCCAATCAAAGATAATCCATGTTGAAAGATGTTCCTGTTTCCCCTTGTTAGTTCTAATAATTTTAACAAAATTCTCATTTTACTGAAGGCATGTGATTTTAAAATGTCAATTATTTGAACAAAATCACCACACATTAAGAAATATTTGAACAAAGAATGGGCTTCAAAAATGTCACTAATGTCTTTACTGCACACCACAATGGCAGAACTTCTGTGATAAACAACTTTTACAATTTTATTTAAAACTTGGAATTAACAAATAGATAACTTTTGGTACACAAAACATGAGTGGGATCAGGGATATTTGTCAGGAGCCAATATGTCAGCTGATCTTAGTGAATCAGTTAAGTCGTCTGTTACATCATCATAGTATGGGGCAATGGACCTATTGTGTCCTGCTCAAGGAGCTCTAGTATCTACACACAAATGTTCTATGGTCAGCTGAAATATATCTAACGAACCATGTTTTTGTGTATTTATTTAAATTTCATGTCAGCCACTGTCAATATGTGCTGACCTTCAGTATAGAGTAGTGGTGGCCAAGCTAAGGTTAGCCGAGGGCCAGATTATGGTCAAGGGTAACACCAGAGGGCCAGATTATGGTAAAGGGTAACACCAAAGGGCCAGATTATGGTCAAGGGTAACACCAGAGGGCCAGATTATGGTCAAGGGTAACGCCAGAGGGCCAGATTATGGTCAAGGGTAACACCAAAGGGCCAGACATAACATCCTTTAAAAACAACATTCTGAGATTTAGTTTTACACAAATAATGAACCACCTATAGAAAGCAACAGCAAACTATATACTTGGAAAACAAGTATTGTTAACTGGCTGATTTGTACGTAACGCACTTCACAAGGCCAACTGTGTACCTCAACTCCTTCCTATAGAAATGTACCTACCATCCACACCCACAATCACTTTCCCATACTGATGCTAAAGACAAAGCAACATCAGGGGATCTCAGGGGACGGCGTTGGCTAGTGGTTAAGTGACACGGCTCACAATCTGAAGGTGCTGGGTTCGATCCCCATCACAGCACTGGCCGTTACCCCGGGGAAGCAAACCCTTAGAAAATGCAGGAGGAAGCAGACCCTTACATAAAATGCATGTTGAAGTCAGGTGCACCGATCCAATAGGCGCAAAATAAAAACCACAGTGCAACGCACATGCCTTGGGGGATTAGAGAAATAAGGCGAACAAAAAAAACAATTTGATCTCAGAAACTTCCGATCGCAGATAAGATATGTCATTGCTTTAAGTTTCTCATTTCAAAGTAGGAACCGACACTGTCTTCACCTGTCCACATGCACGGTCAGAGATTTGACGTTATCATTTCCGTTTTGTCTGCACTATCTAGTAGAGCTCAACTGGTTAGAGAGAGAGAGTTGGTGGTGGGGAGATGGTAATCGTTCAGTTTGGGTCCTTTTGAATTTGTTTCTGGTGCCTGTGTGTGCTGTTTTGTAATATTTATTTTAGGGTGTACAATTTAATTTTCAATCGATAAGAGACAGGCCCAAAACTAGTTGGTGACTGTAGTTTGGCCACCTCTGGTATAGAGCACTTGTTGATGAATGAGTGAGACAGAAATGTTTGCAATTGGTTACACCTGTAGCCATGTGTCATTACAGAATGATAACACTAACTGGTGTAGCTGTGTAAGATTACATCACCTTCATCTATAGCCATTTATCTTTGTCAGATCAGTAATATAGTTGAAATTAGATTATAAACTAGGAACTCTATGAGAGCTTACAAAGTGTATGAATTATAAACATGATTTTCAATGTGCATTTTCCTAAAATATGATATTGTAACGTATGTGGCTCGAATGTTTGCAGCAGACAGTTTAATCAAATGTAAACAACATGTGTAGGTATGGTCAGCTACCATGCTCTGACCATGATAGATTAATCCAGCACATTTTGACCACTCTGTAGGTGCAGAGAGAAGTTCTCAGAAACCTAATCATGGAAGCTTTGTATGAGGAATCAGTGCAAGAGGTGATTGGCTGTTTGTATTGTTTTTTTTATTTGTTGCATTTATGTGTATCATATCTACAGCTTGGTGATAGGGAATTCATAACTTTCATTGACATATAAGCCCTTCGTATCACTGACCTCTCTATTCTCTTACATATGGAGTGCTGGTCTCAGTTTCTTTAGATATTAAAAACACTATTTGCACAGTTTCACTGTGTTTTTTCTGAATTGACACGACATCAAGCTATGAAATTGTGAAGTGGTCACACAGCGATTTACTGGTTTTAAATAAAATGAAATATGCATTACTCATCTCAAATCTCAGTCTCTCTTAAGACTTTCTTACTCTGCTGGCCATCTCTCTTCTATTAGTTGGTCCATAATTCTCAGAATACCTGGAGAATCAATCTTTATTGTAAACTACTGAATTGTAAAATATACTGTTTCATAATATATATTTTTCTCATGTTGTTTTCTTAATTGTTAACATGTTTTTTTGAATATGTCATATTGAAGACATATACAGTGCTTACACAGTGTACAATGACAAAGAGGGGCAACCACTCTATGAATCTGAAAAGATAAGAGACAGATGGGAGGAGTATTTCACAGACTTACTTTGTCCCAAGTGTACAAGGAGATGACAGTATAGAATCTGCAACATCATTCCTTGGTACAAATCATGAAATATATTATGCAGAACGACAGATTAATACTCGAGCAAGAAGCCAGAGAGGCAATCTTAAGGAACTCTAACTACAAGGCCCCAGGTGTAGACAACATATCAGCATATGCCATAAAAGCTTGTCAAAATGTAGGGGTAAGATGGCTCACAAAGATCTTTAATTCACGTGGATTGAAGGAAAGGTACCTGGTGATTGAAAAAGAGTGGTGGGGATACCTATTTGGAATTAACAGAGGGCAGCAGAAAAGATTGCAGGTCTTATAGGGGCATATCCCTCCTTAGCTGCATCAGAAAAATGTTCACAGTGGTTAGCGCGCTGGCTTCGCATCTGAGTGGTCCTGGGTTCATTCCAGTTGAGGTGGTAATGTTTTTTTCAGACCGCAATGGCTCCCGGGTCGACCCAGCCCCATTGGCGACACAGATCTCTAGATGCTACTCCAGTACTGACCAGATGCGAACCAGCATATCGTAAGATACCAACTCCACTGCTTCAGTGATGAGTCATCTCGGGTCATCCAGGTCCTGTGTCACTTAGCGATGAAGACGTAAACCAGTACACACCCAACAACAACTTGAGATCTATCGCCCTCCTATTTTCAGCCACTGGCCATTTCCCATTGTTGTCACTATTGCTGCAGGTCTTGACTTTCGCACCATCCATTTGAATCACATGTTATACTATGCTATGTACCATCCATTTGAATCACATGTTATGCTATGTTATGTACCATCCATTTGAATCCCATGTTATGCTATGCTATGTACCATCCATTTGAATCACATGTTATGCTATGCTATGTATTGGGTCCCTTTAGCTGAGAGGTAAGGGGCTCTCCTCTATTTGAGGTCCTGTGTACAATATGCATGTCAAAGAACACTTGGCAGTTGACAATTCTTCTTCGTACGCAGTCAGACAGTAACCATTATTTTTTCGAAAAAAGCGGCGATCATCCTGAGGCTGTCGACGCTGCCATAGAGCTTCTCTTGTGGTTCCACTGGTGATGGCCATATCTGCTCTCTCTGATCCTCGTATGTCGGGCAGTTTTGCAGCAGATGCTCAGCGGTCATTTTCTCGGTACCACACGGGCATTGGTCGGTACCACCTATCTTCAGTTTGTTGAATAGGTGGTACCTCAGTCTATTGTGGCCAGTGCGAAGTCTGAAGACAACGACCGGCAGTTGACAATTGAAAAGAGCAGGCTGTTAGTCACTGTCCGGGCATAAATTGTGAAGGTAATGAAATTCTTACCCAAATAGTTACTTACATGAAGGCCTTCTCCATCATGCAAATCATGTACAAGACACAACAGGTTAAACATCTGTTTGTCTGCACACTCGATTGCAAATATATATATTTAATGACCTGTACACCACCAGGGGTAGAAGAGAAACAACTAAGAAGATGTCTATAAATAAGAAAATTGAACTGTTTAGAATTATATTTGTTCAATTTTTGTCGACTTCCCTGATGCATGAATCTTGAAGACATCTTTCAAGTGCTTATCTGTTGCAGTGGTTCACACCTGAGGGATTCAGTTTACTGTTTGCTCTTGTAGGCACAAATGGTCAAGGCATAGGGTCCAGGTGAGATGAACCTTTATTTGTTCCTTCATGCCTACTTTTCCTGTTTCTCTCTTTTCCATTCACTGTGTGTGTTTGAGAGATGAAAATTATATTTGCCTGTCACCATTACTATTATCAGCATCTTATGTTTGTATGTCATCATTACTATCATCATCATCTTATGTTTGCCTGTCATCATTACTATCATCATCATCTTATGTTTGCCTGTCATCATTACTATCATCATCATCTTATGTTTGTGTCATCATTACTATCATCATCATCTTATGTTTGCCTGTCATCATTACTATCATCATCATCTTATGTTTGCCTATCATCATTACTATCATCATCATCTTATGTTTGTGTCATCATTACTATCATCATCATCTTATGTTTGTGTCATCATTACTATAATCATCTTATGTTTGTATGTCATCATTACTATCATCATCATCTTATGTTTGCCTATCATCGTTACTATCATCATCATCTTATGTTTGTGTCATCATTACTATCATCATCATCTTATGTTTGTGTCATCATTACTATCATCATCGTCTTATGTTTGCCTGTCATCATTACTATAATCATCTTATGTTTGCCTGCCATCACAATGTCAAGTGCCAAGAATAACATATCTTCCCCCTACTTGTTTCTTTGATTCTCCCATTCAAAACTTTTACAATTTTGACAAGAGATCCTTAATTTTCTGTAATTTCCAGAGTTGTTTATCTTTGCAAAGAATTGTTACCCAAATCTATTTGCAGGATATAATTTGATATTACAAATTTAGTATGCTCTTGAAATTGAAGGCACATTCTATCTCTAGTCACATGCTGATAGTACAAATAAACTTTTGCCTATCTTATTTTAAAATATTATTTTGTTATAAACAATTTTTTTTAATGTGTTTATTATAATCCTGTTGAGAAACACAAGTGACTGGTCATGTTCAGTTTTAGACAAGTCGTTATTTTCAGCACAGTGTTTATAACAATTATGTATTCCACAATTCTGCATACAAGGGCTTTGATTCACATTTGTGATTCGTAAGTTTACAACTGGATCATTGCGACCATATGGAGGTGGCTTTACTTGTTTATTATCTAATGGACTCTTGCTTGTTGATGTGGTCAGAATAGAATCCACATTTTGTAGAGCGATTTTCGGTAGACACTACATATTTCATTACAAGAGGCGCCAGTATTAGAATGATAGATAAGGAAAGGGACCTAGTGGTTATAATAGATCCTACAGGTAAAGTGAGTGAGCAAGTCCAGGTAGCAGTGAAAAAGGCAAATGCAATGTTATGTATGATAAAAAGAAATAAAATATGATTTTTAAATATTCAGATAAAGCTGTTCTCAAGTTTGATTAGATATAATAGAATGTGGTTTTCATAATGCTGTGATTGTATTGCATATATATAATTTTTTACAGCTCATTTAGTAGATGGGTAAAAAACACAGAAAGTCTTCAGTTGGAGGAAACAGAAAAGACTGAACTGGATGAGATAATAGAAAAGATGTATGAAGAGATTGATGAAGGTATGTGAAAACTGTGTGGCTTCAATTAGTTTCTTCTGCATTAACTTGCACATTTGACTAGAATATTGGAACTCATTAGATCTGCACTAGGAAGATTTAATCTACCAAATCAAAACTCTCGCACCTCTTGGTGCAAATGCCATTGGCAACATCCCGTCAAAATGCATGAATATAAGGAAGATTACATTTGTCAATAATACAAATATTTAATGTTTGTTTAGAATTGCTTTTTGCCCAAAAATATTATGGCTCAAAAACTTGACACACACTTTAGAGAGAGAGGAATGGCATATCAAAACCAAGGCACACATTTATTTTGAAACAAAATAATAAATTTAAAGATAAATTATAAACAATTTTTAAAAAGAAAAACCAAATTAAAAGAAACAAAATCAGTATTAGTAAATTTAGTGCTGATAATTTGAAAAACACCTGTCTATTCTAGTTCAGATAATATTTGTTTCCAGTGAAACTTAAATAAATGTCAGGTCCATGAGAGCTCGGATATAGATCAGCCTAAATTATAACTAGGGCTGTACCAATTATGGGTTTTTATTTTTCAATAAGACATGAATAGTGAGTCAACTCTTGGCTTAATAGGATGTGTTCATTAACTCTTTTAACATTTTTATTCATAATAAGATAAATACCAGGGCCTGAATGAGATCAAAGAATGGTAGCATTGTAACCTGCCAGTGGTGAATGCCTGGAATGGATTGCCACAGGAAGTAGTAGACACAGGGACAATTAATGCAATTAAGAATACATTGGATGCGCATAGCTTTTAGAGCAATGAAATGTAAATGAAACTAGTTGTATACAGACTCTGCAAAGTCTTCTAAACCAGTATAAAGATGTTAAGTTAAGGTGGCTAAAGTTGATTAGGCAAGGAAAATGTAAGCCACAAAAACTTCAGCAGATATAGACGGGTCAAAGTTTGATGACTTGGTGTATATTTGTTGAATACCTATGTTTCACAGGGAGCTCAAAAGGTTTTGCTTGATTTAATTAACAATAAACACATGATCATTCAAAGTTCAGCTTGAATACAAAAATGTTTTGATACAATTGAATGCTACTAAACACTAATTAGTTTTAAAAATAAAGTTAAATTATCTGTGTGTTCAAAATTCAGTTGTTTGAAGGAGTTCTTGGGTTCTGCTGAAATGTAACCCAGATCAACACTGTATTTTTGCTCCATGAAACACAGATCTTTATCGTTACATGGGGCGTAGACCTGGATCAGTGTCGTGGTTGTTCCACACTCCGTCAATTGTAGGCGTATCAGTCTGCACTGATGTATTCTCAGGGTGAAGAAGAAAGTCAACACAGTGCCTGGTTTTTTCATTGCTGTTGACACCACTCCATAACAGAACAAAACCGGCATGTACCTCCTTGATGTTCTGCCCTTTCCTTCTTGTATCTGAAATGTCGAGGATTCCGACTAGTCATAAACCATACCAACTCTGGTGTCTTTACGTCAAGGCCAGTAACATTCAAAGTTGCTAATTCAGTCATCCGCCATATTCGTGACCTTTTTGCTTCGGCCTGTTGCATTCTGTTGATACTATCTTGATTTTGTATTGGTTTCAAAGCATGAGCAATTACCCTGTCGGCTTGCTAGACCAGTCACAGCATCGGTTAGGCTGTTTCTGCGTTAGATGGAGCCTATCCTGTTCCTAGCGGTCAGGGTCACTTAGCCTGAGTCTTCAGTGTGGCGCTCGCTGGTCGAACAGGGTGATGCTTTCTCCAATGTGCTGATAACGATAGGGTTGAATAAACACTATAGTAGATGTTCACACAGTACACGCTTTTGAAGGTTTATCACTGGATTGTGTCATTCTTTGTCTGGTCCAACGAGATCTGAAGGTACTGTGTGCACTGAATCGTGGGAGTACTTCACAGGGTAACCGGAATATTAATTCAAACAGCCAATGTCCATGCCAGGATAATCGGAGTTTCCGTGGACACAATGTAAGTCATCAACTAGTGTAACTTCCAGTCAAATCCATGGCACTGGGTCATCGATGGTGAACTAAAACACTGGAGCAAAAATTAATCCAGCATATTTAAGTCATTTGCTTTCTAATTGTTGCAATTATTTTCTATCTCTCCTAGTATCTGGTGAGTTTATGGACTGTGAAGGATCTGGACTATATCAGCTTCAGAGTGCATGTGAGTTATCTAATACAAACATGACTTTCTTTGGTCATCTTTCTTCATTGTAATGCATGGAATTATTTACAATTATGTGATGAAATTTAGCATGTGAAGATAATGAACATTTGTAGAGAATCACAATTTTTCCAGCTATTGAAATATGTTTCTGACTTTACTATGAGTTAAGGTAATGCTTGACAGCAGAGAAAGGAACTGACCACAAGTGTAGCAGACGGAACAAGATCTTGCTCTTCTTGGCTCTCTGAGGCAGCACCTCAACTATCCACCTGTACAGTCTAAAAATCTATCACATTAACTAACACTTCAATAAACTAAGGACACCATTTCAAAACAATAATAAACAAATTCTTTATTTTTATTTTACAACACTTTCACTCTTCTACCATACACAAATCCCTTCATGCTCCTAGCTAATGGTTATCTAACTTAGAACTCTTGTCCACAGTCTACTTTTCGTACTTGGCCTGCCATAATGTCAGTCCGAATTATGGCGTATTGACGCCGATGGTTAATTCGTGGTTTAAACCCAATCCAGATAAAATGTCCATGGTTCCGACTAAATCTGTCACACCATAACTAGCATCATAAAGTTTCTAACACTTGAACACATTAGTCAAGCAGTATAAGTTATATGGATGAGCACCTTTACTTTTGTACATATCTACAAGAGAAACAGCTGCTAACATATATTCAACCAGCTTTACCGTTTGAGTAGTGAAGCAGTAGCATGCTTTAATCTCACAACAGAGGCACCAGGTTTGAATCCCATTCTATGGACACCCTCAAGTACTCAGCTGTAAATGGATACATGGCTTACTGTTAGGATGAAATGGTAGTGAGGAAGAGAACTGCCCAATACTTTTTTTTCAAGTGAGAAATAACAAAATTCCTATAAACAGGAATTGAATGTAGAAAGAATACTTTATTAAGAGGAGAAAGCTGTGGATTTAGAAGTTGTTGAGCCACCGAAGACGGATTTGTCGGACCCAAAGGTGCAAATATTGCAGTCAAGCTCTAAACAAGCGACACAATGCATTCCGTTCTACAGACTACATCCTGCTACATGCGAAACCCTGTTTGGGGCTTGGTAGCGGGAGATGAGAACGAACACAGAAGAAGAAGTTGTTGTGTTTTCCTTAGTATCTGCTTATTATTATTTATACACATATGTGCCCACATGTTTGATCCAAGTGAAGCATAGGCCCACCACTACAGATGGTCCCTTACAGGGAGCCTGTATTCAAGCATTTTGCAATGGCAGTTTCCTAACAATAATTTTATATGATGAGGTTGCTAGCCTTATGCTCAACACTCTTTAATCACTTTAATGACCATTTACAACCTATATTTAGATGTTTATAGCAACCTTTTTCTTTTGAACCTGAGTGCTAAAGTGATAATTGATTATAAATGACCCGAATTTTTAAATATCAAATAACCGTTATGTATAGTATTGAGAAGCGGATGATCAAATGGTTAGAATAATATGCTTTTATTCTGAAGGTAAGTGTTCAAACTCTGGTAAGGCCAAAGTATTTTGTTCCTATTTCTTCATCCATGATGGCAGTTCCAGATATCAGGCCACCTGTAACTGATTGACCTGATTGATACATGTGTTGTGATCAATGTGAGGGATTTTTATTACTATCAGATTACCTTTGAAGAATTTGCAGAGATGGTCAATATTTTATTCAGTATCTCTTTCTTCAGTGATCGTTTAAAGGCCATTTTGTTGTTGCATCAAAATGTACATCAAACTTGTGATATCTGAGGCTTCTGGTCTGACACATCTGGTCTCAGCATGGTATTTTTAGAACTGGATTTTCTTTCCTTCTTTGATAATCTCTTTTTTCTTATACAGACTGCATAGATGCAGCCTGTTTCCAGGTATGTCACTAGGAGGCGGAATACGATGTTGGTCAGCTATGGTTTGCTGACCTTGACGAAAGCAGCTGGCTATGAGGCTCTGGTTGCTGTCAGTTCATTCACTGATGCGTCTTCTATCCCTTATTCAGCATAAAAAGTAAAAAGACACATTTTGTGACCACAGTTTTGAGATTCAGCCTTGTCTCATTAGCTCAGTGTTGTTTGCCAATTGATTGCTTGTATCAGAAACTGAAATGACAAACAAGAATATTATAGTTCTACTAAAATAACAAGCAAGACTGTTATAGTTCTACTAAAATAAAAAGCAAGACTGTTATAGTTCCACTAAAATATATCTGAATTTTATCCCTACCTAGTTTATGCAGTCAAAGCTAGAAGCTGAGACTCTATGCTGACCGAGATATCATATTTGTTGATAGGTAACCACAGCTGTGTCCCGAATGCAGAGATTACCTTTCCTCATGGAGACAGTACATTGGTTATGGTTGCACTGGAAGATATTGCACCTGAAGAGGTAAGGAGAAAATTTACCTGATATAAAAATACTTCATGTGTTTACATGTTTGAGCATAATAATATCAGTTCTAAAAAATGAAAAAAAAATACAATACTCCAAACATCATTTCAACAGATAAAAGGTAGTAGTAGTAACCCTTCTCAGTTGTGGCAGGATGATGTGACCTTGGAATGGTAACTCTACTGAGGTTTTTGTTTTGTTTCTCCCTGATGCATTGTCATTTCACTTCTCTGTGTTGTAAGAGCTTCTTTTCACCCAGCATAAAGTAGCTCTTCAGGGTACATTTCTACTTGGATCGATCTGTAGCTCTTCAGGGTACATTTCTACTTGGATCGGTCTGTAGCTCTTCAGGGTACATTTCTACTTGGATCTGTCTGTAGCTCTTCAGGGTACATTTCTACTTGGATCGGTCTGTAGCTCTTCAGGGTACATTTCTACTTGGATCGGTCTGCATCTTCAACTCCCACTTTATCAGACCCATGTCCAGGGCTACCATGTCACGCTTTCAAACATCTTTAACAGACCCATGTCCAGGGCTACCATGTCACGCTTTCAAACACCTTTAACAAACCCATGTCCAGGGCTACCATGTCATATTTTCAAACACCTTTAACCTTTACACGCAGCTGTAGAAATTATTTTGATACACTCGGTCTACAAATTTGGAAATTGAGAAAAAATTATTTTTTTTACGGAGACCCTACCTATAGCCATTTTTTAATGTTGAATACATCATGTCCATCTACGCAGCTTTTTTTGTTGGTTAAAGTATTGTATGTTAGATTACAATTGGGTTTTGAACGATTTATCTTCTAATTACGCCGATTGGAGCAGGCCGACTTTTTGCGAAAGGTGAAGTAGGTTGTTGGGAAAGATCTTTATCGAGTAGATATGTTTATTTTGTTTGTTTAGATGTAAAAACTACATTTAAATTGGAAACTAACAGTTGTGTCGATATTATAAACACAGTATCGATACATTGTTGTGGTTTCCATGGATTTCTAACGGAGCAACTAGGCCTAGCTGTCGAGTCCAATTTTTGGGGGTTTTTAAAATAAATTTTCACCTTTATCTTTTTGTATCTTAGAAACTAACAAACACACAACAAAAACAATAGATCCAACAAGTTCTTTATTCAATTGTGTCTCTCACAAGAAAATCATATTTATTGACCAACAAACAGAAAAGTTATAAAATTTTAAAGTCAACTGCGATAGCGAAATATAAAGTTGGGAAAATTTGTGCAAAAAAAATGTAGCGCGCTAAAGGTTAACACCCATGTTCAAGGCTACCATGTCACATTTATAAACATCTTTAACAGACCCATGCCCAAGGCTACCATGTCACGCTTTCTATCTATCTATATCTATCTATCTTCAGTCCACTTGTGTCCTTAGATGTCGTGGAAAGGTGCGACCTCTTTTGTTTCATATTTTTTAGCAGGTAAAAATCCACTGGTGACTTGCCAGGTCAATACCAGCATCTGCATCTGTTAGCCACTGGAATATACGATTGCCTATTTTTGAGACAGGTGGAGGTGGAAGCGTAAATTAGAGCAAGGTAGACCGCAGTGTGTCAGGCATCATCTAAGCAACTCCACTAACCAAGACCTGTTGTTATGGCAAAACAGTCCCATTTTTATGCAACATATTCTCTATGGAGCGAGAATCCCTAGAAAATTTGAGTAGATTTTTAACTTGAATTTTGCCAGAGCAGCGGCCGTTAGGCCTACTCTTTTCGATTTCCAACTGCTAAGGTTTTTTTAACGTGCGCACCACTGCACACGGGTGTCTGATCTCACTACTCAGAGATCAGGGGAAATATTTACCGAATGATCCACATGAAAAAATTTCCGGGGTTTGAACCCGCGACCTCCAGCCGAGGCGAACACCTTCGATCTCCACCCGAGGCGAACACCTTACCTCAAGACCACTGAGTCTAGAGAGAGCTTGTCATTGATGAGGGTTCCAAGGTATGGGAATTGGTGCACAGTTGTCAATTCTTAATCAATGTTAAGAGTTGGCAGGACATCTACTTCCTGTCACAGCACATTTGTATTGTTGAGACTTATTGTGAGACAACATTTTTGGGATAAAGTAATTATTCTTTTTCGGCAAATTTACATAGTACTCATAGTACAAATGCCTGCTAGGTGAAGTTAATCTTGACCTGTGTTAGCCACTCCTCCTCTATGATAGAGTGTTGATGTCTTGTTTATGTGTGGCTTATAGCTTCTACATAGTTATGTAACCAGCCCGGTGTCAAATGAAAGTTAATCACTGGCATTTAATATATCAAACAAGATGATTAAGTGCATGAGCTGAAGTGGTCGATAGCTGCGAACCAGAGCTGCCAAGACCCTTCTACAACTTCACGCGGTGATCCTGGACAACAGGCTGCAACAGAGCAGTCTGGCTAAGGAGCAGGGATCGAAGAAGAGAGAAGGCTAACTCGGTACTAAAAAAAATGCCTGCTCAAGTCGGATGTGTCGGACCGAAAGGTACAAATATCGCAGTCAGGCTGTAAACTATGACACAATGCATTCTGTTCTCTGGACTAAATTCTGCTATTTAAACCCTTACAGGGCTTGGTAGTGGGGAAATTGATAACGAGCAAAGCCAAGCCTAACAAGATGATCACTGTTTTTACAGATTGTAAAAAATCGCAGAAACAGCACAGTGGCTAATATTGGTGTCCACATAAAAGTGAATGCATAGAGGGAGCTTATTACATGTGTATGAAAGAGTTAGTCCACATTTATTGAGTATCTCATTGGTAGAGACACATAAAGCTCAGAATGTGGTTTTTTTCAAAGAAGAAAAGAGAGAAGATGTAAGGTACATAAGTAACATGGCAAGGAAATGAACAACAACAGAATTGAAATAAGTGACTGGCAACCGCATCATGTTAACAAGGTGACTAAATGTTGTATATGGGGCTGGAAACCTCAATATGTCAACAATGTGACTAAATGGGTTGCACATGGGACTGAAAACCTCAATATGTCAACAATGTGACTAAATGTTGTACATGGGACTGGAAACCTCATTATGTCAACAATGTGACTAAATGGGTTCTGCATGGGACTGGAAACCTCAATATGTCAACAATGTGACTAAATGGGTTGTACATGGGACTGGAAACCGCATTATGTCAACAATGTGACTAAATGGGTTCTGCATGGGACTGGCAACCTCATGTCAACAAGGTAACAAAATGGGTTGTACATGGGACTGACAACTTCATCATGTCAACAAGGTGACTAAATGGGTTGTTCATGGGACTGACAATCTAATGATGTCAGCCGAAGTGCCATAGAAACATTCTATATAAGAGAACATAAACATGATTGAATGCAGGCTCCTATAGGACATAAAATGACATGATGATGATTACAGATGTTGTCTAGTGTACAGGATTGACCTGTGGAGATGCCAGGGCTGAACATTATGGAGCATAGATTGGGCTCACTTCCGCTTACAAAAGTATGTCACAAAGGCTACTAAGAAATGCCATGCATATAAAACAAAGGTGCTACATGTATCACCATTGCAGCATGACATCCAATACTTAGCACAATGGATTCCTAAACAAACTGGGGTAGTAGTAGCCTCAATGCTCTATAAGATTTTAAAAGAACAAGAGTATCAGGTGCATGCTTCTTGATTTCTTAAAAGTATGTAGATGACTGTTCTGCCTGCTTATCGCTATGGTTTACACACATCTGATTTGATGTATCATTGTCTTGAACAATTTGATGACACTAATATACAAATTGAATGATTCAAACAATATTGACATAGGTTGAGCTGTAAATTATAACAAGCACTGAATATAAAACTTACATCTTCTACCAGTTTTTGTGATTTACTTCTTCATTATTATTCACTATTAGGAAATATCAATTAGCTACCTTGGATGTTGTGATCTTGAGAGAAGCCGTCATAGTCGACAAAAATCTTTAAGGTAAGATAATGTTAGTATTGCAAAGATTTGAGACGCTACTATCTAGCTATGTTGTGACCGTGACAATGTTAAATGTGTTTGGAATGTCGTGTATGAAGCATAGGAGTTACAACTTACAACTTGGCCATTGAAAGGCTAACGTTAGCTGAGACAATGTTAGCAGATTTTTGCACAGAGGAGAGAGTTCAAAGTTCACGCATGTCATGCATTCTTTGACAAGGCCAGTCTGGGTTTGTCTCTGCCCGATAATGATGACAAAGGAAACTTGACAGATGGACAGGCAGTGCAGGCTGAGTAGCGGCACAAGCTACTTACTGGTCAACAATGTGGGGACAGAAGTACTTCTTGACCGGTGACCATGTTGGATAGGGAGGAGCATAGGGGATAAAAAAAAGGCAGAAACACAAAGCAGAACATGGAGAGCCGGTCAGAAATTTTACTCACTGTGAGTTCTGTAGGCACAGCACCTTATTGCTTAATGGAAGGGACAGTGGAATAGAACCCCAGCGATCGAGAAAGAAAGCTTATCACTTCGAGAGTGAAAAACTGTTGACAGTCGTGTTGTAGGTTTCACGGGTTCAGTTATTGAACTAATTTGTTTGTTTGTAAGTTTCTTGCTTACATTCTGACATCAACTTGTGCCAGCCAGATCTTCTTGCATTGACAGCGTGCAGTGGTGGATGAATAGGTTGTATTCTCATTTGATGACCCAACCATTGTATCTTCTGTCCTGTATTGTATTCAGCACAAGAGCTAGTTTTCACCATATTTCTAAATATCTTTATTTCTCATTTTATCTCTCCTGGTGACACCAATTCATTTTTTAAAGCGATATTATTTCACATGTAATTCTCCTCTCCTGGGATAATGATCAAGTTTAACATTGGTAGCACAGAATTGGCATCAATATTCTGTTTATCAGTTGCTTTATTTCCAGCTGATGTTCTGGGGCGTAACACTTTACAATTCCATTCAATCGAAATTGACAGCGCTCAAAATATGAGTAATGCACCGATTCTTTGAAAATCGACAGCTAACGATTGTGTACTGCTCTGTTGCATAGCAACGTTGTTTAGGTTTTTGGAATGACCTTAAATATTGTGGAATTTCCATTGCATGAGCAGCTTTTGTGTAAGCATTGGTAACAGTTAATAAGTCACGGCAGAGGCTCTATAAGATTTAGTTTCAATTTATCGAACTTCACATTTTCTGTAAAATTCTTGTAAGATATTTAAACTTTTGAGCCTGCTTAAGTTTAATATTGGTTACATGAAACTATTGGAAAATGCCAGCCACATGTAAGTTCAACATAACATGAGAATGCTCTGGCGTTGGATAGAACTCACTTTAAGGAAACCATCTGATAGCATTACCAAACAGTCTCTGTTCTGGAATCCCAAAGGCAAGAGAAGTAGAAGCAGATTAAAACACACATGGAAAAGTGAGCATGAGATAAACATAAAGGAAACAGAGAAGATGTAAACAGAGCTGGTGGTATCGTTGGTTGACCCTGGACAGGAGAATTGGCATGTATTTGTTGAAGACACATTCTCCACAGGGAACTGAAAAAAGCTTTGATTGATTAATTGCATGATTGTAAAGTTGACCTGGTGTTCTGCTAGTCATTTTAGTTTCTGTGAAGAGTTCTTCGTAGGAAACTGATTGATTGTAAGCCAAGTGAGTTGCTTGCATCAGGCTTTCTTCAATGTCCTCTTTCCTGCAGGAGGTCAAGATGAATATATATTTTCTGCTGTATAAAATTCAGTTCTACTTGCCAATGCTTCCTTCTCATTCACACCTTCAAGGTCTGTCCAACAAAAAACTATTTATTTTGTCATGGTAATGGTGTTAACAAGTGCTTGTTTTAAAAGTTCTTGTCTACTGTCTGTTTCTTCTTGTTTGTTTCATTTTTGTCATATTCAATACACCCTTAAGTCAGAAAATAAAGCACTATCATTTTATTTTATTTTTTAAATCGAAGATCTTGCAGCAGCTTCAAAGAGGGTAAACTCTTTCATGTATTATGATTATGGTCTCAGATTCATCCTGACCAGCCTAGTTAGTGGCCAGCAAGCCATACATGAAGTGTTGGAGTTGTACCAACTAAATCTCTTTTTGCTGGGGTCGCCTCAACTTGTACCCTAATACTAAAATTTGTGTTTACTGCCTGACGTCAACTGGGTTCTGTAATATTCCCTGGTATCCCTTACTTACACACATTATTTGTCCACAATTAATGTTGCATATGGGATTTGAACATTCCAAGGAAAATAAATGATTAAACCACACTGTGCATTTATCACCATACGTATAACCTTTATATGTGCAACAACAATCTCCATATCATGACAGTAATACTATTGTTGTTGTTTGCGAATGCCCACAATGAGTAGGTTACTCTTTTGTGTGCCCTGAAAAGGACATTAAGTGGTGGGTTGCAGTAGTTTACCTATCATCCTGATGAAGGTGGACCGGGGTCCTCCAGGCAGTTGTGCTATGCTTGGCTTCATCTGCATGTCACTCACTTCTACAGGTATCACGTCGATCCCTCACCTCGTTAGCCAGGCTGCCATGAAAGCAGTCCGTTCCCAGGGAGGGCGATGAGGAAGCCGAGTTGAGGGTCTTGGCCAGTATGTTTTACCTGCCTTGTCTAACATGCCTGATCAGAATATTTTGCCTGTCCAGACGTTAGTTTTCCTCCCCACAGCAATATGTTAAATGTGCTGTATTAGTCAGTTTTGAAACAGCTGGCTGAAATTTGAAAACTGCTCTCCGCTCAAAAATATGGTTGATTTGGGATTTCCAAACTAATAAAAACTACAATTTATAATTGCTGTATTTCTGTCATAAATATAATGAAAATTGGAATTACCCGGACAAGACAAAGCTCATTCAGCATCAAATGCTTGAGCTGATCGATCATACACACACATAGTTCTTATAATGTGTATTAATCAATACTAGGTTTTGTAAACAGGAGAAATTAAGTAGTGAGATAGTAGATATTAACTGATCTTGACAAGTTGGTTTGTTGTTAGTCTGACTTTGGTCAGTAGAAGGATAGGAAATTATGCAGAAAAATATTATATTTTGTGTTAAAACAGGAGAGATATACGGAATGTGGGAAATTGTGTGAGTGCATACTGCGCTAGTACTGAAATGTGAAGGGCAACAAAAACAAATTCTAGGCAACCTGGTTCACAGGATTTGTGTCATGCTCTATTCTAGCCACTTCACCTGTCTTTCTACAAGCTTGAATTGCTGCAGTTGTTACGTTATCCATACCTGGTGACTTGTTTCTAGGGTTGTTCTTCGTAGCTCTTTCTATTTCTACAATAAAAAAAACCAGGTTCCAGGCAATCCTTGTTTCTTAAGATAAATACAGATTGTCCCTGAGTGCCTGTTGGGTTGAAAAGTTCTTGGAAGTACTCTTACCATTAATGAAAGCTCTCATCTCTTAACCTCAATGTGTTGATACCTTCATAAAAATCTCTTGTCGATTTTTGCTTATGGATGTTAGTTCTCCATAATTCTTTCACGATTGTCCTTTAGCTATTTTGATGACTTGTTTTGTATTTTGTCTTATATTTGATACGTAATATAATAATTACATCTATGATGCTAGCCATGTTTTGTAGTGTTTCTTGCTAGTCAGTGTTGATTCTTTCAGTTCAGCATTCTACCAAGCTGCTTGTTTTCTGTTCTTGCTTTATTTTAAGTTATTTGTTCCACATTCCTTGTTGAATGTATCTGTCATGACTGTTTTAGTGATGTTCCATTCACACTGTTTATGTCTCAGTGTCTCAAAAATCTTTGTCATTGCGTTCCTAATTTAATTAAATTATTACTATTTACTTTATGAACTATTTGTTTATTTGGTGTAGAAAGAACAACTGTTAATCACTTGATCACATTTATTTGCTTATCTTTGCTATGACATAAACTTGTTATGTATTTCATGATGTGAACTATGTTTGTTTGTCATAATTCTTAGTCTGTACTTCTACAGGGACAAATGCCCCTCTGCAGGTCCCAGTTCTGGTATCCGCTGGATATAGCCAGGAGAAGGATTTCCTGCTTAGCGGTCTAGCTTGAGTAGCTTAACTACTCCGCTGGGTTGGGTGGTTAACCGATCTGCGAGTTCATTTTAATAGACTCAAACACTAGAGCAAAGTAGACCCGCAGCCTGTTAGGCGCCATCTATGCTGCTCTAAACAAACCACCTAACCATGGCCGGTGTTATGCCATGTCACACAGTTAGTCACACTATGACAGATTATCTTTGTTATCATACAAGCTAATTCTTGATCTTCTGCATTATATGGGGGGAACAAAATTCTTCATTCAAACTTTTTTCAGACATATTATCTAATACTTTCTATCCCCAGTGAAAACTATCTGTTTCGATGTTCCTGTGAGAAATGTCTGTCTCAAGCTGACGATGCTAGTGTTACCTCTGAAGAGTCAGAAGATGGCGAAGATATGGATGCTGGGGATTAGACACAACAAAATTATAACCAGACTTGGTTGCTGTCAGAACATCAACGTGTACAAATCTGGAAATATGAGTTGGCTGTGTTAAATAAAACTGTATTCTGAGCTTTTTGTTTTGTCTGCTTATAATTATGTGGCAGAGTATAGGTTTAGCTGAGTAGTTACTTATCTAAAGAGTACAACATGTATCTAAACCATGACACGACTTCACACAGTAAACAACACAGTCAACACTATATATGGTTTATTAGATGAATATCAACAAAAACAATATTGACAAAAAGAACAAAATACATCTAAACTAAATACTCATAATATATATAATTATTCAATATATAAATTGAACTACAGCGGAGGTTTTAAGCACTAGCTTTTGATAATTCCTCCATACTACACTTCCTAGATTTTCACCTCTGCACTCTCCTTATCTGCACACTCTACACCCACTCACATACTCGTCCTCAGTTCTGTGCATTCACTCACAATCAGATCACCTTCAGTCAGGTGATCTGTACATCCACATACAATTGGTTCACATATGCTCAGGTGATCTGTGCATTCATATGCAAGTAGATCACGTCACTTATAGTTGGAATCACATACTCACTTGTGGGACAGCGTGGGCTAGTGGATAAGGGACACGGCTCACAATCCGAAGGTGCTGGGTTCAATCCCCATCTCAGCACCGGCCGTTACCCCGGTGTAGCAAACCCTTAGAAAATGCAGGAGGAGGCAGACCCTTACATAAAATGCATGCTGAAGTCGGATGCATTGGGCAGACAGGCGCAAAATAAAAACCACAGCGCAACGCACACCGCCTTGGGGGAATAGAAGAAATAAAGCGAACGCAAAAATTTTTTTAAGAAAAACATACTCCTTGTGGCCACACACTAAGTCGATCTGTGCATACATATACACTCAGAACACATATTGTTCTCAAAGTGTCCTGCACAATACCACAGACATTCAGATCTCCTCCTTAGATGATCTGTACATTCACAATTACTTCGATCAATTCACTAATTCTTACACTCATATATGATTAGATCACTAGGTGTCCTGCACGTACGACATATATTCAGATCTCTTACTGTTCACAAGCTGTCCAACAAACCCTATAGAGCGACTGGCCAAAACCAGAGTGATCTGTCACCCTGCACTCTCTCTCTCCTAGTCAGACTCTCTCCTAGTCAGACTCTCTCCTAGTCAGACTCTCTCCTAGTCAGACTCTCTCCTAGTCAGACTCTCTCCTAGTCAGTCTCTCTCCTAGTCAGACTCTCTCCTAGTCAGACTCTCTCCTAGTCAGTCTCTCTCCTAGTCAGACTCTCTCCTAGTCAGACTCTCTCCTAGTCAGACTCTCTCCTAGTCAGACTCTCTCCTAGTCAGACTCTCTCCTAGTCAGACTCTCTCCTAGTCAGTCTCTCTCCTAGTCAGACTCTCTCCTAGTCAGACTCTCTCCTAGTCAGTCTCTCTCCTAGTCAGACTCTCTCCTAGTCAGACTCTCTCCTAGTCAGACTCTCTCCTAGTCAGTCTCTCTCCTAGTCAGACTCTCTCCTAGTCAGACTCTCTCCTAGTCAGTCTCTCTCCTAGTCAGACTCTCTCCTAGTCAGACTCTCTCCTAGTCAGTCTCTCTCCTAGTCAGACTCTTTCCTAGTCAGTCTCTCTCCTAGCCAGCCTGCTAGACTACTAATAGCCTATCAATCTCTGTCCTAGTCAGTCACTGAGTTTATCTTTGCCGAGTATTTTATAGTCTCAAGTAACATCATGGCTATCCAATGGTCTCATGTTGGTTGTCTGACTTAGCCATCACTCTAATTTGGAACTATCCCCAACTAGTTGTTATTGGATGAATAACCCCGCATTCCTGTCATTCTAAATGTTGAAGCCAGTCGTGGCGGCCTCTGACTGCCACCAACTCCCACTATGCTAATTCGGAACGCCAGAGTGGTCAGCTTCGAAGCCCCACCTCATTCCCCCCTTCCCATAATCTTGGCACAGAGCCCAATCTCTCCTGCCCTAAATGCCCATGCTCTAACTGGATCTGTTACAGTTATAACTGAGCAGATGAACTTATTGTGGCAAGAGGCACTTTTTGGACTTCAGTCATCATGAAAAAAAACATTTCTCTGGAGCACAATAGGCTTTTATGTTGATTGTTAATGTTTAAGAGATAGCATGTTCTTCCAAATTGAATGGATGCCAAAATGTGGCTTTTTATTTAATGTGTTTGACAAATTTGAAGAATGCCTTTTATGAGGTCTCCTGTTAGAGATTTATTGAAAGAAAAAAGATGTTGCTGTTTGATGTGAATAAAGTTAATATATTTGAAAGGTGGATATATATAGAAGAATGGGATGCTTATCTGTCTGTCAAAAAAAAGAGGAAAAAAATAATGGATTCTGATAAATTTGGAGTGCAAAAAGAATTGTTGAACAAAACAGTTAAGATATTGTGATCACATAAAGAGATATAACACCTTGCTGGAAACAATACTGGAAGGAAAGGTGGAGGACAAAGGTGGCAGAGGAAAACAACCTTATAAGTAATAGGACAACATCAAGGATTAAAAAATGGACAGGGAAAAGCCTGACAGATTGTACCATCAAGGAAAGAGAGAGAACGTTGGAGATCCAAAGTGGCTGACCTTTGAAGTGAAGATGGGTAACTGAACTGAACCACGGCATAAAATGTCACAGCAGACTCTGCAGTCTTCTAAACCAGTATAAAGACGTTATGTTAAGTAAACAAATGTTCAAATAAATGATTTTCATTGTAACTATTTTTCTTGAAACAACACAGTCATGCATATAATGACATGTTTTAGGGCTGATGTTATTTTATGCTCACAATCATCAACGTATGAAGTGCAGAGAATTTGATAACCTCCTATTGCTGTTTCCCTAGTCTCCAGTGTAGGCCTACATGTTTGCAGCATCTGATTGGTCCATCTTTATTGTGGTTTAGTTATGTGCTTTCACTAGCAACTAGCTTTCAAAGACATGTTCTGATTTTGTTCACTCGATGCACAGAAACAATCAAATACTGCTTGGACTGTTCGCATATCCAGTGCAGCAAACACGGACAAGAATAGGGGGATTCAACCAAGTCAGCAACAACAGATATCAATGTGTTGACACTAACTTGAGCTTGCTTGAATAGCCAGCTTGTTGAAGCTTAGTGGCAATTACACACACACAAACAACAAAACACAATATGTGTTATGTGCTTAACGTGCATGAAAACAAAGACTTTGTGGATAACAATTGACTTGTACAGTAAAGCACACTGATGCTGATAGAGAAGTGGCTGATGTTTTTTCCAAGAGACAATACCATCTTTAAGTCTAAAACTTAATGCTAGTTGTCAGGGTGCTATACATATGAATTACAATTTCCAAAATATGGACAAGTCAGCCTCTGCATGATACGTTCCTGTGATAGAATTAAAGGAAAGGCGTAGCTATTAGATTATTTGTTAAGTCTTTGGACTCATGGCAGGCTGGCCAGAAAGTCCTCATATAATGTCACAGAAATTCTCAGATTGGAGAAACGTCCTTACATAGTTTTAGGAAGGATATGGGACTGATAAAGACTAATTTAAGGTGGAGTAAGGTAAATGATGGCTTCATATAATTGGTATTTGTACTGATGAATAATTACAATAATGTAGGATATTGGCAGAAACCATTTTATGTTTATAAATCATCAATATGAGACACAAAGTCACTACATCAGAAATCTTTACATATAACTTATAAATGACACATGTTTGTCCAGGGAAATGTCTTGACTTACAACTAGTGCTAGCTTGTGTGACATCATGTTAGGGGCTCTAGTGGTCAATCTGAAAGTGGCCCTTGTGCGACATCATTTTAGGGGCTCTAGTGGTCAATCTGAAAGTGGCTCTTGTGTAACATCATGTTGGGGGCTCTAATGGTCAATCTGAAAGTGGCCATTAGTAGTTTGCCAATATCACAGACGGGTACAATGTGTCAGCATCACCAGTGAGACTTGTGTAATATGGTTAAACTTAAACAGCACCCCACATGAACAATTCCATACAACATGAACAATTCCACCCCACATGTACAATTCCACCCTACGTGAACAATTCCATACACCATGAACAATTCCACCCCACATGAACAATTCCATACAACATGAACAATGCCACCCCACATGAACAGTTCCATACAACATGAACAATTCTATACAACATGAACAATTCCATATAACATGAACAATTCCACCCAACATGAACAATTCCACCCCACATGAACAATTCCATACAACATGAACAATGCCACCCCACATGAACAATTCCATACAACATGAACAATTCTACTCCACATGAACAATTCCATACAACATGAACAATGCCACCCCACATGAACAATTCCATACAACATGAACAATGCCACCCCACATGAACAATTCCATACAACATGAACAATGCCACCTCACATGAACAATTCCATACAACATGAACAATGCCACCCAACATGAACAATTCCATACAACATGAAGAATGCCACCCCACATGAACAATTCCATACAACATGAACAATGCCACCCAACATGAACAATGCCACTCCACATGAACAATATCATACAACATGAACAATGCCACCCAACATGAACAATTCCATACAACATGAACAATGCCACCCCACATGAACAATTCCACGAAAAACATGAACATCACCAGTAAGACGTATAATGTAGTGACGCTTGAACAGCTCCACCTCCTTCCCACATGACCGTAACACTTGAACAGTTCCACCACACATGATTAACTTCACTTCACATGAACAACTTCACTTCACGTGAACATCACTAGAACGGCCTGTGTAATGTGGTGACACTTGGACAGCTCCACCATGCACTCTGTCCTCTCTAGCATTGTCAATGGACATGAATGTTTCATATGTTGAAAGAGCTATGGTCGAAGCATGTATGATGTCAGAGAATGTTTTCCAGCTATAATTATAATCTTGAGCTGGGTGATTTCACATGTACTAACATACATCCTATGGGTTATAAGGGTGTATATGTGTCTGTCCAGTTGTTGCTGCATGTAGAAGTATATGTGACCATACGATAGTACCAGTTTTCCTGTTGTGGAGTGGTTAATTGACCAGTATAGTATATTAGTATAAAGAATATAATATGAACAGCCACAGATGTGTTCAAAGGACTTTTTTAAAATAATTCATGAATCTTATATCCATATATACGAGGATCAGAGAGAGCAGATGTGGCCATTGCCAGTGGAACTGCAAGACAAGCTCTATGGTAGTGGCGAGAGTCTCAGGATGACCGCCGCTTTTTTCGAGAAAATAATGGTTACTGTCTGACTGTGTACGCAGAAGAAGAAGAAGAATATCCATATATGTTATCAGTCTCAGAACATCCAGTAGCACACGAGACAGAGACACAAACAATCTATCAAACCTGGTTATAGACATCTCTAACTGCTGTTTTGAAATTCATTTTGTAGTTTGCTTCAATCAAGTGTCTCTATGTGCAATGGTCCCTCAACAGTTTGGAAGCTTGTTCAAGGCTTTCAGTCCATGTGTGCCAATTTTTATTGTCAAATTTTGAATACAGCTGATAATTCAAGACACCAATCATAATAATACAAAAGGACAATTGTTCATCAGTAAGTGTAAAACAGTACAAAATTAACCCAAGTAATTATTAATAGTGTTAAATTTCATGCTGTTTTAATGTGGATTATAATTCCATGTTATTCTTTCTGGTGTTCATCCTGAAAAGACAATGTGTTAAAGTCTACAGTGAGGGTGTGATATCTGCACCTTTCATACCCACACATCTGGTATACCACTGCATGTGAGACCAGGTTTGCCTTGCCTTGCCAGAGTACACGAATGCAGTTTGTTTCTAAGGCTGCCACTCGGAAGCGGACTAGAGTCTCGGTCAGCTACAGTTCGTTGATCATGAGGCCAACTATGAGTCGCTGGCTGTTGTCAGCTGAAACTCATTCACTGCTGCATGTTCGTATCCTAATTCAGGTTCAAAAATAGGACATTAGTAGTTATTACCAGCACACAATTGATGCTGTTATAACACAAGTTATGATTTCATGCTGCTTTCTCACTTGATGACTCTTCCCTCAGGGGCAGGTAGTACCACTGCAGGTCCTAATGATGTACAATGACCTCTATCCTGGCCTTTGGAGGTCCAGTGAGTAATAAGCTTCCCTTGTGATGTATCGTGAATGTTGTAGTGACATGCAAGGGAGTCTGACTACTGCATTGAAGGTCTATCCTGTGATCTTTTTCTGCCTTGAGTGTACCAGACTGCTATCAACATGCTCAAACACTAATTCTTTCTTCTGTGTACGTGACCTGACCACTTTTGTCTCGTTTGATCTAATAATCACTCGCTAATAATTGCCATCGGTCAGAATTGTGGAGATTATCTCGCTCTCTCCAACCCCCCACCCAGAGAGAGCACAGTGGAGTAGAAGAGTGAAGCACATAGGGTCAGATCCTGGCATCCTTCAGGAATGTCTGGATAGATGAGAAGGCCGCCCAGTCTGCTCAACGGTGTCTTGTTAGTTCTGGTTTTAAATTATTCTGCATGTCAGGAGATGTTCAAGGTAGCAGTATCTCTTTGTCGTCCAAGTTTCTCCAATCGTGGATGACTGATTCAAAATGAGCGTAAGTTTCTCATGACTTTGTCTTGGAGGTCACAATGGCGTAACAGTTCTGCATGACTTAGTCATAGAAATATTAAAATATTCATTTCTAGCCCTGCTGTCTTTATTGAGCATCTCTTGCACGTGGTTGACTTCTGTGAATATGATTGATGCGTCTGCCATCAACGTTGATTCCACAGTCCTCCCAGTCACAACAACTGATGACTGATTTCAATCACGGAGAGAAGGTTTGGATCTTCCTGGCAGACTCCATTTTGTATTGGAACCACAACTGTGTGCTGGAATGATCAATGTCATGTTATTCGCAGAACATATAAAGAGATGCAATTGCTAAAAGGAGCTATTCCTTCTTCTGTTTATCCTCTGGAAAATCAATTCTTCACTTTGTTATTCATGTGGACTGGGCAAACATACTGCTGAACATGTGTTACAGAACTGTGTTCTGGGCGGCCAATTAAGGAAGATGCACTGGTCTAAC
Source organism: Ariolimax columbianus (assembly GCA_036924085.1). Classification (NCBI taxonomy): domain Eukaryota; kingdom Metazoa; phylum Mollusca; class Gastropoda; order Stylommatophora; family Arionidae; genus Ariolimax; species Ariolimax columbianus. The sequence continues at coordinate 171,214,606 of JAVGWX010000001.1, forward strand.
AACTCAACACTACAATCAAATCTGTACAGAACTAAAGAAGAGCTCCAACTGACATGTTGAAGCATTACAGGAACTCGTCCGTCAAAGATGTGATGACAAGAAAATCACAAGTTATTCCCGTAACACATATTGGATACTGTTTCTAGAGCTTTCTTTCAAACCTAGAAGGATATTCCACACTCGGCATGCTCTTGGCCTGTTTCATTAGTTGGGTGGGCTACACTATAAGCTGTAGAGTCCTCTGCCTTAGAGGAGTTAAAAAGAAGATATTCAAAAAGAATAATAATTTTTTAAGTATCTTCATTGCAGATTTCCTAACAGTTACAGTCTTGCTTACCATCATCCACAGATAGAAAAGATATTAGATTGAATTAATTGTCCAGAAGGAATCAAGAACTTCTATAAGATTACTGGTGATCTGTTTTAATGGGATTCATCTGAATCTTTTCTTTTTGTACTTATTCTAATCTATGTTTATGTGTAGTAAAACTGAGAAAACTATCTTTTCATGTTCTTTCATACAACCATAATTCTGGTTTGTTATGTGTTTTCTGTTACATTCCTTCAAGAATATATTTTTTCTCAGATTTTCTGTCCTTAATGTGAATGTTGTTTGCCTGTCATAATTAATGTCTTCCTTTGCTGGAATTTGTACTTGCCCCAACAGCATATCCACATATATGGATCGAGGAATCAAGTATTTGGAACAATCACACGTGACTAGTATGCCCTTCATAGAATGCCATTATTGGTCACCAAGGAGGACTGCCAAAGCAACTCTGTGATCCAGATGCGTAACCATTGGACTGATCAAATACTCTTGACGTCCTAATTCCGTCACCCATAATGCCACAAGTTGAAACATTCACCAGAATCTCGTATATATCAACCTGACTGAAATAACTATTCATTAAACAAAAGCTGGACATGCCCAGAAAATCCACCATACTTTAGGTCAGTTTAAATATGTCCATGCAGTCACAGTGAAATACCAGTGTTGAATGATGTTTTCGGTCCAAATGGACTTTGATTGATGTTTTGTGTGCTGTCGATCCCTGTCGAATGTGACTAAAGAGTTGTGTAAAAAGTACATATAGGTAGAACTTGTGTAACATAGGCATACAACAGTTTCTTTGTCAGGGACAGACACATATTGTAATTGATTTATTCTGTGCTGCTGTCATCTGTTGCATCTCTAACAAAGACTTTGCTATTGTAACATTAACATAATGTGTTATTTTCTCATCTTTGGGCAACTGTCATACATCCATTTCATGATATTAATAACATATCAGGACATAATATTAGTAACATACATCTATTTCATTATATTAATAACATATCAGGACATAATATTAGTAACATACATCTATTTCATTATATTAATAACATATCAGGACATAATATTAGTAACATACATCCATTTCATTATATTAATAACATATCAGGACATAATATTAGTAACATACATCTATTTCATTATATTAATAACATATCAGGACATAATATTAGTAACATACATCCATTTCATGATATTAATAACATATCAGGACATAATATTAGTAACATACATCTATTTCATTATATTAATAACATATCAGGACATAATATTAGTAACATACATCCATTTCATTATATTAATAACATATCAGGACATAATATTAGTAACATACATCCATTTCATGATATTAATAACATATCAGGACATAATATTAGTAACATACATCCATTTCATTATATTAATAACATATCAGGACATAATATTAGTAACATACATCCATTTCATTATATTAATAACATATCAGGACATAATATTAGTAACATACATCCATTTCATTATATTAATAACATATCAGGACATAATATTAGTAACATACATCCATTTCATTATATTAATAACATATCAGGACATAATATTAGTAACATACATCCATTTCATTATATTAATAACATATCAGGACATAATATTAGTAACATACATCCAGTTCATGATATTAATAACATATCAGGACATAATATTAGTAACATACATCCATTTCATTATATTAATAACATATCAGGACATAATATTAGTAACATACATCCATTTCATTATATTAATAACATATCAGGACATAATATTAGTAACATACATCCATTTCATTATATTAATAACATATCAGGACATAATATTAGTAACATACATCCATTTCATTATATTAATAACATATCAGGACATAATATTAGTAACATACATCCATTTCATTATATTAATAACATATCAGGACATAGTATTAGTAACATACATCCAGTTCATTATATTAATAACATATCAGGACATAATATTAGTAACATACATCCATTTCATTATATTAATAACATATCAGGACATAGTATTAGTAACATACATCCATTTCATGATATTAATAACATATCAGGACATAATATTAGTAACATACATCCATTTCATTATATTAATAACATATCAGGACATAATATTAGTAACATACATCCATTTCATTATATTAATAACATATCAGGACATAATATTAGTAACATACATCCATTTCATTATATTAATAACATATCAGGACATAATATTAGTAACATACATCCATTTCATTATATTAATAACATATCAGGACATAATATTAGTAACATACATCCATTTCATTATATTAATATCATATCAGGACATGATATTAGTAACATACATCCATTTCATTATATTAATAATATATCAGGACATAATATTAGTAACATACATCCATTTCATTATATTAATAACATATCAGGACATAATATTAGTAACATACATCCATTTCATTATATTAATAACATATCAGGACATAATATTAGTAACATACATCCATTTCATTATATTAATAACATATCAGGACATAATATTAGTAACATACATCCAGTTCATTATATTAATAACATATCAGGACATAATATTGGTAACATACATCCATTTCATTATATTAATAACATATCAGGACATAATATTAGTAACATACATCCATTTCATTATATTAATAACATATCAGGACATAATATTAGTAACATACATCCATTTCATTATATTAATAACATATCAGGACATAATATTAGTAACATACATCCATTTCATTATATTAATAACATATCAGGACATAATATTAGTAACATACATCCATTTCATTATATTAATAACAAATCAGGACATAATATTAGTAACATACATCCAGTTCATTATATTAATAACATATCAGAACATAATATTAGTAACATACATCCATTTCATTATATTAAAAACATATCAGGACATAATATTAGTAACATACATCCATTTCATTATATTAATAACATATCAGGACATAATATTAGTAACATACATCCATTTCATTATATTAATAACATATCAGGACATAATATTAGTAACATACATCCATTTCATGATATTAATAACATATCAGGACATAATATTAGTAACATACATCCATTTCATTATATTAATAACATATCAGGACATAATATTAGTAACATACATCCATTTCATTATATTAATAACATATCAGGACATAATATTAGTAACATACATCCATTTCATTATATTAATAACATATCAGGACATAATATTAGTAACATACATCCATTTCATTATATTAATAACATATCAGGACATAATATTAGTAACATACATCCATTTCATTATATTAATAACATATCAGGACATAATATTAGTAACATACATCCATTTCATTATATTAATAACATATCAGGACATAATATTAGTAACATACATCCAGTTCATTATATTAATAACATATCAGGACATAATATTAGTAACATACATCCATTTCATTATATTAATAACATATCAGGACATAATATTAGTAACATACATCCATTTCATTATATGAATAACATATCTGAGACCTATCTAAGACCTATTTAACAGGCACACTAACAGTCCTTCCTTCAGAAGGCTAAGATATGAGTGGATGTAGAGGCACTAATCCTGCAGTGGCTGGTGTGGATCTACTTTGAGTGGATGTAGGGGCACTAATCCTGCAGTGGCTGGTGTGGATCTACTTTGAGTGGATGTAGAGGCACTAATCCTGCAGTGGCTGGTGTGGATCTACTTTGAGTGGATGTAGAGGCACTAATCCTGCAGTGGCTGGTGTGGATCTACTTTGAGTGGATGTAGAGGCACTAATCCTGCAGTGGCTGGTGTGGATCTACTTTGAGTGGATGTAGAGGCACTAATCCTGCAGTGGCTGGTGTGGATCTACTTTGAGTGGATGTAGAGGCACTAATCCTGCAGTGGCTGGTGTGGATCTACTTTGAGTGGATGTAGAGGCACTAATCCTGCAGTGGCTGGTGTGGATCTACTTTAAGTGGATGTAGAGGCACTAATCCTGCAGTGGCTGGTGTGGATCTACTTTGAGTGGATGTAGAGGCACTAATCCTGCAGTGGCTGGTGTGGATCTACTTTGAGTGGATGTAGAGGCACTAATCCTGCAGTGGCTGGTGTGGATCTACTTTGAGTGGATGTAGAGGCACTAATCCTGCAGTGGCTGGTGTGGATCTACTTTGAGTGGATGTAGAGGCACTAATCCTGCAGTGGCTGGTGTGGATCTACTTTGAGTGGATGTAGAGGCACTAATCCTGCAGTGGCTGGTGTGGATCTACTTTGAGTGGATGTAGAGGCACTAATCCTGCAGTGGCTGGTGTGGATCTACTTTAAGTGGATGTAGAGGCACTAATCCTGCAGTGGCTGGTGTGGATCTACTTTGAGTGGATGTAGAGGCACTAATCCTGCAGTGGCTGGTGTGGATCTACTTTGAGTGGATGTAGAGGCACTAATCCTGCAGTGGCTGGTGTGGATCTACTTTGAGTGGATGTAGAGGCACTAATCCTGCAGTGGCTGGTGTGGATCTACTTTGAGTGGATGTAGAGGCACTAATCCTGCAGTAGATGGTGTGGATCTACTTTAAGTGGATATAGAGGCACTAATCCTGCAGTTGCTGGTGTGGATCTACTTTGAGTGGATGTAGAGGCACTAATCCTGCAGTGACTGGTGTGGATCTACTTTAAGTGGATGTAGAGGCACTAATCCTGCAGTGGCTGGTGTGGATCTACTTTAAGTGGATGTAGAGGCACTAATCCTGCAGTGGCTGGTGTGGATCTACTTTCCTCGTCTTTACGAGTTCAGGGCTACGAAAGAGCTGGCATCCTTGCATCACAAGCACCAATAACGGGTACACTTAATATGGATAGGAGGGACATTTTACCAGGTGACATCACAATAAATGAACCAGCAGTCCACAGACTGCAGAGCTTTGAGATTGAACGAGGCTCGAGCTGATTAGGGCACAAGAGAGGACAGAGCAGAAGTATGTATAACAAACGAGCTACAGAGCACATTATTATCCACACACTGCTCAAATAGAACACGGCAGCGTCCTCTCACTGGGGATTACGAATCTCTATCGGAACGTGTCATCAGCACCCTCACCAGTAGCAGCACAGGCACCACCGCCCAACATAAGGAGCCAAGTGAGGGTCGCAACATGGAATGTACTCACACAAAACGGGACTGGCTACGTCACTGCGCTGGCTCGAACACTCGGTCGATTCAACATTTGCAATCGCCGTTATCACTGAAATAAATCTAAAGGGCCAAGGCCAACAGGACGTCGAAGACGCACGTCTGCTGCACTCTGGTGGCCATCAACACAGAAATGGTGTGGGCTTATTCATGAGACCCTCACTCAGAGACAGTAGTATCCCGGCAGGCCATCTCGGACAGGCTCCTGTGGATACGACTAAAACATAAACATGAACATCTCAAAATACTAGTCGCCTACGCCTGCAACAGAGGAGGATCAACCCCAGGAAAAAGACGACTTTTACCAGGATCTGACCAATGTCTCAGCCACAGTTCCTCCTCATGATGAATTCATCCTACTGAGCGATTTGGACGGAGTTTCAGGATCCCAGCGTAGTGGTTATGAATCCGTCCTGGGCTCTTTCAGCAGTGGAAATGCAAATGACAATTCAGACAGGTTCCTGTCATTCTGCGCCACCTACAGTATGAAGATCACCGGCTCAGGGTACCGTCGCTTAGACATTCACCGTCACACATGGATCTCCAACGACCGAAGGACTAGGACAGAACTCGACCACATCCTTGTCAGAAGTCTCGACCGGGTGACTTCCTGTCATGTCGTCCGCGACGCGGAGACCCCTGCCAACACTGAATATCGTTTGCTGATGATCACGTACGCCATCCGCCCATATGTCCCTCCAAAACCTGCGCCGACCCCACGGTACAATATCCAGCTTCTCAAGGCTAATCCAAGCGTGGTCGAGAAATATGCCGAGGATATCAGGGGAAACCAACGCATCAGGTTCGAATCACATGTGTCTAGATTAGCAGGTACAGGTTTTTTCTTGGTGAGATCGCGCGATTGTCTGCATCCTGAGTTACCCCTAGTCGTCTCGTCTGATAGTCTTGCCCCTGATCCAAGGTAGCTTGGAACGAGAGATTGAAGATGAAGGTCAGTGAAGTTTCTCACTCACTATAATTCAAATACAGGGAAAGTTACGTCATCAAGACAAAACGGGTTTTGATGAGGTCGCCATGATCGCTTGCAATCGTCAGCTAACCGAGTGACAGAACACCTATTAGTGCAGTGAAGTCGATTCTTAGAAACAGAACAGAACTGTAGGACAGTTGTGATAGAAAATACAATAGATGAGTTACCACATACACTATAGGACAGGTGTGAAAGGGGAGACAATAGATAAGTTATCACATACACTATAGGACAGGTGTGAAAGGGGAGACAATAGATGAGTTACCACATACACTATAGGACAGGTGTGAAAGGGGAGACAATAGATAAGTTACCACACACACTATAGGACAGTGAAAAAGGAGACAATAAATGAGGAACAGCTAACACTAAATGACAGGTGTACTTGAAATGTAACGGACGATAAGTCATATATTTATTACGGCAGGAGAAAGCTTAGATTTAAACCATAACTAGTGTATTTTACAATAATCTTCAGTTGCTCATTAATAACGCTGGAGGAAATATCTTATTACTCTGTTTATTTTCTTGTGTACTTTCTGTCTGTGCGTCCTATGTAGGTTATACAGCTTATACGTCATATCTACAGCTGTAGCAGTCGCGTGCGGGTATAACAGCTCTGACATAGACTTTGTTTTACAATACTTTTAAAGTGTAGAATTAGTCTTCATACATTCTAACAGAAATTGGTGCATGCACAATGTTGTTGCCAAACTTCCGGATGTTAAGTTACAGTCAAACGTTGGCAGTACTTATCAGTGTTATCATTTCATTACGTTGCTGCCCGTGAATTGTGTCGGATTAACCACGCCCACTGGTATTTCAATCGTAAGAGACGGTCAAGCTGCCAAACGAGGTTCATTGATTTCAACCCAATGATTCAAACGAAAACAGATTCATCGAAAACCTAGAAAAAGGAAAAAATATCGAAATAATCACTTGCATTGATATCACCCACGGGAAATGTTTTAACTGTTGTTAAAAATGATGGCACCACTTCAGCTGAGTAGCATGGTAGAACTGATAGATCATATATTACAGTGGACAACAAATTTGAACTTTTTGTGTGAATCTGACATGAAATCGTTAACTTCATGTTGTTTTTGGACTGTAACAAATGAATCATTAAAACACAAGATTAAATGTAGTTTTAAAAAAATATTGATATAAAACAAGTTTAGCACAATTGCATTATATGAAAATAATGCTCATTGTGAAAACGATTCACAGCAACGCATTTTTGCCTATCGCTTGTAATGCATTTCTGAAGAATCTCTTATAAGGCTCCAACAATAGCCTTCTAGTAATGCTGAAATGCCATTTCCCTTGGTACCTTTTTTCGAGGGTATTAAAGTTCTGATGAAATCGTGCCCCAAGCTCATCACTGACAGCACCTCAGATAGGCGGGAAGTCATTCAGATGAGAAGACAGTAAGTGGAATTTCAAGCACATGTTGCGCCCATGCTTTTCGTAGTGCTGCAACATGATTTCTTCAAGCTTCTCGTAATTGTCAGCCTTATTGTTTCCTAGAAAGTTTGTGGCCACTTCCTGGAAAGCATTCTAAGCTCAATTGTCATCACCTGTGAGGATAGCATCAAATCGCTGATCTCGGTTGAGCTGACATCTCTGTGGGCCGACAAATATACCTGCCTAATTTTGGCCTCATCAAGTCTTAAAAATTTTTTCACGAATGTAGAAACATCCTGTCCCATTTTGATCTATTGTCTTTGCAAAATTTTAAATTAGTCCATTTTTGATGTGCATAGGAGGAAGCAAGATTTTGTTTTCAAGTGGTTATCGGGTAAGTTACTTTTTCAAGGTTTCAATGATTATCGTGTTGACTAATCATTTTTCTTTAGTGGAAAGTCCAGGCACGGTTGTCTCACAGACGAAACAGTAGAACCCATCAAGATGACAATATCCTTCAGATGACCACATATCTATGACTTATACTTATCATAGCTGATGGTATGATACAGTTGCTTCATGTTGTAGGTTTCTTCCATGCGGACTGTATGCCCAATTGGAACATGGTACACCGTTACCATTATCGAGTACCACAGCTTCGAAGTTTGACTCAGACGAATCAATGAACAGTCTCCAATCGTCGACTTTGTAGTTGATTTGTAGTGCTGCTATGAGATCCATTGTATTGCAAAGGCAAAGGCCGCTGTCCATCGCAAACGATGATGGCATAATTTATTTTGCTAGCGCTATTTTTTAGTAAGGATTAACTGCGCTATTTTTTATCCCCATTCTCTCGTCTCGTGCCGCCCGACCCCAGTGGCAAGTCAAGGACAAGACGACTTGGGGGCGACACCGAGATGCAGGGGACTCCGCATTAAGCACCCGTGAAAAAGACGGTGGAATCCGGAGTCGAACCACCTGATCACGAAGCCGACGGCTTAGCCACTTCGCCACGGAATCCCCACTGTATTACCTGCTAGCATAATCATTAGTTATATTATGTTCTCAATAATTTGCGAAGGTGATTGTTCCAGGGTGTTAGAAAGATGCAGGAGTGATCCCCTTATTCCAAAAGGACAAACACTCAGATTAAAAACATTATAGACCGATGAGTTTAACGAGCGCAGTCTGTAAATTGTTAGAGTCAATAATCAAAGAAAACATTGCAATGCATTTAGACAAGTTTGATCTAATCAGAAGTATCCAGCATGAGTTAATAGAGGGAGATGGTGCTTAACAATTATATTGGAATTCATGGAGGAGGTTACTAAAATGATAGATAAAGGGGAGCCAGTGGATGTTATTTATCTAGATTTTGCAAAGGCCTTTAGGATTATTTAGGAAGCTAAAATCACATGGAATAGGTGGTGAAGTTGCCAACTGGCTTGAAAATTGGTTAACAGTATAAAGGCAGATAGTGGGCATAAATAATGACTACTCTGAATGGTTAGAGGTTAATAGGTGGAGTTCCACAGAGCTCGGTTTTTTGACCAATCTTGTTCTTGATATAAATATATATATATATATATAGCTTTATCTGGGGAGATCATCACTGATAAGAGGAAGCAGTCAGATGGATAGAGAACTATTTTAAACTCTACTTAAGCGAGACAGACCAAAACAGAAGATGCCATCAATGTCATCGATGTCATGCCAACTCTGGACCAACTGGAATCGCTGCCAACTATGGCAGAAGTGAACTGTGCTATTGCTGACCTTGCCTCAGGAAAGGATGGAATCCCCGTAGAGGTAATTAGGAGTGGAAAAAACATACTTACCCCACAGATACACCAGTTGATAACCTTATGCTGGCAAGAAGGATAGGTCCTGCAGGATTTCAAAGATTCGAGCAGTGTAAATTGTAAAAGAAAAAGGGGGACCGGAGTGACTGCAACAACTACAGAGACATTTCGTTTCTGTGTACCGTTGGGAATAACTGTTCTGTGCAGACTTCATGTCCTAGGATACCAGGTTTACCCAGGGTCACAGTGCGGTTTTCGTCGGAATAGGTCTACCACAGATATGATATTCTTGTACGAAAGTTGCAAGAGAAATACAGAGAACAAAAGCAACCATTGTATATTGCCTTCATAGATCTCACGAAAATATTTGACTTGGTCAGTCGTGTGGGTCTGTTCAAAGCGCTCAGGGGGATTGGTTGCCCACCGATTCTTCTGAGTATTATCGAGTCGTTCCACACTGACAGGAAAGACACCATCAATTTTGACGGTGCGTTCTCAGAGGAGTTTGCAATCCGGTGAGGAGAAAATCAAGGCTGTATACTTGCTCCAACCCTCTTTGGAAGATATTTCTCACTTCTCTTGAGGCATGCATTTCGTGACGAGGAAGGGAGTATCTTCATTCATTCTCGCACATATGGTGGCATATTCGATTCCCAAAGGCTGAAAGCCAAGACCAAAATAAACAGGGTGCTGGTAAGAGAACTGCTCTTTGCGGATGATGCCGCAATTACGACTCACTTAGAGGAGGAACTGTAAAGCTTACTATCTGCATTTACTGATGCTTGCTTTGAGTTCGGGTTAACAATCAGCAAAACGAAAACACAAGTTATGGTCCAATGTGCAAACAATGCAAACCAGTATGATGAAGTTATCGATGTAGTAAATCATGTTACGTACTTGGGATCCTCAGTCAATAATAAACTATCTCTGAACCAAGAAATCAAAATCAGGATAGCCAAGGCAATAACAACAATGAGCAGATTAACAAAAATGGTCTGGAAGAACTTAACATAACGTCTTTATACTGGTTTAGAAGACTCTGCAGAGTCTGTATACAACCAGTTGAATTTACATCACCTTGCTCTAAAAAGATATGCGCATCCAATTTATTATTAAATGCATTAACTGTCCCTCCATCTACTACCTTCCGTTGCAATCAATGCATTCCAAGCATTCACCACTCTCTGACTTAAACATGTTTTCCTAATATTTAATCTGGACCTATCTTTAGTAAACTTGTAGCTATGCCCTCTTGTTATTGTGGGTGGCTGTATTAAAAAAACAACTTGTTAGAGTATAATTTATCCATTCCTCTGATCATCTTATAAGCCTGTATTAAGTCACCACGAATTCTTCTCTCTTCTAGACACCGCAGGCCGGCTTTTCTGAGTCTTTCTTAATAACTGTAATTCTGGAATCCCACTATCAGCTTTGTCGATCTTTTTTATATCCTTTCCAGCATGTTTATATCCACCCTATGACAAGGACTTCACACCTGTACACAATTCTCCAATCTAGGTCTAACTAAAGCTTTATACAGTTTGACAATCACTTCCTTACTCATATGTTTAATATTTCTTTTTATCATACTTAACATTGCATTTGCCTTTTTTCACTGCTACTTGAACTTGCTCCCTTACCTTACCTGTACGATCTATTATAACCTCTAGGTCCCTTTCCTTATCTATCTTTCTACTATTGTTTCCCATTCTCTAATTATGTTCCATATTGGATCCACCCATGTGGATGACTGTACATGTATCTACATTAAACTCCATTGCCAGATTACAGACAATTCTCGAATTGTATCTAAATCCGACATCAATATGTCCACTTCCGCTTTAGATGAGACACTACTGCATAGCTTAGTGTCATCAGCAAATTTTGCAATCATGTATCACATATCAATGTCCAAATCATTTATATATATCAAGAACAAAATTGGTCCCAAATCCGAGCCATGTGGCACTCCACTTTTTACTTCACTCCACTCAGAGTACTCCCTATTTATGCCCACCCTCTGCCTTCTTCCCGTTAACCAATTTTCAATCCATTTGGCAACTTCCCCACCTATTTCATGTGATTTTAACTTTCGAAATAATCTTTGATGAGGTACTCTATCAAAGGCCTTTGCAAAATCTAGATAAATAACGGTCACTGGCTCCCCTTTATCTATGATTTTAGTAACCTCCTCCATGAATTATAATAGATTTTTTAAGCATGATCTCCCTCTAGTAAACCCATACTGACTATTTCTGATTAGATTAAACTTGTCTAAATGTATTTCAGTGTTATCTTTGATTATTGACTCTAACAATTTACAGACTATGCTCGTTAAACTCACAGGTCTATAATTCGCGGATCTGATTTATTGCCCTTTTTGAATAAGGGGATCACTCCTGCTTCTTTCCAATTCCGTGGAACAATTCCTTTTGTAAGTGATTGAGAACATAATATAGCCAACGGTTTTGCTAGTGTTGTACCAGTTAATTTTCGGATGATATCATTTCTCACATATATTTTCCGTTTTGTTTCCTGGCAGTGTATCGCACAGGATAGCATGCGATCCAACTTTACACACATATATTTTCCGTTTTGTTTCCTGGCAGTGTATCGCACAGGATAGCATGCGATCCAACTTTACACACATATATTTTCCGTTTTGTTTCCTGGCAGTGTATCGCACAGGATAGCATGCGATCCAACTTTACACACATATATTTTCCGTTTTGTTTCCTGGCAGTGTATCGCACAGGATAGCATGCGATCCAACTTTACTCACATATATTTTCCGTTTTGTTTCCTGGCAGTGTATCGCACAGGATAGCATGCGATCCAACTTTACACACATATATTTTCCGTTTTGTTTCCTGGCAGTGTATCGCACAGGATAGCATGCGATCCAACTTTACACAAATATATTTTCCGTTTTGTTTCCTGGCAGTGTATCGCACAGGATAGCATGCGATCCAACTTTACACAAATATATTTTCCGTTTTGTTTCCTGGCAGTGTATCGCACAGGATAGCATGCGATCCAACTTTACACAAATATATTTTAGAGGCGTACTGTGTTCCAACTCTTCTCTTTGCCACGCGATCTGTAGCTTTCATTTTGTTTCTCTGTTTTTTAAGGGGAAAGTACGTACTTGGGTTTTGCTAGGATTTTGTTTGAGGGGATTTTTCAGAAGAGAAACGACGAATAACTACAAATGCTTCAAAAGCTGAACTAGGAAATCAACGAACTAGAAATTGGAGGAACTTAGAACTGGTGGTGGTAATAGTACATATCTAACAAAAGTACTCTTTTCACACATCGACGAATGGACGAAAAGAGTACAAAATAGGTAGTTCCCAAAATGCGTGATTCGAAAGGGGATATCATAATGAGAGAAAGATATAAGGATGATTGGCATCTAGATCGGTATGTCGCTTAGACAGGCGATGGTGATAGAGGTACCAGGCAAAATATGCGGGACATTGTTGACACAGATATCAGGGATGCGTTTAATGTAGATCTTATTACATTCATGTCTTTCTCTCTTCCTTTATTTGGCCTGCATGTCTGCACTTTCCGTTATGTGTGTTTACTACCTCCGCCGTATCTGTCTACACTTCCAAGTCCACCTGTCTACACTTACAAGTCCATCTGTCTACACTTCCAAGTCCACCTGTCTACACTTCCAAGTCCATCTGTCTACACTTCCAAGTCCACCTGTCTACACTTACAAGTCCACCTGTCTACACTTCCAAGTCCACCTGTCTACACTTCCAAGTCAACATGTCTACACTTCCAAGTCCATCTGTCTACACTTACAAGTCCACCTGTCTACAATTCCCAGTCCACCTTTCAACAAGCATATCAACATAGAGGTTGTTTTTTGTTGCCTTGTCGTCTCTTTTGAAAATGTCAGGTTGTACGATTGTTTACAGAACGAGCAATATCTACATATTGACAAATATTTAGTGAAATTCTTCTGTCAATTTCTTCTTTTTTTTATATTTTCAGAACATAATCCAAACCACCTACAGGACACACAAAATCATCATAACTTGAAGAACAAAAATCAGATAATTGCTCACAAGAAAATGTTAAATGAAAAGGAAAAGGAGTTAAGTAAAAAAAAAAAGTTGGCTAAAAAGCAGAAAGGGAAAAATAAATCTGCTAAACATTTGACCTTGAAAAGCATTTCTACTGAACCCTGGGTGTGGAAAAAGGTTGTTCACAAGAAATTTCACGTTAAAAAACAAATTATCTCTAGCCCTGAATTGACGATCAAAAGCAAACCAGATGGTAAGATCGTGAAAAATGATACTGCTCATTCTAAATCCAATGGGCATAGAAAGGTTAACCATAGCAACTAGTTGTCGCACAATAGCAAACCACATGATCAGTTTAGTCAAACGTTTAACTTTTAGTAAAAAGCTCATGAAAATGAAGAACGAAGACAACCGCGAAGTGAAGCAGCTATTGTTTTAACAAGTAGCATCTACGATATCATCTAACACACGTGGGAGTCAATCCCTTGATTCAGTGAGATTTGTAAATTTCTGAAATTATTGACCCGTTTTATGAGTAAAACTAAAATATTTTCTTAACTTCTCTATTTCAGTATACGAGACGTGTTCAAATGAAACCGGACCTAACTGCACCAAGTAAACATACGTACGATGAGCATGATGATGTCACTTCTGATGTAACCAGCTCATACCAACCGTCAAGTTTGTAAAATTGTATTATCCTCCGACTCATAGTTTCCTCAGCAGAACGTTGATATGGCGGGTTTAATATGGAATCCGTCAAGAGTTGATCAGTTAGCGGTGATTCGGTTTCTAACAGCTGAAGGATGTCGACCATTTGACATTCATTGCAGAATGCAGGCAGTGTATGGTGACACAATTGTGGCGAACGTAAGCTCCGGTCATGGTCCACCCGAATTGCTGCATCAATTTTGGCGAGGGCATCTTCTGACGCAACAATATGCGCCTGACCTGGTCTCTGAAGATATTTTGTTCGTACAAGACACCAAGAGTTGTGCATAATTACAGTTTAGCGAAAGTTAACATTAATTCATTCAGATAAATTTACTTTTAATTATGTCAATAAAATCGTCGCGTTACAACTATTCGGACTATGTCCAAGTACAATATTGAACTGAAACCCAAATATATACACTTCCCTCGAGATAGGGCTTTTAAGTCCCTAACATGTCTGTCATATAGAGAGGGGGGGGGGAGAAGCGCTGGCGCTGCTCACCTTTATTTACAGGCGTGTTTCGATTAACAATGTTCCAGGTCTGGCTTAGTACCTTTCTATATTTTGTCACAATAATCTCTTTCCCATCGTTACCTTCTGCCTGTTCCTCCCTTGTCGGTGGATGTCTGAACCAGAAAATTTCTTAAAGAAATATAAAAATCGTTGGTCGATGAAGATGTCACGAGATGCAAAATGAATTTTAGTCTGCCGAGAAAAAGCGTTCATGTCTGATTTATTTTACCTTCACAATTGTAAAAAATGCATCTGCCAAGTAGGAATGCGATTTATTCCGTATCTGTCAAATAGAAATGATATTTATTCCTTGACTTAACTTCATAATACTGGTTTAGAAGGCTCTACAGAGTTTGTATACAACCAGTTTATTTCCCTCCACATAAACCGAAAATACTGTGAGCATTCAATCTATTTTTGAATGCATTAACTGACCCTGCTTTCACTACATCCCGTGGCAATGCATTAGAAGAATTCACCACTCTGTGACTAAACAAATATAATATCTAATCTGGACCTGTCTTTAAACAATTTGTAACTGTACCCTCTTGTTCTTGTAGTCGGTCGTACTATGAAAAACTTGGTATAGTCTAATTTATCCTGTGCGTTTATTAATTTATAAAATGAATAAAATTGTCACCTCGAATTCTTCTTTGTTCGAGACACTGAAGAACAGTTATTTTTAGTCTTTCGTCATAACTATAATTCTTAAACCCCGCGATAATTTTTGTAGCTTTTCCTAGTATCCTTTCCAGCATGTTTATATCTACTTTATGATATGGACTCTTTGATTCGGTAGAACCACATTTTGTCTGGCGTTCACTTTTGGAACAATGTGTCGATCCTGGTTACATCAGAGTTCTCACCAACAGTTATACGAACTGCACTACCACATCTCGTCCCTTCCAACGTCCAGTTGTGGTACCAATTCAAAAGGGCGTCCGCCAGAGCCATCCTATCTCACCGAACCTCTTCTCTGCATGTTTGTAATCAGTCATTAGCCGATGCAACTGGAACACCTTTGGTATCATTATTGACTGTAGATGCCTCAATCACCTTCGATTTGCCGATGACGTAGTGCTCATCAAAGAATCCGCAGCAGAAGCTAACCAAATGATGCAGCTACTAGAGAGGGCAAGAAAGTGAGTCTGGAGATGAATGTCTCGAAGACCAAAGTGTTGCGCGATCGCTTCTCCACTTGTGATCCAGTCTTCCTTGGCGAGGTATGATTAGAAGATGTCAACGAGTACTTGTATCTTGGACGTCGTCTCAATATGAAGAATAACATGGAACATGAACTGACAAGACGTCGCCCCACGGGTTTGGCAGCCTTCTCGTCTATTAACACGGTCATGGACGGTTGTCATGACCAAGACCTACGAGCCTTCCTCTTCAATTACACTGTACTCTCTGCGATGTGCTACGTACGGCGCAGAGACGTGGACACTAACAAAATCACTAGAGGATAAATTGAGAGTGACCCAGGTCTCCCTTGAGAGAGGCTTGGTCGGAATCACTCTCCGGAACCAACGCATGCAAGGTCTCCTGAATTTTTACATAAGACGATTGTCCTTGGTGAAGGATCCATGCAGACAAGGCAAGACATAGATGAGCAGGTCACATGTTGCGACGAAACGATGGAGCACAGCGACAGTAGTCTGGTATTCCCGAGATAAGAAGAGATCGCAGGGAAGACCTCCAATGCGTTGGTCAGACTACCTTACTGTACGCTACTACATCCGAGATGCCTCTAGAGGAGCAGTTACTCCGCACTGGACTTCCGTGACCCAAGACAATGTCCACTGGAGACGAAGTTGGCAGCTACGCCGAGGAACGGGTCATCAAGATCAAGATATGGACTCCATAGCCAAACACAGTACTCCAATTTAGGTCTCACTAATAATTGATATAGTTTGACTATTACTTCTATGCTCTTATGTGAAATGTTTCTTTTTATCATACACAACATGGCAATTAGCCCTTTTCACTGCCACATTGACTTCCTCCAGCACATTTCCTGTATGATACTATTATAACTCCTAGATCTCTTTCCATTTTTTATTGTCCTTATATTATTCTCTCCCTTCATATAATTATATTCATTATTGGATCATCCAATGTGGATGACTGTACAGTTTTTTACATTAAACTTCATCTGCCAGCTCTCAGACCATTTTTGAATCGTATCTAAATCTGATCTCAATAGATCCACCTCTACCGGAGAAGAGACCCTACCGCATTATTTTGAGTCATCCCCGAACTTTGCAATCATGGATCTGATATCAATTCCCAAATCACTGATATATATATATATATATATATATATATATATATATATATATATATGTATATTAAGAACAAAATTGGTCCCAATACCGATCCATGTGACACACCACTTATTACATCACACCAGTCAGAGTACTCCCTATTTATGCCCACTCGCTGCCTTCTGCCCGTCAACCAATTTTCTATCCAATTGGCAACTTCACCACCTATCACTTGTGATTTAAACTTTCGAAACAATCGTTGATAAGGTACACTATCAAATACCTTTGTAAAATCTATATAGATAACATTCACCGGCTCTCCACCATCTAACATGTAAATAACCTCCTCCATGAATTCTTATAGATCTCCATTTAGTAAACCCACGCTGACTATTTTTTAAATTAAATTAAACTTGTCCAAGTGCAGTACTATGTTGTCCTTGATAATGGACTCTACAATTTTGCAGAATATGCTCGTCAAACTCTTTTTGAACAAGCGAGATCACACCTGCATCTTTCCAATCCCTTGGAACAATCCCATTCTCAAGAGTATGAGAATAAAATATCGCTATTCGTTTTGCTAACTGTCCTCAAAGTTCAAACAGTAATTTTGGATGAATCTAGTTTTGACCTGGACATTTATCCACCTTCAACCTATTCAATTTTTGTAAAACCATTTCCTCTGTAATGCATAATCATAGTAATCCTTCTGTGTGCCTGTCCCATTTGAAAATATAGCTCTTGCTATCAGTCTTGATCATTTCAGCAAGTTGTTTTCCGAAGTCAATATTTGCTGCTCTATTCACTTTATAAGATTTGTTTTGTATGTCCGAATATATGTTAAATATGTTTGATTTGATTTTCCAGCCTCTCTATATTTTTTTCCAAGCTTGATTTATAGCTCTCTTGAGGTTCAACTTCCTACATGGAACAAATTCCTCTTTCAGGTGCTCAAGAAAATATATTTCAACTTAGCCCATTTCTCTTCCTCATTTATTCCAGTGAAAATATATATCCAGATTACGTGGCTCACTGATTCTATCATCTTCTGTACATCTGGTCTAGAGCTAGTCGTATGTCAGTGGACAGATAATATCATCTACAAGATCCCAACGGACAATCTGATGGCATAGCACGAAGGTATAAATAGATGCTATAGTTGCGTGTATCGATTGCTATACGTGTGCACATCCTTCAGTAGTTGAGTGTATCGACCTAGCCGGAAGGAAATCATTCCAACCTTGCCGTCAACAAATGGATAAATGCGAAAAATCTGTAAAATAGTAACCAGAAAAAAAGGGTCGAGATTAGTTTCTAGGAAATATTTTTTTGGTCAGAGAGTGGTGAATGCTTGGAATACATTGCCACATGAAATAATGAAGGCAGCGTCAATTAATGCGTTCAAAAGTAAATTGGATATACATATTTATTTTTTAGATCAAGTGAAGTAAAGTAAACTGGTTGTATACAAACTCTGCGACTCGATGAAGGCGATATAAAAGGGCTGATTTTGCTAACATGCATTTTTCTGAAGTTTTTGAGGACACAAGACATGTCTATTGTTGTGTCTATTGTTGTGTCTATTGTTGTGTCTATTGTCGTGTCTATTGTTGTGTCTATTGTTGTGTCTATTGTCGTGTCTATTGTTGTGTCTATTGTTGTGTCTATTGTTGTGTCTATTGTCGTGTCTATTGTTGTGTCTATTGTTGTGTCTATTGTCGTGTCTATTGTTGTGTCTATTGTTGTGTCTATTGTTGTGTCTATTGTCGTGTCTATTGTTGTGTCTATTGTTGTGTCTATTGTCGTGTCTATTGTTGTGTCTATTGTTGTATCTATTGTTGTGCCTATTGTTGTGCCTATTGTCGAGTCTATTGTCGAGTCTATTGTTGTGTCTATTGTTGTGTCTACTGTTGTGTCTGCTGTTGATCTTTCAGATCTGAATCCACACTGTGACTCTGAATACACACAAAACAAAGGTTAACAGAGGTACAGATAGACAGACAACATCAAAATGTGGTCGGTACACAGCCTGGAGCGAGACAGAGACAAATGGAGATCCATTACCGTCAACCTCCATTGCGAAGACGGCACTTGATGATGACGATTACTCTGGCGCAGACACTGCCTACAACACTGAGCAGAGATGCCCCTCGACAGTTATTACAGTCACTTCTATCACTTTTGTTTTTGTATAATGTTACATCCTGTGCATCTCTAATATCTGGCGGTACAGTGGCCTCTTTCCAGCACTGACATAACATTATATACAGCGGCTGCAAGAGCGCAGTCGTACAACGCTGGACCAAATCAGATGAAATCATGTCACTGTCTCATGCTCTACCGGAGGCCAAGCTGTCAATGACTTTATCAAGATCATACACGTTAGTCAGGTTCAGGCAAAATATACTGGCCAAGACCTTCACCTTGGCTTCCTTGTAGCCCTTCCTGGAAACCGCCTGTTTTCATGGTAGCCTGGCTAACAGGGTGAGGGATCAACGTAATCCCCATAGTAGCGAGCGACACGTAGATAAAGCCAAACATAGCACAACCCCCTGGAGGACCCCTGTTACCTTCATCAGCACGCTCGGGATGTAAGGAAAGCTACTGCAACCCGCCACTTACCGTCCTTTTCAGGGCTCACAAAAGAGTAAACCTACTTATTGTGAGCATTCGAAACATCAACAAACATCATTAAGATCTTCTAGAGATGGTTCGATGTCCAGCTCGTCCATACTGGGATAACGTATGACAGCTTCAAGTGCTGTGGAAGTGACGATATTGACAAAAGCTACAGCATATGACAGAAATTGAATCAGGGGAACATTAAACTAACAAAATATCTAGAGGACATAGCGCTATCCCTTAATCTCAAAGACAGCTCCGAATGGAGAAGATGACAAATGTACATGAGATGGTCACTCATCAAGTAGGTACACACGCTCGTGCTAAAATACGGGTCGTTCACAAATGTACTGACGTAGACGGCGATGGGGCTCGTTCACACATATACTGACGCAGACGGCGAGGGGGGGGGGGGGGGGGGGGTTTCACAAATGTATTGACGCAGACGGCGAGGGGGGTCGTTCACAAATGTACTCATGCAGACGGCGAGGAGTCGAAGAAATCCCCCGTCAAACAATCCATATTATCTTATCTGCTACAAGTGTCAGCTAGGTATTCGTGGACTGTCAAAGAAAGTCAGAGTGTGATAGGTTGGAGTGTATCCAGAGTGATAGTATGCGACTGGCCCTATGTATACACGGTTATCCCTACTGTGGTGATGTAATACATAACCTGCGCGGATGTACATAGTTAATGAAAGGACAGAATACATCATAACCTTTGGGAGGGAATGCAGAAAGTGGTGCAATGGAAAATCGCAGCTCGATGGTCAACAGTCAATATTCTGAATGCCGCCGCTTGTATAGATAGATACCAACGAATCGGTGCTACGCGACGAGACACGTGGGTGGTACGTCACTGCTATTGATCAGGTTGCGACCGAACGGAGTGACACATAAATGACAATGTTGAAATAAATAGATCAAAGCTGTAGCGGTACTGAGGATCAAAAGTTTGTCAAAACAGTGACCGCATCAGGTGAGAAACAAAACAACATACATGACAACAATTTCCAGTATAAGAATGGACATCAGACAGCGAGAACAACTCTGGCGTGGGTATCGGGGGCCTCTTTAACTAGGGCAGTCGTCGGATGGGACTCTCAATCCTTGCTTCGGTAGGTACAGAAAGAAAGACTATCGTTTGAGTAGATAGCGAACAAAGAGGAGCCCTTCAGAAGCGTGAGTCACAGATCCACTGAGGACCAGGTCATCCTCATAGCCCAGGAAATAGAAGATGCCTATCAGGCACAGAAACACACAGTAGCTGTTTGGGTGGATCTGGAAAAGGCATTTGACAAAGTCTGGAAAGACGGACTTTGAGTCAAGCTAAGAAGAAGTGATGTTTGTGGGAAAATGTACAAGTGGATCAACCACTACCTCAAACAAAGAACGGCCAGAGTCCAAGTACAAGGGCAGATGAGCAAAAAGGTGACACTCGAGCAGGGAGTACCCCAAGGGGGAGTACTGTCACCCACACTCTTTCTGGTATATATAAACGACATTACAGAGAATATACCAAGGAGAGTCCATAGCTCAATGTTTGCAGACGATCTGGCTATGTGGACCTCTGAAAAGAATCTCACCATAGCATGAAATCGGATGCAGACGGCCCTAACATCGCTGGAAGAGTGGGCGAACTCATGGCTGGTCAAAATAAACGAGGAGAAAACCACATGCACAATATTCTCGCTTTCATTAAAACCCCAAAATACCAAATTAAGTCTAAATGGCAAATTCCTGCGGCGAAACGACAACCCAACCTATCTGGGAGTCACATTTGATCGGCGCATGACATGGAAAAGTCAGATTGAGAGAAACCGAATGAGAGCCAGAGAAAGAATGGCAATCATGAAGAAACTTGCTGGCACAAGCTGGGGAGCAGACGAAGGCATACTAAAGAAACTGTACATTGGAAGAGTGAGACCAGTTCTCGAGTATGGCATTGCGGCATGGACAACAGCAGCAAAGTCGAACTTCGATAAAGTTAGCAAACTTCAAAACCAAGCCATGAGAGTTATAACAGGAGGCATGAAGTCAACGCCAATTGTAGAACTTGAAAAGATTACAAAACTGCAATCCATGACCGATAGAAGAGACTGCAGAGCCCAGCTGCAGTCAGAGAAACTCCGAAGACTGACTGACCATCCAATGCACCAGAGACTAAACAATTTGGGAAATGGGAAACTAAAGCGGAGAAACTTTGCAGAAATAGCCAAAGCAAAGATGCACGAAGATCCCATAAACGCACTAACAACACCAAAACCCATCACTACTGTACGAAAACCTACCTGGAGGCAGGATATATTTCCAGAGGTGGTAGAAAATATACCAGGTATTGGAAACAAAAACTGCCAGACTGAAAAAGAAAGGAGAGATACTACCCTAAGCTTTATATCGAAAAGCTACCCAAGCATGGACTGGACCCATGCATACACCGACGGTTCTGTAACAAACACTACACAGAACGGAGGGGCAGGAGCATTCCTGAACCTACCAAATGGCAGAAAAATAACACTGTCATTCGCTACTGGTAAGTACACAAGCAATTTCAGAGCGGAGGCAGAGGCACTGAGGGCGGCAGTGGAAGAAATGGTGACACACAATGAAAATGAAAGCCATATAGTCCTGCTTACAGATGCTCTCGCTGTAGTCACAGCGCTAAAAGGCCAGAAAAACACTGAGCTTAATGACTTAAGAGCAGCACTCTGCAAACTGTGCCAGCAGTCCGCACCAAAAAGGGTAGTGGTACAGTGGGTCCCATCACACTGCAACATCCAAGGCAACGAGGAGGCAGACAGACTGGCAAAAGAAGGTGCAAGACTACCACAAACAGATACTAGTATGACGTACGAAGAGTCAAAACGGCTTATCAAAGCCAGATACATGACCAAATGGGTAACCGAACATACTGGTTACACCAGAAACGATGCCTATTACCAGTTGAACCGAAGAGAGCAGGTCGTTGTCTTCAGACTTCGCACTGGCCACAATAGACTGAGGTACCACCTATTCAACAAACTGAAAATAGGTGGTACCGACGAATGCCCGTGCGGTACTGGTAAAATGACCGCTGAACATATGCTGCAGAACTGCCCGACATACGAGGATCAGAGAGAGCAGATGTGGCCATCACCAGTGGAACTGCAAGACAAGCTCTTTGGCAGTGGCGACAGCCTCAGGATGACCGCCGCTTTTTTCGAAAAAATAATGGTTACTGTCTAACTGTGTACGATGAAGAAGAAGAAGAAGAAGAAGAAGCGTGAGTGGATCTAATGCTCTGGCAGGTGACGAGATGATATCATCGCACATAGTGCTCTGTTCATACTCGGGACGAGCTGGCGTCCTCATCCCAAAAGCGATCAAAGTGCAGACTTGAATATGGAAAGGTGTGATATTCTGTGGTTGGGGCCGAAGATGGAGCAGTGAATGACATGAAAGTAAGCCGTGCCACATGGTTGGCTAATTGTGTAAGAATCAACATACCATAGCTGACAAAGACTCTATTCCGCCTCCAAGTGGCGGCCCTAGAAACAGACTACACTCGTGTAGTCAATTTAAGAGAATATGACTCACAGATGGAAGGCAAACAAAGTGCCAAAAAATGTCGCGCGGGAAATGGTTAAACGTGATGCAGAAGATTGACTACGTCCTGTCACAGGAGTTTACCGACGCGAGGAAGCCTTCAACAAATATTCCCCACGACTGTCTATTTTGTGCCTTCTGCTCAAATTCTGGTCATGACTTCATTTATGTCAAGTTTGTCACATCTCTCTTCTCTCAAGTTTGTCCCTGCTCTCTTCTTTCAAGTTTGTCACAGCTCTCTTCCTCCAAGTTTGTCCATGCTCTCTTCCTTCAAGTTTTTCCCAGCTCCCTCCCTTCAAGTTTGTCACAGCTCTCTTCTTTCAAATTTGTCCCTGCTCCCTTCTATCAAGTTTGTCCCAGCTCTCTTCTTTCAAGTTTGCCAATTATCGGAACAGATAAATGCTTCTGAAACTAAAAACAAGTAATCTCACAAACAAAGTCATCGATATCAAAGTGAATAAAAATAAATTACAGAAGGTAGAACATTTCACCTACCTAGGCAGCAAGAGGGGAGCAGGACTGTTCAAGGTCTAAACAATATTACTGGCCAACATTGAACCCATAAGGTCCACGCTAACATTTAACATTCTTACACACAGAACTGGCTCAGAAAGTGATGAAATGGTCAAATCCATCTAGGGGACCTGACAGACAATTCAGAGCCATCTAGGAGACCTGACAGACAATTCAGAGCTATCTAGGAGACCTGACAGGCAATTCAGAGCCATCTAGGAGACCTGACAGGCAATTCAGAGCCATCTAGGAGACCTGACAGACAATTCAGAGCCATATAGGAGAACTGATAGGCAATTCAGAGCCATCTAGGAGACCTGACAGACAATTTGAAACCATCTAGGAGACCTGACAGGTAATTCAAAGCCATCTAGGAGACCTGACAGACAATTTCACAGTGTCGTGGGCATTCCAGCCCCTACATCAATTCAAAAAAGGTCTGAGTGGTGTAGTGCTCCTTAAACAACTCTATAATGAAGGCCACCCTTCCTGGCATCATCCTGGACATTGATAGGTGCGTCAGGTTGAAATACCCAGCGGCAACATTTGATCACAGCGTGATATATAGGCACCACTTCAACCAAATCATACAATAGGCAAACGAGGATTGGTTTCTCTCAAGATAATAACACCTTCAAACGAAGATTGGTTTCTCTCAAGATAATAACACCTTCAAACGAGGATTGGTTGCTCTCAAGATAATAACACCTTCAAACGAGGATTGGTTGCTCTCAAGATAATAACACCTTCAAACGAGGGTTGGTTGCTCTCA
Organism: Ariolimax columbianus; assembly: GCA_036924085.1. Taxonomy (NCBI): domain Eukaryota; kingdom Metazoa; phylum Mollusca; class Gastropoda; order Stylommatophora; family Arionidae; genus Ariolimax; species Ariolimax columbianus. The sequence continues at coordinate 171,239,407 of JAVGWX010000001.1, forward strand.
AGACAATAACACCAACAAACGAAGGTTGGTTGCTCTCAAGACAATAACATCTTAAAACGCGGAACACCGACAGTTTTTAATCTTATATCGTCAGTTGGCCCTGTCAATTGTTGATTACATAATGAATATCCTCATCCTACCAAGACCACATTGTAATAGCATGGGACGCATCCAGAATGAAGGAATATGACTAGTTATGTGTTGCACTAGGTACATGGCATGACTCCTGACTGTAGCATACAGATTTGAGTTGGCACAGACGACAATTTGTGTGCGAGTTACCGCAGACAGGAGACATCCGCAAACAGGAGACACCGGCAGACAGGAGACACCCGCAAACAGGAGACACCGGCAGACAGGAGACAAACGCAGACAGGAGGAATCCGTTGTCCAATAAAGCTCAACATCATGGAAACAAGATTCAGGAGAGGGATGTCATGACAGGTGAAGTCAGAGAGAACAGTTTGACAAGTGACCACTGTTAAGGTGATGGACAAAGGTGAAGTCAGAGAGAACAGTTTGACAAGTGACCACTGTTAAGGTGATGGACAAAGGTGAAGTCAGAGAGAACAGTTTGACAAGTGACCACTGTTAAGGTGATGGACAAAGGAGGAGAATAATGGATCCAAACTGGTGATGGTACGACAGACTTTCATGGAGTCTTCATGAGTCTAGGCAGAGAACACAGAGAGTGGTGCAACAGAAAAACAGAGGTCAAGGCTATCCAACTGACGAGCGATAACACTCTTGATAATCATGTCATCATATACATTGATGCATCGGTGCAAAGCGGTGATAAATCACGCTGGGGCTTCTCAGCTAAAGTGATAAGTCAGGTTGTTGCTGAGTGAGGACAACAACCTCCAGTAAGAGAATGGAGACGGAGGCCAGAATCTCAAACGGCTGTCTGAGACCTATTTAACAAGTGCAGGCATCGTGTCTGACTTTATGTATTAATTCCGGAAGATACAGAAAGCTGGCTAAGGTATTAGTGGGTAGTAGATATAAAGACCGAAAACCTCCAAGGGCTGATGTGGATACACTGTCCTTGTCAAGCTAGAATCAAGGTATCGAAACAGCTGACTTGGAGCATCCATTTTGAGCACATTAGAGATGGATTGGGGGAGAGGGGGTGTTACCTTTTGAAGTCCATCAATAACCGCCTGTTTGATAATGACGCCGCAATAGATGAATGAACAATTCCCAGAGTGCAGGACTTTGCATTCACAATAAGGTCGAGCGCACTGTAACACATGAGAGGAAACAGCATAAGTTTGTAGAACCAATGAGCGACAGGAGCCGTTTGTCTGCACGGTGATGGCACGTGCGGGACACACTTAGCATCCTTAGCAACCATATTAACAAGTTACAATACACAGGCACGGTTTTCTTCTTACTATCCCACTTGTTAGGTTGTAATTTTAAGCCCACGTGTAAAATACGGCTACAAAAGACATGATGAAACTCACAGCTACCAAACACAGATTGTAATGTGAATACGGTGAATATAGGCATAGATAAAATATATTCACCAGTAATGTACGTCATTGTATTGATTTCTTTCTCACAAACGGCCATGTGATCAATCTTATTTTTGATGACACGACCGCATGGACTGTATCATTGACGCAGGAGAAATGATAAAATCAATAAATGGTGGGGGATACATAAAAAGGTCGTTATTTCCTGCAGACTATAAAAAGGGGGAAATGGGCTTTTAAAAGCTGATGGATTTGGCTGAATAAGTAATTAAGATAATTAATTCCAACAACCGAAGCACTTTCAAAGTTATACGAAATCCTAATGTTCAGAAACACTTATCAGTGATATATCTTTGTTGTGTGAATAAGTCAAATTTAGGGATATGCCTATAATCAAACTGTCACATTTACTTTGTCATGACAGTCAAAGATGGACATTGAACAAATACAGTTTCAGAGCATCAGGGTAGAGCATGATAAAGTTGAAGGACAGTTGAGGGAGACATGAAATCACATGTAACAAAACCTACTCTCCTTTGTCTCCACCATGCCAAGGAGCAGGAGTTTGTGTCTCCTCACCATGTCCACAAGAGCTATGCCAACGGTAGCATAGCTACCAGCTTAGTCTTCCAAGTCAAAGAGGTTGAAGGGTATGTAAGGGATGGGAAACTTGACACAAACAACTGTTGAAATTGGGTGGAATGCCCACAAACTTTATTAGAACAACACACATTATATTTTTATTTGTCTTCTGAAATTGTATCAAGAAGAAAATATAACAAAGTAACTGTAAATAGAATCTAGTCTTGCATGGGACATACAACAAAAATGAATACAATTATCTACATGGCTGATCAAACAACAGAATGAAGGAGAGACACACCTCTACAAGTTTGTATGGCACAAATAAAACAATGGCATTTTACTAGCTTTGATGGGAATATAAGATCACATATTTGTACACAGAATAAAGTAGTGTTGATACTCCTAACAATTAAGTGGTTTTGTGTTGTGCTAACTAATCAGTTCACTGACTGACTCTACATCACTGTCATGTTTAGCTATCATCTGTTTCTCTTGTCACAATGTTGGTCTGGTCACACAGTTTGTTCTACTGTTTCTCTTGTCACAATGTTGGTCTGGTCACACAGTTTGTTCTACTGTTTCTCTTGTCACAATGTTGGTCTGGTCACACAGTTTGTTCTACTGTTTCTCTTGTCACAATGTTGGTCTGGTCACACAGTTTGTTCTGCTGTTTCTCTTGTCACAATGTTGGTCTGGTCACACAGTTTGTTCCACTATTTCTCTTGTCACAATGTTGGTCTGGTCACACAGTTTGTTCTGCTGTTTCTCTTGTCATAATGTTGGTCTGGTCACACAGTTTGTTCTACTGTTTCTCTTGTCACAATGTTGGTCTGGTCACACAGTTTGTTCTGTTTCTCTTGTCACAATGTTGGTCTGGTCACACAGTTTGTTCTACTGTTTCTCTTGTCATAAAGTTGGTCTAGTCACACAGTTTGTTCCACTGTTTCTCTTGTCACAATGTTGGTCTGGTCACACAGTTTGTTCTACTGTTTCTCTTGTCACAATGTTGGTCTGGCCACACAGTTTGTTCTACTGTTTCTCTTGTCACAATATTGGTCTGGTCACACAGTTTGTTCTACTGTTTCTCTTGTCACAATGTTGGTCTGGCCACACAGTTTGTTCTACTGTTTCTCTTGTCACAATATTGGTCTGGTCACACAGTTTGTTCTACTGTTTCTCTTGTCAAAATGTTGGTCTGGTCACACAGTTTGTTCTACTGTTTCTCTTGTCTCAATGTTTGTCTGGTCACACAGTTTGTTCTACTGTTTCTCTTGTCACAATATTGGTCTGGTCACACAGTTTGTTCTACTGTTTCTCTTGTCACAATGTTGGTCTGGTCACACAGTTTGTTCTACTGTTTCTCTTGTCACAATGTTGGTCTGGTCACACAGTTTGTTCTACTGTTTCTCTTGTCACAAAGTTGGTCTAGTCACACAGTTTGTTCCACTGTTTCTCTTGTCACAATGATGGTCTGGTCACACAGTTTGTTCTACTGTTTCTCTTGTCACAATGTTGGTCTGGTCACACAGTTTGTTCTACTGTTTCTCTTGTCACAATGTTGGTCTGGTCACACAGTTTGTTCTACTGTTTCTCTTGTCACAATGTTGGTCTGGTCACACAGTTTGTTCTACTGTTTCACTTGTCACAATGTTGGTCTGGTCACACAGTTTGTTCTACTGTTTCTCTTCTCAGACGTCTTTATAACAATATGGTATATATCATTAGCTTTCTTGGAGTTTTGGCCTCTTTAAGAACATGTTCATCTGCCTTTGACTTTGATATGGCTTTCTAATATTCATCTATTCTATCATCTGCCACCAATGTGTGATGACATACATTGGGGAACTGCGGGATCATTTTCGCCAACACCTCAATGATATTCGCAAACGCATTGGTTCCCCAATTGCCAGCCACTTCAATGGTCCTGAGCACCGCGGTAAGGCTGACGTTAGTGTCACTGGTCTAGTGTCTTGGTTCTCTGATGATTGTCATTGATTCGAATAGACTTATCTCCAACATGGGTTATCTCCAACCGCATGGCATTAATATCTTCCATACCTTTTCTTAAAACCTCACACTGGCCCCTTCTATTTGTCTTCCTTCCCCCTTCCCCCCTTTCCTATATTAGTCTCAAGCCCTCCCGGCTAATATCACCTTCTTTTTGTTCTCCCACCTGGATCACTATTTGGCCGTTTCCATATTTGGTCACCATTGGCTTATCCGGCGCATTCCCCTTCACTTTTTACGCTCTCCTGGCCACCTTATTTGTCCGCTCCCTTCATTTTCAGTCAAGTATCTGGCCCAACAGACTGGGTCTACTATCAGATAAGTAGACCATGTTTTCCTTATATGTTGATTTATTAGTTCAGTATTGTTGTCCCTGATGAAGGCCTATTGGTCGTAACGTAGGTTTTGTTTGTGTTCTCATCTCGGTGCGGTGTCTGACCATACCAATTTTGAAATTTTGATTAAACTCAACCTTAAACAACTTTGAAATTTAAAAAAAATGTTTTTTTCCCCAAAATATTCTTCTATAAAACCACAGCTATATGTCCAGTGATTTTCTTGTTATTTAAAAAAATAATTACCTTTCTATATGACAAGATTGTAACAATGCTTGCATAACAATGACAAGCTTGAATTCTTCCTAATGCTGGTGCTCATCTTTTTATGCATACTTTTTCTTATCTTAGGAAAACACTTTTCTAATTGTCTTTAGTGTTTTTGTACTTAAAATGAATTTTTCCTCACACACATGCATAACTCACTGTGAATTTGGTCTACATTCAGACTAAACTGTGACTAATACCGTGACTATGCATGTGACTAAACTGGTGAATAAACGTGTGACTAAACATGTGACTAAATATGTGACTAAACTATCAAAAAGTGACACTAAACTGTGACTAATCATGTGACTAAACCTGTGACTAAACTATCTAAACCTGTGACTAAACCCGTGACTAAACATGTGACTAAACATGTGGCTAGATTATCTAAACTTATGACTAAACTGGTGACTAAACTATCTGAACCTGTGACTAATCCTGTGACTAAACCAGTGACTAAACCGGTGACTAAACTGAAGCTGCAATATCTATTAAGATATGAATATTGAATAAACAAATTGCTGAACCTAACTCCTTGTTGAAGGCTTCTCATCTTGAAATTATTTTTGTGAGGCAGGTCTTTTCATTTCTGTCTGTCTGTCATCATCATCGTGTCCTGCTGGATGGCACTGGTGATCATTGATTTGCACTTTCTCTAATGACGTGTGCCATTTATCAGTTGATCGTCTGTGTCTGTCCACAGGTGAATTCTATCCCATGTTCTTCATAGTTCTTTGATGAAGGTGAAGCACAACAATGTTTCTGTTCTGTCTATTGACAGATTTTATTTGGTCCTAGAAAAATGGCAATGTTTCTGTTTTGTCTATTGACAGATTATATTTGGTCCTAATAAAATGGCGATGTTTCTGTTCTGTCTATTGACAGATTATATTTGGTCCTAATAAAATGCCAAAGTTTCTGTCCTGTCTATTGACAGATTATATTTGGTCCTAGAAAAATGGCAATGTTTCTGTTTTGTCTATTGACAGATTATATTTGGTCCTAATAAAATGGCGATGTTTCTGTTCTGTCTATTGACAGATTATATTTGGTCCTAATAAAATGGCGATGTTTCTGTTCTGTCTATTGACAGATTATATTTGGTCCTAATAAAATGGCAATGTTTCTGTTCTGTCTATTGACAGATTTATATTTGGTCCTAATAAAATGGCGATGTTTCTGTTCTTTCTATTGACAGATTTATGTTGACCATATTGCGAGATGATCAATGAGTTTGAAAATGTATTTCTAGCTTGTTACATTTGACAGTTTTAAACATTTTTGATTTACAGTGTCTGCACTACAATGACAAGAACAAATATTTTAGTATTTTTATCATTATGCAGAGAAACTAGTTTTGATTGGTCAGAATCTTCTAACAGTTCTGATCTTTTTAATGCTGCTGTTGGGAACATTGATTTGTAATCAATTCTAATATATGATTTTTAATCAATTCTAATGTATGATTTTCAATCAATATTAATATATGACTAATATATGACTAAGGAGGACTCAGTGGTCTCATGGAAAGGTGTCCACCTTGGGTGCTGGAGGTCATAGGTTTGTATCACTGTGGTGACTGGGATTTCTTTGACATGGATCTTCTGATAAAAATTCCCCTGATCTCTGGGTAGAGAGATCGGACTCCGTGTTCAGTGTCGAGCACATTAAAAATTCCTTGGCAGTTGGAAATCGAAAAGAGTAGGTTTAAAAGCTTCTGCCCAGACAAAATTCAACTTAAAAATCTACCCAAGTTATTTGTATCTTTCCCCAGCTGGTTTGTTAAGAGCAGCTAAAGATGGCGCCTAACTGGCAGTGGGTCTACTTAGATCTAGTGTTTGAGTCTATTAAGATGGACTAGGACATCGGTTCACCCTCCAAGAAACTGGTTGTATACAGACTCTGTAGAGTCTTCTAAACCAGAATAAAGACGTTAAGTTAAGTAAAGTATATCACACAGACTGGCTCAGCACTATTGCTGAGGGTGTTCAGAGACATGCAGCATTAAGAATAATTGAGGCTTTACAGAGACGATCGTTTTGCACGCCTGATCACATCAACTCTTTTTCTTCTTCTTCTTCGTACACTGTCAGACGTCAACTTGAATTTGTTGGAAGAAAGCAGCTGTCATCCTGAGGCTGTCAACACTGCCATAGAGCTTGTCTAGTGTTGCCACTGATGATGGCCATATGTGCTTTCTCTGGTCCTCGTATGTCAGGCAATTTTGCAGCAGATGTTCAGCGGTCATTTTCCCTGTGCCACAGGTGCATTCGTCAGTGCCACCTATCTTCAGTTTATTGAATAGGTGGTACCTCAGTCTGTTGTGGCCTGTGCGGAGTCTGAAGACCACGACCTGCTCTCTTCTGTTCAGCTGGTAGTAGGCATCATTTTTTGTGTAGCCAGTACGTTCTGTTTCCCATTTGGCCATGTATCTGGCCCTAATAAACCTTTTGGACTGTTCGTAGGTCGCACTAGAATCTGGTTGTGGTAGTCTTGCATCTTCTTTTGCCAGTCTGTCTGCCTCCTCATTGCCTTGGATGTTACAGTGGGATGGAACCCACTGTCCCACTACTCTTTTTGGTGCGGACTGCTGGCATAGTTGACAGAGTACTGCTCTTAAATCAATAAGTTCAGTAATTTTATGGCTTTTTAGTGCTTTGACTACGGCCAGGGCATCTGTAAGCAGGACTATCTGGCTTTCATTGCTTTCGCCTGTCAGCATTGCTTTTACTGCAGCCTTCAGTGCCTCTGCCTCCGCTCTGAAATTGCTTGAGAATTTTCCAGTTGCCACTGACAGTGTTATCTTTCAACCATTTGGTAGGCTCAGGAATACCCCTCCCCCCTCCATTCTGTGTTATGTTTGTTACAGAACCGTCGGTGTATGCATGGGTCCAGTCCATGCTTGGGTAGTTTTCCGCTATGCACACCAGGGTTATGTCTCTCCTTTCTTGTTCAGTCTGGCTGTTCTTCTTTCCAATACCTGGTATATTTTCTACCACCTCCGGAATGATATGCTGCTTCCATGTGGGTTTGCGTACAGTAGGGATGGGCTTTGGTGGTGTTATTGTGTTCATAGGGTCTTCGCTCATCTTTGCTTTGGCTATTTCTGCAAAGTTTCTCCGCTTTAGTTTCCCTTTTCCAAATCTATTTAGTCTCACATCAACCCTTTTTCAATCTCGGTGATAGGGGGTGTCCTATTTCTTTGTACTAAATGCGACAAACAATTCCGGGCACCGATTCTTCTTCGAACTCACGCGAATAGTGAATGTTGACAAAGTGGTCTTCATCGATTACGATGAACGAACAACAATATATGATTTTCAATAAATGCTAATACATGTATTTCAATCTATGCTAATATATTTATATTGGATGATGATGTATAATAATGATATGTATTTATTGGCAAGGGTATACTAAAGTGGGAAATACACTTAACAACATTATCATACATGTTCAAAGGCTTTTCAAAATCATAAAAACATTACATAAGTAATGATAACTACGGCAGTTGTTGATAATAATCACACATAAATATTGAGTGAATAGTTGAAATCAATAAACAGTAAAGACACTTTACCTGTTTGAAAACAAATTGCTCAATTATATTATTTGTTACCAGTAACATTAACAAGGGTAGAGGTCAGCCTGAAAAAAGGCCGTTTTGTCCAGAATGATAATCACAGTCCAAGCCACTATCACAATATATTACAAAGATGTCATTGGAACACCATCCTATAGGACAAAAAAAAAGTGCCAAAGTTATTTATGTAGATTAATTACAAATGTCTCAAATACTTACAATTTGCTCCATTTTATAGCCTGTATACTAGAGGTCCTAAACACACATTGGCTCAGGACCCTATCAGAATTTGTTTGCTAGCTCCAAGGCCATACAATGATAAAGCCTGCATTCTTCTTTCTCTTCTTCCCCATAATCAAGTGGGCCATTGTGGGATTAGATCTCTCTGTATTGTGAATTGTCTGCTGTTAATGTCTGATAAGACATTTCACTGTTTGACAAATGACTTGTTTCTTCGCTCCTGTTGTAGTGGTGGTATCAGCTGCATCCTATCAAAAACTAAACTTTCTTACTAAACCTTCAAGACAAATTCAGTATTGAATTTTGACTTTTAAACCTGTGTATATATGTAACAGATCCCTGTAGAGCAGAGGAGATTGGAGCTGGATACTTATTCTTGGGAAAAAAAAGGATTTAGATATCTCAGTTCAGACAAGGTTAGATCAATCTAAGGTTACAACACGATGTGAATCCATTTTCAGGGCTTGGTTTGAATTAGCAACACAAGTGAGAGGGCAGATAAGTGTGGTTGCTGGCATAGCAGTGATTCATTGACTGCTGACTGGTCAGCGTGAAAAGGACAGTGGTATCATGTGACCACTGCCATTTTGTTTGAGGTAGAACTATAAATCCAATAAAACTAGAAGTGAGAGATATTTCAAGCAGAGCTGGGGGCAGGATAATCACTGTGAGTTCCATGGGCATTGCTCTATTGCCGAGTGGAAGGGATGTGGATCAACCCCAGCAACAAAAAATTAAGTAGCATGTCCTTTGCAGAACGTCGCTTCTTCCAATCGCCAACCTCTTTTGGCTGTTTAAGCTTCTTGGCAAGTGTGCAGTGCAGTAGGTTGCCATTACTTTCCATAAGTGGAGGAGCGAAAAAAACAGATTCCACATGCTTTACTCTTGGCGGCGCTGGAAAGAGCATTTTGCGATCAATGTCTTTATGAATACTGTATATTTCACACTGGCTCATGAGTGTGTTGGAAAGAACAGAGAGAAGGAGGCAAAGTCAGGACAAAGTATCTGTAGTTTTCACAGACATCAGCTCTTGATGATCTGCTGAAGGCAAGAGATAGCTGATTGTATGCACGAATTAGGTCAGGCAGGTCATAGTTAGCTCAGACGGAACAAAAGTGGTAACCTGAATCCTCAGAGAGTAATCCTACAAACTTAGGAAGAAGCTATTATTGCAGGGCCAATGACTGCCATAGATAGACATCCTCACCAACTGCTAGAGGCCCCACGTGACGACAAAGTAGATAGTTAGATAATCAGTGTAAAACATGATTTGTATAGATTGTCATAGATATTAGGTTAGATTAAAGGACTGCAGTATAGTTCCAGGGATTCAATTCAAGCTCATGCTAAAATGCCCTGAGATAGAAAGTTTTATTTTTAAATATTATCATATTTTAAAAATTCACATAAGTGTTAGTGTTTTCCTATGTTGATGTTCTTATGTCATTATTGTCAACAGAAGAGAACTCAATCACACATGTATACGTAATTTGGTCATGTGTCAAGAAATCCTAGCTCTATTACACAATTTCTCATATTTATCTGTGGAGATGAGACTAACGTCTGGTCAGGTCAAACATACTGGCCTATCAGTCTACTGAGCTGTGTAGGCAAACTGATGGAGCGTATGATAAACACCAGACTGATGTAGCATCTGGAAGAAAAACACATACTAATTCCACAGCAAGCAGGCTTTAGACAGCACAGATCCACCGAGGACCAGATCACTTTCATAGCCCAGGAAATAGCGGATGCTTACCAGGAAAAAAAGCATACAGTAGCAGTTTGGGTGGATTTAGAGAAGGCATTTGACAAGGTGTGGAACGAGGCACTTAAAGTCAAGCTACGAAGAAGTGAAGTTTGTGGGAAAATGTACAGATGGATCAGCCACTACCTCAAAAACAGAACAGCCAGAGTTCAAGTACAAGGGCAGATGAGCAAAAAGGTGACACTTGAGCATGGAGTACCCAAAGTGGGAGTACTGTTACCCACACTTTTCCTGGTGTATATAAACAACATCACAGAGAATATACCAAGAAGAGTCCACAGCTCCATGTTTGCAAACGATCTGGCTATGTGGACCTCTGAAAAGAATCTCACCATAGCAAGAAATCGGATGCAGCAGGCCCTAACATCGCTGGAGGAGTAAATGAACTCTTAGCTGGTCAAAATAAATGAGGAAAAAACAACATGTACGATATTCTCGCTTTCAAACAAACCCCAGAACGCCAAAATAAGTCTAAACGGCAAATATCTGCGGCCAAACGATAACCCAAACTACCTGGGAGTCACATTTGATCGGCGCATGACATGGAAAAGTCAGATCGAGAGAAATCGAATGAGAGCCAGACAAAGAATGGCAATCATGAGGAAACTTGCTGGCACAAGCTGGGGAGCAGACAAAAGTATACTAAAGAAACTGTACACTGGAAGAGTGAGACCAGTTCTCGAGTATGGCATTGCGGCATGGACAACAGCAGCAAAGGCGAACTTTGACAAGATTAGCAAACTTCAAAACCAAGCCATGAGAGTTATAACAGGAGGCATGAAGTCAACGCCAATTATAGAACTTGAAAAGATTACAAATCTGCAATCCATGACCGACAGAAGAGACTGCAAAGCCCAGCAGCAAGCAGAGAAACTCAGAAGACTGACAGACCATCCAATGCACCAGAGACTAAATAGATTTGGAAATGGGAAACTAAAGCGGAGAAACTTTGCAGCCTTCTCTCTTTGATCCCTTCTCCTTCTCCAGTTGCAGCCTGTTGTCCAGGATTACCACGAGGAGGTGGAGACGGGTCTTGGGTCTAAAGAAAGCAGTCATCTTTGGGCACTGACTGCTGCAGCTCATTCACTGCTCAGCAACTTAATCCCATGCAGTACATGTATACTGGTATGTACATTTTTATGTACAGGTGCACTCAACTATAACAGTAGGTTCAGTGACGGACAACCCCAGATTGAAAATAGCTGTAGATTGCATCACTGCCTTTTTTCCACATGTCAGTATACTTAAGTCTAAATATGTTTATATTCTATAATTGATTAAATGCACATTAGCACTACACCTAAAAAATTATCTGGGAAACAAATTAATTTCCCATTGCTTGTTTACTTAAAAAAATTGTTGTCTTTTCTTTATGATGACTGACGAATGCACATTTCAAAATGAAATTTATTTTTGAAGAAAGGCTGAAGAAGATTGTAGTGATTCATCATCTGAGTCTATTATGAATCTGATTAATTTTGATGAAAAGAAAAATGAAGAAGTTAGTGCTGTGCTCTGTACCGATGTTGAAGGCTGTTCAATGCCTTACTCACATTCTGTTCAAGGTTACAGTGACTATAGCATTATCTTACACTCTTGTTGAACAATGAGTATCTTTTGAAATTCGAGTCAATCCTTTGAAAACCTGCCAACCCCTTTCCAATATGGGAAATGTAATCTTACATTTATTTTGTAGACATTTTCAAGATGGAACATCATCCTCAGCAGACTCTATTTAAAAATGCACCTTCTTCTAGCAAAAACAATATTTTCATCAGTTCCTGACTGATCATGAGATGCAAGTAATTCCATAACATATTCAGACTCCACTGTCAGTTCCCTGGCCATCTCCACAACATTAGCTACTGACCTCAACTGAATTCTTAAAAGTCACCCATAATGGTGGAGACTAACATCTTCCAAGTACCGTCTAATGTGGATTCTTTCAATCAAATTCATCATCAAGTCAGCTGAGCTAGTCAGAGCAGCTTCAGAGATTCATGGATGTGTTTTTGTTGAGTGTTTCTTATGCAATTTTATTGACTAATAGTTTATTATGGTTCTGAATGCTATTGTTTGGTTATATATAGTAGTATGTAGTAGTACTAGTGTAGTATATAGTGTCATGTAGTAGTATTAGTGTAGTATATAGTAGTATTAAATGTAATTTAGAAGGAACATGGGGTCAAGGGGTTGTGGGAATGGTTGTACCAGAGTCAAATCATGTCACACTTAGTTTAATAGGTCAGATATGTCATGGACTTTTTCAATTGCTTTTTGCTAAGCCCCTGATAAAGGGCTTTTGGCTGTAATGTAGGTTTCATTTTTGTTCCTGGTTCAGTACAGTGTCTGAACTATACTTGGTTCTCTTACTATAAAACTATGAACTAATAATTTGTTAAAATAATTATTCTTATGAGCAATGGGGTTCCACTCAAAGTTTTTCTTGAATTCTTTAAGCAAACTAACCTCATTTAGGTAAGTCTTGGTACCATCATACTCTGCCATTACATGTAGAAGAACATTTTCTCCAAACTCAAATCCTATATTGTTGTAGACTACAGGGTCTTCAGTAGTATGACCATCTGAAAATTGTGTATGAAAGAATCTGTTAGAATTTGTAGATTTGTAGAGCTACCAGCAAGTAATTCACACTATGTTGTTGTTGTTGAATGTCCACATTGAGCATATTTACTCTTTTGGGTGGCCTGAAAATGACGATAAGTGGAGATTTGTTGTAGCTTTGTTCATATTCCAAGTGTGCTGATGAATGTAGACCGATATTCTTTAGGCGATTGTGCTTGGCTTCATCTGTGTGTTGCTCACTACTACAGGGATAGTGTAGTTAGCCAGGCAGCCATGAAAATAGCTTATTTCCAGGGAGGACTATGGGGAAGTCCAGGGTCTTGGCCAGTATGTTTTGCTTGACCAGACATTAGTCTTCTTCCCCACAGACTATAAAAGTTAGGTATCTAATGTGCTTGTTAGATACAAAATATTCAGTATGAAATGAAATCAAAGTGATCAAATAAAAATCACATGATCAAATTCAACAAAATTAACGAAAGTATATATTCATTTGTGTAGAATTTTGTTAATGTTCTCACGTAAACAGGTAGTTCAACCTGCTTGTTTGTTAATCAGTCACAATTAAGTCAGAATTTAGAGTTTTAAACAATACTTTTTAATATACCTTCTATAAGCAAAGACTCATCATTTGTAATGCTCATCCGTTGAGTGTAGACACATTCAGGACATGATACAAGTCTGCGTGTTCTTTTCATGTCCTGCAAATTTTTCTCGTCATCTGGCGTCATAGATATTAATTCACTCAAAGAATCAGCAGAGGTTGGGACACCCTTCTCAGCAATATTATTTCTATCACCGAATTCCTTTTCCTGAATATTATCAGTAAGTAATTTATCATACTCCAAGCTTTCACTCTGACATGCTGGGGACTTCTCAGCTCTGTCATAAAACACTGAGATCATGTCTGGGGCGCTTAAGCTGATGTAGTCAAGAATCTCACTAGCAGACGAGCGCCTCTTTCTTGGCCTCATCGAAATCTGGCTTTGATGTGAGGAAGATGGGAGTAAAGGGTAAGAAGTCTGTGCCCATGGTAATGTCTTTAACTCTGTTGTGGCTTTGACTACTCTTTGAGGGCAGTCAGAATTCCTTTTAGCAGATTCTACTGTAAAAGTATTATTGTTTGAGGAACTTATTTCGTTTTCACAAGTCCGTGTGCTTTCCTTTATAATTCCATTATGAGGCACATCTACTGATGTTTGTAAATCATGTGTCTTACGGAGTAAATCCCTAGCTTTGTTTGTATTTTCATCACCAAAAGCTGGGTCTGCAAAAATAAAATAATACAACATGTGATTACGAGAAAAAGTGGAGGTGGTTAGGATGTACAGAAATGGAGATAGCTAGGATGTACAGACGTGGAAAAGGCTTGCATGTACAGAACATTTAAAAAAATAGATATTCCTTCCTTCCTGCAGCCCTAAAATGGAAATCTACACAGGAAAGTAAGAAGAGCATATGAATATATGAAGGTGAACCTTATGCAGGAGAAACTGGCACTAGTAAGGCATATTATGGATTAGTCTGTAACAGACACACACCTTGAAGTGGACAACATATGTTAGGAATTTATACTGTACACAAAACTAGGAACACAGAGCATGATGGTAAAAAAAAAGGGAAAACTATTTAGGAAACTTGTCTCTAGCTAACATTTCAAGAAATGTCACAATACAACTGAAACCACCACTGGAACCATCACTGGAACAACTATCAATGGAACCACCAATATAACTGAAACCACCACTGAAGTCACTAATATAACTGAAACCACTATTGAAACCACAACTGAAACCACCACTAAAGCCACTAATACAACTGAAACCATCACTGAAACCACCACTGAAACCATCAATGCAGTATGGATGATGCTATCTCATTTGATGAATGTTGCGACATGCTTGGTAGTGTGGATGATGCCATAATCTACACCCAGTATTGTGTCTTATGACTCAGGTTCATTTGGTGTTTGCATACCATAGTCTTCTACTTCTGTTTGTCCATTTGCTTATTTTAAATTCCCTGAAAAAATTGATTGTGTATGCTGTTAGGTCAGGTCAGGTCAGGTCATCCCGTAACCAGTGAGGTTGTTGGCGCACACATGAAGACATTCTCACAATGCCACGCCACCCTTCTCTGTCAGCAGCCGCTGCCTGTGACTCTTCTGGTTGGAGATTGGTCCATTCTTTTATGTTGTCCTCTCATCTCCTTTTGGGATGGCCTCTTTGTTGTCTGCCATGCACCTTTCCGTGGAGGATTGTATTTGCAAGACCATTTGATCTCGATATGTGACCGTACCAAGTGAGTTTCCTTCTTTTGACAGTTGCCAAGAGGTCTTCAAAAGGCCCTATTGCTCTTGTAATTCTATCTCATATTTCCCAATTTATAACTCAATCTTTATACGTGACATTTAAAAGTCTTCGGAAACATCTCATCGCCAAAGCCTGTATCCTTCGTTGAAGGTCAGCTGTAACTGTCCATGTCTCACAAGCATAGAGGAATATTGACAGAACCAGTGTATGCATTAATTTTATTTTATGCTGTCAAGTTATGCAAAAATATGTGTGCTCTGGTTAACTTGACAATATATATATAGTCACAAGCCATAGGCTACCTGTTCCTTGACAGGTAGTTATTCCTGTGTGGGTCCAAACCCTGTGTAGTCTTGTCATGAAGTGACCAATGGACAATTGGATTGTTCCTGCCCACTGAAGTTGTCCCCGCATGGTCACACTGGCACTGTAGGGATCTGGGCTGTTGGTTCTGGGGTTGGTATTGGCCATCTCTTTCCTGATTAGTGGGCCAGATTTGAACAGGGTTGTTAGTTTCAGTACTTTTATCTGGCTGCTGCACTGCTGCCTCTGTCCTCCCTTTGTTTACTTGTAAATCGGTTGTCCCTTCAGTAAGTTTAGAATAATAATAAGCCGGAACAGGTTATTCTGCATGATATCTCTATAAAAACGGGCTGTGTATACCCATTTCTAGTTTAACCGTGGGCTAGGTGAGTGTAGTTGACGAGGTCTCAGTGGCCTACAGCATTCAGTGACATCCTTGGACCGACATGTACTCACGGTGTGATGCATTAGGTAGGATTCAATTTAGTGTTCTAAATAAGTAGGTTAGTAAATTCCGATGCATGGATCCATTTCTAATATGGTCATTGAGTGATGGTATGACTTAAAAATATTGTGCAAACTCGCTCGAGAGGCAAACGCAGAATGAAGCAATGGGTCGAGGATGTTGACTTTAATATCTGCACACACCATTTTGGTATAAGATGAAGCAAAAATATTTGGTTTGATGTAAATAAAAAAACACAGCACAATGATAGAAACGACGCACAGAACTTATCATAATATGGTCCACTATTGGTGGTTTGCCAAAGATATAATATTATGAATCCTACTTACATAAATACTTCTATATGTTACACACACAAATACATCACAGCACATATATATGTATGAAAAAAAAGCCTGTTTAAACGTACAAGTTTTTGGTTAACCCATGTATCATTCAGAAATAAAAAGAAGATGAAATTACACACACATATAAACAAGCAACAACCAAACAACAGATATCTTCTTACCCCTTTGATTTGAGCCTGTTAAACTATGAAGCAATTTTTCCAGCTTAATAATAGTTTCCTGTAACAGATGTTTGCAAACATGATTTATAAATGACAGTTTTCTGAAGCTCATTATGTAAACAAAGGATGACATGCACATGTTAAATACAAAATTGTAAAATGAAAATCTCATCTGGTGTCTGTGACAATAATATTTGTTACTGGCTGAGATTTATGTGGCAAAAATTTGATGTTTAGATCTTATATAGATATCATAATTTATTTACATTTATAATAATGACAAGTTCGGGTACTTGGTGCTGTTTAGGGTAATTATGAAAGTAGGTCATTGTATAAACCTCTCCCTCTGTCACATTTCCAATTGCACTCCCATCCTGCCTTCTATACCCCCTCCTTGGCTCTTCATCATTGTCTTGCTCATCTTCCTTATTCATCAATCTCTCTCACCACCCCCCCACCACCCCACCCCAATTGATCAATTTCTTCCTCCCCCTCAGCCCATAAATCTATTCTCAGCATCAACTCTTCAATCTATTCTCCGCGTCAACCCATCAATCTATTCTCTGCATCAACCCATCAATCTATTCTCCGCGTCAACCCATCAATCTATTCTCCGCGTCAACCAATCAATCTATTCTCCGCATCAACTCATCAATCTATTCCCCCCGAACACATCAATCTATTCTCCGTATCAGCTCATCAATCTATTCTCAGCGTCAACCCATCAATCTATTCTCCGCATCAACCCATCAATCTATTCTCTGCATCAACTCATCAATCTATTCTCCCTCCCCGTCAACCCATCAATCTATTCCCCCTCCCCCTTCCTAACAACCATTCTCTACCCCTTCAACTTTCCCATCTCTTCCTCCTTCATCGCTAATCTCCTCCACCCCACCCCCTTCATCTCTGCCCCTCCTTCAACCCCCACCCCCTTCATCTCTGCCCCTCCTTCAACCCCCACCCCCTTCATCTCTCCCCAACAACCTGCCGATTTCTTTCTTTTCTTTGCCTCCCAATCTGCCAATCTCTTGCTGCCCCCAACTCAACAATCTTCTCCTCCGGCTGAACTTGCCAATCTCTTCCCCTTTCAATCTACCCATTTCATCCACCTCCCCCCAACCGTCAATCTCTTCCCCCTTCAGTCATCCCATTTCTTTTCTTAAAATCGCCAATCTCTCCCACCTCAAACCCCCCGACTCGTCTCTTCCCACCGAAACTCCCCATCTCTTCCCATCAAACTGCCAGTCTCTTCCAGCTCAACCTGCCCCTCTCCTCCAACCAATCTGTCAATCTCTTCTACCTCAGCTCGCCTATCTCTTCCTACAAAACTGCCAATCTCTTCCATCTTCAATTTGTTCACCTTTTCTCCTTCCTCAATGGGCCCATTTCCAACTCATCTCTCCTTATCCACACTTCCTCTCTGCTCTCCAACCCACTGTTCAATCAGCCCATTTCTTTCCCCTCCTCAACCCGCCCATTTCGTCCCCCTCAATCAGCACATCTCTACCACATCCTAACCATCCATCCCTTCCTCACTCAAAATGTCCAATTCCCTAATGAATAATCTGCAATTCTTGAGATTAAAATTGTGTCTTGAAGAAACAAGAAAAAACCCATATGTTAAGGTCAACTATACATTTACCAATTCAGAATCGGATTTCCGAAGTATCTGAGTGCATATCTTATGTATGCACCCAGTTGGTACTGTGACACAGACAAATTTAAGAATCACGTGGTATCACCCATGCACACTTGGTTAAGTAATTGGGTCATGCAGTCACCATTTTGCTATTTGCAGGTAAATTCTATTCCTTGTGGAACTATGTAATCATAAGCCCATAACTTGTAAAGGGAATGACATAGGAACTTGAAATAAGTTGTGTTGATCTAGAAATCATCTATGAAATGTACAGTAAATTTTCATCTTGATATGTAATTTGCTTGTGAGTTATGGCATCTTCAGAGAAATATACATTCAGATATACAAATGTTCTGAAATATGGTATAGCCTAATCTAATAGTTGTCCATCACAAACAAAGATAGTGACAGCATCAGACTTGTGCTAAACTTGAGACACACATGTGAGAAGTTGGTTGTGGGGTCATTGTGAGTTCTGTCCTTTCGGGGAGCTCTCTTTCTCTGAGCTTTGACAATGATATTTCGCTCAGCAATCTGAGCATCTTGTGTGATACAAGTGCACCAGTTGGAATGGTTCTGTGTAAGCATCTTCCTGGAGATGACTTGATGTTGAAGATTTTCAGAGACATTTTTAGATGTCTCATGCATAGCACTACCTTCTCAAGAACCCTGGTCTACCGTCATCAGCATGCACCTCTGATGATTGACACTGGTTTGATCTCAAGAGTTGTTTAACTTCCTTATGGCATGCTTGAAACCTTATGGTTTTAATATATTGTATACCTTTAGGCAGGCTTCCCTGTCCCCTCCTCACTTCCAAACTCTCTCTGTGTTTGCTTGGTTTATCCCCTCTTGGTCCTATTTCTCTCTTTTATTATGTTTATAACTGCATTTTATGTATCCATCTGTACGTATATATGTCTGCTTGTGCATATCTGTTTGAATATATCTGTATGTCTATATATGAGGAGGAGTCAGCAAGTATGTCACAAACCGATACGGACTAGCTGAAAAATGTAGTTGGTAGTTTCTAAAGGTGTCACTAGGTGGCAGCAACATCTAGCTTTGTGACTACTGTAAGTAGAAGATGCTAAGTGTTGCATGTTTGTGTGCAATTCAGATACAAAATGGTGTCCATGCTCACAGAGTGTACAGTCAAAGAACAGCATGATGTTGTGACTTTTATTAGACAAAAAGAACTTTCTGCAAGTATATTCTTGAGAACAAGCTTCTTGTTTACAGTGAAAAGCGGTGCATAACTGGGTCAATCAATTTTCTAAAGGATGCCCAGAAATTGCTGATGAAGCTCGACCTGGTCGTCCTGTGTAAATTGTAACAGAAACATCTGTGTGGCGTGTGGGAGAGATGTAACAGAAACATCTGTGTGGCGTGTGGGAGAGATGTAACAGAAACATCTGTGTGGCGTGTGGGAGAGATGTAACAGAAACATCTGTGTGGCGTGTGGGAGAGATGTAATAGAAACATCTGTGTGGCGTGTGGGAGAGATGTAACAGAAACATCTGTGGGGTGTGTGGGAGAGATGTAACAGAAACATCTGTGTGGCATGTGGGAGAGATGTAACAGAAACATCTGTGTGGTGTGTGGGAGAGATGTAACAGAAACATCTATGTGGCATGTGGGAGAGATGTAACAGAAACATCTGTGTGGCGTGTGGGAGAGATGTAATAGAAACATCTGTGTGGCGTGTGGGAGAGATGTAACAGAAACATCTGTGTGGCGTGTGGGAGAGATGTAATAGAAACATCTGTGTGGCGTGTGGGAGAGATGTAACAGAAACATCTGTGGGGTGTGTGGGAGAGATGTAACAGAAACATCTGTGTGGCATGTGGGAGAGATGTAACAGAAACATCTGTGGGGTGTGTAGGAGAGATGTAACAGAAACATCTGTGTGGCGTGTGGGAGAGATGTAACAGAAACATCTGTGTGGCGTGTGGGAGAGATGTAACAGAAACATCTATGTGGCATGTGGGAGAGATGTAACAGAAACAACTGTGTGGTGTGTGGGAGAGATGTAACAGAAATATATGTGTGGCGTGTGGGAGAGATGTAACAGAAATATCTGTGTGGCATGTGGGAGAGATGTAACAGAAACATCTGTGTGGCGTGTGGGAGAGCTGTAACAGAAACATCTGTGGGGTGTGTGGGAGAGATGTAACAGAAACATCTGTGTGGCGTGTGGGAGAGATGTAACAGAAACATCTGTGTGGCGTGTGGGAGAGATGTAACAGAAACATCTGTGTGGCGTGTGGGAGAGATGTAACAGAAACATCTGTGTGGCGTGTGGGAGAGATGTAATAGAAACATCTGTGTGGCGTGTGGGAGAGATGTAACAGAAACATCTGTGGGGTGTGTGGGAGAGATGTAACAGAAACATCTGTGTGGCATGTGGGAGAGATGTAACAGAAACATCTGTGGGGTGTGTAGGAGAGATGTAACAGAAACATCTGTGTGGCGTGTGGGAGAGATGTAACAGAAACATCTGTGGGGTGTGGGGGAGAGATGTAACAGAAACATCTGTGTGGCATGTGGGAGAGATGTAACAGAAACATCTGTGGGGTGTGTGGAAGAGATGTAACAGAAACATCTGTGTGGCATGTGGGAGAGATGTAACAGAAACATCTGTGTGGCGTGTGGGAGAGATGTAACAGAAACATCTGTGTGGCATGTGGGAGAGATGTAACAGAAACATCTATGTGGCATGTGGGAGAGATGTAACAGAAACATCTGTGGGGTGTGTGGGAGAGATGTTTCAAGCTGACAGATGAGTAACGATAAATAATGTAGCAACTGCAATATGGTGTTCATAGGGTTTAGCCTACAGAATAATGCAGACAGACAGAGAATTCATTTATATAGATACATTACAGTAACACAAGATAGGAGGATTTCATAGCAAGAGAAAGACCAACAGATTGATGGGATGACAGTGTTAAAGAAACACTACAGAGTTATGGATTGCAAATAACACCTGCTATGTGGATGGCACATGATAGAAGATTGCATCTCTGTAAATGATCTAGTGACATAAGTAGAAAGAAGTGATGATAAGGGAAGGTTTTTTTTCCCGTTCACCTTGTTTCTCTATTCCCCAAGGAGGGGTGCATTGCATTATGTTTTTATTTTGCGCCTGTTGGCCCAGTGCATCTGTCTTCAGCATGCATTTTATGTAATGGCCTGCTTCTTTCTGCATTTTCGAAGGGTTTTCTCTGTGGGGCAACGGCCGGGGATGTGATGGGGAACGAACCCTGCACCTTCAGCTTGTGAGCCGTGGCACTTAACCACTAGTCCATGCCTTCCCCTATGAGGGGGTGATGATCGTGATCATCACTTATTTCTAGGTCTTCAATCCTGAGTTTAAGAAATATTCTTTTTATTCATTTTTCATTCTTTTTCAACTGCTGAGTGTGTTTGTTTTGCTTCCATGAAATACATGTTCCAGATTCTGCAATTTCTCTGGCTGCTGTTGTCTATGTGAAATAACAACTATTAATTTAACTGATCTTAACAATATATAATCCCTTTTATCTATCAAATAAAATGCACTAATCTAATACTTACAATTTGCTGAGATATTGTATTCTCTAACATTCTGCATCTTTCTTCAAGTTTTAGACTTCCACTTCTATACAATTCAGCGTCACAGTCACTGACATCCTGAACTTGGTTGTCCCGGACTATTTGAGAAAAATATAGTCTTAACGCGCAAACAATTATTTAGCAACTCACATGTAACAGGTGTAAGATAATATTTGATCTTTTACAGGTGAGCGGAATGATGAGTTTACAAAATCCAATTTTAGAGTTTAATTGCGGAGCGTTGAGTTTTTGCAAGATCAAATATTAGAGTGTGTGATCAAATGATTTCTTCTTCTTCCTCGTTCGTCTTTAGACCTCAACTTCAATGACGCTAGCAAAGGCAGCAGTTGACTCAAGGCTCTGTATATTCCGTACAGCTTCTCGTGGAAGGACACTGACTGTTGCCAAATGTTATTTCTTTTGTCGGTATACGGTAGACAGGACTGCAAAATATGTTCTGCCTTCATGGGGGCTGTGCCGCAGGCACAAAGGTCTGTAGTGCCATTCTTGATCTTGTTGTATAGATGACATCTCATCTAAGTCTGTTGTGACCTGTGCGTAGCCGGAGAATGATCACCTGGTCTCGCCTGGAGAGTTGATGGTAAGTATCATTTTCTATGTGGCCAGGGTGGTCTTTTTTTCCCTTTTGCACTGTATGTTGCCCTGATGAATGCTTTAGTCCCATCGTACGTGATTTCTGTATCATTCTGCTGCAGCATTCCTCCCTCTCTGGCGAGTCTGTCCGCCTCCTCATTGCCTGGAATGTTGTAGTGGGCTGGTATCCACTGGACTATCCACTTTTTTAAGCACTGGGACAGGCGTTCGAGTGAGTCTGCCAGAGCACATCGTTCATTTTTGTGCTGGTTCTTGCGTTAGAATCTGTAAAAATGATCTCTTGCTTTTCTGCCTCATCCTTGTGGTCTGTAAGGGTTTCAGCTGCTTGTCTCAGGGCACTGGCTTCGGTACTGAAGTTGCTGCAGCGTCTCCCAGTGGCAAAGGCTGCTGAGTATACTTTGCTTTTTAGTTTTATAGTGATGCCTCCTCCCCCGTTTCAAATGGCATCTTTGGCTGAGCCATCAGTATAGGCGTGTGTCCAGGCTGTTGGTGGAAATATTTGGTTGATGTAATTTGTAAACATGTGTTATTTCTGTTCCTATTTTTTTTTACTTTTTTGTCTTTGATGTTGGAGATATTGCATATAATATCAAGGAAGAGTCTTCCTTTCAAGAGGCAGCGGATGGAGCATCCTGGTATTGGTTTTATTTTTCCATTTAAAAGTGCAGCAATGTTTTTAATCTTTTCTTTTGACTTGACTGTAAAACTTTTCCTTTTTAGCCTGCCGCGTCCCAGCCCATTTAATCTGTGGTGCATCAGGTGGTCCACGATTCTTTTGAATTTTCCCGCTTGCTGTAGGGTTCTGCAGTCCCCGCAGTCTATATTGGCTGTAACCCAGTCATAGCTTGCAGTTCTTTTATTTGGGTGGACTTCATTGATTCTGTTATGATGCGGGCTGCTTGGTTCTGGGTGCGCCCTATTTTGCTTAAGTTTGATTTAGATGCTGTGGATCAAGCTGCAACGCTGTATTCCAAAACTGGTCTCGCTCTGCTTGTGTATAATTTCTTTAGTGTGTTTCCGTCAGCACCCCAAGCAGTACCAGCAAGTTTCTTCATGATGGACATGCGTAGCCTCGCCCTCGGCTGGGTCTTTAAAATTTGCATTTTCCAGGTCAGACATTGGTTTAAGGAAACTCCTAAGAAGGTTGGAGCCTCATCTAGCCATATCTCATTTACATTTAGTTGGAGTTTTACTTGCTGCTGTATGTTTGACAGGGGGAAGATGGTATGTGTCTTTTTTTGTTCATTTATTTTTAGTAACCAGGTTTTGGACCATCTTTCGAGGGGTGCCACAGAGCCTTGCATTCCTGTACTGGCTGTAGTAATGTGTATTTCAGTAGTCCACATGGCCAGGTCATCAGCATAGAGAGAATAGTGGGTACTTTTGTTGGCGATGTCATTTATGTAAATAAGGAAGAGTGTAGTGGAGAGGACACCACGCTGGGGAACACCTTGTTCCATGATTTTGTTTTTACTGGTATGCCTTGGACCTGCACTATTGCTGTTCTATTTTCTAAGTAGTTGCTGATCCACTTGTACATTTTTTGCATAATCCATTTTGCAGCATTTTTCCATGTAGCCCGTCTTTCCATTCTTGGTCGAAGGGTTTTTCCAGATCTACCCATATAACCAGAGTGTGTTTTCCTTCCTGGAAAGTATCTTATTTCTTGTGCTATGTGGATTACTTGATCTTCCGTGGACTTGTGCTGCCTGAAGCCTGCTTGTTGTGGTATGATAATTTGCTTTTCTTCGAGGTGCCAGCTGAGTCTGGTATTTATTATTTTTTCCATGAGCTTGCCTGTGCAGCTCAGGAGACTGATTGGCCTAGAGCTATTTGGGTGAAGTTTATCTTTATTTTTCTTCACGATGGGAACCATTCGTGCTTCTTTCCACCCTTGGGGTACAATGCCACGCTTCCAACTGCAGTTCATGATCGCGAGGAGTATTTTCTTTGCGGTGCCACCCAATCTCATGAGCATGTCGTTGGTTACCCCGTCTTTTCCAGGTGATTTTCTTGGTTTGAGAGAGTAAATGGCCGCATCAAGTTAC
Organism: Ariolimax columbianus; assembly: GCA_036924085.1. Lineage (NCBI taxonomy): Eukaryota > Metazoa > Mollusca > Gastropoda > Stylommatophora > Arionidae > Ariolimax > Ariolimax columbianus. The sequence goes on from JAVGWX010000001.1 coordinate 171,263,750, forward strand.
TTCATGATCAGGTTGGTTGTCATATGCTCCTCTGGTCAGGTTGGTTGTCATATGCTCCTCTGGGCAGGTTGGTTGTCATGTGCTCCTCTGGGCAGGTTGATTGTCATATGCTCCTCTGGTCAGGTTGGTTGTCATGTGCACCTCTGGTCAGGTTGGTTGTCATATGCTCCTCTGGTCAGGTTGGTTGTCATATGCTCCTCTGGTCAGGTTGGTTGTCATGTGCTCCTCTGGGCAGGTTGGTTGTCATATACTCTTCTGGGCAAGTTAATGAGTTTTTTGTAGATTTATCTCTATAGCCATTGCCTGTTTTCTTTCAGGTGGGATATGAATCTGGCTCGCTTGCGAGAATGTTTTAATGAATGTGTTAGCTGCATTTTCCCACTCAGTTGTACATTGGTTTCATGGTTCCTGCAGTCCTCGTTGTTTAAGGCTTTGGCTAACCTCCATAGTTTTCTGCCGTCTTGATCAAATGATTTGAGCTTACATAAGATATTTTCACAAAAACATTTTAGAATTTAACAGTTATTAGATATGTGATTACACATTATAATACACATTCTAACTTTACTCATATTAACCTGAGTTTAAAGATGTAAGGTTTTAAACTAAAAGAACTTGAAAAGGGCATATGATTCTGTGTTAGATACATTAAGATCACAACTAAATGTGTATTGTTATCACATATGAATTAAGAGTTTAATGATGCAAGATACTAGCATAAAATGCAATATTTAAATTAAATTGACTAAACATGCAAAAACTCTGATAACTGACCATGCTAAAAAGAAACGTGTTGTCAAGTTTATATGGTTATATAAAGTATTAGACAAATAAGGTAGCCAAGGCATAGAAATTTAGCAAAGAAAAAGACATAAAATTCTATTTGTAACAGATTTAGATCACACTGCAATTAAATCATTTTTATACTAACATTAAAAAATGACATTAATAAATTTATTTTTGCATGTAATATAAAAAACGAAGACTTACTGATGCACAGCATGGGTACTCTCCAGAGTCGCAGCAAGACAATGTAAGTAAGTAAAGAGAGAACTCTTTCACCAAAACATACAAAGTGAAAGACTAGTTCTAAGGCAAGGCTTGCCAGTACTACCACTGTATCAAATATCTGGAGTGATAAAATTACAAGCATTACTTTGGTGACATCACATACTAACAGAGCATCAAGTTTGCGACATGGAAGAACAGAATGTAATTCTTCTTCTTCTTATTCGTTCATTCTCAATCTCCCGCTACCAAACCCTGAAAGAGTAAGTAGCAAAATGTAGTCCAGAGAACGGAATGCATTGTGTTGTAGTTTACAGCTTGGCTGCGATATTTGCACCTTTCGGTCCAACACATTCGACTTCAGCAAGCATTTTTGTAGGACAGGGTTAGCATTCCCTCTTCGATCCCTTCTCCTTAGCCAGTCTGCCCTGCTGCAGCCTGTTATCCAGGATCACCGCGTGGAGGTGTAGAAGGGTCTTGGCAGCTATGGTTCGCTGGCCCTGACACTAGCAGTCAGCTATTGGTCGCTGACCACTGCAGCTCATGCGCTGCTCAGCATCTTGATCCCATGTAATTAATTCTGTAAATAATTCTTGAGACAAAAATAAAACAATTAATTTTTCAAAATACCACCACAGAATGAAATCCCGGTACTTAAACACTACTACATGAATACAAATATAACAATTTGAACTAAAACATTATTGGATTTTAAAATAACGGATTTAAAAATACTACATTTTGTATATGGTGTACCATCTCAATTATTAAAATAAAACACAAGAAAAGGATGTGCATAACAGATATGTAAAACTGAATATCAATTTGAAAACCACAATATGAATATTTGTCAGTTTCTTCACAGCACTATGACTATGGGTGTTGCTAAATATGCAGCTTATTAGTAGCTAAACTATATTTATTTGAACTATTAAGCTATTAAACTTCTTTGCTATTTTAGTTGACATCTCTGCTGCTTCCAGTGTTCTTATTTATTTGTTTCCTGATTTAACTGAACATAACATAACGTATTTATACTGGTTTAGAAGACTCAACAGATTCTGTACACAACCAGAGGGGTCCGATCTCACTACCGAGAGATCAGGAAAATTTTAACCAGAAGATCCACGTCAACAAAAAATCCCGGTCTTCACCGTGATTCGAACCCGCGACCTCCGACACCCGAGGCGGACATCTTACCTCGAGACCACCCGGTACCCTTTACTTTGGTTCACTCGTGTATGAAAGAAAAATACAAGTTATCCATAAAATGTATACGCCCTTTGGAAGATTTGATTTAATCGTCCTCACTAACATGTTGCTTTGAGGAACATGCCCCGGTTGTTATATTCTCTCCCACAGGGCCCAACCCAGTTACAACTCACCAGTCAAACCTGCTTTGTAAAGCTCATTCAAAAGGAGCATGGGAGTAGATGAACATACCTGCCAGGGGCTGGCGACAAACTTCTTCTGGAGGGTAAAGACCTTTAGGCAAATCTGAAATAAAATATGAAACGACAGGAATTTATCATTACACATTTAGCCTTAAAGTTCTGCAGCGATCTTTGCTCTAACACAATCTTCCTACAGTCTCCACAGTTCCTACTTGACTTTGTTCTGGATTCTACTGGCGAAGGCACTCTTCTTTCCAACTCAGACCGTAGTCCTTAATGCGATATCAGAACTTATTGTTTAGTGTATGAATGCGTGTGTTCCACTAATTCACGAGTTCTGCAAATCCTTTCTGTACTCGGAGAAGCGGTCATACAGAGGAGAAAAATATGCAGTCAAACTGGACACGACTTGATTTCAAACCCGGTATGTTGGGATTGCAAATCATGCTTACATTTGATTTACACCCTACTCTCGTGATTCTCTCGAATTCTCTCAGATTATTTTGTTTGCTCTCGTCTTTATGCTTACAGTTTTACACTTTCAATGTGTTAAATAGAAACTGTGTTTATACACTTCTTGGTTGTTATTCCTTCATTGCAAATGACCCGTTCATTACTAAAATAATACTTGTAATTTTATTTTGTACCTTATCTGGGACACTATCGTGCAATGGTCATTCACAGTTCATATCTCTTTCCCGACCGTTCTCAATAAGTGATTGATTGATTGACTGATGTTGAATGCCCACAATGAGTAAGTCAACTCTTGTTAGCCCTGAAAATGGCGGGTTGCATTAGCTTTCCTCACTTCTCGAGTGTGCTGATGTATGTGTACCGGGGTCCTCTAGGCGTTTGTGCTATGCTTGGCTTCATAGGAGGTGGATTGGAGTGGGGGTGGGGGGTGACGTCGATCCGCGACTCTAACCTTTCCAATCTTAGAAGTTATTAAGCCTATTCTTTAGAACGTTATTTCGCGTGTGTACAGCAGTTTTCTTCTTGCATCTCAATTGCCCGAGTTGGTAGGTTGGTTGTTTTAGAATATACATGATGCGCAAAGAATAAATATGATATACTAATTCATTTCAGTTCAGTTCAAGTGCCATCTCCGCATTCAAAGTCGGCTGTAATGGATCTCCAGTCTACTCTAACTCTTGCCGTAATGGTGCAATCTGACAAGCTTGTTCCAGTCCATCTCCTGATATTGTTCACCCACTTAAAACGTCGTCTGCCTTCCACTCTACCCTCTAGTATGGTTTTCAACAAGGATGTATGTCTTGTTATTGTTTACGAATGCCCACAATGAGTAGGTTACTCTTTTGTGCCCCCTGAAAAGGGCGTTAAGTGACGGGTTGCCGTAGCTTTCCTCACATTCCGAGCATGCTGATGAAGGTGGACCAGGGTTCTCCATGCGGTTGTGCTATGTGTGGCTTCATCTGCATGTCGCTCACTACTACGAGGATCACGTCGATCTCTCATCTTATTAGCCAGGCTGCCATAAAAACAGTCCGTTTCCAGAGAGCGGTACGAGAAAGCCAAGGTGAGGGTTTTGGCCAGTATATTTTGCCTGACCCTGACTAACATGTCTGATGAGCATATTTTGCATGCCCGACGTTAGTCTCTCCCCCGCATGTCTTGCTATATGACCAAAACAACTGAACTGTCTAACCCTGATTTCGGTCAGTAATTCTCCCCCCCCCCCCCCCCTCCAAACTCTTTCAATACCTCCAAATTTGTTTTCTTCTCTTTCCAAGAAATGCAACCCAATCTTCGACATACCAACATTTCGAAGTCTTAAATTCTCTTTTCCAATTGGCTATTCAGTGCCCATGTTTCTGCGCCATAAAGTAGTGACGAGTAAAGATAACACGTGACATAGCTAACCTCATATAAATAATATGATATAGCTAACCTGATATAACTAACCTGATATAACTAACATGATATAACTAACCTGATATAACTAATATGATATAACTAATAGACGTGTAGAAATAACACGTTAGAGGCTAAGACTGTGGCAGAATGCGAGATAGATAAATATTTAATAAGTTGCCCATCGCAAGCCAAAATGGCGACAGCGTTAGACATGATTATTCAGATGTGACTGCATATGACTGTACATTGCGATCTGAGCGTGAGACAAACTCGACCGCAAATAGAGCACACGTGAACAGCATTTGTAATTGGGCAATCTTGCATTCTTCCCTTTCGTGCAGCTCGGTTTTCCTGCGCCTCCGTAGCGGTCCTCTACTCAGTGGTGCAAGCACCATGTGTGATGGCAAAGCGCCAGGCTGAGTGGATCGGAGCAAGCAACTTCTAGGCAGCAACATAAATGGAGACACTATTCAAAGAAAGTTCTAGGAGCAACATAAATGAAGACATTTTTCAAAAAAACTGTTAGGAGTGTCTTTGTAACATTTCTTTTGTCCCACATGTGATCGCTGTCCTGACCTCGCTGTTCAACAGTTGTTTAGGGAGGCGCTTATCTGACATGCGAACGACATTGATAAATAACGACCATTCTGAAAGTTGTGCCTTTCATTTCTATGTTTGTCATGCTTATTGTTGTGTTTAACGGCATGTGCATTTTCACATACAAACTAACCTCTACAAGGAAGAGTCCAGCGATTCCCAAGCTGATGTAATGAAAGACCTTCGTGAGAATATTCTTGGCAAATGTGTTCTCAGTTATAACAGCTGTTCTTGCCATGTCCTCAGTGTGGTTGTTGCTGGTGAGGTTTGGAGCAGCTTTTGCATAATTTGGAACTATTGAAAGACATGTGGCAATAAAAGACAGAAAATTAGTTTAAGTTTCATGGTTAATTAAACTGTTGTTTCAACAGTTAGAATGCGCTTCGTCAAGTACAGTGACATCCAAACTGCGGAACCAGTCATGCCTCACCACAGTTCTTTATATATATATATAGACCATAAACAAAGGCTGCAGATCTTGCGCCCTATATGCGATTGTCTATTTCTGGTCGATTTCCTACGTTCGACTCATGATGCCCCGGTTAATTTGGCTTACCCTCCTACCATTCTAGTTTATAATTGTGTTTGCCTTTCATTCAAACTTCTCTATCTTTGTAGGTGTTTGGTTATATTGTTCAGTTGTAACCACAACGTTTTGTCAATACAATCCTAGTTTTTCCTCCTAAATCCATGGATTTATTAGTTATTGTCTGATACTTCTGATACAAGGAACACGTCTGATACAAGGAACACACACGAAACAAGGAACACAACTGATACAATGAACACGTCTGATACAAGGAACACTTCTGATACAAGGAACACGTCTGAGATATTCGTATATGTTGGTGAACGCGTGTAGTTTAGATGTTATATTTTGGTCACATGCAATATCCACGTTTGTCCAGTGTCTGTGCGTTGATTGTGTGACATCCTCACATACATGACTGGTTCCGACAGACAATGTACACGTTTGTCCAGTGTCTGTGCGTTGATTGTGTGACATCCTCACATACATGACTGGTTCCGACAGACAATATACACGTGTGTCCTGTGTCTGTGCGTTGATTGTGTGACATCCTCACATACATGACTGGTTCCGACAGACAATATATGGTCACAAACATTGTTGCTGTCGAATGCCCACAGCGTGTAAGCTTACTCTTTTGTGTGCCATGAAAAGGACGTTAAGTGACGGGTTGTAGAAGCTTTCCCGAGCGTGCTGATGAAGATGAACCAGGGTCCCACAGGCTGTTGTGCTATGCTTAGCCTCAGTTGGGTGTCGCTCACTACTACGGGGGTCACCAAGATCCACATCTTGTTAGCCATATTTTCTGAAAAACAGCCTGTTTCTAGAGAACGCTACATTAAAGACAGGTCTGGTCTTGGTCAGTTAATTACACCTGACTGACGCGACGTCCTGGTCAGTATGTTGTACCTGATCGGACTAGCGGCCCAGTCCCACATATAAGAGCCATTGCAACCAATCTGACTTGCAAGGTATCTCCATTGAAAGAAATCCCACCTGCAAGGTATCTCCATTGAAAGAAATCCCACCTGCAAGGTATCTCCATTGAAAAAAATCCCACCTGCAAGGTATCTCCATTGAAAGAAATCCCACCTGCAAGGTATCTCCATTGAAAGAAATTCCACCTGCATGGTTTCTCACTTGCAAGCAATCTCACCTGCATGGTCTCTCACTTGCAAGCAGTCTCACCTGCATGGTCTCTCACTTACAAGCAGTCTCACCTGCATGGTCTCTCACTTGCGAGCAGTCTCACCTGCATGGTCTCTCACTTACAAGCAGTCTCACCTGCATGGTTTCTAACTTGCAAGCAGTCTCACCTGCATGGTCTCTCACTTACAAGCAGTCTCACCTGCATGGTCTCTCACTTGCGAGCAGTCCCACCTGCATGGTCTCTCACTTGCAAGGTCTCGTTTCTATCTTTGACTATGTCTTGCCTGCCGGAGTAGGTCTTGAATGTGAGGATGTCAAGCTTGAAGGGGCTTATACAGGAAACTCCTTCAGCTGGAAAGGTCATGATCACTGTCTTTCGGGACATTGAAGGTGCGATTCTTGTGGATGTGATGTCAAGAGAAGAGATAATCGCAAGCTTACATTAAGACATTGACAAAACTCAATCGACATTTCCACAGCACAAGAATCCAGCAGACCTGCTTCCCCTTCACGACAATGCGCGCCCTCCCACAAATCTGGCAACACGGGAGACAATCACCGAATTGGGTTGTACTATACTACACCATGCACCCTATAATCCCGATTTGGCCCCTTCTGATTTTCATGTTTGGTCTACTCAAAGATGTACTCCGTGGAACAAACGATGTGGTACATTACTTTCTATATGCTCCTCGTATTTACAACTCTCAGTCTCTCTCTCTCTCTCTCTCTCTCTCATCAAATCACAAATGGTAAAGCTATTAATAGTTCATGCAGCTCTCTAGTTGCACATATCCCTTTACAAACATCTCAGTTGAGCATCCTTGCATGATCCATGTTTTATTCCAAACTCTTGCAATATGTGGTTTATCAATTCATTCGTTGCAATGCCTTCATCCATCACAAGGCCGTTGATCTATTTGAACGTGTCTCCATATATGTTTGATGCTTCTGGTGTCTTCATATATGTTTGATGCTTCTGGTGTCTCCATATATGTTTGATGCTTCTGAAGTCAGTGAACCAGGTTTTTCATAGTCGAGAAGCTTAGCATGATTAGGATAGTAGATGCGCATTTCCCTATAATGTTTTGAAATTCCAATGTCCTCTATCCATTGAAAGCGAGAATTAGGAATCAACAGGATGACTGTCATGATTAATAACGTCTTAAACAGTGAAGTAGCTGCATCACGTCCGTTTATCATACTGGAGGTAGCTTGCATGTATTCCCTGCTCCCCTCGGTAACACTAGCAGAGCAGCTCCACCCTGATTTCTCACCCCAGCCCCCAACACAGACCCACAGATACATTCGACAGCCTCATAATCCTAAGTAAACTTATTTTCACTTAGCACCGACGCAACAAGCTCCACTTTTCAATTGAACGTTCGAGTGAAGATATTCAACCAAGAGTTGGTAACGGACGAAAGTATGTACCACTCTCTGAAGGAGATTTCTTGGCAACGCAGACGAATAATATTTTCTTACTCGCGGCCGAGGAGAGTACGAATGCCAAATTGAGTGTTCACTGCAGTAATAACCGGGAATAGATCATGATGATAGTAAAGAATGCCTCATCGAACGGGCACGGTGAGCCGTTGAGAATTAGCATGGACTGTGAGAACTGTTCGCACAGCAAACGGTTAACATCTCCGTCGTTCACTCGCCCGGTTTGTTGTCCCTCAACGGTCTCCCCTCGATGCCCGATTGGTTTCCGGGTTAACTGTTGCTTACTGGTAGTCATGTCGAGACAGGCGTCCACAGAAGATTGTGCATGGCGCTGGCAACCTCACCATGTTAAAAAGCATCACCACTGAAGGCCTTTACTGAACCTACACTGCAAACAAATGGACTGAGGATTCTCGTTGAACTGGTTAGAGTTAACCAAACGTGGTTTTAGATCTTTACTTCGTCACGTGGAGCGACAAGGGACATGCTGATGATGACTCTTTGTGATCCATATTTAGAGCGCCGATAACTCTGTAGTAACGAACATTTGATCACATGTGTCGTTCCATTCTTTCTATGTGATTATAGACTCTAAAATGAACTTCTTTAAACTGATTTAGAAGGCAATACAGAGTCCGCATACAACCAGTTTATTCCACTAACCGATGCTAAAAATAACTGAGCAACAAATCTATTTTTGAATGCATTAACTGACCATGACCTTCTTTTGAATATATATATATATATATATATATATATATATATATATATATATATATATATATATATATATATAAAGTATATCTAGAGATGGCCATGCACTGACCCTACCTCCACATCACGTGGCAATTCTTTCCAAGCATTGATCACTCTCTGACTATAACAATATTTCCTAATATGTCCCTGTACTTAAACAATTTAAAGTTGTGCCCTCTTGTTCTTGTAACCGGTTGTACTTTGAAAAACTTGGTATAGTCAAATGTATCCTTTCCATTGATTCATTAATAAACTTGTATTAAGTCACATCGAATTCTTCTCTGTTCAAGATAGTATATCAGTTTTTTCGAAGTCTTTCCTCATAACAGTAATTTTGGAATCTCACAATCAGTTTTGTAACTCGTCTTTGTATCAACCTTTCTAGAAAGTATATAAACACTCTTTGATAAGGACTTCACTCCTGACCGCAGAACTCCAATTTAGGTCACACCAATGATTTTTATAGTTTGACTATTACGGGAGAACACGCGTTTCTCCTGTGGCAACCTATGGTTGTGAAACATGGACGTTTACAAAAGCAATAAAAGCGAAGTTCGGAGCTTTTCAGACACAGCGCTACAGAAGAGTCCTGACAATGCCGTGGACAAAGAAATCCAGCAAGACCTGCATGTGGAGGAGAATTGGATTGATGCAATGACCCGAAAACTGAGATTTTTTGGAAACGTTAAACAACACAACGGACTGGAGAGAGTGGTTATGGAGGGCACGGTCACTGGAAAGCGAGGCAGGGGCCGGCCGAGAAGACGATGGACTCAGGACATCAAGGAGACGCTTGATTTGACCTTAGGGAAGACTAGCGGAAGATACAAGTTTCCTACAGACAGGCTATCATGAGAGCGACGTTCTGCAAAGGACATGCTTCATGATGATGATGACTATCTACCTCCTTGCCCTTTCGTTTTATCCTACTCAGCCTTGCATTAGCCGTCTGGACTTGCTCTACCATCTTACTTGTACGATCGACTATTACACCTAGGCTCCTTTCCTTTTCTATATTCGGAATATTGTTCTCTCACATCATGTAAATATATTCCTTATTGAATCTTCACACGTGGATGACTGTACATTTTGTTAGTTCTGGATGCTTCACAAATGCTGGGCACGTCTGGGCATCGTTTCGAAATATTGATTGACATGCAGTTCCTTCGGGTTTCAAAAAATGTCATTCTCACGTTCCTTCCTGTCAATATGGACGTTTTTTTTTTACTCACCAACACGAGCATTGCGATCTTCACATGGCCCATGATTGATTTGGGTGAGGGGGGGGGGGGGAGGAAGTATGTCAGCAGTATCTTGAGCAGTGCATGGGCCGACATAGGCTAGGTCTATGTGACGGTGTTTTAAGTTAGGCGCCAGAAAGTATTTGTCAACAAAAATCCGTTGTCAAACTTTGTTTGACTTTTGTGGCGAGGACAGATTGTGCTTATTGTTTGTTGTTGTTGCTGCTGTGGGTTATAGTTTCCACTAGATAGGTGGAGGTAGTCGCCTCCATGTTCAACTCTCATTGTCGACATTTACGAGTCCGGCTGACGGTTTACCTCAGCACTATTCGCACCTATTTTGGGTCACTGTGACATGGACATAAATGTGTGATTCATGAGTTTATATTTAATGACCTGGGTGGCCAGTACAGCAACCGTCATGCAGACATCTGCACGTTAAAATGGAGCGTACCAAGCTGGATTTAAATATTGGCTGAGTGGACTGTAACTCAGGGCTTTATAATCTATCGGGCGAGATCCTACCGGCCTCTGCGTATTGACGAACACATTAAAAAAATATATTATTTCTCTTATTACCATTAAATGTAGTAAGAATTGATTGACAAAATTTGTCAAATGATTGTCAAATGAGCAACAACACTGTTAGGCCTTCTACAACACCGTCACGACTTCACAGCAATAAACAATTGCATTATTAAAAAAAAACCTGTATTGCTATCTGATTGTGGAATAAGTTGCAGTCGTCATAACATCGATTCCTTTTCAATACTTTGTAGTTTATTATTTAATAAAGTCTCCGTCCTGTGGCCTATCATTGTTTCGTAAGCATCCTTTCATTAAATACTTGCGACGGCCCTCGTTACACAGCAACGAATTCTCATTGGTTACGAGACTTAAATTATAAAAGTAGGCTCAGCGCATGCCAGTCTTTCGCATAAAGTATAATTATAGACATTCCATCGATATTGACACGTGGATTTAATGTGTTAAAGGGATCAAGATGCTGAGCAGCGCATGAGCTGCAGTGGTCAGCGACCCATAGCTGACTGCTAGTGTCAGGGCCAGCGAATCATAGCTGCCAAGACCCTTCTACACCTCCACGCGGTGAACCTGGATAACAGGCTGCAGCAGGGCAGACTGGCTAAGGAGAAGGGATCGAAGAGGGAATGCTAACCCAGTACAAAAAAATGCTTGCTGAAGTCGGATGTGTTGGACCGAAAGGTGCAAATATCGCAGTCAAGCTGTAAACTACGACACAACGCATTCCGTTCTTTGGACTACATTCTGCTACTTAAGGCCTTTCAGGGTTTGGTAGTGGGAGATTGAGAATGAACGAAGCCAAGCCAAGCCAAGCCAATGTGTTAAAGCTGTCATGATTCTGTTATATCATTGTGAGTCATAATAATATTTAATTTGTCTTTTTGTGAAAATATAAATGCATATGCGATATGAAAGGGGTGCTATTAATTGTGAGTTCCAGCTGGAGCATGGGCGTCTAGGGCAGGTGAGATTGGACTGGCGACTCTAAGAAACAAAGATTGTCTGAATGCGTTGGACGAACGCAGCTCACGCCAGGGTCAATCACCGTTTACTAGGTCGAAAAAGGAAACGAGGGGTTTAGGTGGAAGACTTTGTCTGGTACAGGGGTAGGTGTGCGGAGCTGACCACTATGGCGTTCAGAATTGACGTTGATGAGGGTTGGTGACAGTCGGATGCTGCTACGACCGGCTACGACATTTAGAGGGACAGTGACTCGTGGATAGTCAACCAATAACATTTAGTTGGGAGTAGATTCAAATTGGAGTGATAGCTAGATCAGAAAGCCAACAGAAGACCATTGGACAGCCATGTTGTTAATTGAGACTATACAATACTCTGCAGAGATAAAACAGACTGGCCGGGGGAACTGATTGAGAGACTGACAGGAGGGCTGAGAATGAGTGAATTACAGCGTGCTTGTCTGATCATACACCTCCAGTTTTAGCCAGTAGCTGCTTATAATGGACACCTTGTGAACAGTAAGAGATCTGAATGTGTGGTGTATGTGCAGGACACCTTGTGAACGATGTATGTTTTGAATGGTTACACAAGTGTACAGATCGCCTAAGGGCGAGGTTTGAATGTGTGTTATATGTGCAGGACACTTTGTGAACGATGTCTATTCCGGTTATGTATGAGCGTACAGATTCGCGCGAATACGTAAAGTGATCTAAGTATTTGTGAATGCACAAATCGCCCGAATACGTGATCTGATCATGTGTGGGCGTACAGATTCATTTGAGTACGTAATCTGATCGTGAGGACGAGTTTGTTGATTATGTGTTGAGTGTGCAGATAAGGGAGTGCAGCCACCAGAATTATGGGTAATTAGATTTTTGGAGGAAACATCAAAAGCTAGTGCTTTCAACCTCATATGGTAGTAATATATATATTTAGTTTAGATGTACTTTACTTTTTGTTGATACTGTGCAACGATTATTCTTGTAATAAATGATATTGTTTTGTTTTGATGGCCAGGATAGTGTTTACTGTGTTTTTTTATGTTGAAGTCGTGTCGCAGTGTAGATACATGTTGTAACTTTTTAGATAAGTAAACTACTCAACTAACCCTGGAATCTACCACATAATTAAACGAAAACGACAAAGAGAATAGAAGGACATACTGAAAGCTTTTAAAGCCAATCACCTCAAATGACTTTGTACAGCCAACAGAAACAGCCTACATAATCTTTCAGATAAAGAAAATTTATGTTTACAAACATGAGAAAATCAAGTAGAATGCAGTCTGAGGAACACAGCAATCCAAGAGCAACTGTTGTCAGTAACTACCACTACAGGTGCTTACATTTCAGGAAACCGTGACAATGAAGTGATAGAACCTGCGGCCAAAGGATTTACACGAGACGCTAAAGAAACATGCAACAATATAGGTACAGAAAAAGAAGCATTTCAAGCTCATTCTATCTCAAAGACTTGGGAAGACAAAACAAATGAACTCAGAAAGAAAACCTATTATTGCCAACACATAAAAATCAATCTTCATACCACTAGTAATTTAAGACACAATAATGGTGCAGGTATATGGACCACATTGAATAACCAGGAAATATCATTCTGGACTTAGAAACGTCCATCAGAATGTCAGTCATGGAATGGACCTTTTATAACCTCGAAGAGAACCTACAAAGAATTTATTCCACCAAAGTAAAAGAAGGACGGTTTATTCATTCTTTCTCAAAGAAACAAACAAGAAAGTATACTGTTTTATATGCAAACGTTTCTCTAACAAAACTACACAAACTATAGCTTTAGCTTCTACTGGACTCTGTGACTGGCATTCCACTAATATTGTTGAAATCCACGAAAACTAAAAAATCAAATTACCTCTATCGTGAAATACTTAACAAGAAAGCAAGGTCAAATTCTCACATAAAAATTCGAAGATCAAAGCAGAGCAGAATTATTTGTGTCATCTACTTCTAAGAGTTGGTGCAGTAATTTCCATTTTTGCAGAATGCGACTTGTCATTTATGGGAGGTGATGAAACATTTAGTTCACCAAACAAAGCTAACTTTATTGTATTGCTTGAGTTAATTATCAAATTTGATCAGTCCATGTGTGTTCACCTAAATCAGTATAGCATTAAAGGGTCTGGTCATCAATTGTAATTACTGAAAACCATTTGGGAAGAGGTTATCCAGTTCATGGCTGATACAGTTCCAGAAGTAATACTAAGTGACTTCAAACAAGCTGGCTATTTTAGTGTATCAGTTGATTCCACGCTTGATGTCTCCCGTGTGATAAACGTACTATCATTGTTAGATATGTTTATCTTAGTGATGTTACCAGTTGAAGGCTCTGTGAGGTTTCTTGAACTGAAAGATCACGCTGTCTAAAGTATGGATGAGCTGATGCTGAACTACTTCAGTGAACTTGAAATTAATTTAAGTAAATGTGAAGAGCAATCATATGACATTACAGCTAATATGGCTGGAAAGTATTACGGCGTTCAACAAAAAACAAAACAACAAAAAAACCACCATTATTTGGGAAAGGAACAAGTAGGAATAATGTATTCCTTGTGCTAGACCATCTCTAAGTCTGGGGTGACAAACTACAGCTGACTTATGCCTAAATGCAAGCATATTTTGCCACAATAAAAAACTTCATAATTTTCAGCTTGTACAAAAAGATGGACAGTGCTAACACATTCTTGCACCCAGAGTAAAAAGTTCATAAACATGTGTACGACATAAGATGGGAGGCTATCCATGCTGAAGCTACTGCAGCTTTTACTGGCCTCGGGCGTATTTACTGTGACGAAACTGGAAAAAGAGATAATAAACTACTAGCTAAAAATATTTACTGAAAACTGAAGAATTGTAATTTATATCCATGATTCACCTTTGGACATGTGCTTGACCAAATTCATAAAGTTAGCAAGGTCCTCAGAAGTTCGCAAATGTCATCGAACACACGTACAAACATTTACAGCTCAATATTGCAGTTTGTATCTAAAACTGCCTAATTTTTGATGAAATTGAACAGCAAGCGGAAGTTTATCTACCGGATGTAGATTATAACATTGCCTAAAGTAAGCAGAAAGTGCGAACAAAACAAATACAAATAATCAGACAGCACCAAAAGCATCGGGTAAACTTTTTCCAAAAGACAGGTTTGGGATAAATTCATTGATCTTTGTCATTATGCTCTTGAAGCTAACCTAGACAGAAGAGCGACAGTGTATAGGAGTGTTCCTGACAATTTTTCATTATGGGGAATCTACGAGCAACCAAGGAGTAGATTCACCATGGATTGAGATGTTTTGTTGATACAAGTGTATCCAAAAGATGTTGACCTTAGCACAGTCTATGAGATCTTCAACTTTCACCTGTACGTCAAACAAGTTCCCCTTAAAAAACACATTTTCAGCCATCAAAATATGTATCAAATAATATTCCAGGAGAAAATTAATACAGCTTTTCCAAATATGGAAACAATATTTATATTGTTCCTATGTTTAATAGTTTCTAAATATACTGACAAAAGATAGTTTTCTAGACTAAAAGGAATTATTTATGATCTGAATCAAAATATGCCAATATTGGTTGCTCGATCTGAGCATTATCTGCATAGAAAATGACAATGACTGGACGATTCGAAAGTCATAACTGAAGAGTTTGCATCCCTAACAACGTACAAAAGAAACTTTTCTGATTTTATATCTAGTGTTGTATCGAAACATGGCTTTGCCTGTTCTGTAGAAACGAAATAAATTTCTCATGTTTTTCAAGTGAATAAAGGTGATACATTTATAAACAAATTTTGTATCAGTCCTAAATGGTCAGCGATGTTCTACTATCATTGAGTAGATAAAGAGGAGAATGTGATCTTGTTTGGATCTCTCAACATCTCTTAGCCCATGATCTCCAGTTGCTTGAATCTCCCAACATCTCTTAGCCCATAATCTCCAGTTGTTTGGATCTCCCAACATCTCTTAGCCCATGATCTCCAGTTGTTTGGATCTCTCAACATATCTTAGCCCATGATCTCCAGTTGCTTGAATCTCTCAACATCTTTAACCCATGATCTCCAGTTGCTTGAATCTCCCAATATCTCTTAGCCCATGATCTCCAGTTGCTTGAATCTCGCAACATCTCTTAGCCCATGATCTCCAGTTGTTTGGATCTCCCAACATCTCTTAGCCCATGATCTCCAGTTGCTTGAATCTCCCAACATCTCTTAGCCCATGATCTCCAGTTGCTTGAATCTCCCAACATCTCTTAGCCCATGATCTCCAGTTGTTTGGATCTCCCAATATCTCTTAGCCCATGATCTCCAGTTGTTTGGATCTCTCAACATATCTTAGCCCATGATCTCCAGTTGCTTGAATCTCCCAACATCTCTTAGCCCATGATCTCCAGTTGTTTGGATCTCCCAACATCTCTTAGCCCATGATCTCCAGTTGTTTGGATCTCTCAACATATCTTAGCCCATGATCTCCAGTTGCTTGAATCTCCCAACATATCTTAGCCCATGATCTCCAGTTGCTTGAATCTCCCAACATCTCTTAGCCCATGATCTCCAGTTGTTTGGATCTCCCAACATCTCTTAGCCCATGATCTCCAGTTGTTTGGATCTCTCAACATATCTTAGCCCATGATCTCCAGTTGCTTGAATCTCCCAACATCTCTTAGCCCATGATCTCCAGTTGTTTGGATCTCCCAACATCTCTTAGCCCATGATCTCCAGTTGTTTGGATCTCTCAACATATCTTAGCCCATGATCTCCAGTTGCTTGAATCTCCCAACATCTCTTAGCCCATGATCTCCAGTTGCTTGAATCTCCCAACATCTCTTAGCCCATGATCTCCAGTTGCTTGAATCTCCCAACATCTCTTAGCCCATGATCTCCAGTTGTTTGGATCTCCCAACATCTCTTAGCCCATGATCTCCAGTTGTTTGGATCTCTCAACATATCTTAGCCCATGATCTCCAGTTGCTTGAATCTCCCAACATCTCTTAGCCCATGATCTCCAGTTGTTTGGATCTCTCAACATATCTTAGCCCATGATCTCCAGTTGTTTGGATCTCTCAACCTCTTAACCCATGACTGCCAGTTGTTTTAATCTGCACCAGGAGCACGGTAGTGCTGCTCTCTATAATCTTTTGTTTGACCAGTACACGAGCGCTCATCCAGTACACGCGCGCTCATCCAGTACATGTGCAAGTTAAAATAGAGCAGGGTAGTACAGCTCTTTTGTTTGGTATCTCCTTTGCCTTCCGAGTGCTATAGAAATGTGTACATGGTGACAATTTTGCTGCATTGTCCCACATCTTTACAATCGCATCATCTAAATGCCAAGGCTGTCCATTAACCTGTTCTTGTTATGTATTCAATCACAAGTTTTAAACAATACAGTTTATCAAAATATATCATATTTTGTAAGATTATTCAGAGATTGCTTACCTGTAATCATATCGAATGATACCAAACTTTCTCCAGTAATGGCCAGTCCTGATACTAGAGTAAACACAACAACCAAACTCTCCACAATGATGTTGTTGTGAAGACAATCGCAGCTGCACGACCTTGAGAAACAAGTAGTGTCATTAGGTAAAACACTCTCTACTCAAAGAGAAAACATCGGGTCTGAACTCTGAACAAAGATGATCTCTTGACCTTGACAACACAGAAGAAACTAAACAAACTCCTTTAAAATGAATAGTGGTACAAGAAAAAAAGAAATACTGTGTCAATGAACAGCAAGGGAAATTGGCGTAATGCCCGGTGCTGTCAAGATTGATGGCTTGTGTAGGAATGTTGTCGCCAAGTATCACTAATATACATACTTTTACTCAGTTTATGTAACTGTGCTAATAACACTAAACGATATGTGAAGTTAGGCGTGTGTACTTATAACACTGACATATCTGGTGTGTGTACTTATAACACTGACAGATCTTGTGTGTGCGTATACTTATAACACTGACAGATCTAGTGTGTGTACTTATAACACTGACAGATCTGGTGTGTGTACTTATAACACTGACAGATCTGGTGTGTGTACTTATAACACTGACAGATCTGGTGTGTGCGTATACTTATAACACTGACAGATCTAGTGTGTGTACTTATAACACTGACAGATCTGGTGTGTGTACTTATAACACTGACAGATCTGGTGTGTGCGTATACTTATAACACTGACAGATCTAGTGTGTGTACTTATAACACTGACAGATCTGGTGTGTGTACTTATAACACTGACAGATCTGGTGTGTGTGTGTATACTTATAACACTGACATATCTGGTGTATGTACCTATAACACTGACAGATCTGGTGTGTGTTTTAGAACATCGAGAAACTGAGCAGAAGAAAACTTGATGCGTTATCATCGAACATTTTAGAAGATCAGAGAAATAATAGGAACATGCTGTTTCATACATTATTTAGAAACACTAGCGAGTTCATCCGGAGATCTGTACAGGCATTTCAATTCTTATGTTGGGGTGTAATGAAAGAAGCGACGGAAACAGCCTTCAATAAAAAAATATTTTCAGGAGCGAACAAAATATAGACATAAATCAAAGTTATAGGAGCGAAACGACAACAAAAGAAACGACTCGACTTATTAGGAAATTATTGAATAATACCGCACGGGATAACAAATATCTACTGGCACTTAATTTGTTGTTAATGATACATCTTAGACAGGCATAATTTGATCCACAATAACGAATGATTGATTCATCTGATTCTGTAGGAATTAGCATGGCAATGATACGTGCTTGCGCTTATCACTTTTGATAGAAGCTGCACTTTCTCCCGTAAACCAATCAGTTGAAAAATATTGAATATGACACAGACACAAGATGAGTCAGAAGAGGAAAATATACTTCTGTTCTATCCCTTGGGGCGGGAAAAGGGGGGGGGGGCGGAGAGCGGTGTGTGATGGTCTTCTTTGTATGTGCTGACAAACAGGTGATTTGCCTGTTGTACATATTTAAATGTGATCACAAAATTTTAGAATGATATTTACCATTGTGGATGTATTTCGAATGATTTAATGAAATCAACGTTCATAGCACTGCCAAAATAAAACCACTAGCCATTGAATGCGAGGATTACCAAACTATCAGCCTCATGAGCCACTTGACAAAGATACTGCTGCGAATAATCATGAGAAAAGTTAGGAGAAGAATAACACCAGAGATTGGTGATAGCAATGCGGGTTCATGGAAGGCGACGGCACAAACAACGTCATAAACATTATAAGAACAAGAATCGAAAGAGCCATAGAGGTGAACGTCGACGTACATCTGTGTTTCATAGATTATGTTAACGTTCGACAGGGTGAAACAATGAAAATCACCCAAATGCTGAAACGTTTGTAAATTGTTAGCGAGGACCTCAGGATAATTCAAAATGTGTATTGGGGACAGACTGCGGCCTTAAGAATTGACAATCAAGTGGGGAGGGGGGGGGGGGATATAGATAGATACAAAGTGGAGTGAGGCAAGGTTGGGTTCTGTCCCCCGACCTGTTCTCTCCAAACAATGATTTTATCTTGAGAGACATACAGACAATGCCAGTAATATTAATTGGTGGACAGAAAATTAACAATCTACGATATACTGATGATATTGTATTGATAGCCTAGAACGAAACCGACTTGTAGGAAATGGTAATCACGGCAGTTCAGCAAAGTGAAAACAAAGGCCCCAGTTTAAATTAAAAGAAATCGGAGGTGATAACAGTGACTAAGAAACCAGCCTATCCAAAATGCTGCATCAAAGCAAAAGGGACCGAATTGAGCCAAGTTAACACGTTTAAATACCTGGGCACATGTCTAGCATCAGATGAAAGATGCAATTACGAAATTAAATGCAGAATAGCCCAATCAAAATCAGTCTTCCAGACCATGAAGGGAATATTGCGCAACAAAACCTTGCCGCTGGAACTGAGACAGAGAGTCATTATATGCTACTTGGAACCAGTACTGACATATGGTATTCTGGAACTGAGACATAGAGTCATTAGATGCTACTTGGAACCAGTACTGACATATGATATTCTGGAACTGAGAAAGAGAGTAAATGGATGCTACGTGGAACCAGTACTGACATATGGTATTCTGGAACTGAGACAGAGAGTCATTGGCTGCTACGTGGAACCAGTACTGACATATGGTATTCTGGAACTGAGACAGAGAGTCATTGGCTGCTACGCGGAACCAGTACTGACATATGGTATTCTGGAACTGAGAAAGAGAGTCAATGGATGCTACGTGGAACCAGTACTGACATATAGTATTCTGGAACTGAGACAGAGAGTCATTGGCTGCTACACGGAACCAGTACTGACATATGGTATTCTGGAACTGAGAAAGAGAGTCAATGGATGCTACGTGGAACCAGTACTGACATATAGTATTCTGGAACTGAGACAGAGAGTCATTGGCTGCTACACGGAACCAGTACTGACATATGGTATTCTGGAACTGAGAAAGAGAGTCAATGGATGCTACGTGGAACCAGTACTGACATATAGTATTCTGGAACTGAGACAGAGAGTCATTGGATGCTACGTGGAACCAGTACTGACATATGGCATTCAATCGAGGACAATCGGCAAGCAAGCACATATATTATGAAAGCAGCGGAGATGTGGTTTTACAGACAAATGCTGCGGACCGCATGGGCTACAAGGAAGACTAATTTTACAGTATTCGAAGAGGTACAAACACAAAGACCGCTCATTACAAAGATCAGAACAAGGCAATCGTTTTTTTCTGGCATGTTATACGAAGAGGCGACATAGAGCACATTGTGACAACGGGAAAGCTATTATAAAATAGAGACAGAAAGAGAGAGAGAGAGAGAGAGAGAGAGAGAGAAAGAGAAAGAAGATGTTGATCAGCCTGAGAGAATGGCATGGGTGACATCAACAACAGAGTTGGTAAACGATACACGTGTAGAAGTGGATGGAGGTTCATGATCGCCAACGCCGACCGGCAGGGCACCTGATGATATATATATATATGTATGAATACATGCGCGCTGAAATACACGTACGCCACACGCCAACACGCCCCCCCCCCCTTGCACGCGCGCGTGCGCACAAACACACACACACACACACTAGAGCACGTAATTAAGTAGTTCACAAACTGATATGGGATAACACACAACTATAGTTGGTGTCATAAGGTGGCAGACGTTAGGTGTCATTAGGTGGCAGAGGCTGGGTGTCATTAGGTGGCAGAGGCTGTATCATTAGATGGCAGACGGTAGATGCCATTTGGTGCCAGCAACATCCAGCTTTGTGATTACTGTAGGTAGCAGACGTTATGTGTCGCGTACATGGGCGCAGCTCAAGTACAAAATGATGCCAGTGCTCATAGAGAGTTCAATCAACGAACGTGTTGTGTCTTTCTTTCTTTTTTTGTTTTTGAAATGGATGGGTGGGAAATGGGGGAGGAGGGAGGAGAGCAAAAGGATTTTCTGCAGAAGATATTCATCAGGAAATGTTTTCTGTTTACTATGAGAAGTTGATGTCGGGTAATGCGGTTCATAACTATGAAGATAAATTTTCGCAGGAACGCTAACACATTGCTGATGAACCCCGACCTGGTCGTCCTGTTCAGATTGCACAATAAGTATTTGTTCGGCTGGTGTGAAGGGATGATTCAAGCAGACAGGCGAGTGTTGATAGACAGTGTAGCAACTGCAGTATGGTGTTCGGATAATGTGGCCTACAGCATAACACATCATCTAACAGTGGCTGGAGACGTTTCACAAATGACGAAAGGATTGAACATGAGGTGGTGCAAATATAGCTGATACAGCAGACCAAAGGGTTCAATACTCCCGGTTTTGTTGCACCGATAAAGCAATTGGATAAGTTTATCAATATTGGTGAAGATTTTGTTGAGAAATAAGGGACAATGTAAGTGCAATAATAAATGTTTTTTAAGTTGAAAAAAAAATCCATTTGATATCTATTTACGGACTTGCCCTAGTATGTCTGTGTATGTGTGTGTGTGGGTTTGTGTGTGTGTATGTGTGTGTGTGTATGTGTGTGTGTGTGTGTGTATGTATATATATATTTATATCATCATCATCATCATCATGTATCATGTCCTTTATAGAACGTCGAACCCATCACAGTCTGTCTGAAAGAAACTCTTTCCCTTGTCAAAACTCCAGCCTCCGCCACAGTCATACCCAGGCATTCCTGGATATCTTGGTGCCATCGTATCCTTTGTCTACCCCTGCATATGTTTGCTGGCACTATACCTTCCATCGCTGTTCTATAAAGATCGTTATGTCTCTTGATGAGACCAAAGTATTTATATTTTCTGGTCAAAATGGAATTGATAAGCAAGATGGGTCCCTCGCATGCTGACATGGGAAAGTGTACAAGATGGGTCCCATTCATGCTGACATAGGAAAGTGTACAAAATGGGTCCCTCGCATGCTGACATGGAAAAGTGTACAAGATGGGTCCCTCGCATGCTGACATAGGAAAGTGTACAAGATTGGTCCCTCGCATGCTGACATGGGAAAGTGTGCACGATGGGTCCCTCGCATGCTGACATGGGAAAGTGTGCACGATGGGTCCTTCCCATGCTGACATGGGAAGGTGTGCACGATGGGTCCCTCGCATGCTGACATGGGAAAGTGTGCACTATGGGTCGCTCGCATACTGACATGGGAAAGTGTACAAGATGGGTCCCTCGCATGCTGACATAGGAAAGTGCACAACGATGGGTCCCTCGCATGCTGACCCCTGATAAGAGACAGAATCGACAGCAGGTGTGTCAGAAAGTTCTGATTCGATATGAACAGGTAAGCGATGTCTTTATCCGCCAAATATTCTGAGACTACTAGGGCGTGCCCACACTGCGTGGTTACAGCACGGCAAGGCCGTCAGCTGAGATCGATATGTAAGAACTTTGCAGAAACTTCGAGCACGATTGCTGCGAGTTCGTGTGGGCAAGCAGGCATATCTTCAGCACAACAATGCTGGCCCACACACGAGTCGACAAACAATGGCTACATATTAGCGTCTCAAGTTGGCGACATCTTACCACACTCATCGTTCAGGCTCGATCTGGCACATTGAGACTTCTTCCTTATCTTACCCCCCCCCCCCCCCCCCCCACCCCGTTCAGCCCCATCTGGCACATTGAGACTTCTTCCTTATCTTTCCACACCCATCGTTCAGTCCCATCTGGCACATTGAGACTTCTTCCTTATCTTGAAGCTGAAGGAACACCTCAAAGGACACCTTTACACTTCTGACAAGGAGGTACAAGCAGACGTGCGTACCTGGTTTCGGGAGAAAACGTCTGATTTGTTTCTCACCAAGATGCGACAACTTGTCCGTCGTTAGCGATTGAGTGTGGACCGAGATGGTGACTACGTTGAATAATAATAAAACATCATCTAAACAACATTCCAAGATTTTAGAAAATATATAGATCATGTGTAAATTTTGCACATTAATGAAGTTATCTCATCAAGGCCAAAACTTGCCAAATCGCCCTCGTATATGCAAAGCACTATCGCAATTGTCTAATAATCCGTCGCAGATCGTTTGCCTTTTTCTGGACACTTGATAAACTAAAAGGGGTAGCAAAAAGATATCGATAACTTCTGATATCCAATCATTAAAGACGTGACGTTGTCCAAACAGAACTGGTATGTGTCGGATATGGACTGATGTTTTGGTTGTTTTGTTATTACCGGTGTAAGATTTTGAAATCACATTTGTATTGTAACTAAAATCTTGTTGTAGGAGCAACACATTCTTATACAAAGTTTATGATCAGCACTCTAATTGACGATAACATGGTATACTCACATGAGGAGAGGTTTTAAAAGTTTACTTTACTTCAAACATTCATCCTTCAACTACACAGGGCAACATCGCTCACCAACTGCGCAACAAGCAATAAGTTTTCTGCCAGAGAAGAGAATATCAGACACGAATGACACCAAAATGAAGTGAATTGATGAATTAGAATTAATAAACAAAATGATAGAGGAAATCTAAAAAGGTTGAAAAACGGCAATTACGCTATATCAAAGTTTAGAATAGTGCACTTCAATCTGGGCGCTTGCGCCCTCCAGTGGGCAATTTTTGCTTTCAGGTGGGCGGTAGCAGAATAATTACATTCTGTATTAAAGATATTATTATTATTATTATTATTATTATGGCATTGCAGAGTCTACAGTGCGTGAAGAAAATATGGCAGAACACCAGCAAAAAAACACAAATGTAAAATGGGAGAACCGGCGTTTTTCGCGTGACAGAATGCAGCTATGAAACATGGACAGTAACCCAAACCTCAAGGAAGAGATTCGGGTACTTCGAGTCGAAATGTTATAGAAAGGTTGGGCATGAATCTGTGGCAGGCTGAAGATTTGGCAAGAGATCGAGTTTCTATCAGACCAGCTGTGATGGAAGCGACGTCCTGCAAAGGACATGTTACATAATGATGCTGTATTAAAAATATCTAAAATGTAGTCAGTGGACGATCGCAACATTTACTTGAATTTTCGTGTAAGTGGGCGGTAAGGACAATTTACCTTCACGAGAGTTATAACAGTGGGCGGTAAGGACAATTTACCCTAACGAGTTACGGAGTGGGCGGTAAGGACAATTTACCCTCACGAGAGTTATAACAGTGGGCGGTAAGGACAATTTACCCTCACGAGAGTTATAACAGTGGGCGGTAAGGACAATTTACCCTCACGAGAGTTATAAGTGGACACTAAGTATAATCAGGTTGACGAGCCCTGGTCTAGTAACAGGTTGACGAGCCCTGGTCTAGTAACAGGTTGACGAGCCCAGGTCTAGTAACAGGTTGACGAACCCTAGTCTAGTAACAAGTTGACGAGCCTTGGTCTAGTAACTGGTTGACGAGCCGTGGTTTAGTAACAGGTTGACGAGCCCAAGTGTAGTAACAGGTTGACGAGCCGTGGTTTAGTAACAGGTTGACGAGCCCTAGTCTAGTAACAGGTTGACGAACCCTAGTCTAGTAACAGGTTGACGAGCCCTGATCTAGTAACAGATTGGCGAGCCCTGGTCTAGTAACAGGTTGACGAGCTCTGGTCTAGTAACAGGTTGACGAGCCCTAGTCTAGTAACAGGTTGACAAGCCCTAGTCTAGTAACAGGTTGACGAGCCCTAGTCTAGTAACAGGTTGACGAGCCCCGTTCTAGTAAATATTCCTAAATCAAGAGGAATTGAACAGGGCGATATCATTCGCTAAAAGGTAGTTACAGTATTTCTGTAGAGGTCTTCCAACAGTTACATTTTATCGACAGAGGCGTAAATAAAGATGGCTTGAGGTTCACACAATCACAATTTACAGACGAAACTGTGCTCATCTGTCAAACCATTGACGAGGTCCAACAATCCTTGAACTAACGAAATGAGATCAGTAGGAACGCTGATCTTGACTAATTATAATAAAAGAAAATGCCGGAGAAAGGCAAACGTCTGACAGTAGGAAATCAAGCTGGGATGAAATAATACAGGACGTCAGCTTCTACGTCTGCCTGAGCCAAGAAATAAATACCACCAACAATATTGGGCGCGAAGTCTCTATGCGGAGAACGACGGCTTGGTATGGCTTTAATTACATAAGGCCGATACTGCAACAAACGTGAGACCACATCAACAGCACACACCTTCAATTCCGTGATAACTCCAGCCATGATTTGTGGCAATCATTGCACAGAATAGATACTGAAAAGCTCCGACTTACTCAAAGAGCTATGTGACGACGTGTACTCAGTATATCGACGTTTTGGTAGTCGTGTGGTTAACACACGACCACGGGATGATTTGACAAAAGATCTATGTCTGCACTGGTATAGCACAGCAAAGCATTGGGATGTATCTTGACACTTGACACGTATCCGTCATTTATGGCGGGCTGGCGTTAAGGATAATATACATATGTGTGTGTGTGTGTGTGTTCTTGCGTGTGTTTATGTACGTATGAACGCATGCATGCATGTATATATATATATATATATATATATATATATATACACACACACACACATACATATATATACGAGACGTGTTCAAATGAAACCGGACCTAACTGCGCCAAGTGAACATACGTACGATGCACATGATGACATCAATTCTGGTGTAAACAGCACATACCAACCGTCCAGTTTGCAAAATTTCCTCATTGTTTCATCAGGACACCGTTGAAAACATTGCGTGTGTTATACGGAATCCGTCCAGAGTTGATCAACGATCGGTGATTCCGTTGTTAACAGCTGAAGGATATCGAGCAGTTGACATTCATCGCATAATGCAGGCAGTGTATGGTTACCCGAATTGCTGCATTCATTTTGGCGATGGCATCTTCTGACGCAACAACATGCGCCTGACCTGGTCTCGAAAGATCTTTCGTTAACTCCCATTCTTCTTTAAACATCGTTGTCCAGTTCTTTGCTCTTGTCTTCGACACACATTTGCCACCATACACTGTCTGCATTCTGCGATGAATGTCAACTGGTCGGCATCCTTCAGCTGTTAGAAACCCAATCACCGATAGCAGATCAACTCTTGACGGATTCCATATCACACCCGCCATGTTTTCAACGGTCTGCTGAGGATACCACGAATCGGAGGCTAATGAAATTTTGCAAAATTGACGGTTGGTATCTGCTGTTTACACCAGAAGTGACGTCATCATGCCATCATGCGCATCGTTCGTATGTTCACTTGGTGCAGTTAGGTCCGGTGGGTGTAGTAAGAGTGGTTTCCCTGTTTTTATGGGGATATGTGCCATTGAGGAGGGGGGTGGTTCATGTTTTGTATGGGGATGTGTGACACCGCAGAGAGGATGTGGAGGTGGAGTTCCCATATCTTAATGAGGATATGTGATACAGGGAAAGGGAAGGTTTAAAAAATGTGATATCGCACACTAAACATCATTATAGTCTTCTATTTTCAAGCATTTTTAGTCTACCACATACTTAATTTTGTAATCTGCTATTTGCTACCAGTGTCAACTAAAACATCCACGTGTGGACTAGGTATCCTCATATTGTCAGGGTCAGAGAATGAACAGTTGAAACGAATCCATAATGTTGGATATCCTCATTGCCAAGATGCGAATCCGTTTGCAAACCTACGATAACATCTGAGACATTAGTTACTTTAACCGGGATGCAAAGAGCGAGGCGATGGAAAGGTGGAGCTTGTGGTTGGACATAATGATACTGCTGTGATGATACTGCTGTGATGATACTGATGTGATGATACTGCTGTGATGGTACTGCTGTGATGATACTGCTGTGATGATACTGTTGTGATGGTACTACTGTGATGATACTGTTGTGATGATACTGTTGTGACGATACTGCTGTGACGATACTGCTGTGATGATACTACTGTGATGATACTATTGTGATGATACTACTGTGACGATACTGTTGTACATACCGATGAATCGATTCTGCGCTGTGGGAGATTAGGATGGGGCTTCTCTGCTAGAATCTTCTTCTTCTACGTTCGCTCTCAATCTCCCACTACCAAACCCGGAATAGGGATTTGCAAGTAGCGGGATGTAGTCCGGAGAACGGAATGCGTTGAGTCCTTAGTTTACAGCTTGACTGTGATATTTGCACCTTTCGGTGCAACACACCCGTCTTCGGCAGCAGGCATTTTTTGGGGTACCGGGTACGCCTTCCCTCGTCGGTCCATTCTCCTAAGCCAGCCTGCTCTGTTGCAGCCTGTTATCCAGGATCACTACGTGGAGGTGTAAAAAGGTTCTTGGTAGCTCTGGTTTGCTGACCCTGACGCTAGCAGTCAGCTATGGTTCGCTGACCCTGACGCTAGCAGTCAGCTATGGTTCGCTGGCCCTGACGCTATCAGTCAGCTATGTTTCACTGGCCCTGACGCTAGCAGTCAGCTATGGTTCGCTGGCTGCTGCAGCTCATGCGCCCGCTCAACATCTTGATCCACTCTGCTTGAATGCGAGGTACGATTGCTGTCGAGAGGAATAATGCGAACACACAACCGCTACCAGTGTGCAAATTGTAATTAAGGTAGTTTGGTGCCCGGCGATGTTTCCTCCTCTCTGTGTTCCAAAAATAGCACAAGCTACACATTCAAGACAACCAACAAAACAAATCAAGAACATCTGATGATGTTGCCATAAGTGTTTGCGATGAGCAGATAACTGATTCATTTAGCGACTTCAACTCTGAGATGGCTAGCAATATATCTTTTTTATTTTTCGTTTGTCTTGTTTACTATTCCCCAAGGTGGTGTACCTTGCACAATGTTTTATTTTGCGCCTGTCGGTCGAGTGCATCCGACTTCAACATTAATTTTATGTAAGGGTCTGCTTCCACCTGCATTTTCTAAGGGTTTGCTTCCCCGAGGCAACGGTCGGTGCTGTGATTGGGGACCGAACCCATTTTCTGAGAGAGACTAAACACCGATTGCACTGAGTGTAGTGATGTTGACTCTAAACAGAACAGAACCACGATATAATTACATTTACTTGACCTTAAATTAAAATGAAAAAGTAATGAGTTTTTACAAAACACAAACGGGAAAAGATTGGGGGTTGGGGTTATAGAGGCGGATGTTTATTGAAAGGGGGTGGGTGTGCTTCAAGGCAAAGTTTTTGTGACGAGTTATCATGAGGAGGGCTGAGACTTGATAAAAGGACATTTTATTGCTCCACTTCATTGGCGAACCACCTTTTCATCATTATTCGATGCAGAGGAAAATACAATTATAAGGTGGGACATTACATGCAGAGATTAATGTCATTGGGGGTAAGTGGGGTGTGGGTGGGGGGTGGTGCAGAATGAGATATAATTATTGTTATAACTAAGCCATGTGTCGAATACATGCCAAGAGTGAGATGTCAGCGGCTCAACTAACACATGCCAAGAGTGAGATGTCAGCGGATCAACTAACACATGCCAAGAGTGAGATGTCAGCGGATCAACTAACACATGCCAAGAGTGAGATGTCAGCGGGTCAACTAACACATGCCAAGAGTGAGATGTCAACGGATCAACTAACACATGCCAAGAGTGAGATGTCAGCGGGTCAACTAACACATGCCAAGAGTGAGATGTCAGCGGGTCAACTAACACATACCAAGAGTGAGATGTCAACGGGTCAACTAACACATGCCAAGAGTGAGATGTCAGCGGGTCAACAAACACATGCCAAGAGTGAGATGTCAACGGGTCAACTAACACATGCCAAGAGTGAGATGTCAGCGGCTCAACTAACACATGCCAAGAGTGAGATGTCAGCGGATCAACTAACACATGCCAAGAGTGAGATGTCAGCGGGTCAACTAACACATGCCAAGAGTGAGATGTCAACGGGTCAACTAACATATGCCAAGAGTGAGATGTCAGCGGGTCAACTAACACATGCCAAGAGTGAGATGTCAGCGGGTCAACTAACACATACCAAGAGTGAGATGTCAACGGGTCAACTAACACATGCCAAGAGTGAGATGTCAGCGGGTCAACAAACACATGCCAAGAGTGAGATGTCAACGGGTCAACTAACACATGCCAAGAGTGAGATGTCAGCGGCTCAACTAACACATGCCAAGATTGAGATGTCAACGGGTCAACTAACACATGCCAAGAGTGAGATGTCAGCGGGTCAACTAACACATGACAAGAGTGAGATGTCAGCGGGTCAACTAAGACATGCCAAGAGTGAGATGTCAACGGGTCAACTAACACATGCCAAGAGTGAGATGTCAACGGGTCAACTAGCACATGCCAAGAGTGAGATATGAGACTGGAAACTCGTCAACTAATATTGCGACCACATAAAAGAAAAAATCAAACACACACGCACGCTTGTGCGCGCACGCACACACACACACACACACACACACACACATACACGCACACACGTATGTACACATACACACACGCACACACATACGTGCACACACGTACGTACACACATACACACACACGCGCGCGCGTACACGTACGTGCACACACACACACACGCACACAAGTACGTACACACACATACATAGATAGATGTCATAAAGTAGGCAACGTGGTAGATTTATATATGACAACAGACATTCCACAACAACATTAGCTTACATCGACCGACATCAATACACTTGGTTCCACAGGGCCAACCTCGATGGTTCACGACACGAGTAGGTAGAACATGGCAGGTAAAGTAAGTACACATGGACTACTAATGTGCAAACTAGCTGTGAAAAATCATTTCAGATCAATAACAAATTGATTTCATGCATCCTTTGCTTAAGGTTACCGGCGCTCTATGGATGTATCTATCAATTACCAGCCCTCTATTCATATAGCTATCAATTACCAGCCCTCTATGGATATAGCTATAAATTACCAGGCCTCTATGGATATAGCTATAAATTACCAGCCCTCTATTGATATAGCCATCACGTGGTTAAAATTGCTTTTAAAATTTTTTAAATAGCGCATTTATTTGTATTTTTAATATAATGTATGCACACTTTAGAAGCATAATATTAACTAAATTGAATGCAGGCCTGGCGATTAATCATAAATTTTACATAAATTTATCTCGTGATAAACATGGCTGCCATTATTCGAACAAGGCACAACAACAGACATTGAAACTTTGAATTAGTGGGAAACTCTTTGAGGTAAACATGGTCAAGGTGGACTGTAAACAATTACTCACCTGTTTGATTTGGATGGAATATCTCTTCCTATAAACGATGTTCCAAGGCTACAGTACAAAGAGACTACTCAAAGGTAATCAAAGAAGTTAAAAAGAGCATTTGGATAGATGAGACGATAAATGGATA
The DNA here is from genome assembly GCA_036924085.1 of Ariolimax columbianus. NCBI lineage: Eukaryota > Metazoa > Mollusca > Gastropoda > Stylommatophora > Arionidae > Ariolimax > Ariolimax columbianus. The sequence goes on from JAVGWX010000001.1 coordinate 171,294,114, forward strand.
GACTGGCTACAGAGACCGAAGAAGCAGTAGCTAGAGGAAGCTTAAAATATCTGCATTACACTAGCAGACACATTTATACAATATACCAACAGCATGGCAGACCAGTAAAAAACCAAGCGAGAGGAAATGTAACCCATCTTAAAGTGCAGAAAAACGAAATTCTCTTAAGAGTTACTTAACTTAACTTCGTTATACTGGTTTAGAATACTCGACAGAGTTTGTATACAACCAGTTTATTATTATTGAACAGGCCACAATCAGTCATGCCACCTGACATTTCTTCTTCTTCTTCTTCTTGTTATTCTTCTTCTTTCTCTTCTACTGGGTTTGTGACGCTGTATCGTGTTTACAGTGAGGTGGTGATATCTTCGCCCTTCGGCCCAACACATCAGATTTCATCACGGTATTTTTGGGACCGAGTTTTCCTTCACCCTTGATCAATAATCTCTTAGCCAGATCGCATTGATGCAGTCAGATTTCAGGGCCGCAAGTTGGAGATGGAAAAAGATCTTGGTCAGTTACGGGTCGCTGACCTTGATGTAAGCTGCACGCTGTAAGTATCTGGCTGCATCTTCTGTCCCATTTTACCTACTGAAGGCCTCAAAATTAACTGTGATAAGCCAAATATAGAATATATCAAGAACGCCTTCTAAAGAATGTGAAGCGAACTGAAGTCACTCAAGAAGATATTCAAGCAACCCCAAATATGCGTACCTGTTTTACTAACAATATTTGGGATACAAAAAATATTCCAAAGGATTGGGGAGAAGGTTCTCTGGTTAAGCTACAAGTGAAAGGCGATTTATGAATGGTGTTGAAATTACAGAGCGACAATACTTTTGTCCGTGCCTGGTAACATGTTAAACAGAGTTATAATTGATGGACTGAAAAAGGCTGTGGTCACTAGGTTAGGGGGACGAACATGCAGGTTTAAGTTAGAATCATGTGTAGACCAAATTATGTGAAAACCAGATCATATACAGATTCGATCATGTGGGGACCAGATCATGTAGAGATCAGATCATATACAGATCAGTTCATATGGGGACCAGATCATGTGTAAACAAGATCATGTGTAAACGAGATCACGTGGAGACCAGATCATGTGAAAACCAGATCACGTGGAGACCAGATCACGTGAAATACAGATCACGTGGAGACCAGATCATGTGGAGACCAGATCATGTGGAGACTAGATCATGTGTAAACCAGATCATCTGTAAATTAGATCATGTGGAGACTAGATCATGTGAAAACCAGATCATGTGGGGACTAAATTATGTGTAAACTAGATCATGTGGGGACTAGATCATGTGGAGACTAGATCATGTGGGGACCATATCGTGTGGAGACTAGATCATGTGGAGACCAGATCATGTGTAGACCCGATCATCTGGAGACCAGATCATGTGGAGACTAGATCATGTGTAAACTAGATCATGTATAAACTAGATCATGTGGGGACTAGATCATGTGAAAACCAGATCACGTGGAGACCAGATCATGTGGAGACTAGATCATGTGGGGACTAGATCATGTGATGACTAGATCATGTGGGGACTAGATCATGTGAGGACTAGATCATGTGTAAAACCAGACCATGTGTAAACCAGATCATGTGTAAACTAGATCAAGTGTAAACTAGATCATGTGTAAACTAGATCATGTGGGGACTAGATCATGTGTAAACCAGAACATGTGTAAACTAGAGCATGTGTAAAAGAGATCATGTGGGGACTGGATCATGTGTAAACCAGATCATGTGGGGACTAGATCATGTATAAACTAGATCATCTGTAAACTAGATCATGTGGGGACTAGATCATGTGGAGACTAGATCATGTATAAACCAGATCATGTGGAGACTAGATCATGTGGAGACTAGATCATGTGGAGACTTGATCATGTGGAGACTAGATCATGTGGGGACTAGATCATGTGGAGACTTGATCATATGTAAACCAGATCATGTGGAGACTAGATCATGTAGAGACTAGATCATGTGGAGACTAGATCATGTGGGGACTAGATCATGTGGGGACTAGGTCATGTGGAGACTAGTTCATGTGGAGACTAGATCATGTGGAGACTAGATCATGTGTAAACTAGATCATATGTGAACTAGATCATATGGGGACTAGATCATGTGAAAACCAGATCACGTGGAGACCAGATCATGTGGATACCAGATCATGTGGGGACTATATCATGTGCAGACTAGATCATGTGGAGACTAGATCATGTGTAAACTAGATCATATGTGAACTAGATCATATGGGGACTAGATCATGTGAAAACCAGATCACGTGGAGACCAGATCATGTGGATACCAGATCATGTGGGGACTATATCATGTGAGGACTAGATCATGTGGGGACTAGATCATGTGAGGATTAGATCATGTGGGGACTAGATCATGTGTAAACCAGATCATGTGTAAACTAGATCATGTGTAAACCAGATCATGTGGGGACTAGATCATGTGTAAACTAGATCATGTGTAAACTTGTATATGTGGGAACTAGATCATGTGTAAACTAGATCATGTGGGGACTAGATCATGTGAAGACTAGATCATGTGTAAACTAGATCACGTGGAGACTAGATCACGTGGGGACTAGATCATGTGGGGACTAGATCATGTGTAAACCAGATCATGTGGGGACTAGATCATGTGATGACTAGATCATGTGTAAACCAGATAATGTGGGGACTAGATCATGTGGGGACTAGATCATGTGTAAACCAAATCACATGGGGACTAGATTATGTGGAGACTAGATCATGTGGGGACTAGATCATATGTAAACCAGATAATGTGGGGACCAGATCATGTTGAGACCAGATCATGTGGGGACTAGATCATATTCAGACTTGAAAGTCACAATGCACATTGTTGTAAATCAGTCATTATAATGGAATTCATGTATGTACGCTAACTTTGTTGACTACGAAATACGTTATTTACAACTTGAAGAGCGTTACAGTTTGAGAACTTCTGCTTCATTGTATCGCAGAAGTTCACCCGCATATAAGAGGACATGCAGCGCAGAGTTCAGCGCGAAAGACAACTCACAAAATCATTGTTCGTCTGGGATGTCTCATGTCACTGTTTCTATTCCTGTCAGCAGTTGTAAAATAAACGGCGGCCTGTGACAGAAATGAAATGAAGTAGCCCTTATTTGAACAGACAAAGGGCCTGCGCTTTGCAGAAGATATAACCTTTAAACGCAGGAGAGGACAGAACCACTATGCAGAATTTCCTAGCAAGCATAAAGATCCTTGAAGAAAAAACAGATGTTGTAAAATTAAATGCGACCAACAACACTTCTCCTATCAAATTGAGAGGAACGTCACTGGAGGAGGCTGTGAGGTTCAAATAACTACGAAGCATCGTAAACAAGACAGGTGGTGCAGCTGAGGATGTAAAAACCAGTATACAAAAAGCAAGAGCAGCTTTTGCCATGTTGAAAACCAAATGGATCTCTAAAATGATCTGAATTCATACCACGCTAAGAATCTTCAGCCCCAGTTTGAAGTCAGTGCTTTTATATGGAGCGGAAAGATGGCAGACAACCAAACTCCATATCATGATATTACAGGGGTTTATCTCTGAGAAAGATTATGGACCATCTGTGGTTCGACAAGGTTAGAAACCGAAGCTTATGGGACAAAGACAGGTGGAACAAGACATGATTAGAAGGTGGTCCTGGATAGACTACACAATGTGACGACCTCAAACAACTATTGCCAGGCTATCTCTATCATAAAACTAACGGGGGATGGTGGACAAAGGAGGTTCGGACAGCACATGGAGACCTAGAGATCAATGCGGGGTAGGTAAGGAGAGGCTGGAAAATAGCCCATGACCTATTTGCTGGGAGAAGGTTGGTTGATGATCTATACACGCGAAGGGGGTAGGGGCGAGGTAAGATCTTTGGTTGATGGTCTATACACACTAAGGTGACAAGGGCGAGGTAAGATCGGTGGTTGATGATCTATACACACTAAGGTGACAAGGGCGAGGAAGAATTAACGATGATAATTAAGAGGCAAATGGATTTATTGTCCTTTCATTGAAGGAGCATCAAAATGTTGTACCAGGATAATTAAGAACTACTAAGAGAAATAATTAATTGACAAACACATTCCGTTTAAAAACAGCTTGTCCTCATCATTAGCATTATGAGATAACAGGTAAATGCTATAGTACAAATTGAAGGGATTCGTGTGATTATTTTCCCAAACACCCAGATAAACGATTCGCTGTTTTAGTGTAATGGTTATCTCTGCCGATAACTAAGACCTTTCCTTATCTGAAATCATATGACTTTTCTGCTATAACACTGACTACATCAAGATATAATTTATCCTTCACACAAACAAAATATCGAACCTACTTGAGGGCTTGTCTCGAGTTTTAGGAAAAGCTTACAAGGCAAATTCGAGTTCAAGCTGTTACATAAAAAAATTGATATGGGACAGTGCTAATCTATTTATAGTGTAAACTACTAAATAACAACGAGGCAATAAGATGGCAATAATTATTATCTCGTCTCGTTTTACAACAAAAATCTTTCTTGCTTCTTAATTGACCTTTCTTGAATACTGTCATCTCTTTCACTATCTATTTGTTTGTGTCTTTCTTCATGTTTATCTGTCGTCCTAGCTTTCTCTCTGTCTGATGTATAAGTTGCAATTAGTCTCAAATATCAATCCATCCATCCCTCCAGAAATATCCACTAATCAATCCAACCGATTCACCCATCCAATCTATCATTCGTTTGTCACATGTGTGTCTGTCCACTGGTCTAATTGTATCTTATCCTTTTATATTTGTGTATCTGTCTGCCCGCCTGTCCATCCATCCATCAGCCTATCCATCAGCCTATCCATCAGCCTATCCATCAGTCCATACATCCATCTATCCATCGGTCGCGGAGAGGAGACTAACGTCCAGTAAGGCAAAACATTCTGATCAGACTATGTTAGTCAGGACAAGAGAAACTACCGATCAAGACCCCATCTCACTTCCAAGAAGTTCTCTCTTGAAATAGACTTTCACGTCAGTCAGCCTAACGAGGTGGGTATTGAAACTGTGATTCCCGTAGTGCTGAGTTTACTGAGCAGTTTCACATCGCACTACAATCAGGAGGATTTGGAATCACCTTCTCAAATACGCCTGGGGATGTGAGGAGAGCCACTCACCAAAAGTACTTAACTCAAGTACGCCTGGGGATGTGAGGAGAGCCACTCACCAAAAGTACTTAACTCAAGTACGCCTGGGGATGTGAGGAGAGCCACTCACCAAAAGTACTTAACTCAAGTACGCCTGGGGATGTGAGGAGAGCCACTCACCAAAAGTACTTCACTCAAGTACGCCTGGGAATGTGAGGAGAGCCCCTTACCAAAAGTACTTAACTCAAGTACGCCTGGGGATGTGAGGAGAGCCACTCACCAAAAGTACTTAACTCAAGTACGCCTGGGGATGTGAGGAGAGCCACTCACCAAAAGTACTTAACTCAAGTACGCCTGGGGATGTGAGGAGAGCCACTCACCAAAAGTACTTAACTCAAGTACGCCTGGGGATGTGAGGAGAGCCACTCACCAAAAGTACTTAACTCAAGTACGCCTGGGGATGTGAGGAGAGCCACTCACCAAAAGTACTTAACTCAAGTACACCTGGGGATGTGAGGAGAGCCACTCACCAAAAGTACTTAACTCAAGTACGAGGGACAATAGCATCCACGTCTATCTATCGGTCAGTCTGTCTGTCGTTCTTTCATATTAGCCTATAAAAACAAAGTTCTGGGCCTGTGTGATCTATAACATTTCTTTCTTAATTTTTTTGCAACACGAAATTGAGAACACAAATTCTTTTCTTATCCTAATGTGCAAAGGTTAATGATCATATGCGTGTGTCTGTGTGTGTGCGTGCGTGCGTATGTACATGTGTGTGTATTTGTGTGTATGTGTATGTGTGCGCGTATGTTTTATGTGTGTGTGTGTGTATGTTTATGTGTGTGTGAATGTGTGTGTCTCTTTAAATCTCTACAGTTTACGAACACAACCAAATAGTTCTTACTAAGCTTAGGTTGTAAACGATACGAGCATTAGGTGCATTACCTAAGGGTAAGTTAAGTAAGCACATCCCATATTTGTCATGAATGATGCAGTTTAGAAAGGTTGAGACAAAAATATATATTGAGGATATAAAACAGAAAATTGGAACATAGACACATATTGAGGACAGAGCAGGTAATGGGGACATGTGCTGAGGACATAGAGCAGGTAATGGGGGAACAGAACAGATAACGCCGCAGTAAAGACGAATTAAGAGAAAAGAGAAAGACCACCCGAATAAACATAAAACAATAATACTAGGAAAATGACAAGTCTACAAGGTCATAAAGCACAGTTAATTACGTGGGAAACATAATCAATGGCGTCATACATTTTCAAATAAACCTTTTAAAAAATAAAAAGAAAGAAAGAAGGTAAGAAACAGATATTGGATGTTCCCAGTAAAATGTTGGTTCAATATTAAATCGTGGTTACCATTTTCAATATTCTGAATTGACAAAACATCACAGTCACCCCAATGTCCAATTGAGTAACTACATCTGCTACTATAATGGCAACATCGATAACATTAGATAAACACAAACAGTGAACAGCACGAAACCAAAGCAGTGACGACTGGAAACAATAAGTATGTGTGTGTATTTGTGTCTGTGGCTTGAGATGGACAGAAAGACTTGAGTTACACAAAGTAATACGTTACCTTGGTTTTTCTGTTTCGTTCAGACTTATCCTCATGTCTGCGAACGTGCCTCGTTTTGTAGATATCTATATTTTGGTCTGTGATGTCCTCATGTGAGTGGAAATCAGTGTTCCTTGTCAAACCTTCCTGCTGTTAAAATCAAATTCTAGATGTCACGTCTGCTCAAAACCTTGAACCTGTGTGCCTGTTTTTTAAACAAGCGGGTTTCTGAGGTTTATGATTAGCTTGCAGGGTTTGTATCACTAGAAAATGCGCCCTGTATTGCTGGAAAGTGGTTTCTGTTGTTAATTTAATGCTCTATGTAAGTTCTCGCTAATTTAAAATGTCCCCTATTACTGGTACAGTAAAATACACGAGAATATGAACTTACGCCTTGCAACATTCGCTGAAAACACATATATTATATTATACACCAGCTCTCGCGAGACTGCACGCAAGTATTTACGAACATACACATTTTAAAAAATATTGTTTTTTTCCTTAAACAATATTAAACTCGAAAAAAGTCAACGCGAAAGTGTTTGAAACTCTGACATTGCAGGTTACAATCAACACTACTTTGTTTACAAAATATTTGCACAGACAGACAACTAAAAGTTCACGAGTCTACACGTACACATCTGCTTCTAGGCGTGTTGAAAAGCTGTCTCAGTCAAACTACTGAGTAGATCATTTGTGTACAGCTAACAACAGCACAGTCGCAGACTCGATCGCACGACAATGATTTGAACACTGAATGAATGTGTACGGAACAACAATCACTACCAGCCGATAAGATCGGGAGTAGGAGTTGTCTTTTTATTTGTTTTCCTCGCATCAGTAGATGCAGCTCTAGGCGCAGTTCGCTGACAACATAATAAAGCCATTCTTGTATTGACCTCAGAAACAGTTCAGGCCAAGTGAGCCAGCTCTGCAGCAGTAAAATCAATAATGCATTTAACCACGTGTAACTGTCTGTCTGCTGCTGTAACTGATTCTAAACGTGCAACTGTCTGTCTGTCACCATAACTGATTCTAAACGTGTAACTGTCTGTCTGTCAGCATAACTGATTCTAAACGTGTAACTGTCTGTCATCATAACTGATTCTAAATGTGTAACTGTCTGTCTGTCAGCATAACTGATTCTAAAAGTGTAACTGTCTGTCTGCTGCTGTAACTGATTTTAAACGTGTAACTGTCTGTCTGTCAGCATAACTGATTCTAAATGTGTAACTGTCTGTCTGTCAGTGTAACTGATTCTAAACGTGTAATTGTTTGTCTGTTGGTAAAACTGATTCTAAATGTGTAACTGTCTGTCTGTCAGCATAACTGATTCTAAATGTGTAACTGTCTGTCTGTCAGCATAACTGATTCTAAGCGTGTAATTGTTTGTCTGTTGGTAAAACTGATTCTAAACGTGTAATTGTCTGCCTGTCAGCTTAACTGATTTTAAACGTGTAACTTTCTGTCTGTCTTCTGGAATAACTGATTATAAATGTGAATGTGGACCAGCAGTCATCTTCAACCAGAATGGCCAAGCGTCGAAGACGAAACATTTCTTCTAGTATTAAAAACACATAGAACGTAGTTCCATAGATAACACTACCGAGGCACGTCAATGACATCAAATGGACGTAGAAGGGAAAGAACAGATTAGTATTTGAACAGTGCCATCGTGATAATGACAAAAACATAGCGGCAATGATAATGAAAATAAAAACCAACTCTGGCAGCAGTAGGAGCAGCAGCTTATAAAATAACAGCAAAAGGAGGGAGATCTTCAATCTTCTAGTGAGTCGGTCTATCAGTTTTGTTAACAAGGTATTGGATCGACGTGATTCCCGATCCCCCACCCCTTCACCCGTTCCCACAGTACTTAGCGACACGCAAATGCAGCCAAGCTATCACGACAGCCTGGAGGACCCCGGTTTACCTTCATCAACACCTTCGGGATGTGAGAAAAGCTATTGCAACTGGCCATTTAACGCCCTTTTCAGGACGCAAGAAAGAGTAGATTTATTACATTGTGGGCATTCACCATCAACCAATAGATCAGTCAAAACACACATACACGCACGCACACATACACACACACACACACGCTCAAGCACGCGCGCGCGGGCCTTAATTTGTAAGAATTCTAAAGACACTTAAAGCAACAAAAAAGAATGCCAGAAGAGAGACCAATACTTTTAGGCATTTTAAGAATTTTTAACCTCAGAAAAAAGACCCAATAATGATTCGGTGGGGGGTTGGGGGTGAGAAGAGAGGCGGCATGTCGTTTCTGTTTCTAAGAATCGACGTCACAGCGCTCCGGGCATACCCATATGTGCTCAGTCTCTCTCAGCAAATGGCGTAGGGTTTGGATGCTGATGGTCCCTGTAGCTCGCTGGTTGTACACTCTCCTGCTCCGTTTTCTAATGCGCCCAACTCCGCTGGAACCTAATTTAATGTCGAAACTTTGCAGTCTGTGGATTGCTGCTTCATCTATTGCGGTGTCCCCATCTAGCAAGCGGTCATTGATTGATTTCAAAATGTCACTTCTATCCAACACTAATGTGCCCATGATGGGAGCTTGTGAGGTCATGATGTCAGCTCTTTCATTGCTCTGAACCCCATCATGACCAGGACAGTAGATCGATGTCAAGCTCTGGAGGTTTGAGGCCTCATCAGATTCTATGCACTCGTACCTAAGCCATCACTTATATACCTTCTGAAGTACGGTTTGTGCGTCTGTCACGGTGACATTCCCTTAAAGAAGGCTCAGATATCAATCTCAGCGATGAGGTCACTGCTTCCATCTCCATTCTAAAATTGGAGGATGTTGACATGCATGCCCTACTGCCCTTGGCAACGACCTGTCCTCTCACTGTAGCTGAGAAGCCCCAGCCTGATGTCCCACTGGGCAGCACTGACCCGTCGGTGTATATAGCATCACTATGCTGCGTGTTCTCCTTTATCAGCCGATTCACCTCGTGCTCTGCTCGCCCGTTGATCCATTCTCTGCGTTCTTTGCCTAAGGTTATGATGACTCTCTGGTACTATATCATTTTATTCCCAGTGTGGACCCATTCTTCCAACTTGGCTATCGTCTCAGCTGTGGTGACATGTTTGATTGTTGTCTCTGTCTGTGCCATCCATGACACCCCTGTCTTGATTCCTGATCCCTTGATGTCTGAGATACTACTGTACAGAGGGTTCCGCGTGTCTGTGGTGACCCGCATATAGGCTTTGACTCGTGCCAGTTTATGTCTTGATGTCACCGATAACAATCCCAGCATGTACCGCATCTTCACAATCGGAGTATCTCTAGTGCAGCCTAGAACCAGTCGCATGCCTTCATTCTGGATGTGTTCCAAACTTTCACACTGTGTTCTTGTTAGTGTGAGGATGCCTAGTTCGTAATCGATAAATATATGATATATATATATATAATGGCCTAATTATTTTTACATTTTGTGACAATGGTGACACATTTTGTCTTTATCAATTTCTGTTCAACATGCGCATGAAGTAGGGTGCGCTCCTTTCCTAATCTGACACGTCAATTGGACGCTGTTTTAACTCAACCTGCGCTTTCTTTATCCGCTCTCCACGTTGTAATTTTTTTTTCGGCAGGCATTCTCTTGCAAAAAAGCACATATATCATTGTCACAAAATGTCCTAATAATCAGGCCCTTTTCGGAAAAGTTCTAATGCACACATTTGAAAGGTAATGAATTTCTCTGTGTCATCCTGTATAATATCCACACGATATATGTTTTCCAATCTTCTGTACCAGCGCTTTCTTCGAAACTCAAGCATGGCCAGGACTGTAGACCAACGTGTCCGGCAACGTTTGATGATTTGCATGTGGTATCAATTCGTCTATGTTATCCACTCATGCTAAGACCATTCCTTCTTAATCTTCCGGGTGGACCCAGAATTCAACTATATATCATAATCCTAATCTTCCGGGTGGACCCAGAATTCAACTATATCTTAATCCTAATCTTCCGGGTGGACCCAGAGTTCAACTATACATCTTAATCCTAATCTTCCGGGTAGACCCAGAGTTCAACTGTATATCTTAATCCTAATCTTCCGGGTGGACCCAGAGTTCAACTATATATCTTAATCCTAATCTTCCGGGTAGACCCAGAGTTCAACTATATATCTTAATCCTAATCTTCCGGGTGGACCCAGAGTTCAACTATATATCTTAATCCTAATCTTAATTGACCCGTTCCTCATATGGTGGTTGGTCTTGTTCGGGTCCCACTCGTTGCGGGCACGAGTTGACCAGTGGATGAACACTTTATTCGATGTAGCAACTCACACGTTGTTGTTCCTCTCTATCGAATCTTGCCATCTGGTGGGTGGCCGTCCGCGAGGTTTCTCCTTTTCCTGAGGATACCGTAGGGCTGTTCTGGGACTCCAGTGTTCTTCTATCCTTCTTGCGATCTGACCAGTCCATCGGTTGGTTTATACGCTGCTGAATGACTGACGTGCTATTCTTGTGATGTCGCCGTTGTCTGACTGTCAGTCATGCACGACGGCGTTCAAGTGAATTGTCTGCTATTGGTTCTCTAATGACTTCGTTAGTCGGCCATGTTTCGCTAGGCAGGACCGGCGGATCAACAACTTTCGTATGAGGTGTCTACGGCGTATATTGCGTGTCAAGAGAGAGTGTCACATAATATGTTATTACAGAGAGCAAACGCTCACATCACGTACTCGCTGTTGAGCCAGCCACGTCTTCGATGGTTGGGGCATGTTTATCGCATGGAAGATGAGAGGCTGCCAAAGAGTATCCTCTATAGACAGCTGGTCATTAGAGTTAGAAGAATCGACTATCACACACTGTGATTCAAAGACTGGAATGTTTCTTATAAATATATATATATATATATATATATATATATATATATATATATATATATATATATATATATATGTCATAAACATTCCGTTTAGGTCTCGACAACTCTTACAGAATTGGTCCACTGCACCCCAGCGCATGTCATAACTTGCATCTAACGAATGTTGCGCATAGAGCTAGCAACTTCACCACGTAAAACACAATACTACTTAAAACACCACTGTAAGAGCTCGTGAAATGATGTTTAAGAAGTCAACAACAATGGAACCTTATGCTTCGTAAGGGACACAGCAGAAAAGGTTTTAAGTTACCCTATCACGCTGTAGTAGCTGTCGGAGGTACCATTCTCTAAAACAGGTTAGTTGTCAGGATAGTTTGGATCTGACAGATGCATAACATTAGCTCTTGGATCTGTTGGGTGTCGACAGTAGCTCAACATTAGCAGAGAAACACCCTGAACTCCTCACTAGTAGTAGAGAAACCATCAACTCCTCACTAGTAGCAGAGAGACCATCAACTCCTCACTAGTAGCACAGACCCGCCAGATAAAAGGCAGCTATTGTCATTGAATGCCCACAATTAGTAATTTTACTCTTTTGTGTGCTCTGAAAAGGGAGGTAAGTGGCGGGTTGTAGTTGCTTTCTTTACATCCCGAGGGGGTTGATGAAGGTGGACCGAGGTCCTGTAGGCGGTTGTGCTATGTTTGGTTTCATCTGCATAGCGCTCACTTCTATGGGGATCATATTGATCTACATCTCGTCAGCCAGGCTGCCTGAACACAGCCTGTTTCCAGGGAACGCTACATGGAAGAGAGAGTGTGGTCTTGGTCAGTGTATTTTGCCTGACCTTGATGCGAAGTCGTGGTCAGTATGTTGTGCCTGAATCAGTGTCGACAGCAGCAGTGCTAGGACCATATTATTTTGTAACCGCTGCACAATTTATGTGGCTAGGTCAAACACAGGAGTCGGTTTGTGATCCCCCCAAACAACCCCCCACCAGCTGTGGATTGAACCCTGGTCGCCTGACTGGGTAGCACGTGCACTAACCACATGCGGACCCCAGTCAGTCAGCATAGTGGGTAGACAATAGTTTTATATTCTTCAACAGCATCATTTATCATATATTTAAATTAAAGTTCTGCTTTGCCATTGCGAGTGACTGGGTAGCAGGCAACTTGCTCCTCACATCAAATCTGCCCCATTCGATGGTCGTTATAGACACGCTTCAATTGTAGATGGACGCCTGACTTGTTTTAGGGTAGTGTAACAGAGTTACAAGGGTCCAACGAGCCAATGCCAGGGACGCCCTGAAAATACCGTTTGTGGTACCCACACATAACGTGAGAACCCTGCCCAAGAGGTTCAGTTCATTGAACTGGGCATTGTCCTTTATTTTAGTGCAAGATAAAGACATGAGCTAATTGCACGAAACTCTTGAAAGCCATTACAGTTAGAAAAGTGTTGATAATGAAACTCTTAACGATTCTCATGCTTAGTATTACCATTATAATATGTATAATGTTCAACAAATAAACATTCTTTGTTTTGCTGCTGTAAAAAGAATCGTTAGTGGTTTAATTAAAGTGTGAGTTAAGGAGAGATAGTGGTAAGGAAGAAAGATAGTAATAAAGTGTTGATACAATACGTGGGGCTTAACCCTGAAATATATAAATAAATAATACCGTGACTTAGAATGGGCTACAGACATCGAGGAAAGGAATTAGCCACCCAATCTCCTGAAAAGAGGAGGTCTTGCAAAATGAAGTCTGTAACACTTAATCTCTGACAGCAGTTTCTGCAGGACACAGCCTCTCACATCATTTCCTGCAAGGTTGATGGTGCTTCTGTTATTTGATCATGTCAATCTATTGAAGTCTAAATTGTGACCATTGATCTTCTTGTCATTTGTGGCTCTTCTTTAGACTCTCACGCCCTTGTCTAGTGTTCTAGTGAAGTAGGTGATACTTTCTGTTGTTACTTGATTTGAGTTGAGCCAGTGCTTGTATGATCTATATTAGAAAAAAAAAAACCCACACATGTCAGTTATTTTAGAAGGTCATCAATAGACTTTTATACTTTTTGTTCATTATGCACCCCTTGATAAAGGCCCATTACCGAGGAGAATTGCTTTAGTCTTTTCTGTAGTTGTGGGGCCAAAGATGTAGTGAGCTGACAGTAGTTAGCAACTCATAGCTGAAAGTTTGCATCAGCAAACCAGAGCTATCCAAGACCCTATTCTACCACCAAGTGGCGTCCGTGGCAACACTCTGCAACCGTGCAGCTCGGCTGAGAGATTAGGGATCGATGTAGGAAGGCAAGCCAGGTCTAAAAAATGTGCCGTGCTGAAACCAGATGTGTTGAAAGGTGAAGATATCGCAGCCTCACTGTAAATTACAACATAAAAAAAGTCCTGTACAAGACAAACAATACTGCAGTAATGACAAGATTTTTGTTTATGACATTTAGCTGCAAGTAGGCCCTTCAACATTTAGCTGATGTCCATATGGCTCAACTATTTCTTGTCTCGTTCATTTCTCATTTTAATTGAAGTTAACAAGTCTTTATTTTCTTACCTCCTATCAATTGTTCATTTTTTCAGCTTTAGCTATCCTGCCCGTCTAGTCTTTCTGGCTCCTCTTGGAGCATAGGGAAATCACAGATGCTCTCATTTATAATTTGGTCCATCACCTTGACCTCAACCCATGAGACCTAATTGTCCTGGTCTAATCCTTCATCGCATTACCTCGTCGATCTTCTTAGTCATGCAAAGGTCCAATCACTGAAATGCAATTAGTCATAAAAAGGTACAATGACACACAAACACTGACATACAAAGATAAAATGACACATAGACACTGACATTCAATTAGTCATACAAAGTTCCAATGGCATGCAAACACTGACACAGGTATAGAAAATGAGACATGGGCTGGAAGCTGTTTTTCAAAATGATTTATCTTAACAAAACATACAAATATTGAGTGCGATCACAACATAAACAGGTGCTGCAAATAAAACTCAACAGACATGACAAAAATAAATGATCTAATTATTTGTCCATATCTCTATAATAGATTCTCCATTATGTCTTGATAAATAATGTCCACAAATAAACAAGTTGTACAAATAATAATGCCACATCATTTCTGATCAAATGCTGCAAGTTCAGCTAACATGTGTGTGAAAGTGTACCTTTTTTTTTTTTTTTTTGCGTTCGCCTTATTTCTCTAATCCCCAAAGCAGTGTGCGTTGCACTGTGGTTTTTATTTTGCGCCTGTCGGCCCAGTGCATCCGACTTCAGCATGCATTTTATGTAAGGGTCTGCTTCCTCCTGCATTTTCTAAGGGTTTGCTTCCCCGGGGTAACGGCCGGTGCTGTGATGGGGATCGAACCCAGCACCTTCGGCTTGTGAGCCGTGCCACTTAACCACTAGGCCACGCCGTCCCCTTGAAAGTCTTACTGACCAACATTAAGTATTTGTTAAATTCAGGTGGAAGGCTGATCAACAGTCAATGAATATAGCGGTGAAGGTCAAATGTATGCACACAAATGCACGCACGCACACACTCTCTCTCTCCCCCAGACATGTGCACAGGCCCATATCCACACCATTGGAGGTTAGGTCCACCATTACAGTTGGAGCATGGGTCCACAACTGCAGATGGATCATAGTTCCACCGCTACAGTTATAGGATGGCCCACCGCTACAGTTAGAACATGGGTCTATCACTCAAGTTGGTACATGGGTCTACCACTACAGTTGGAGCATGGTTTCTGTGGCATTTCATTTTACATGACGCTGTCAGTATAACCATGATCCCCTTTTACAGCATGGATAATAAAGAGTAGGGGGTCTATTTTTAGTAGTCATGAGACACACTCTCCAGTAAGTAGCCTTAAACACAATTCAGTAAGTAGCCCTATGACTCCAGAAAGTAGCCCTATGACACACCCCCCAGAATGTAGCCCCGTGTCACACTCTCCAGTAAGTAGTCCTGAACATACTTGCGAGGAAGTAGCCCTGGGACACACTCCTAAGAAAGTAGCTCTGGGACACACTCCACAGGAAGTAGCCCTGGGAACAATCCCCAGGAAATAGTCCTGGGACACACACCCCAGGAAGTAGCCCTGGAACACACTCTCTAGGAAGTAGCCCTGGGACACACTCCTCGGGAAGTAGTCCTGGGACACACTCCCAGGAAGAAGTCCTGGACACACTCCCTTAAGTAGCCTTAAGACACACTCTCCAGGAAGTAGCCCTGGGATAAACTCCTTTAAGTAGCCCTAGGACACACTCCCCAGGGAAAAGTCCTTAAGTAGCCCTGGGACACACTCTCCAGGAAGTAGCCCTGGGACACACTCTCCAGGAAGTAGTTCTGGGACACACTCCCTAGGAAGTAGCCCTGGGACACACTCGCCAGAAAGAAGTCCTGAACACACTCCCTTAAGTAGCCCTGGGACACACTCCACAGGAAGAAGTCCTTGACACACTATTTTAATTAGACCCTGGACACACTCCATGGGAAGAAGTCCTGGACACACTTCCTTAAGTAGCCCTGGGACACACTCTCCAGGAAGTAGCCCTGGGACACACTCCCTTAAGTAGCCCTGGGACACACTCCCCAGTAAGTAGCCCTGGGACACAGTCCTAAAAAAGTAGCCCTGGGACACACTCCACAGGAAGTAGCCCTGGGAACACTCCCAAGGAAATAGCCCTGGGACACACTGCATGAATTAGCCCTGGGGCACTCCCCAGTAAGTAGCCCTGAGACACACTCACCAGGAAGTAACCCTGGGACACTCTCCAGGAAGAAGCTCTGGGACACACTCTGCATGAAGTAGCATTGGGACATACTCCCCAGTAAGTAGTCCTGGGACACACTCCCCCGGAAGTAGCCCTGGAACACACTTTCTAGGAAGTAGCCCTGGGACACACTCCTCAGGAAGTAGCCCTGAGACACACTCCCCAGGAAGGAGTCCTGGACACACTCCCTTTAGTAGCCCTAGGATACACTCCCCAGGAAGTAGCCCTGGGACACAGTCCCCAGGAAGAAGTCCTGGACACACTCCATTAAGTAGCCCTTGGACACACTCCATGGGAAGAAGTCCTGGACACACTTCTTTAAGTAGCCCTGGGACACACTTTCCATGAAGCAGCCATGGGACACACTCTCCAGGAAGTAGCCCTGGGACACACTCCCTTAAGTAGCCCTGGGACACACTCTCCAGGAAGTAGCCCTGGGACACACTCCCCAGGAAGAAGTCCTGGACCCACTCCCTTAAGTAGCCCTAGGATACACTCCCCAGGAAAAAGTCCTTAAGTAGCCCTGGGACACACACCTTTAAGTAGCCCTGTGACAAACATAAAGAGGTCAAATATAAATAAACACAATTTTAGTATATCCATGATAATGAAAGCCAAAACATACACACATACTAGTATGGCACTAGACAGTAACTGATAAACACAGGCTGATAGCAGCCTGGATGCTGCTGGATTCGTAACAACAACAACTTAAATGCAGAGACCAGGCATGCCATAATATTTTCTAGGATAAATGCCCCTTTATATCAGAATATTTATTTTCAGACCAGCTCACTGACATTCAATGTGCCATCAAGATTAAAAACTTTGTTATAAATGATATTGGTGGGGGGATCGAGGTGAAATGTAAAAAAAAAGGGGGAAATGGTATAAAGGTAGCTATGAACTGAATGAATAAACTAGCCAAGGCTAGTATAGATACTGCCGAGTATTTTCATTCAGGGTAATGTTTGCATTGTTAACTTTTTTGCCATGGGTTTTTTTCCACAAGCAACTTGTATGTTTTACAGAAGTTTTGGATGTAAAACAGGCACCCATTTGCAGTTAGTAAATTGTCTGAACTAAAAACTGAACATGAAACCTTTGCAGAATGACAGAATCACTCTAACCAGTCTGCTACCCAACATTCAGTTTATGACTACAGAATAAAATCATGGCAGACGAGCACTTCCTTAAGCCATTAGTGTACAATGTTCATATACATAAAGATAGGAACAAACATTATGGCAGGGCAATGTAGATACAATATTATTGCACATGTTATAAATTCAACATAAAATCACAACTTAATCATGTTTGAAAATGAAGCATAGCTTATGAGCTTAATGTAACAATGAAACATTACAAATTTGTACATTTGGTGATACAGGCATCAATTTGCAAAAGCCACCCATTTTACCTCTTACCATTATCACATTTCTTTGAATGTTTTTGTCCAACCTTGTGATACTATCACTTTCTGAACATACATTCTCACACATATTTTGTCCAATTTTGTGATATCTTTTTGGGGCTATACAAAGCTGACTGCCGCATGATGGTAAACACGTCCCTGAAAAGATTCCTTCTATAGTCATTAAATGGAGACACAAATTGTAAAAAGCAACAAATGTATTTTTTACCCAGCAGGGGGATTATATTTTGTTTCTGCAAACTTTGGCAACCCCCACAACCCACTGGGCAATGACAAAAGTCTGGAGTAATTAACAATTCCAGAGGAATTCAAATGTCAAGCTTGCCTTACTTTGCATTGTCTTTAAAAAAAACCACTTAGAAAGGTTAAACAGCAATTTTATAAATGTTTCTGTTTATACATAAAATAAGCTTCCTAAATCATGTTAATTTTTCAGACAACATTGGTATTCAGTTATACTTCTGTCTCTCAAATGTTCAATTTGTATTGTGTCTCATATTTGCTTGTACAATTTGTATTGTGTATTATATTTGCTTGTACAAATTGCATTGTCTCTCATATTTGCTTGTAAAATTTGTATTGTCTCTCATATTTGCTTGTACACTTTATATTGCATCTCATATTTGCTTGTACACTTTATATTGCATCTCATATTTGTTTGTACACTTTATATTGTGTCTCATATTTGATATCTAAAAACTATCCCTACTGTCTCTATTTCCATTGCAGGGAGGGTTTAAACGGTTGAAGAAAGAAGGCTGCCTGCATCTGCAGTTACCATGCACTGTATAGACTAAGCTTTTATTTTACCTCTGGTAGAAAAAAAACATATGCTGTACCCAAGATTTGAACACATGTCCTCATGGTCAAAGACCAACATCTAACCCACACCTCATATTTGTACTCTTGTTTTAATTTTACTTCTAGACTTGGACCATACCCTTCCTTATGATTTATTTCGTGTCAAAACTGAATTCTGAATATTATATTTTGACAACCAGAGATCCGAACTACAACACTTTTCAATTTAAAAATGATATAATATGGTCAGAAAGAATATGCAAGTTCAGGCAATCACATCATGTTCAGGCAATCATAACACCAAGTTCAGGCAATCATTACACCATGTTCGGGCAATCATTACACCATGTTCGGACAATCATTACACCATGTTCAGGCAATCATTACACCATGTTTGGACAATCATTACACCATGTTCAGGCAATCATTACACCATGTTTGGACAATCATTACACCATGTTTGGACAATCATTACACCATGTTCAGGCAATCATTACACCATGTTCGGACAATCATTATTCCACTTTAGAGAAATCAGTGTAATGAGGACACACAACTTTAAGCAACTTGTTCTCAGTGTAAAGAGTAGTTGAACTGGTCAGTAAACTTGTCCCGCACCCTCCTGTAGTCAGCATTATCCAGAGTTGAACATACCCGTTTCATTGATCGCCTGTTGAAGTAGAAGAGAACAGTCAAACTCATGCACTGGTCAGTATATTAGGAACTCAAAACTCTCACTACCTTAGCCTTTAACATCAGAACACATTCTTGCTTATAACAGATGAGTATGTACACCCACAAGTAAAGTTCACTTGGATGTTCGTCTTTTATATTTGGTGTGTAGTCATTTTTCTTGTGGCTTGTAGTTTCTTCAGGATGGGGTAGCCAGACACATGCACAACCCTCCTTAGCTGTTCAATTTTTCTGGCTTATAGTTACTGCTATGAAATACTACTGTCTGATATTACTACAAGATACTACTGTCATATACTACTATGAGATACTACCTTAGAAAATTACTGTCAGATACTACTATGAGATACTACCTTAAAATACTACTATGAGATAATACTTTAAGATATTACTATGAGACATTACTATCAGACACTACCATAAGATACTACTATGAGATTCTACTACCTTAACTTAACGTTTTTATACTGATTTAGAAGACTTTGCAGAGTGTAAACAACTCTAAAAGCTATGTGCATCCAATCTATTCTTAAATGCATTAATTGTCCCTGCCTTCACTACTTCCTATGGCAATGCATTCCAAGCATTCACCACCCTGTGACTAAAAAATATTTCCTAATCTAATCTGGACCTTTCTTTAGTTAATTTGTAGATTTGCCCTCTTGTTCTTGTGGGTGTTTGTATTTTGAAAACACTTACACTATGAGAAACTACTGTCAGATACTAATTATGGACCTGGCAGCACTAAAGACAATGGTTGCTGGCAACCTGGAGCAGTGGCTGATTTTAATCCTATACAATCAGTTGGTTTTGTCAATTACTGATTATGGACCAGGGATCCTCACATTGTCAAAATCACAGTTCGAAAGACTGGGATGCATCCAGAATGAAGGAATGCATCCAGAATGAAGGAATGCGACTGGTCCTTGGGTTGACCAGGGATACCTCTATCGTGAAGATGAAATTCATACTTGGACTTCTTTCTGTAGAGTCTAGATACACACTAGCCTAGACCAAAGCTCAAAACCACATGCGAGTAGCCGCACTGGCCCAAACCAAAATTTACATGCAAGTAGCCGTACTGGCCCAGACCAAAACCTACATGCAAGTAGCCCCATCAAAAGGCATCCACTGCACGTGAACATTGCAGATATCAAGTGTAAAATAATCAGGAGAGGAATGTCATGGAGGCAGAGGCAACAATTGGTCAGGTAATCACAGCAGAGATCATAAACAGAGGGGAAGAATGGATTCCCAATGGAGATAAAAGAGACTGATGCAATGGGAAAGCGTACGGTTAAACAACAATTTCTAAAGCTGTCATATGTATCGATTGATCTGTGCCAATCGACAAGAAAGTTGGTTGAGACTTCTTTGCTAGAGTGAGAGGCAGGACTGTTGCTGAGAGGAGCGGTGAACACTTGACAACAATACTACATTAAAAAGTGACGCAATTGTATTTGCGACTGCATTGTTTTTAAGTATTTCACGGTTTACTATGGTTGGTGACTTTGAGAGCCTGTAACATTTTTCATTGTTGGTCTATAGATATGATTTGTTTGTGTGTAGAGACATAAATTAATAAAGAACTTGTTGGTGTTTTTGTTGTATTTGTTAGTTTGTGAGATACAAAAAGATGAAGGTGAAAATGATGAAAAACAGCACAAACATTTAGTCTGACGCCAATTTGTTAATTGTCAGAGGATGTATAATGAAGTTTTACAAGATCGGCATATCTGTTAGTTTCCACTACAAATGTATTTATTACATTTACATAAACAAACTAAACAGATCTACCTCAGAAAAATCTGTTGGAACACCTTAATAATCTTCAAATCTGAGTGAAAAAGAGAATGAATCGTTTCAAAATTCTCTTTAAAATCAAACAAGTCATTTTCGCACTTGAAATTGTAGCCGACAAGTAGTCTATTTTTAGATTAAAATACCTGCATGTTCAGCCGCTTCTATAGCAATAACTGGTGACAATGCAGAGACAATGTGTATGTTAAGTTTTTTCGTAAACTGGAAATTTTGTTCAGGCTAAAAAGTTTGCCAACAGTGCGGTAAAGGTTAAGAGGGCCATAATTGTCCCCGTCTCTCAATTCTTCCTTTGCAAGGTGTAGAATCATTGTGGCATGAATGGACAGCAAACAGCCTTAAACCTTCAGGAACTTGCGTGGACCTACTTTCCTGGCCATGCTGGAATGAGAGAGCTGACATCCTGGCCTCAAGGGCACATTGATGATGGATAGAGGAAACATTTTGCGGTTGATCAATGACCTCTTTTTGGATGAAGACACTGCAGTCAATGAACCAGCAATGCACAGATTACAGTTTTGAAATCATTCTCATACGCGGGTTCAGCAGAGAGGGGTACTTGTGAGGATGGACAAAGAGTGTTGTGTACAACCAGCGAGCTGCAAGAACCATCAATATCTACACTCTTCGCCATTTGCTGAGATGAAATAAGCACCTACGAGATAGCCCGGAGTGCAATGATGTTGATTCCTAACAAAACAGAACTCATTGTATGACCATATCTTGCTCCTAACAAAATATAAGACATCTGTATATAGTTACCTACAGGAAACATTCACAGAACCACTTTGTATAATCTTGCAATAGTGATTTCTATTAGATTATGACATTGCTAGCTACACACAAAACCCTCTTTAGTTGCCTATTAAGACATAGAAAGAGTGGTAGCAAGTCTAATATCTGCATGCCCCCCCCCCCCCCGACATATTAGGGGAACAGCCCCCCCCCCCCCCCCAATACGGAGAGAAGAGTAATCTGGGCGGCCAGATGAAATTTATCGATCATGACCCAATTATTCAGGGTCACATAAAACATACTGATCAAGAAATCACCTCATTTCCCCATAGAGCTCATAGTAACTGGCTGTGCCACAGCAGTCTGGCCAATGAGGTGGGGATTGACACTTTAACCTTAATGTGGTGAGTTTACTGAGGAGCCTCGTACTACACTACAGCTGGAAGGACCGTGGTCCACCTTATCAAGTACGTCTCGGGTTGAAAAAGAGCCACTGTAAGTAAGGCAAGTAACGGGATATGATCAAGAGTTAGCTCAAGTCAGCACAAGTAGCTTCCAACAAGATCAACAGCATAAAGAATACTCCCTTGGCTAGTGAGGCTCTAGACTATTTAGGGCTATAGTTAGGATCTCACTTGTTAAATATTCTGCCCTCCAAGCGTTTCCGAGGCGTATTTTTTATAGCTTCTGTGTCTGTCAAATTAGATTTCTTCTTGGCTTTGCTTTTTCCTTTTCCTTTAGCTTTTTTGTCCAGGAGTTTTTGTGATCTTGCTGAGCCAAGGTCATGTCCTGTAGCTTGCTCAATTTCTCGCTGAAGCTCAGGGTCTTGCCAAGGTGGCAGCTTAGGATCTTGCCAAGGTGGCAGCTCTGTATCTAATGTATGAAACAGAAGTATAAAATGGGTTAATTGTGCTATACGAATGTATACAAAATGAAGTTTAAAAAAGCAGAGACTTAGTACAATGGAATCTGTAACACTTGATCCCTGACAGCAATGTTTGCCATGGGACTTCTTCGTTCACCTTCAGACCTCGACTTCAATAACTCTAATGTAGGCAGCATTCGACTTGGGGCTTCTTGCACTTCAAACAGCTTCTGATGGAAGATCATTGGCTGTTGTCAAATGCAATTTCATTTATCGGTATACGGTGGGCGGGACTGCAAAATGTTTTCTGCTGTCATGGACGCTGTGCCGCAGGTACAAAGGTCCTTAGCGCCAATCTGAAACATATTGTATAGATGACATCTCAGTCTGTTGTATCCTGTGTGTAGCCGGAGAATGATCACATGTGCCACATTGTAGATGGGCTGGGCATGTGGTGTACATGTATACAAAAAATGACGTCCTGGTAGCCCTATAACTTTATTCACCCAGGCTGATGCCCACCGATGAGATGACCTGAGTAAAGCCCTTGGTCCAGCCTGGTACATCCAGGTAAAAGACCAAAATGTGTTTAAACAACATTTGGCTACCTGGCATCAAACACTTAATGTTTGATTGAACACCAGAATGACACAGATTAGCTAAATTGATCTGTAGGGTAGAATTAAGCAAATAATGACGTAGTGAGAACCAAACTGATTGACATTAAAGACAAGTGATTCACCAAAATCAAACGTATCTATCCCATACAAGTGAGCAAATGCAATGTTTTTTTAAATCACTACAATTCTTTGTGCGTCTCCCTATTCAACTCCACAGTTCTACCTGCAATGGTTCGGTTCTTACAAAAGAAATGGAGTCCAAACTCAGTGACCCAAGCCTTCCTCGAGAGACGTATGATCGGCCTCACGCTCCACAACCAACGTTTGAAAGGTCTTCACAACACTGACGTATGGCAAATGTCATTGGTGAAGGATGCAGTTACCCGGGCAGACAAGGCTGATCACCTGCTTCAGAGAACTGATGACGATTGGAGCATGGCTTCAGATGGGAAACTTATTACCCACTGGTCAACCATGACCCAAGACAGAAGACAATGGAAACGAAGTTGGGACTCACATCGGCATAAACGCTGACGAGTAATTCGTTCATATCTTAGATGCTGTGTATCCAGACAGCAGCTCCATAAATTTAACATGTGCCTTACTTTAGATTTTCTGAATGCCCCCCATAATATCTGATCAGAGCAATTGGTCTTTCAAATTCGAATCTTGAGCAATTCTGCCCAATGTGGTCAAAGATGATTTTATTTGTTTCGTTGATTCTTCAGTGGTTATACACCACCATAAACAAAATTATTGAACATCACCATAAACAGAATTATTGAACATCTCCATAAACAGAATTATTGAACATCACCATAAACAGAATTATTGAACATCACCATCAACAGAATTATTGAACATCACCATAAACAGAATTATTGAACATCATCATAAACAGAATTATTTATAAATTTATTTTAAAATAAAAAAATATGACATACTGATCTGTTCAAGAAATTCCTTCTTGACATGCCCCTCTTGACTGGTAGATGGTTGATTATCTCCATTTGGTTTGCCATCCTGACCTCTTGGAATAATTTTTCCATGAAAGGGGCACTGGTTATAACAAATGTACAAAGATCAACTATCAATAATATAGGTAGTACAAGCAATCCAAATATTAATGTTCATCACCTAAAAAAAGAAATTGTGATTGTTTTAAAACTGGCAGTACTAGCAGCAATGATTCAAAAACAAGCATATTACCAAAACTGTTGTAGTTTCGCTCTTTAATTGGTTTTCAATTTTAATAACTTAAAACTTAACTTAACGTCTTTATACTGGTTTAGAAGACCCTGCAGAGTCTGTATACAACCAGTTACATTTACATCACCTTGCTCTAAAAGCTATGCGCATCCAGTTTATTCTTAAATGCATTAACTGTCCCTGCCTCCACTACCTCCCCTGGCAATGTATTCCAAGCAGACACCACTCTCTGACTAAAAAAAATATTTCCTAATATCTAATCTGGACCTCTCTTTAGTCAGCTTGTAGCTATGCCCTCGTGTTATTGTGGGTGGCTGTATTTTAAAAAAAACTTGTTATAGTCTAATTTATCCATTCCTCTGATCATCTTATAAACCTGTATTAAGTCACCACGAATTCTTCTCTCTTTGAGACACTGTAGGCCGGTTTTTCTGAGTCGTTCCTCATAACTGTAATTCTGGAATCCCACTATCATCTTTGTCGCTCTTTTTTGTATTGTTTCCAGCATGTTTATATCCCCTCTATGATAAGGACTCCACACCTGTACACAGTACTCCAATCTAGGTCTAACTAAAGCTTTATACAGTTTGACGATCACTTCCTTGCTACTATGCTTAATATTTCTTTTTATCATACCTAACATTGCATTTGACTTTTTCACTGCTACCTTAACTTGCTCACTCACCTTTCCTGTATGATCTATTATAACCCCTAGGTCCCTTTCCTTATCTATCTTTCTAATATTGTTTTCTCCCATTCTGTAATTATGTTCCATATTGGATCTACCCACGTGGATGACTGTACATTTATCTACATTAAACTCCATTTGCCAGCTTACAGACCATTCTCGAATTTTATCTAAATCCGACATCAATATATCCACTTCTGCTTTCGATGAGACACTACTGCATAGTTTTGTTTCATCAGCAAATTTTGCAATCATGGATCCCATATCAATGTCCAAATCTATATATATCAAGAACAAAATTGGTCCCAAAACCGAGCCCTGTGGCACACCACTTTTCACTTCACACCACTCAGAGTACTCCTTATTTATGCCCACCCTCTGCCTTCTTCCCGTTAACAAATTTTCAATCTATTTGGCAACTTCCCCAACTATTCCATGTGATTTTAACTTTCGAAATATAATGTTTCTGAATTTAAGGGCATTTCATCATCACTTTGAGCCATTTTGTTTCTTTCATTATTCAATTTTAGAATAAAAGTAGTAATAATTATATCATATTTGTGGTTATACATATTAATACTACTTATTTTTGTTGCTAAACATAATGAAACTACTTATTTTTGTGGCTAAACATTTTAATACTACTTATTTTTGTAGCTAAACATTTTAGTACTACTTATTTTTGCTGGTTAAACATAATACTACTAGTTATTTTTATTTTTGTGATTAAACATTTAATACTACTAATTTTTGTCATTAAAATAACCAAACTATTGATACCATATTATTTGTGTGATTATTATACTGTAAACAGTTCATCATTATGTTTGTATTAACAGTGTAATTATAGTGTTGATATTGTGATTATATGACACTTGTACTTTGTTTAGTATAACCCTTCCCTACTTATTTTGGTGATTTAATATATTCATATTGGATCCTGAGTACTGCAGCAAAGTTAAAAGAACCCATGACAGTTTTCAATTTGGAAGAATGACTTGAGTTCAATCAATCTTCTCCTTTGTACTCAAACTCCTGCTACCAAGCCCTGAAAAGGGTTTTGCAAGTAGCAAGATGTAGTCCAGAATGTACTGTGTTGTAGTTTACAGCTTGACTGCGATATTCGCACCTTTTGGTCCAAAACATCGGACTACGGCATGGCATTTTTGGGTACCGGGTTCGCCTTTCCTCTTCGACCCCTTCTCTTTTGCCAGTTTGTATTGTTGCAGCCTGCCATCAATCAATGTGCCATAAACACCACATAAGGCAGAAACCAGCGCTCTCCAGTTTGATCTGTGTGACGCCACTCTTTTCAGTTCATGAATGTTGTGCAAGGCCATAGTAGAACACTCTGATAATTGTTCTTTGGGGAGTTTCTTTTGGTCTTCCTCTTTTCCTGCTGCCAGATGGTGACCACATAAATGCTTGCAGAGGGAATCTGTTGCTATTCATTCTAAGAACATGTCCGATGTAAGACCACCATTTTTCCCTGATGAGTAATGAAACATATCGTTGATTGGTGACTTCTCAACTGTTTTGTAGTTTATGAATTCTTCTTAGCTAATGTTCAACAGTTTTCTATGACATTTATTCTCGAATGCATTTAGCCTCTTTTCCAATGCCTTTGTTATTTTCCAACATTCACATCCAAAGGTGAGTATTGGTAATACTGTGAAGTTAAACAACCAGAGCTTCGAGCAATTGATTTCCAGATGTTCCTAAGTTGTGTAACGGCACCTGAGGCTAGAGCAATGTGAGTGAAGATTTCCTTAGATGTATCTCTATCTTGAGTCATTTTGCTTCCCAAATAGGTGAAACTATCAACTGTTTGTAATATCTCTCCATACAACTGGATAATAGCAAATTCATCCTCATCTTAGCAGCATTAATTTTGAGTCGTTTCTGTTCTGATAGGCGGAATAGTCTATAAAACTTGTTTTGCATTTTTTTAGGAGTGGAACTCAAGATGGACAGGTCATCTGCGAAAACAAGGTCCTCTAGAATCGTGCCATCTATCCATTTTATGCCAAAATGTTCGGCTGGGGCATAATTGTTCATAACCCAACCCACAACTATGCCAAATAGCAGAGGTGACATACTACAGCCATGTTTCACTCCAGTTTCTATACAAAACCAATCAGTGTTTTCCATAGTAGTCCGAAAACAGAATTTTGAATCATGGTAAAGAGCTGTAATAGTGTTTATGCACTTTGGTGGAAAGCTGTGGCTGGAGAGTATTTTTCAAAGTGTTGGTCAATGTAAACTATAAAAACCTTTTTGAAAATCTATAAAGTTAATGATAATTCTTGAGTTACACAAGTTTAATTTAATTCCAACAATTGCTTTTCTATATCTACCTGCCAACAATAGTTATGAGTTATTTAACTTGACAACTAGAGAAATGTGGGGAAATCCCAGGCTAACAGTAAGCATGTAAATATCATTGTTGCAACGATTACAAAGAACAGTGATTCAATAATCATTGTCTTTGTGATCAGTGTTACTATTTTGTTACCACATTTGACTAGATCACTGCTATCTTCATGTTCTTCTTGTTTCTCAAATAATAAAGTCTGACCAGATGTAACAGGAAATTTCTCTTGAAGTATTTTATAGACCAAACATGTAGTGATTGTGGTCATTTAAAAGTGTAACAATAATACAGCTGTGATTTCTTTAGTCAGTTTGTAGTAACTGGTTTCTACAGATTATGAAAGGAATATGTACAGATTGTGAAGGGAATGTGTATAGATTATGAATGTGAAGGGATAATGTTCATGATAATGTAGCAAAACTAAAGCATTTTCCATTATGTTGTCTATGATTTCTGGTCTCAGATTTTTAAAGCATTCCTATTTCAACAATGTCAATGGATCACAAAACAATGGTTACTAAGTATTATTGTACATGAATTTAATTTTGTTTTTACAGAAGCAAGAAAATAATGAAGCTAATAAGAATGACTTTAAAAATAATGAAATTTGCAGTAAAATCTGCAAGACTGGCTTTACCTTGACACGATCCATTCTTTCACAAAGTTTTCCATTTGGTAACAGTGCTCTGCACCTCCACTTGACAGGCTCAAATTTTCCAGTGAAATAGAAAGCTCTGTTTTTTACATCTGCTATGTCCTGCTAAAATATGAAACAAGAGAAACAATGATAAATTAGTATGAGCATTGTGGAAACTCTCACAGTCAGTTGTGTATTTTTGTGATCTCTGAAATTGTGATTCAGATTTCAAGCTGCGACGGAGGGTCCATGATGTCAATTTTTTCCGGAGATCCCTGGCTTCATCGCTGGAGCTACGGATTTCATGCTTTGTGCGATGCTCTCGACAGATGGGGATTCCTCAGCAAAAGAGAAATAGCAAGAAAACAAAGATGGATGTATACTGGTGCACATATGTACCTTCTGCTGACATACGGAAGTGAGTTATGGGCAATGGCACAACCCACAAATTGTGCAGCTACAATCCTCAGAAATGAGGCACGTAAGAAAGGTGACCCAAGTAACAAGAAGGGACAAGACCCATAACTAGACAATAGGTGAAGATCTGAAGTCCAACTTCTGCAGGTCTGAGTGGAGCAGTCTCAACTGTGGTGGCTTGGCCATGTCTGTAGAATGAGAGAGGACCAGATACCACAGTAATCATGGGAGACCAAGAGTCAGGGATCCAGACCCCAGGATGCCCAAACGTACGCTGGGAAGACAACATTTGCCAGTCCCTGAGAGACCAAGGACTTACCTGGATCCAAGCCGGGAGAAGGAAGTCAGAAGAAATTTGGTGATATCTCTGGCAAACCTCTTACAGGTCAGTGTAGGAGAGGAGTGAGTAAGAATGAAATGATTCCTTTTTTTCTCTTTAATCTCATCAGTTATCAGTTGATGGAGCAGCAGTTATATACTTCCTATACTTGCATACACAAATGTGATCAAGAATTTTCATTTCTATATTATATTTACCTGAGAAGGTTTTTCTGGCTCATTTTCCTTTGGTGTCCAAAAACGATGTAAGGAGTCTAACCTGTGAAATGGAAGAGTTCTCTAGAGATGTTACCTTGTTTATTGTGTTGCTTTATTTGTAGTTAAATCACACACACAAAGTACTCCAAATACTACAATCAAATATTTACGGATGCAAAGCCTTCATGGCAATGTTTGTAACAATAAATTGTACATTTATTATAAAAGATAGGAGAATGGACAACAATACCATAGTTGACACTGACTTCACAACGCTGGGCGCCTCTATTTTGTCGGGGTTCTCCCAGAAGGCCAAGTCTGTTCCAAACTGTACTACTGGGACATCTGTGGCTCTCTGCATTTCAGGGCTTGTCTGGTTTGTGGTGGAGGAAGATGGCATACTCTTCAGACCCGTCTCTGTGCTAAGAAACCGTCAAAATTATTTCAAAGAAATTTCCATTTCAGGACAAATGGTAGCTGTAGACATTTATAGATACATTTTTATATTATGATCATAGCTATAATTTCTATTGATGTGTGCAATTTGAATGAACAAACAACAAAGGTTTCTTTATTAGAATGAGGAAAAGAAATATAATCTGAAGTCAGTTTTAACATACACATTTACAGGAGACAAACTATAAGCTTTGATACAGTCAACTGTTAAGTAACCAAAAATGTATATATTGTCTAACCTATTTCTGGGTATAACCCTAAGAAATCAGGGCGTGGCCGAAAATTATACAATGATGATCGAGGAAATAAACGTAGGCTGCAGTACGGACATTACTCTTTACCACCGCCCAATAGCTGTTCCAGTAGCAAGAGGAGTGCGGCAGGGCAACAAAATTTCTCCAAAGCTTTTCACAGCGGTGCTTGAGAACATCTTCCAACAGCTGAGTTGGGCAGACAGAAGCATAAATAAAGACGGGGAAAGGCTCTTCCACCTACGCTTTGTCGATGACCACAGAGGAGACAGAACTCTCCCTGAACGAACTAGGTGAGGTTGGTAGAGGTGTCGGACTACAGATGAACAAAAAGATAACACAATATCCCCAAGACCCTTACTGCCACAAATGCGAGATCAAGTTGGGGAATGAGCCGGTCAAAGATGTCAGCACCTACATATACTTAGGGCAAGAAATAAATGCCACCCGCATCTTAGACCGAGAAATCTCAAGACGAAGAGCTGCAGCCTAGTCTAGCGTCAATACCATAAACCCTATACTCCTGCAGCTGAAAGACACTATGGCAAGGGCGCACCTTTTCAATTCTGCGGTCATACCATTCATAATCTCCAGTCATACCATCCATAATGTCCAGATGTGAAGTATGGAATCTACGCAACACGGATGCAGAGAAACTATGAGTTACCCAGCGGGTGATTGAAAGACACGCCCTTAGGATCTTGATCAGAGATCAAATCCACAATAAGAGAACACACTCTATTTCCAGACGACGTGGAGGCTGCATTGTCTCGCAAATACCCCTGGGCTGGCCACGTGGTGCACAGATAATAGATGGACACTCAGAATGACGTTTTGGTTCCATATATGATTATACATGACCATGCGGCCGTTCACCCATACGATGGCGAGATGGTCTGCTGAAAGACCTAGGTACAAAATGGTACGATACGGCAAAAGATTAGACTGCATACAGGACACTGTTGGCTTCCTCGTATACGGCACACCCGCCGGACCGAAGTCTAGGATATTGTACTATATGTTATATTGCCTAACCTATCATATTGTTAAAGAGGACAGAATTCCTGGATAAAACCTCATTGGTCATTATTGTGTTTTTGAATTCAGCATGATGCACTGTACATATTTTCTGTAACAGCCAACATAATATATTTGGATGTATAAGTGACTGTTCAGACTTTGAGCAAGTGCCACAGCAGATTAATGCACAGATCATCACCCATATTGAAGAACAAATGAAATTGTTTCAGCAAGCAGACGATGGGTAATGAGTTATGGTTATACAGGAAGGTAGGATGTAAGATAAAAAGAGCATGGAGACTATTGGTTAGAGAAAAGTTAGTGCGATAGAAAAACTGCTGTCATGGATGCAGTGTTAAAGACTTATTGTGCAAGACCACATCTTGTTTATCAGGTCAACTCCTTTCCTTGATGTGTGCCCTTCCATAACAGCATCTATATACTCATTTACAGACTGGAGTGTGTTGGCATAGAACTTGAACCATGTGCCTCTGCTGTTAAAAGCTGTCACCAAGAATAGACTCACCTCTCTGACTTGATCCTTGCAAGGGCTGAGGCAAGCGATGTGGGGTCTGACACATTTTCTGCTTTAATCCTGCCTTTTAAGCTCCAGTGTTTGCTTGTAGAAGCTTGCTTGCTTTGGTTCCATGACTCAGCTTTGTCACTAGACTTAAGCAAGTAGTTCTTTTCCACAGGCAATTGTGGCTGAACAGTTTTAACTTGGCCTGAAAGTGCATCTAGTCCTGCAAGACAAGTGCATACATGTCAATACCTGAAAGGTATGTGCATATGTTTTATTAATAGTCATCCATGGCAAGAAAAAATGACAACACCAGTCAGACATGTTGTGTTGCACCTCACAGGTGAGTCCAGAGATGGCTGAATAGCCCAATTCTGTTTTAATAATGTAGTTATAAAAGTAATCTACTAATGGTTTAAACAATCTGGGCAACATTTTTACACAAATGTGAAATCTGAGCAATATTTTTACACAAATTTGAAAACTCTTACAAATTAGAAATCTGGACAACATTGTTATACACATCAGAACTCTGAGATGGATAACATTCTTATACACACACACACAATTGGAAATCAATCTGGGCAACATTCTTATACAAATTACAAGTCTGAGTAATGTCCCTATGCACACAACAAGTATTGGTGACTCTCTATCTGTTAGAGTGATATGAACTATACAGAAATGCTATTTTTATGTTGTACTACATCGACATCACTGTGCTCATGACAGACCCAAAGGTGCTCAGTCTCTCTCTCTCAGAAAATGGTAAAAGTTATGGATGCTGGCTTTACAAACAGCGTCTCTCCTCTTCGGAACCCATCTTTGCTGTTTGATCTAAGTTTGGTATCAGCTACTATAGTTTGTGGACAGAAAATTCATGCATTACAGTGTCACCCTACAGCAGACGGTCATTGATAAAACTCAATGTTCCTCACATTCAAATGTCCTCCCTATATTAGGGGCTTTCATTGTCAAAATTTTAGCTAGCTACAGAATGACTAGGACAGTAGATCCACACAAGCCCAGGACAGTAGATCCACCAACACAAGCCCAGAACAATAGATACACCAACACAAGCCCAGGACAGTAGATCCACCAACACAAGCCCAGAACAGTAGATCCCTCCAGACAAGCCCAGGACTGTAGATCCACCAACACAAGCCCAGGACAGTAGATCCACCAACACAAGCCCAGGACAGTAGATCCCTCCAGACAAGCCCAGAACAGTAGATCCCCACAAGCCCAGAACAATAGATCCACCAACACAAGCCCAGGACAGTAGATCCCTCCAGACAAGCCCAGGACAGTAGATCCCTCCAGACAAGCCCAGGACAGTAGATCCACCAACACAAGCCCAGGACAGTAGATCCACCAACACAAGCCCAGGACAGTAGATCCCTCCAGACAAGCCCAGGACAGTAGATCCCCACAAGCCCAGAACAATAGATCCACCAACACAAGCCCAGGACAGTAGATCCCTCCAGACAAGCCCAGGACAGTAGATCCCTCCAGACAAGCCCAGGACAGTAGATCCACCAACACAAGCCCAGGACAGTAGATCCACCAACACAAGCCCAGGACAGTAGATCCCTCCAGACAAGCCCAGGACAGTAGATCCCTCCAGACAAGCCCAGGACAGTAGATCCACCAACACAAGCCCAGGACAGTAGATCCCTCCAGACAAGCCCAGGACAGTAGATCCCTCTAGACAAGCCCAGGACAGTAGATCCACCAACACAAGCCCAGGACAGTAGATCCCCACAAGCCCAGAACAATAGATCCCTCCAGACAAGCCCAGGACAGTAGATCCCTCCAGACAAGCCCAGGACAGTAGATCCCTCCAGACAATCCCAGGACAGTAGATCCACCAACACAAGCCCAGGACAGTAGATCCCCCCAGACAAGCCCAGGACAGTAGATCCACCAACACAGGCCCAGGACAGTAGATCCCCACAAGCCCAGGACAGTAGATCCACCAACACAAGCCCAGGACAGTAGATCCACCAACACAAGCCCAGGACAGTAGATCCCCACAAGCTTAGGACAGTAGATCCCTCCAGACAAGCCCATGATAGTAGATCCATCCCCACAAGCCTAGGACAGTAACTGAAACTTAAAGTCTGTATACTGATTCAGAAGACTCTGCAGAGTCTGTATACAACCAGTTTCATTTACATTACCTCGCTCTAAAAGCTATGCACATACAATCGATTCTTAAATGCATTAATTGTCCCTGCCTCCACTACTTCCTGTGGCAATACTTTCCAAGCATTCACCACTCTCTGACTAAAAAAAATATTTTCTAATATCTAATCTGGACCTTTCTTTAGTTAATTTGTAGGTATGCCCTCTTGTTATTTTAGGTAGTTGTATTTTGAAAAAAACTTGTTATAGTCTAATTTATCTGTTCCTATCACTATCTTATAAACATGTATTTAAGTCACCTCAAATTCTTCTCTTTCTAGACACAGGCCTCTTTTTCTGGAGTCTTTCCTCATAACTGATGTGGATCTACTGCTCTCTTTTGTATCCTTTCCAGTATGTTTATATCCCGTATATGATAAGGACACACCTGTACACAGTACTCCAATCTAGGTCTAACTAATGCTTTATACAGTCTATCACTTCCTTGCTCATATGTTGAGTAGATCCACACAAGCCCAGGACAGTAGATCCACAATGACATCAAAATAAGAATACAAACGGTGAGAGGAGCTCTTACTGCATTGGGGAACTTATCAAAATCAGAAGAAATAAGCCCAACACAAATATAAAAATCTTCAATTACAATGTAAAGTCCATTCTATAGTTTGGCACTGATACATGAAGAACAACAAAAACAACAAGCAAAGGTAGACTTTCACAAATGCTGCTTGAGCAGAATTGAAAGGGTATGATAAGACTATGTGGAACTGTTGGAATGTGCATGGCAGGCAAAAGTAGAACATGAGCTAAGGAGAGTACGCTGGCATACGATAGGACAGACATTAAGTAGTCAAATAATAGCATTACAAGAAAATCTCTGTTCTGGAATCGGAAAGGCAAGAGAAATAGAGGAATACCAAAACACATATGAAAAAGAGAACTCAAGACAAACATAAAGGAAACAGGAAAAACATGCAGATAGCTGGATCAGACAGCTCAGGAAGACTTGCTTTTTTGTTGTTGATGACCTGTACTCCACAGGGAGCTGAAAATGTTTATTTTGAATAACAAATAAAGGATTTACCATATTCTGCCCTCAGATGTTCAGGTATGTGTGGCTCATATCCCTCTTTCTCAAGCACTTCCTCAAACTCATCTTCATCTAGATGCAACAAGGATAGAGCAACACAGTACATATTACATTGAGACTATCAAATAATGTTTGACACAACCACGTTTGATTACAGCTGTCAACTTTCAAATAGTAAGTGAGCAGCATGGACAAAACTAACAACCATTCAATTGCAAACTGTGCCAGAAACAGGAATGTGAAATCTGTTATTACAACCTGAGTGTTACAGATATATAGTCACTGTGAATGAAACTTGCACTTCAAATCTTGATTTGCAATTCTTTAACAGTCAAAGAAGATTCCAATCAAAATGCTAGCCAAAACAAAACAATGGAATAAACATCCATATCTCCTCCCATCTTCAGACCAACATATCATTTTGTTCAATCCTTTGTTTGTATTATCAGCCAGAAATAGTAACAAATACCTACACATTTATGATTGCTGCTGTTTTACTGGATATGTGACGACAGAATTGGAAACTCCAGGTAAACAATTTTTTGTTTAAGATGAAGCAACCATCGGAAGAGGCAAATATATTATAAAAACTTGGAAAAACACACTTTTACTGTAGTCCTTGGAGAGCTAAGAGCAATCAGGGTCAGGAGAAACAGTCCTCACATTCCGTCCACAAACCATGCTCCCTCAAAACTAGTTGTGTCAAATCAGTCTGGCCACCAACACAGTGAGGATTGACACTGTAATCCACATAATGGTGCGCTTTCTGAGGAGTCACACACTGTACTACAGTCCAGAGGACTTCAGTCCACCTTATCAAGCATGCTTTGGGAAGTAAGGAAAGCCACTGTAACTCGCCACGAAAAAACATAGAGTACAATTAACTCAAGCACGAGTGGCTTTCACAACAGCAACTGTAGTCCCATTGTTTGTATAAAATTACAAACATTTAATAGTATAACCAGACAATAACTAAGCCATCATCCGATTACACAGAGAAAGTTCATGTGAGTAAATCATTTCTCAAAGAAACAACCAGCCAGTATAACTAAATAAATTGCCTTGATGAGCTGTAGCTAGTCAGATGTTCCATCAGTATTACAAGTAGAAATAATGATGACAGTTAGTGAGAGAAGTCAACCGTGCAAGTAATGATTACAGAAACATTTAAAATAGATTAATGTGCATCTAATCCTCCTGCTTCATCAACAACATGACAGACTATCCATACAACATGCAGACTTTCTTCATCAACAACATGACAGACTATCCATACAACATGCTGACTTTCTTCATCAACAACATGACAGACTATCCATACAACATGTTGACTTTCTCCATCAACAACATCACAGACTACCCATACAACATGTTGACTTTCTCCATCAACAACATGACAGACTATCCATACAACATGCTGAATTTCTCCATCAACAACATGACAGACTATCCATACAACATGCTGACTTTCTCCATCAACAACATGAATGACATACATACAACATGTTGACTTTATCCAACAACAACATGACAGACTATCCATAAAACATGTCAACTTTCTTAATCAACATCACATCCCTAAAACATGCCAACTTTCTCCACCAACATCATATTTTAAGAACATGTAAACTTTCTCCACCAACATCATATCTTAAGAACATGTCAACTTTCTCCACCAACATCATATCTTTAGAACATGTCAACTTTCTCCACCAACATCATATCTTTAGAACATGTCAACTTTCTCCGCCAACATCACATCCCTAAAACATGTCAACTTTCTCCACCAACATCATATCTATACAACATTGATACCTACCTGACACATCTTCGTCCTTTAACATCTCCAGCTTCATGGGCAGAAGCTTGAGTTCTGTGCATTTCATTTTTATATTTCCAAGTTGAATTTTGAGATCAATAGCTGCCTTAATGTCTTCCTCCTTAGCTCCATTCTTACCCAGGACCTAGATAGTCCAAACATGAAGACAGCTAATCAAGTTAATAAAATAGTTCAAAATTTCTCATGTTTATACACCCAATAGTTGTATTTAACATATGCACTAATTGTAATTTGACTTGATTTTATTCACTATCATTGAGAGCTCTGGTGGATTTTATGCTAAAATGTAAAACTCTTCAGGTGTGACCAGTTGTTCAGGTGTGCCATGAAAGGTGTTTCAATGGTTGTATTCTGAGGCAAGAGGAGCTGTCTCACATCTTACAATCCTAGGTAGGACAACAGGTCTATTTTATTTCTATGGGAGTTGAGCAAGCAGTGTCCTGTTCTTAGTCTGAAAATGTCTGATGGTTACATCCAACATAATTGATAGCATCTTTCTTAGATGCAACTGATATATGTTTCAAAAGCTGCCTTCCGGTTTTGACTATTGTCCAGGTGTTTAATCAGTTTTCTTTATTACTTGTTTTGCTGTAGTGAAATGTGCTGGTTGATCAGCATTGAGGCACCTATATTTGCTAATGTAACTGCATCCTCATTTAAGGAGCTGTCTACGCGACAAAGCATCCCATTTGCTGGTACACATAGCTGCCTGCAGTTTTTTGGAGTTTACTTCTTTACTAATGCCAATGACCATACAGGGAAATCAAAAGTGGTTTGAGGACTCCCACATGCACATCCATCAATGCATCATTGGAGTTCACTTGCAAAACCTATTCACTAACACCGATTCCTCCCGACAGAAACTCAAAAGCATTTCAACACTGTACCAACTCTGCCTCTATTTCTTTGGTCATGTGACTCGCCTCTCTGAGAATGTCCCAGCTCGCCAGCTTCTACACCTGTCATTAGAAATCAGGTGTGGGAATAGACCACACTTCTCATGGAGCCATTCCAGGGGCCACCTGTGGAACACCAGACTGAGACACATCACCCCCCCTCCATTTGTCCTGCATGCTGCATGGGATGCTGCCATCAACCCTAGTTGTGGATGTCAGCACGACAAGCCTTGCTTATCTAGGCAGATTTCTTAACTTATACCGACGTAATAAAAGTGAAGACCTAGCATCAAATCTTCACACTTCATCCTCTACACACATGAGTATCTGTTATGGGACTACCATTATTTATTGCTGTACCTACCTCAAGCCATTTTGTAACTTTTGGGAGGTAGTTGTTGATGATCAGCTTGCTAGCATCCTTGAGGGAGCGAGCAACATCTGTGTTGTCTGTTGTCACCTGGACTGAAACTGGACCTGGACCAGGTATCTCTATGACAAGGTTGTAGAAAGGATTAGGCAAACCATGTGCATGGAGGTCATCTTGATCAGCATCCAT
The DNA here is from genome assembly GCA_036924085.1 of Ariolimax columbianus. Taxonomy (NCBI): domain Eukaryota; kingdom Metazoa; phylum Mollusca; class Gastropoda; order Stylommatophora; family Arionidae; genus Ariolimax; species Ariolimax columbianus. The sequence continues at coordinate 171,332,150 of JAVGWX010000001.1, forward strand.
CTCTGCTACATTTTCTGTATCACTATCATCTCCACTCTCATAATTACAAGACCCAGTAGCAGCTTCATTGAGCACAGATGATTCTGAGGTTGTTTGAACTCCAATGTCATCAGATCTGTTGCTCACACATACAGAATTGCCTGCAACTGGTAAGCTCAGTTCACATAAGCCATCAGCTTTGCTCCAACTGTTCACAATGTAGTCAGCCTTATTGGAATGTAGTTGGTCATTATCTGATTTGCTAACCAAGTCAGGATTGCTGGTTACTTCCAAACTAGAATCAAGACATAACATGTTTGGTCTCTGATCATGTTGCATATCTGGACAAGTAGAGGGTTCCTTAGGTCTGACTGACTTGCACGATCCAGAGCTTTCACTGTGGAAAACATCTTCCCTTCTACCAGCTAACTGGTCCTGATGGCCGCTGCAAAACTCTTGACTTTCCTGATGTTGCTTATTGGTTTCTGTTATATTGGTTTGATCTTTTGACTGGTCAGTTCCAACTTCTTCAGACGGTGGCAGAATAAAGTCGGTGAGTGTTGGTAACAAAAGCTGCAAACAGCTTTCGGCCTCTCTCAAGCAGTTATTGATCTCTGGTTTCAACTCTGTAGAAAATAACAAAAGTAATATAACAATAATAAATCATCTAAAAAGCTTTGTAATGATGACAGCCAGTTGTCATTTATACCTTCCCTTCGTTTATACCTTCACTTGTTTTGCTCGCTTATACCTTCTCTTATTTCGTTCGTTTATACTTATTTTAATTCTTTATACCTTCACTTATTTCACTACTTTATAACTTCACTTATTTTTACCTTCACATATTTTTACTTTCACTCATTTTTATTGCACCCTTATACCTTCACTTATTTTTACCTTCACTTATTTCACTAATTTTTATTGCACTACTTTATACCTTATAAACCTACGACTACAGCTAGTCCCTTACAAAAAGCCTGCATCAAAGTTTTTGAGATTGTGGTTTCAATAGCAATGATTTTACATTATAAAGTTGCTTGCATCATGGGCAACCTTCTTCAATTGTCTATAACTGTTGCAGTACTCTTTCAACCTCTGGTGCCACTCACAAGTGGTATTTCCAGTGTAGATTTCTCCAATATCTGTTGCTATTTTCTTGATCACTTTAACTACTGTACTTTGAACATTATAATCTGATCCTGTGATTTGCACTTTACTTGGACTTATATAAGGAAGAGTTGTTCTGGTCACCAACCTCGCTCAGTCATGCTGAGCTATATCTCTCACGTTGAGCTATCTGTCCAGTAACAACATGTTGTCAATACTGTTGGGGATCTGATAGGAGGTAGTGGATAACCCCACCATTCTTGTGTCTCGCCATGCTCTGTGCATTCTACATCCCATTGCCGGGAGCAGACTGCCTATCCGTTGAACTGGCTAATGGTTTTATTCACAAGAAATTTGGTAATCACTTTATAACAGATGTCATAAATTCAACTAGCAAATGTTGAAACTAAATCCGAGTGTTTAATCTTTTGGTACTCGATCCAGCAAATAAACAGCCCTTATGTGGGGCTAGTATTCGATCAAGCAAATGAAGATCCTTTATGTGGGGCTGGAATTTGGTCAAGCAAATGAAGAGCTTTTATTTGGGGCTGGAATATGGTAGAGCAAATGAAGATCCCTTATGTGGGGCTAGAATTTGAATGTAGGTTTATGAAACTAATTACTGTAACTCATTTGACAAGTAATGGACTGTACTACTAATAAAGGATAATTCCATGATTAACTGAAAAAATAAATTGATGGCTACTCATTCTGGAAATACAAACCAAAAAAACTACCTGAGATAACTTTCAACACTTTGGTCAACTTGTCTGCCATTATTTTCTGTTTCCTTTTCTCTTCGTTCTCAATTCGCTGCCTCTGAGCCTGATTCTCTGCTCTGATGTTATCAAAATCCACCTGACAACAAGTACCACACAAAATAGTTTATAACAACATAGTTAAAAAATAATTATATTTATAACACAAACAGAAGATGCTACTTTACTAAAATACTGCAATCACAAACATGTTAATGGAACAAATATTAATGGACAAGAGAAATTGTCAGCCACTTTGAATCCAATAAAAGATTCTAAAGTTAATAACTGTGTCCATGATGTGTATTGCTAACAGTGTCTTTATTATTGTGACAGTTCCAGTTCCCCGTGGAGCATATGTGCTTAGGATAGGGGAGATTAGGCTGGCGACTGTGTTCGCAAAGAGACAAAGAGTTGCATGAGAATATAGTAAGTATATATCACAGGTCAAACCCAGGTCACCACGCAAGGGTCAGCACAGTCAAAGTGCTAGGTGAAAATTAAATACAACTGAAAAACTTGGCTAGTTTTGGGGATAGGTATCAGATTGACTATTCTGGTATCAGACATAAGTAGAGGGGGGTTAGATTGCTCACACGTCAGGCTGTCACATTTAAAGTGACAGTGACCTATAAATATTGCAACCAATTGGATTCTAGATTGGGTGGGACCAAATGGGAGTGATGGCTAACCAGTCAACTGGGGAGGACTACTCGGCAGTCATGTGTGTTTCTAGGGCTGAGAAAAGAGTCTATAAAAGACAATGCACAGAGAAATTCATGAGATTCGGAGAAAGAGCTTACGCGGTAGTTATCCCATCATACACCTAGAACCTTACATACACACTTAAAGGTGTGAAAGATGGACACCCTGTAATCAGTAAGAGAACGAGATCTGATCACATGATTCGTCTCTGCACGACTTGAGAGTTGATTTAGAACGCTGTCCGACTGTTCTCCAGGACCATTGCAATGGGGTCTGTTGGAGGAATAGTGGCTCTTCTATGATCAAAGGTAGTTGTCTCAGACAAAGTGGCTTGATAAGGATTATGTGAATGCTAGGGACTGCGTTCCCAGTGGCTCAGACAAAGTGGCTCGATTCAGGATTCTGTGAATTCTAGGGACTGCGTTCCCAATAGCTCGGACATAGTTTCTTGATAAGTAATCTGTGAATCCTAGGGACTGCTATCCAAGTGGTTCGGACAAAGTGGCTCGATTAAGGATTCTGTGTAATCCTAAAGACTGCGATCCCAAAGGCACATGAGTATGGAAAGAGAGGTGCATCACATGAGCCCTAAAAAAAAAACGAAATTGTTTGATGCAGGTGTAACACGGGCAACAAAGGGGCATGTCTCAAACACTTGAGAACTGCTGATGGTTGTAAGTGAAATGTAGCTCATTGTTAAACCATGTCTGTATGCTTGACAGCCTAAGGCAGTCCATCCTGACAGAGAGCGGTAGATCATCACCAAAATAGACAGCCCGGAGGACAGCAAACCACTGATTTGTAATATGATTGAATTAGATTAAGTTAGGGTTTATGGTATTTCAAATATGAGACTAAAAATCTAGGTAGAATAGTTATGGAGGAAACATCAAAAGCTAGTTCTTGAATCCTCTGAGTTAGTTTATATGATATTTATTTAGTTAGTAGTTCTATTTGTCTGATGATATTATGTAACAATTATTCATGCAAATAAATATTATTTTGTCTTAATGGTTTTAGTGTTTTCTGTGATAGAAGTCGTATTGTTGTGTAGTATCTGTTGTGAATCAGTGAACTCTAAGATATCTCTCAGATACATCTAACCTGCTACATATAGATTATTGGTCCGCGTGATCAGGATATAATAAGCCTAACATGCTACATTATTACACATGCTCTTAAAGTATTTTAAAATGTTAACTCAAATCCTTTAATTCGAAAAATATGATGGCAGGTATTCCCATAGCCCCACATAATTTGACTGATTTGATCAATCGATGACCGGTATTCCTATAGTCACACATAACTGACTGATTTGATTTATTCACCTTTACTCTGCAAGTGAAGCATGTATTCTGGTATTTGCATAAGCAGCTCCATTGTTCCACAGGATGAAATTGCTAGTCTCATGCACAACTTTATGTAGTTACTTTTTTACGATGGGCTATGTGGGTTACAGTCTTTCAAGCCAGATACCACTTTGGTCAGTAACACATTACAACACCCATTATTATTGGGTCAGTCATACATAACAATACCACTAGCTTTTGTACTCTTGCATTCCTAGTACCCAGCCCATTCCTCCCAACTATGTCCTCCTTATTGATTTAAAGACCGTTACATAAAACTGATCACACACAGATCAGATGTCAGTCAAAGATTTACTCACTGAAGAACATCGTAAAAAAAAAAAAAGAGCATAATTACATTTTCAAAATTGTCTTTCAATCCTACTAGCCACAAAGGCACAAGCATCATATTTGCAATATTCTCATATACCTTATTTTATTTGTATACAAACACTGAATAAACCTCAGCAATCAATGTTCATTAAGAAGGCATGTAAATATGAGAGATTCTACAATTCTAAGTTACTATGAGACAATGACTTACATGCTTGCAATTCTTAAGATAGTTGTATCCAACAGCCAGCTTCTTATAGCCCTGTCCATACTTGTCGTACCAGAGCTGCAGTGCATGAAGAGTGTCCGTTTTTAGTCTGTTTGCGGCACTTCTTGGAGGTGGCAACGGTCTTTCAGTTTCTGTCTCTGAATAAATTTTAGGTAAATGTTCATCAGAAATATAATTTAAGAATCCTGATGACATAACTAAGGACAGCTCATGACAATTATTCTCGCATGTAACAAATATTTATGTCAAAGAGACATTAAATATCCATTATACCATCTTCTTCATACAATTTCAGATGTCTGCTTGAATATGTTTAAGGAGCTATAGTCTTTCTTGAACTGAATGTCTAAAGTTGAACCATGTTTCAGAGGTAAAAGAAACTCAATAAGACATCAACTTTACAGGCAGTGTTCTCATCATCAGCAGGTAGACCCAGTAGTCGTGGTTTGTAATAATAATGGTGTTTTAATTGACAGATGAATTACATTTGTTTAAAATGCAGTGTATCTATTTATGGTTTGGATTTACAAATTTACATAGATAAACACATATATAAGTATGGATTGTAGCAGCTGGGGATAGAAACAAAATGAAACACATGTTACGACCACAAGGCCTTTGTTGCTTCTTTTTATTAGTAACCTTGAGTACAGCCACAACTTCAGTTTATTTACCTGTGGTCAGAGCAAGAAAGGCCTGAAGGTGAGTAACCAGCATTTCTCTGAATGCATGCGACCTATTGAACAGCTCATCTGCCACTTGAAATGCTGATAGCCGAACTTCTGAGTGTTTCCTGTTGAGGTGCCTCATTATGAGGAGAAATGCATATCGAACATAGTCATCAGACTCCCTGTAAAATCAGAGACAATATAGACATGTCTATACAACTATTATAACAAATAAAATAATAAATTTAAGTAAAATCAACTGAGATTAAATTTCGGAAATATTTTAACTTAAGTTACAGTTTCCAATTATGTTTATATAGTGTCCAAAACAAGACATTTTTTCCATTTGTCTAAGTTGTGCTCTAAATATTATCATGCAATTAAGAGAAGATAACATACATTTGATACATATTTCCAAACTAGCCTCGAAGTTTTGGTGGTGCTCCTAAATTAAAGAACAATATGTTGTATGCATATTATCGTAACAATATGTTGCCAGGATATATTCGTAACAATATGTTGTCTGCTCATAATGGCCTAATTTGGAGGATCTTGATTGATTTTAACCGTCGTGACAAGATGACTACAAATCTGGCAGAAGTTTATGTTACTACAACATGGCAAATTTTAAAACTGCACAATGGATATTAAATAATTTATCAATGCATTATTCAATATTTCCTGAGATCACCATGCAAAATCACCTTGATTTTAGGAAGTAGCAATCGTGTAATTAACTTGCATACTTTTATAATTTACCTGCACAAACGTTTGAATTGTTTCACCAAAGTTGTATCTAAGAATGGGCTTCCAGTAGTTGTGAGTTCTGTCAAGCATTTCTCCATAAGTTTTATGGTATCTTTACTCAGAGTCTCCCCCGCAATCTTTATCTCTGTGCAAATAATGAGCTCATTTAGACAATCTCAAGGTCATCATTTTGTTCAATAAAAGAATATCATACATGTTCTCTGTTTTTTTTTCTCCATTCAAAACTATTTATATAATGAAAAGAATGTCAAACAAAATATTGTCAAAAATAAATAAAGATACGTCTTGTCAATTTGGCAAATTAATACAAGTTTATCTATATGTCCTTGTAATTTAATTTTTTACTTCCAGATTGTTTGTTTTAGACTAATTAAGACTTCTCCCCTTTATGTTACAATACTGTTAATGACGTGCTATCCACAGAACAAAACCATTTTTCTACAAATTCCCATTTCAGTTTTCTACTTCTTCCTATTGCTTTTAAACCTTCCAAATTAATTCGAGGGAAAAGATGCAACACAGTTAAATGAGCTGACACCAGCCAGCGATTCATAGCTGGCTGTTTGCATCAGGGTCAGCTGACCAAGGCACTATTCTGTCTCCAAGCACTATGTAGTCTGGCTAAGAGGATATTGATCACAGTGGGAAAGCAAACACAATAACCAAAAAAACAAAGATGAAAGGATTCATCGGGACAAAAGGCACAGATATTACATCTTTACTGTAAACTACAACACAACTTCACTATGTCCTTTTCTGGACGAACATCAAAGAAGTAGAAAATTAACTGTTTTTGTTCAGACTGGAACTCTAAACACTGTATGGCTTATGAACAATCTCTGCATACCATTGTGCAACTATGCGATTCTGTCCGGTGGTAAGTAGATTTGTCTATTCATCAACTTTCCTTTTGCACTCAAATAAAAGTATGTGAGTCCCCTGTTGACTTCCATACAAGAGGTCTACTCTAAAGCATTTATTTATGTACTCTTTTGTAGTAATGCTTTTAGTTTTTGTATCAATTTGTTTTATTTACATAATGGGAAAGCCCAATGGAAGTTTTCCTAAGTTCACTTTACATCATATGAACCATTAGTGCTCTTCTTTCTTCTCCAATTGGAAGACATACGATCCACACAATGAATATATATATATAATATATAACAATAACTAACAGAATGAAGTAGTGTGAATATTGGACAAATAACTGTGGCTGCACAAGGGAAACATCAAAATTCAAATGGTCAGCATTTTTGGCACTATCAGTGTTATTTAATTTTTTTTATCTTATAATTTTCTTTCCATAAAGAATATGCAAAACAACAAATTTAAAACAGCCGAAATTAAAACAAATTTATTTGTATGTCGAAATGACGTAGATCTATACAGAATAATTAATTAAGAATACAATCTAAGAATCTTCAGTAGGATACAGATTGTCGACTTGCATATTTTGCAGTTGAACACTTCTTCTTATGATGGTGTCTTTGAGTTTGATATTTACAGTATTTACACTGTCAGTGTCAGATGAGTCCCCGTGATGAACTGCTGTTTTGGAGTTCTTTTTCTCCATACAATTTATTTTTAAGTCCAGTGCTGAATCATTGTTGGGCCAACGGCCAATATATCTTCCTTAGCTGGCCAAACTGTGCAGTGAGTTTGTCTGCTGTCATTTCAATTGACAGTGTGCCATCAATGATCATAGTGTCTAATGACTAATCATCTACCTAATGTCTTGTACTATTGTTATCAATATCATTCTTACTTTAAGTTTAAGTCAAGATAACACCTCATTTAAGACTACAGTGACAGTAGTGCTATTTTAATATTTATAGATATATTTAAACTTTATAGTTAAACTTTATTATAGTACTTATACAATTAATTAATAAATCTAATACTAATAGTAATAGTACTACTACTTAACTTAGTTCTAGTACTAGTAGTATAAGTACTAAGTAGTAAGTAAAGACTAAAGTAATTTAAAATAAGTAATAATTAATATTAATATAAATAATAAATATTATTATGAATCATTGAATAATTATAAAGAAAGCCACTTTTTGAAAGTTTAAATCACTCGTTTCTAAATAAATACCTTTCTCGTAATTAAATCCATTCATCTTCAACATTCAGAAATGCTAATGTAGCATCACATGAATCAGATCTGTTAGTTGTTCCCTGCCATCTCACTAGCAGCGATAGAAGAAATGCTGTCTCAGGCAACCAAGACAATAACACTTGTATTTCAAACCGGAACTCAAAATAGTCAAAAACGTGCTACTCTCAGTTCGTTTTATTCATCAAACGTTTGGGTCGAGAAGAGATTGATGGTGTATTCCTTCTTCTTTTTCTTCTTTGCAGTCGTTTTCATCATCTTCTTCTGCGTTCGTCATGATAATGGCGCTGTGTTATAGTTTACACACAGGCTGCGATATCTGCTTCTTTCAGCCCAACACATCCAGTTTAAACACGGCATTTTTAGGACTGGGTTTGCCACCACTGTGTGATCCATATTCCTTTAGCCAGACTTCACTATTGTAGCCTGTTTCCAGGTCCCCCAATTGGAGGCGGGGTCTAGTCTTAGTGAGCTACAGCTCGCTGACCCTGACCCAGGCAGTCAGATATGAGTCGTGGCTACTGTCGGCTCATTCACTGCTGCGTCTTCGGCCCCTTCCATCATTATCTCTGGTTGATTTGAAGCTCGTATCAAAAGACGACATGAACGTGCATTAGTGCATCAATACCACTCTTAGCCTGTAGATACGTTCTATAATAATTCAACGCTAATCGAGTCCGTAATAGGTGAAGTCAATAAATAATAGTAGTTATTTCTTTACAAGGACATACATATTTGAGTAATAAATCAACAAAGAGGCACACCAACAACATGTGACAATTACCAAGGCCACATACTGATCAAAAGGATAGCGAGACCCCCATGACCACATAGAAGATGACGCCTGCCACTATCTCTAAAATGCGAGATCATGTGATCATCCTTCAGCTACGCACCTGACTCAACAGACTGAAATGTCATCTTTATAATAAAGTCAAGAATAACACTACGAACCTTTGTACCTACGGCGCAGCTCCAACGACAGCGGAACACATATTGCAGTCCTGCCCATCATACACTAGCGAATGGAGTAGCTTGGGGCAACAACCAATGTCCTTCCATGAAAAACTGTGTACGGAGCCTCGAGTTGACTTTTTCATTTGTTAGAGACACTGCAGTCAAAGTCTAAAGGTCAGGTCAGGTCATCTTGTAACCGGTGAGGTCGTTGGGGCACACATGAAGACATCCTCACAACGCCCCACCACCCTTCTCTGTCAGCGGCCGCTGCCTGTGACTCTTATGGTCGGAGATTGGTCCATTCTTTTATGTTGTCCTAATTTTTAGGACTGAGTTTGCCACCACTTTGTGATCCATATTACTTTAGCCAGACTTCACTTTTGTAGCCTCAGTGCCAAGTCTGAAGACAAACATAATATATTAATGTTCAGATTTGTACTTCTGTAATTAATAGATACCAAGTACAACAGAGTATAGAAGAAAAGTAACACGGTGCATACCTACAACGTAAAATTTGTGACCACATGATGGAGCAAATCAGATCTGTATTCGTCTTGTTCAGTGTTTGCGATTCTTCATTCTTTTAGTCTTCCAACTACATTTGTATCTCATTTTGTTCTTCAACTAGCTTATTTTTTTTTATTTTTTTTTTTTGCGTTCGCCTTATTTTCTCTTATCCCCAAGGCGGTGTGCGTTGCACTGTGGTTTTTATTTTGCGCCTGTCGGCCCAGTGCATCCGACTTCAGCATGCATTTTATGTAAGGGTCTGCTTCCTCCTGCATTTTCTAAGGGTTTGCTTTCCCGGGGTAACGGCCGGTGCTGTGATGGGGATCGAACCCAGCACCTTCGGTTTGTGAGCCGTGCCACTTAACCACTAGGCCACGCCGCCCCCTCAACTAGCTTATGAGCACATACATTTTTTTTTCAGGATCATTGTATACGACATACGACGATTGGCCTTGGTGAATGATGCGGTAATCTGTGCAGACAATGCAAAGCATAGATGGGCAGGTCACATGCTACGACGAAACGATGGTCGATGGAGCACAGCGACAGAAATTTGGTGCCCACGAGGTAAAAAGAGACAAAGAGACCACGTGGAAAACCTCCAATGCGTTGGTCAGACTCCCTTGTTGTATACAACATCAGAGACGCCCTCGGGCAAGGACTTACCATGCACTGGACTTCCGTGGCCCAAGACAGGGTCCGCTGGAGACAAAGTTGGAACCCCCTGCTACGCTGAGTAATGGGTCATCAAGATCAAGAAGATCAATGGATGTCTTACCTACCTATATCATTTCTGTACTTCAACAAATAGAGTTTAATGCTTATGTTTGTGTCACTAATCCAATTTGGGTTATCTAATGTTAAAAACGGGAATTACAAATATTTGTTGTTAACCCGGTCATTATGCGCTCATTTTCTTTATTTATCCAGGTTAAAAGAAAAGGAATATGCATTTTTGTAATACTTGAGTGTATATGACCGCTTGTGCATGCTTTAAAGTTTAAAAACCTACTTCTCAAGTCTAAGCCATTTTATCTTTCAAGTGTGACTCATTGGAGGGAAGAAGTTATATTTTCTCAAAAATAAACAAATAAATGTTTGTATACATAATTACAATAAAACGAAAATTGGCTATAGGTTTGTACCGCCCGTTTATCGTCGAATATGATATAGTAAACCATCAACTACTGCTGACAAAAATATATAAAGTCACCAAGGACTGGCGCCTAACTTAGGTAATCAAATGCTTTCTACAGAATAGACGTTTCCATGTGATTTTGAAAAATATGGACATTAGATGACGCAACCAGAAGAACGACCTTGCACAAGACCCTATGCTTTACAATGTATACACGAATGATCAACCAGTTAGCCCAGGAACAAGACAGTTCATACATGCAGATGGCACTACAATTGCCGTACATGGAAATCGTTTTGAGGAAGTGGAGCTCGGACTTACAAAAGCTCGACACAGAATGACCGAATAAATGAGGAAGACCATCTCAAAGTCAATCCCAATAAAACACAGATATGTGCTTTCTACTTGAAGAACAGAGAAACAATACGACAACGTCATGTTTAATGGCACGGACAGGTACTTGAACATAGCGATACACCCAAGTATTTAGGTGTTGTCATGGGCCACACATCGTACAAGGCACACTGCAATGCGGTAAAACAAAAAAGTAAGTGCAAGAAATAACATCATTCGCAAGCTAACAAACACTGCACGGGAAGGCATTTCCAAACGGTTCCAAATCAGCACTTGCACTATGTCTATCAGTAGCAGAGTATGCGGCACCAGTATGGAATGCATCTACACACGAAATAGATCGACGTGGCAGTAAATGAGACATGCCGAATTGTAACAGAATGTCTTAAACCGACACCAACAACAACAAAAAAGTCTTTGCAATCGCGCGGTATCGCACCTCCGGATATCAGAAGGCATGTCGCATCTGAGGTTGAGCGACAAAATCAGTCATGTGACCAGAGTCACCCTCTTTGTTTGGACATAACACCAGAAATAACACGACTGAAATCAAGGAAAAGTTTTCTGCGTACTGTACAGCCCTTAGAAAAGAGCCCCAAGAGAAACCCCATAGAAACGTGGTGCCAAAAGAATGGTGAAGGTTGGATGGAGATTAAAGAAGAACTTGCACCAGGACATGATTTGCCATATACGAGGTGGAGATATCTGAACATGATTTGCCATAAACTAGGTGGAGATATCTGAACATGATTTGCCATATACTAGGTGGAGATATCTGAACATGATTTGCCATATACTAGGTGGAGATATCTGAACATGATTTGCCATATACTAGGTGGAGATATCTGAACATGATTTGCCATATACTACGTGGAGATATCTGAACATGATTTGCCATATACGAGGTGGAGATATCTGAACAGGTTAAGGACAGGTGTGTCCAGATATGGGTCTAAACTTAAAAAGTGGGGATTTGAAGACGACGAATATTGTGAACGTGGGGCCGTCAAGGACCCGGAACACCTGACTATATATCCTAGGATGCAGGAATCCTGTGCAGTGGAGGACCTAATGGTGGAAAATTAAAGAGAACTGACAGTGGCTTGTTTATGGGCGAAGACTGTGAGGTTGCCGGACACGGAAAGTAAGAAAGCAATCGCCAAACTGTAGAAAGCCTTATAAATTGCCATACTTGTTAATGTTGCATTGTTAAAGCAAATGTGTTGTTAGTCATGATTTCATATATTGCCTTCTATATTGTCTAATTTGAATGATAGAGCAGTGCATAAACACATAATATTTATCATTTTTTTAGTCTACCCACTCTTAATTAAAACTTTAGTAGCGCGTGTGTGTGTTGGTGGGACGAAGAGGAGGGGGGGGGGGGGTTGAGGGTATGTGTTGAATTTTGACTACTGGGAACTAGCTTCATAACCTAAGGAAGTAAAGGAACTACTGCCAACAGTGGTAACTAAATTCGTTTCTTAACAAATTAAATGTTCATATATGGCGTTATCATTATCTTCAGCATCCTGTGCTGTGTCGTCTGCTTGTCCTCGATATCCACAATTTCAATATCCAAGAGCAGTTTACAATTCTGTCTTGGGCGGAATTCCATGCCATGATTTTAAACCATCTAGTTATTTTATATCAATGTTGTCTTGTGTCTTTTCCCAGTAATTTTGTCAATTTTTACAGCCTCCTCTAAGCATTCCATTCTCATAACATCACAACGAGTCCAAGGAAATAGAAGATTGCTTGTTTGTGGCGCACGCCCTAAGACGATGTGTGTCCGTGTGGGAGGTGATTGTGGCTACATGTGTGTCCGTGTGGGAGGTGATTGTGGCTACATGTGTGTTTGTGTGGGAGATGATTGTGGCTACATGTGTGTTTGTGTGAGAGGTGATTGTGGCTACATGTGTGTCTGTGTGGGAGGTGATTGTGGTCACATTGTGTCCGTGTGGGAGATGATTGTGGCCACATTGTGTTCGTGTGGGAGATGATTGTGGCTACATGTGTGTCTGTGTGGGAGGTGATTGTGGCTACATGTGTGTTTGTGTGGGAGGTGATTGTGGCTACATGTGTGTTTGTGTGGGAGGTGATTGTGGCTACATGTGTGTCTGTGTGGGAGATGATTGTGGCTACATGTGTGTACGTGTGGGAGGTGATTGTAGTCATATGTGTGGTTTGATGTTGAAGATATAAGACATTTAATCTCACGTTGTTTGTAAAAACCAAGCAGTTAATGACGTCAATGATTTACATTGACAATAAGTGGCGGCTAATGCACATCATCACTGACACAAAATCCGGGAACGTTTTTCGAGGTTACTCCTGCTTGTCGCTTTTTCATCCCAGCTGAAGCATAGGGTCACCACTACAATTGACCTTTAGGAAGCCTACGCAAAGTCTTTTGTGTATATCTACAGTGGTGAGTTTAAAAAAAAATGATTTATTTAATTTGGTAAACTGTGACTTGAGAGATTAGGTTCATTTTAGTTATTTTTCTTGATACTATGGTATCATTACGTGTTTTGACTAGACCTTGACTTTGCCAACCATTGTACATACAACGTTTTTTTCTTTTTCTCATAGCTGAAAGTTTCTATCCCCAACTCTCATTTGTCGCCTTTTGCTTGGCTGTTTACAGTGCTACGAAATCTTCATTTCCAGTCAGAACAGTCTTTCTGCAAGAGCCATGTGTATCAGGACTTTATTAAGTCTCATTGTCTTCTTCTTCTTCTTTTTCTTCTTCTTCTTCTTCTTCTTCTTCTTCTTCTTCTTCTTCTTTTTCTTCTTGTTCTTATTCTTGTTGCTGGTGTTGTTTTTTCTTCTGCGTCCTCCCTGAAAAGGACGATTTTTTGTTTCATTATGCCGTGGTTTACAGAGAGGCTGCGACATCTACGCCTTACTGTAGATCACGTATAGTCGAATACATCCAGTTGATCATATCCAGTCGATCGCATCCAGTCGAACAAATCAGTCGAACACTTCCTGTCAAATCTAGTTTAAACACGACATTTCAGGGACCGTGATTGCCTTCTTTCTTCGAACTACTCTCTTCATCAGGCCTCACTCATGCAGCCTGTTTTTATAGCCGCGACTTGGAGGTGGAAATGGATCTTGTTCAGAATGCTTCACCTGACCCTGACGCGATGGTTGGTCTTGGTCAGTATGTTTCACCTGACCCTGACGTGATGGTTGGTCTTGATCAGTATGTTTCACCTGACCCGGACGTGATGGTTGGTCTTGGTCAGTATGTTTCACCTGACCCTGACGTGATGGTTGGTCTTGGTCAGTATGTTTCACCTGACCCTGACGTGATGGTTGGTCTTGGTCCTAAACAAAGTATTAATGACACCCTGATGAGCGCTATTCATCTATGTATATTTTGTGAAATAGAATGTACAGGCATGTATTGTCTTTCTTTCTTTTGCTGCGTTTAGTAGCAATGATAAAACTGTGTTCCCGTAAACAGACACCCCTTTATCTCTCTACTAATGTTGATTTAGTCACAACTGAATATTCCGACAAACGCTTCACAATCAAATTACATTTGCAAATACGCAAATTTGTGCGTATACTTATCTGAAACGATTTTGAAAATAAACCAGTTGGAGCTAACATGCATTTGAAGTCTTTGGTATAAACTCTTTCACCTATCAACTGATACAACATATTCACTTTATTTTTGTGAATGCTCAGGGATAACTTATTAAGAAGCAGCAATTTCGTTAGTGTGGTATGGGGTGGTCTCTCCCGTTATTGTTTAGACCAGTGGTATGGGGGTGGACTCTCCCGTTATTGTTTAGACTAGTGGTATGGGGGGTGGTCTCTCCCGATATTGTTTAGACCAGTGGTATGGGGGGGGGGTGGTCTCTCCCGTTATTGTTTAGACTAGTGGTATGGGGGGTGGTCTCTCCCGTTATTGTTTAGACTAGTGGTATGGGGGTGGTCTAGTCCGTTATTGTTTAGACTAGTGTTATGGGGGTGATCGCTCCCGTGATTGTATAGACCAGTGGTGTATGGGGGTGGTCTAGTCCGTGATTGTTTAGACTAGTGGTATGGGGGTGGACTAGTCCGTTATTGTTTAGACCAGTGGTATGGGGGTGATCTCTCCCGTTATTGTTTAGACCAGTGGTATGGGGGTGGTCTCTCCCGTTATTGTTTAGACCAGTGGTATGGGGGTGGTCTCTCCCGTTATTGTTTAGACCAGTGGTATGGGGGTGGTCTCTCCCGTTATTGTTTAGACCAGTGGTATGGGGGTGGTCTCTCCCGTTATTGTTTAGACCAGTGGTATGGGGGTGGTCTCTCCCGTTATTGTTTAGACCAGTGGTATGGGGGTGATCTCTCCCGTTATTGTATAGACCAGTGGTGTATGGGGGTGGTCTCTCCCGTTATTGTTTAGACTAGTGACATAGGGGTGGACTAGTCCGTTATTGCTTAGACCAACGGTATGGGCGTGGCATAGTCCATTATTGTTTAGACTAGTGGTATGGGGGTGGTCTCTCCCGTTATTGTTTAGGCTAGTGGTATGGGGGTTGTCTAGTCCGTTATTGTTTAGACTAGTGGTATGGTGGTGGTCTCTCCCGTTATTGTTTAGACTAGTGGTATTGGGGTTGTCTAGTCGGTTATTATTTAGACTAGTGGTATGGGGGTTGTCTAGTCCGTTATTGTTTGGACTAGTGGTATGGGGGTGGTCTCTCCCGATATTATTTAGACCAGTGGTATGGGGGGAGGGGTGTTCTCTCCCGTTATTGTTTAGACTAGTGTTAAGGGGGGGGGGTGGTCTCTACCGTTATTGTTTAGACTAGTGGTATGGGGGTTGTCTAGTCCGTTATTGTTAAGACTAGTCGTATGGTGGTGGTCTCTCCCGTTATTGTATAGACCAGTGGTGTATGGGGGTGGTCTAGTCCGTGATTGTTTAGACTAGTGGTATGGGGGTGGACTAGTCCGTTATTGTTTAGACCAGTGGTATGGGGGTGATCTCTCCTGTTATTGTTTAGACCAGTGGTATGGGGGTGGTCTCTCCCGTTATTGTTTAGACCAGTGGTATGGGGGTGGTCTCTCCCGTTATTGTTTAGACCAGTGGTATGGGGGTGGTCTCTCCCGTTATTGTTTAGACCAGTGGTATGGGGGTGGTCTCTCCCGTTATTGTTTAGACCAGTGGTATGGGGGTGGTCTCTCCCGTTATTGTTTAGACCAGTGGTATGGGGGGATCTCTCCCGTTATTGTATAGACCAGTGGTGTATGGGGGTGGTCTCTCCCGTTATTGTTTAGACTAGTGACATAGGGGTGGACTAGTCCGTTATTGTTTAGACCAACGGTATGGGCGTGGCATAGTCCGTTATTGTTTAGACTAGTGGTATGGTGGTAGTCTCTCCCATTATTGTTTAGGCTAGTGGTATTGGGGTTGTCTAGTCCGTTATTGTTTAGACTAGTGGTATGGTGGTGGTCTCTCCCGTTATTGTTTAGACCAGTGGTATGGGGATGGTCTCTCCCGTTATTGTTTAGACTAGTGGTATTGGGGTTGTCTAGTCCGTTATTGTTTAGACCAATGGTATTAGGGTAGTCTAGTCCGTTATTGTTTAGACCATCAATGTGCTGTCTAGGTAATTTATGTGCTTTAGATAATTACAATGTGTTCCAACTATTTCACATACAACACACACATACACACATACACACACATTTATACGCATATACCAATACTTACACACGCAGTTACACAAACATACACATACGTAATTACACAGTCACACACACACACAGTCACACACACACACACACACACACACACACACACACACACACACACATATATATATATATATATATATATATATATATACACGTATTTACACGTACGTACTTAAACACGCACAATTACACACAAATAAACACACACATACACAAATATATATGTAAACGTGTGTATTACCACTGTCTTTCCAAAATATTCAATATAGCACCGATGTTTATTTACAAACACACACAATTGTAATACTACTGTTAATAGTTTAGCACCATCAAGATCACATCTTCAACAACAAGAAAATATGGTTCCAAAAGTAAACCACCAAATCGGGAAACTGTCAAACAGTGCAGGCAGCAAGACCTGCAATCAATAACGCAGGCATTCTGCGAAACAAGCAGTTATGTAAAGAAAATATATAAACCGCTCAGTAATCTCACAGAAGATGACATTGTTGTCAGTCACTGGGTAAAATGGCATGTCGTATTGTTTGCGATTACTCGTGTCCATAATTTATTGCAGGTCTTTGAGCATTTCGTATAGCTTCATCAAAGTACTGTGAAATAAAGAAGAGTGATTGAAAATATAAAAATCGTAGAGGCTACTCGTGACATTTAACAATACACACAATACACAATACACACATACGTATATTTCACGTTATCAATTTTGCTGATTTGCTAGAAGCCAGCGTTTCTGTATAATCCCAAATCCTTTCCAGAGTTTCAAAATTTATTCATGAATTCAAGTATAGACATTGATCAATGGGAGGTTAGACTAGTTCTTTAAATTGATCATAACTGATTCAAGATACCATCCGTCAAAATATGTGTACTATGTCATGATTTATGTACATTATAAGTAGGAACTTAACATATGTTAGTCAGGTTTTTTGAACACAATTAGTTATGATTTTAGGATTTTATCAGTCAAGATATTGGATACATTATAGTTCAGGATTCTTGTACATTATCAGTCATGATCTTTGACATCTGTAAATCAGACACAAACTGTAAACATTAACCATCCATAGTTTAAGAGTGCTTATTTCGGGAACAGAAAGGGACTTCAGATTAAGTTCAGTGTGACCAACAGGATTTGTGTATTTCTTTTCCCAAATGTAAATGACGCTTTGTAGACTATCAATAATGACATTTTCCACAATACATTTACAGTGGCATCCTCTCTGTCACGTAAGGCGTTGTGTGTCTTTTATTTATTTATTCTGTTTGAAGTAAGGCTAACTCTATTTTGAGATTTGCAAGTCCTCCCAAGACACGAAAGAACGGGCGAAACGGTGGGTGTTTGAATCTTACCTGTTTCAAGTGTGCTCTGATCTCAGGAGGAGGTGAGACCAGCACCTAGTCCTTGCGAAGATGGTCGATAAACTCGAAAGCACTGTACACATGATGTGTAAGTGCAAGAACCATGCTAGTTGAAAATTGAAAATAGGCTGTTAGCTGCTGTTCCGGCAACATTCTAATGGTACTTACCAGATCGTGCTCTGTGTGACATCCAAAATGAGGCGACTCTTCCATCACGCAAAGACAACAACGAACCCGTAAATTCGATTTACAGTGCAGTGTGTACTAAGACTTCTAAACCACCCCGGACTGTAGAGGATGACTAACGGAAATGAAGCAACCTGGTCACTATATAAGTTCACAATTTCCAAAACCAATGTTCAAACTCCTGGCCATTGTTAGAAGCCACTGGTGCTGAGTTTAGTTAGCTGTTGACACTTTATTAGTAGCGTGTTGCAATGGATTTTCTCTAATTCCGAGGAGTACTCAGAAAGATGGGCCGGGGTCCTTCTGACTGTAGTGCAGCTCAGTGAGCTCACCACTAAGGAGATTACGGTGTCGATCCCCACCTCGTTGGCCAGATCGCTGCGACACAGCCTGTATTGAGGAGCAGGAACAAGTACGTCAGGTGGGAGTCTTGGTCGGCATGTCGCACCTGATTACATTTCGCTCCCTTAATCTCCTGGATAGAATTCTACATTTAGCCGTCTGGCGTTGGGGAAGTGTTTTATTTCTCAGAATTGATCGTGTGCAAAAATGTATAGGATATTGTCACGTGAGTGATTGAAATGATCACATGGTCTATAACCGGCATATTTTTCGTATCATTTATTGATCATTCACTAATAAGAAACACATTTTACTTTTATATTGTGTCAGATATGTTTCCCCCAAACAATACACAGGAAGATAAAGGATTCAATACTTTAAATCGTTAATTATGCGATGTCTAATATATGCACAGATTTAGAAAATTTGGCGGGTTATTAAATAGTCTTCGAATTGGTTGGGAATAAATGAAACTTACTCGTAGTCCAGGCCAAGGCTAATGCCGTCGTTAGAGCCGCCGATTCCAGATGATGCAACTGTAGAGGGAGTTGAACAAGAGCACACATGAATCTTACGTATTGGCAATATATCAACATTGAATATGGTTTCCATTGCGATCTCACAGAGATGTTTGTCAAGAATGTGAGATTTTGGTGATAAGAAGGGGGAGGGGAGATAGATACGGAGAAAGAGAGATATACAGAGAGAGAGATAAATAAAGACAGACACAATACATGCATAAATATATATATTTATATAGAAAGAGAGAGAGAGAGAGAGAGAGAGAATGAAACAGAGAAAAGAGAAACAGACACAGTGAGCCAGAGAGAGAGAGAGAGAGAGAGAGAGAGAGAGAGAGAGAGAGAGAGAAGAGACGACGAGCGAGAGAAAGTAAGATAAACGATAGGCAGACAGAAATGGCACGACGATGTAACATCTGAGATAAATCTGTTTACAAAAAAATTGGAATGCATGTGGAGCTTAGCACAGGAACAAACGCACGAAACGAAACGATTGTAAAGAAACTGAAGTAGGCAGGCGTATGAGACATGGGGTAAAATTGAAAAAAAAAATGAAAAAAATACGCGATGTAAACGAAATACAGAAACATTGAAGACGTAAGGATGAAACATAAGTTGTTTCCCCTCCATATGTTTAACTCGATGTGTGGTGATGTCTTTAAGGTCAAGTATTCTTCTACCACATTGTTAGCTCATAAGTTACGGACTACGCAGTCTTCTAAACCAGTGTAAAGACGTTATGTTAAGTGAGGAAGGCTACTGAAACCCGATCTTTTCATGACGCACACAAGAACAAACTTATTCATTGTTAGCAATCACAACAATAACCAGAGTTTGACCATTTGGTATACCGTACGTACAATTCTTCAAAAGAGAAGCTTGTGAAAGGGCGGTTTGCGATATCAGTCTGTTAGACAACGAGACACAGGTTTAAAACTGCGATAAATCCTAGGATGTTAATAAGTATGGGTACAATTAAGGAGTGTGTACAAGCAGTGCGCTATATTAAACATTGTTTCATACCCGTCGATCTTTTCTGAGAGTGAATGAACACCTACAGGACTTCCCGGACTGCAGTGATGACGGTCGGTACCAAGCAATTCTTAATAATAAGCGTAGACTTCCTCAAAGTAGGTGTTGTAGCGACTGAATAGTTAGATCGCTTGCTTCGCAAAATATATGTACCATGTTCAATGTACGGTGGCGGTATGCACAAGTCTACCCAGTTATTTTCTCAAAGTTAGAATATCAAAGTTATAATATTCAACACCAGTGTCAAGTCGGTTGTGCTGCTTGGAGCGGAGACAAGGGAAACGACCAATGTCATACAACAAAGACTGCAGTCCGTTAACAAACGTTTACGAAGAATAATGGGCATGCAGTGGCAGGACATGGCGAGGAATGATGACTTGTTGGAAAGGAGTCAACAACAGCCACTAGAACGACAGATTAAGTGAAGAAAATGGTCTTGATAGGACATACACTACGGAGGGCACCGTTTAACAAATCCAGTAAGGCTCTTGCTTGAAATCCTAAAAAAAAATAGTGAGAGAGAGAGAGAGAGAGAGAGAGAGAGACGGAGAGACAGAGAGAGAGAGAGCAGGAGAGAGAGGTAGATGAAAAAATCCAAGGAGAAGATAATGTGAGAAGCAATTAAGATTAAATGATTACGTTACACCTGGAGAGAGGCAGAAGGAACAGCCCAAGACCGTTGATGTTAATGGTGTTTGCCACAAGAGGTGCGACGGGCTTTGATTGATTGCGATTAAATCAAGTTGCATATATGTTGCAAAGTATTTGCAAAATATAACAAACATAATTCAAACTGTTCACACATTCGCGAGGTATCTTGAACGACAAGTTTGCATTCACGGATTCCACAACACCAATTATGACTAGGAGGAGATGTGGTTACAATAACTGCTACAGTCATCTAATTTGTGCTGAAGGCTAACCGTTTCATTAGATATCACGAGCCGAGAAGAAAAAATAAGGATTCGGTCATTTGCAAGAGGAAGGTGAAGCAATCAGCTTACTGAACAAAATCCTCCTCTATCTTTGAAAGTTAGAGCTAATTGATAATTCTAAAGTGCATTCAAATTCGTATTCAATATGATGGAATTAATTTAACATGTCTACTTTTGTCTCCGATACATTGTTTGAGGTTTTCCAGTGATATGAGAGTTAGAATATCAGAGTTAAAATATCAGAGCTAGAATGTCAGTTAGAATATCACAGAATGTCAGAGCTAGAATATCAGATTATCAGAGCTGTCTAAGGGAAGGTTTACAACAACCAATTCCAGAATTTAGTTCAAGTCTCTTAGCCAGGAGAAGTTTTAGAACAACACATTACAAATGTTAGATGTAGCCACTTACTTGATATATCTGAACTCAGGTCAGAAACTCGCAGACTGAAAGTAACAAACCCCACAGTATTCATTCGCCATTTCAGAATTGCAGACTGATTTCTAAGCCAGCCTAAGAATTCGTCCATGATAAACGGTTGTATTTTGTGCAGTACAGCCAACATGACCTCGTGAACCACAAAAAACTTTTGTATAATCTTTCCTACATTTCTTCTAGCTATATCAAAGTCAGTGAGTGGCATAACTTGTGTGATTAGTTTGATATTCTGAAATGTTGGTGGTACTTCTGGCTTCAGTCTCTCAGAGAGCAGTTCCACGAAGGTGTGCAACAGTCGATAGAAGCTGGAATAAGCAATACGGAATTTGTCCATAACTGTAGAAGGGAGAGGAAATAAAAGTCATACTGTTATTCGCAATAAAGGTGAAGAATGTATTAGAATAATGAAATTGCTCTTTAATAAAGATAATTTTATATGCAAAATTTGTATAAAATTATCTTATTGTTGAAAATATTAAATAAACAATTTAAAATGTGTTTTATCATTCCTTGTTTGGTCCATATTTACGTCTACTTTGCAAATATTGAGATTATAGTGGTTCTTCTTGCGCTCCATCTTGTTGTTATTATTGTTGTTGTTGTTGTTGTTGTTGTTGTTGTTGTTCTTCTTCTTCTTCTTCTTCTTCTTCTTCTTCTTCTTCTTCTTTGTACTTCTTCTTTGATTTCATCCCACCCAACTTGTGTTTATAACATTCTACTTTTTCTTTGATCGGCCTGGAAAAAAACATTATATCCGTTCAACCCTCTCCATCTCTCTCTCTCTCTCTCTCTCTTTCTCTCTCTCTCTCTCTCTCTCTGTCTTTTTATATATATATATATATATATATATATATATATATATATATATATATATATATATATATATATAAATGTAAATGCAGTATTTGTCGAGTGATTTAAAATGAAAAAAACAGCAGCACAGATCACTAATCAACACTTGGCTATCGTTTAACCTCTGCAAATGTCGAGGTGTGTAAAACTACGAGTTGGCAAGTCTTATAATCTAAACGAGTTTCAAATACTCAAGTGCTGTAGTCAATATATAAATATTCCTTATATATTATGGACAGTAGGGTTTAGGTGGAACAATATTATAATCCTGTGTGCAACAGTTCCCGCCGGAGCAGAGAGTTTAGGACAGGGGTGATGTGGTTGCTGATAACAAATGTACCTGAATGCTTGTCAAGGTCACTCACCGTCTCAACAAAGGAGAACATAGTTGGGGCAAAGAATGTGGACAGGTAGGAGCTGACCACTGGCCTTCCGATTTGGGTAGGGAGAGAATGATTGACAGACGGATTGGCAGCGGGGCTTGCTGCGAGAGAATGAGTGACAGGTGTGCAAAGTGTTACGTTCCAATAAGACTGAATATAGCCATCCCCTGAGATCCATTGGTCAAGCTCTGACTTTGCTTGCGTGTATATAACTCGAGACAAAGTTTAGCTCAGGAGGCTGGATGAAGAGGAGGGATAGAGAGATGAGAGCGAGAGAGAGAGAGAGAGAGAGAGAGACTGATTTTAGATAGTATGTTTAACTCACCGACTTAGATAGAGGAGCGATTGATAGACTGTTGCACGAATGTTAGTGATCGCACTGGATCGCTCAAGTAGATGTGTGAGTTTTGTATTAAGTGATAATCTGAACGTTGTGTTGTAAGCAGGACACAATGTGAACGAGGTATGTCCAGACATTCATATATTTGTTATTCAACACTTTTCAGATGTATCTAACAATAGGACATATTTCTCTGCCTGGTACATACCTGGGGACCTTTTATAGATTCTCTTCGGAAAACTAGGCAGTTGACGTATTTCTGTGACATTCTCTGCAGTGTTTAGACTGTGCCATCTGTGTGTTGTATTCTTATGGTGACGACTTCTTGATGCCGTTAATTTGGCCAGGTTCCAGATTCCTGAACGAAGCTTTGTGCGAGAACTAATAACCAACTCTGAAATAAGAGAAACAACATGTTTATGTCCTGTCTCGTGCGCTTTCTTAGTATCCGAGGAAATGTACTAGCCATGAATCTTGTTATAGATGACGTAGGTACATACTACACAGGTAATTCGTGAAAGACAATGAAAGTTGTTCTCCACACACTTCATCAGCCGTGAAAGACAATGAAAGTTTCTCTCCACACACATCATCAGCCGTGAAAGACAATGAAAGTTTCTCTCCACACACTTCATCAGCCGTGAAAGACAATGAAAGTTTCTCTCCACACACTTCATCGGCCGTGAAAGACAATGAATATTTCTCTCTACACACAACATAAGCCGTGAAAGACAATGAATATTTCTCTCTACACACAACATAAGCCGTGAAAGACAATGAATATTTCTCTCTACACACAACATAAGCCGTGAAAGACAATGAATATTTCTCTCTACACACAACATAAGCCGTGAAAGACAATGAATATTTCTCTCTACACACAACATAAGCCGTGAAAGACAATGAATATTTCTCTCTACACACAACATAAGCCGTGAAAGACAATGAATATTTCTCTCTACACACTTCATCAGCCTTGAAAGACAATGAATATTTCTCTCTACACACAACATAAGCCGTGAAAGACAATGAATATTTCTCTCTACACACAACATAAGCCGTGAAAGACAATGAATATTTCTCTCTACACACAACATAAGCCGTGAAAGACAATGAATATTTCTCTCTACACACAACATAAGCCGTGAAAGACAATGAATGTTTCTCTCTACACACAACATCAGCCGTTTCAAAACAAGACTGCATCTTGGGACAGTAACTTCCATTTTATTTTAAAACTTGTTGGCAATTCTTCTCTTGTCTCATTTAATGTGAAACTCGTTCCTGTTTGTCGTTCTGTCTGTAGCAAATAACGAACAGGTGATGTCCAAGTAT
Organism: Ariolimax columbianus; assembly: GCA_036924085.1. Classification (NCBI taxonomy): domain Eukaryota; kingdom Metazoa; phylum Mollusca; class Gastropoda; order Stylommatophora; family Arionidae; genus Ariolimax; species Ariolimax columbianus. Next base: position 171,356,565 of record JAVGWX010000001.1, read on the forward strand.
GTTTGCTGGAGACGAGGGTCAGGTATCGATGACATAAACCAATCTTCCTCTTGTGGTAAGGCGCTCTCAACGTGGAGGTACGGGGTTTGAATCTGGGCTATCTATTACGCCATTTTCTTTTCCCTTGTTTGTTATGTATGTTTTATGAGTGCAGGGAAAACATGTCTTCATGACCGTTGTCGCTAACAGACACACTTTGTTTACAAACCAATGTATCAACGTTTGCCAACCCTACCTCTACCACTTGTTAGTATCACATGTACAGGAAATCTGTGTTTGCACTTGAACTCCGTAGAAGTCCTCTCTTTAGCTTATTGTTTGCATCATGACGTTGCTAGCCCATTGGGCTTACTCCTTTGTAATCTCCTTTTCACAACAAAACTGAAAAGTTGCAATTACTTTGTTTTTACCCTCCTGCAGACAAAACTTGGGAGTTGGCTGGTCCTAACAGGGGACATATTTTGCATGGCAATAAATAGGTGCACAAGTTCGTGGTACTCTAGAGTTACATGACACATCTTCCGGAAATGGGGGAAATACACATATGCTACATCCTGCACACCTTTTATTACATTACTCACGCTTCCCGCCACATATAACATAAATAGTTACATCATTCTTTGCGTGGCTATGGGATTTATGGACTATCAACATTCATGGACTTCTGTTTTGGGCCCGTAAGGTTGGTAACTCTGGCTTCATGTGCCACTGTTCATAGCAAGTCTATCTTCGTCTTATGCCCTCTTGTCTCCCCTTGTCCAATCAAATACATGTCTAATTATTAAGTTTTATTTCTGAAAACATGTCAAATTTCATTAACGGTTCTCTCTATCTCCCAAGCCTGTTGATCCAAGGTATATCTAGCGGCTCTCTCTATTTCCCAAGGCTGCTGATCAAAGTTATATCTAGCAGCTCTCTCTATCTCCCAAGGCTGTTGATCCAAGTTATATCTAGCGGCTCTCTCTATCTCCCAAGGCTACTGATCCAAGTTATATCTAGCGGCTCTCTCTATCTCCCAAGGCTACAGATCCAAGTTATATCTAGCGGCTCTCTCTATCTCCAAAGGCTGCTGATCCAAGGTATATCTAGCGGCTCTCTCTTTCTCCAAAGGCTGCTGATCCAAGTTATATCTAGCGGCTCCTCAGGATGACCGCCGCTTTTTTCGAAAAAATAATGGTTACTGTCTGACTGCGTACGCAGAAGAAGATATCTAGCGGCTCTCTCTATCTCCCAAAAGGCCTGTTGATCCAAGTTATATCTAGCGGCACTCTCTATCTCCAAAGGCTGCTGATCCAAGTTATATCTAGCGGCTCTCTCTATCTCCCAAGGCCTGTTGATCCAAGTTATATCTAGCGGCTCTCTCTATCTCCCAAGGCTGCTGATCCAAGTTCCATCTATCGGTTATCTCTGGCTTCCAATGCTGTTGATCGTCGTCTTACGTTCTTCTACAATTCCGTGTCTGTTATTATGTCGGCTTATTTGGCCTCAGGAAGGCCATCGACACATAAGCACACTTCACAATAAATACTTGATTTTAAAATGTGCGATGACTATTGATATCCTACACCAACAACACGAGCATAACGAGTAAGCTGCTCACACAGGACAGCGGATAACTCCTAATTAAAACTGCAACACAAATACATAATAATGGACTAGAGTTTATGGAGGAGAGATGCAGAATACCCCTCTTAAGGGTTCGACAAGTCATCGATAATCCAAATCAGTGATTGACATGTAATCTGACAAGAATACTATTTCGAGGGTTCTGTCTCTATATTTAGTTTGTATATATTTATAGGGCATACTTTCGAGTGACGAAAGACAGAGAGTTGATTTCTCACGATCTTTTCTCGTTGGTTCAGTTTTTAATCAAGGAGTTCAATACTTTCCTAGCTCAAACAGTTCATATTTTCTCAAGACATTCAGTACTTCTGTATTTCAATACTGTTGGAACGAGTTTAACATGACTCAAGAAGTTCACATTTCTCATTGGTTTAACGCGTCTCCCGCGTTCAATTCAATGAGTGCAATACTTCTCCTCAAGATGTTCAATTCATGAGATTAACACATTTTTAACGGATTCAGTGTTTCTAAAATTGTCAGTCACACCTGACAGTGTTTTTGGTGCCTCACGAGGTTCAAACTCTTCCTTGGAGACGCGTAGACTAGTGGGTAAGTAACACGGCTCACAACGCGAAGGTGCTGGGTCCGCTTCCCATTCACAGGTGGAGGCAACCCTTTATAAAATGCAGGAGCAAACAGACCCTTATATAAAATGTATGCCAAAGTCGGACTCACTGGGCCGACAAGCGTACAATGAAAACAGTGCAATGCCCGCCTTGGGGAATTTGAGAAATATGACGAGCGCAAATAAACAAAATTAAAATATTAAAAACACTCGATCGGTTGAACCATTTTTACAGGAAGCGACTCGAAGGATTCAGAACTGTTCAAAAAGTTCAATACTTTTCCCGATGTTCACACTTCCTGAACGGTGAAGACACCTTGCATTTATCGAAGTACCACCATGCTGGATCCGACCTACCTGCCAAAGCTATCCTATTCAATCATAAACCGGATATCATCAATTAAATATCAAATCCATGACTTTGAAAAAAAAACATTACTCAATATGATTGAGTATTATTGTTATTGCCATAGTTAATTAGCTAAAAGTGAATGCTGTCTAACATCCACAGAATCAGTTCCCGATTAGGATGAAGGTTGCATTTCATTGATCTATAATAGCGTATAATGATGTAGTGTCGATACTTACTTGCAATTGTGTCAGAGGCGTTGGCAGCTTTCAATACACGTGCTCCATCCTCTGGTCTTGCTGACAGTAATCTTAATTTATTCTGGAGGACACTGTTGAATTGATTGTACGGTTAGAGATATATAGTGTTGTGACGTGTACAAACATAGTGGAGAATGACAATGCTTACTTTCTTTGCTTCATCTTGTCACGGATGGCGTGAAGCGTTGTGGGGGAGCTATAAGTGTCGATCTTGGGCCAGATGTGCCGTGGTGTGATGGAGCTATAGGTGTTGATCTTGGGCCAGATGTGCCGTGGTGTGATGGAGCTATAGGTGTTGATCTTGGGCCAGATGTGCCGTGGTGTGATGGAGCTATAGGTGTTGATCTTGGGCCAGATGTGCCGTGGTGTGGGGGAGCTATAGGTGTTGATCTTGGGCCAGATGTGCCGTGGTGTGGGGGAGCTATAGGTGTCGATCTTGGGCCAGATGTGCCGTGGTGTGGGGGAGCTATAGGTGTCGATCTTGGGCCAGATGTGCCGTGGTGTGGGGGAGCTATAGGTGTTGATCTTGGGCCAGATGTGCCGTGGTGTGGGGGAGCTATAGGTGTTGATCTTGGGCCAGATGTGCCGTGGTGTGGGGGAGCTATAGGTGTTGATCTTGGGCCAGATGTGCCGTGGTGTGGGGGAGCTATAGGTGTCGATCTTGGGCCAGATGTGCCGTGATGTGGGGGAGTTATAGGTGTCGATCTTGGGCCAGATGTGCAGTGGTGTGGGGGAGCTATTGGTGTCGATCTTGGGCCAGATGTGACGTGATGTGGGGGAGCTATAGGTGTTGATCATGGACCAGATGTGCCGTGATGTGGGGGAGCTATAGGTGTTGATCTTGGTTGGGTCAGATGTGACGTGATGTGGGGGAGCTATAGGTGTCGATCTTGGTTGGGCCAGATGTGACGTGATGTGGGGGAGCTATAGGTGTCGATCTTGGTTGGGCCAGATGTGACGTGATGTGGGGGAGCTATAGGTGTTGATCTTGGGCTAGATGTGACGTGATGTGGGGGGAGCTATAGGTGTCGATCTTGGGCCAGATGTGTTGGTGTAGCTGTTGTGAGCTCATGCTGATATAGGATATCTTTGATGTTGTCTATCCATTTGACTCGCCGACTTCCCTTGGTTCGAAATCTCGTTCTCTTTCTTCTGTATGTTTTAAAAAAAAATGACGACCGATGTGATATCATACTCATGAGATGTCCAAGTCACTTAATCTTCTGTCCTGGCATGCATTCTTGAGAGGAACTTGTTCCCACAATATTTTCTGATGTCGGTATTTGTCATTCTGCCTCTTCTGTATGTATGCGTACCCACGTGTGCGTGTGTGCAAGTTTGCGTGTATGTGTGGGTGCTGTGTGTACGTATGTGTGTGTGCGTGCACGTGTGAGCGTGCGTGCGTGTGGGCATATATGTGTGCATGTGTGCGCGTGCTCGTTTGTGCTTGTGTTCGTGTTTATGTGTGTGTGTTTTTGCGTTCCACCTTTTATCCAAAAGCTATGTGCGTTGTTTTGTGTTTTGCGTCTAATAGACCTGTAGATCCAACTTGAGCATCCATTTTTAATGTTTGCTTTCTGCAGGGGCATATCCTTTTTGGACACTCTGAACATGGCAAATTTGGATCTGTTGGTCGCCCCACCACCTGCCTCGCCCCGCCATACCACACCCCACAATTGTTGGACTGTGAGCTGCGTCATTAATTGATTCGTGACGCCGCTCCCGCGCAAGTTTTGAAATGTGGGTCGTTTCACTGACTCGCCATGCCGACCAGGTCCCCTCAAGTTTTGGAATATCGGTCGTCTACCTAAGAGACTCGCCACACCCACTCGCCATACCGACTAGCTACACCCACTCGCCACATCGACTCGCCATACCGCCTCTCGTACCCAAAATTGAAAATAATAGGACAATTGTAACCATCCAAGCATATAGTAGAAGGCGACTAATGAGGGCTGTCAAAGGGTTAGCGGCCTGGTCTTGCGAAACTCTTGGTTGTGAAACGACTACTGCAAGTGCTGGGATTCAGGCTTCCTGTAAATGGGCAGTTTCCTTTGGAGCGAACAGACGAATTGTTATCATTCAGTTCAAACATAGAACCATACATATCTGATTGGTTTCATGTTCTAAATATATTCATGTCCCCTGCCTATTTATGCTATTATCCAATTCTTGACCTTCAGTACCAGCGACCTTCAGTACAAACGACCTTCAGTACCAGCGACCTTCAGTACCAACGACCTTCAGTACCAGCGACCTTCAGTACTAACGACCTTCAGTACCAGCGACCTTCCAGTTATGTGTACCTATTTGACTTCCAAAACAAATGTGCTAGGGCAGAAAATAGAAGCCACGCCAACTCTTCACCCGTACAATTCATCTTTGGAATGTTTTTGCTTACTATGTCTAACATACGTTTATACCAGACGAAAATACACATCACAGGCAACAACACGAAGCCAGTATGTATGCCAAGCATGCAATCGAATAGTTACTCACAGAAGATAAACACTAACTGAACATCACAGTACATATTTAGAGTTAATTTGTTAACTTGCATTTACTGTAATTTAATCGCTATTAATACCATGGCAATACTAGCCTGGCAAACATTTGAATATCTGTCCCAGTTGACCAGGCTAAAGAGGACTTGGCGTTATAACAATTATGAGCTCATTTATGCTTCCTTTCAAATTCATGTCAGTCAGAAAAATACTGAACTTAATGATTTAAGAGCAGTACTCTGTCAACTATGCCAGCAGTCAGCACCAAAAAGAGTAGTGGTACAGTGTGTACCATCCCACTGTAACATTCAAGGCAACGAGGAGGCAGAAAGACTGGCAAAAGAAGGTGCAAGATTACCACAACCAGATTCTAGTGTGACCTACGAAGAGTCCAAAAGGTTTATTAGGAACAGATACATGGCCAAATGGGAAACAGAGCATACTGGCTACACACAAAAAATGATGCCTATTACCAGTTGAACAGAAGAGAGCAGGTCGTGGTCTTCAGACTCCGCACAGGCCACAACAGACTGAGGTACCATCTATTCAATAAACTGAAGATAGGTGGCACTGACAAATGCACATGTGGTACAGAGAAAATGATCGCTGAACATCTGCTGCAAAATTGCCCAACATACGAGTACCAGAGAAAGCACATGTAGTCATCATCAGTGGCAACACTAGACAAGCTCTATGGCAGTGTCGACATTCTCAGGATGACAGCTGCTTTCTTCGAACAAATTCAAGTTGACGTCTGACAGCGTACGAAGAAGAAGACATTCATGTCATTACTTATTCGCCCATTCACTCTTTCACTTTCACATATTCAATGAGTTACTTACTATCTTACTATCTTACTTACATTTTCACTCGCATGTTCCCTCACTCGGTAGTTCATTTACTCACTCGCTATCTCACTCCATTAATCGATCATTTACTCAGTCACTCCTCACTCACTGACTCGCTCAATCAAGCACTAAAGCGACTCAATCACTGACACATTCACTCAATCGTGACACAGTTACTCTCTCACTGACTCACGAATAGAACACTCAACTACTGACTCACTTATTCACTGACTCAAATACTGACTCATCCAATGATGCACTTAATTAATAACACACTAGTTCGTTAACTCACTGACTCACTCAATAACTGACACATTCACTCCCTTATATAACTTCTCATGAACAAACGCACTCAAATACTAACACTTTCAGTCACCCACTCTCATTCTCTGACTTATTCAGTCATGTACTCAATCCCTGCAACACTCATTTACACATTCACTCCCTTATTCACTCGTCATGCACTGACTCATTCAATCACAAACTCAATCCCTCATTCACTCACTCAATAACTAACACATTACTCACTCAAAAACTAACAGATCACTCACTCACTCACTCAATCACTCACTCACAACTTTATACTACATAATTTGATGCATCTCAAAAACACATCTGGTGTTTTTCTCCACGTTTAACGAATCAAGTGGATCTTAAATGACCAACAGCTTACCTGTCAAAGCTGTTCTGTTTTCTGTTACCTTCAGACTCCATTTTGGCATTAACAGAATTCAGGGAAACACATATTGTCAAAATAGCCCAGACCTGGCATATACTCAACACGTACATGGTTAACCTCGTTTGATTGCACGCTCTTGAAGCAACTGGACCTGGCATGAGAACTACTTAAGTATCAGGTACTTTAATTGTGATGACACAATATGTCTGTTCTGAGTCCTAACGTATTCAGTTGTTACGTGGTGACCTGCCACCTCGCGATTTAAAGAATAAAGTCTTTCTTAATTCTTCATGTGTTCAAGAAAGGTTTAAAGTCCCTTCTAAGTTGTCAACGTGCAAATAATACTATGGTCCAAAGGCATGCTTCTCTCATTATTTTAGTGAGCCCGACAGTTGCTGAATAGAATACACTGTGACGTTTTTAAGTTAAATAAATCGTTTCAGTTGGCACGGCACAATCTTAGCTAATAGTTTAAACGCAAAAGGCGCTTCTTGTTTAACAACTAAGAAGTTAGGTGTTTATTTGGTGTCTGTCTGTTTTCTTAACTGTAAAATGTCGCAATTAAGAAAGAATCTTGCTTTATTTCTTGATTATATTAACATTCTCAGCAAGCAGTTGTCCTAACCTAGACTACTTATCCTAGCTCTGCTTTCAATGATCTCGAATATGCCCGTCACTAGCTTTATATACTGACAACAATTCCCTCACTTGTGTCTAGCACTTAGTCAAACAAATACCAACCACGCGATATCACATCCGCATGCCTGGGTGTCTCATTTGGTTGATCTGTTTGCAATTCGAGGCATTTCAAATATTTAAAAATAAATGATCACTTTTGCTACTACTGTTAACCGCAAATGGTTCCGCTTCATGCATCGGCACATCTTGTTTGTTGTAAGTTCTGTTAGTCACTCGGTGGGAGCAGGCAACAAAGCACAATTCATTAACAGTAAACAAAGAGCAATAAAGACCTTTCTCATGATTCAGGGACTACACAGGTGTCTCTGTTCTTGGTCATCACAGCTATTAATAGTTTACATGGATCATATAATCTACCCAGACCACAGAGATCCCCACAACAATTTAGACGAGCCAAATCCAGGATTTATGTGCTTTAGAAAAAGGTAAGAGCGCCAGAAGTATGACAATTAAAACATCGGTTACTAAATTGGCTCGGAAGATTTATGATTTTCTCCATAATAGTTAATCATTGAAGTCTTTAAGATAATGGTTGTCCTCCCCGCATGAGTCATCATATCATGCTCTCATAAATATTTCAAACTTGTCGACCTCCTGTTATCTCAACCAGTTGTTCTGGTCGCCACAAAGTTTCTGAACCCGCTGTCACAAATAACAGACTCGGGTAGGTTTACGTCACATTAGTAATCATGTTGAATACACGAATGACAATAATAACGCAGACTGCTAATGGCGGGAAATTCATGTTTTTAGACTAAGAAAACTCGAACACAGATACAGCAACATCGCGATATGAAACAAATTGAGAAATCAGTATGCAATTTTCAGACAAAAACACGAGGCATGTTTCTGTAGTGAAGATTGAAATGTAGAGACATACATTTAGACTTTCAAACGCAAACTTATATTGTTTTTGGTATCAAGGTTTAAACCAGTGATCTCTAATCTTGGCTATAGCGCCTACTAGTGGGAGATCTTAGATTTCAGGTGGGCAGTAGCAGAATAATGATATGCTGTGTTAAAACACAACCTGAGGAAACTATGTCAGAATATAGAAAACCAGCAAAAGTACATATTTTGAGTACCCGTTTTTTTTCCGTGGCACCATACTGCTGTGAAACACGGACAGTTACCCGAACCTCTAGTTTTAAAGCCGAAATGCTATAAAAAGGAGCTCAGAATACAGTGGACAGAAAACAAAAATAAAGCAGACATTCAACAAGAGTTGGGGGCACCTGTGCGTTAATTAATTCACCATTCAGAATGTGCCTGGTTTAAGTCACGAAACAGTGAATCATTCTGCACATTTTGTCGACCATATCACAGGAGCTAACACACACAACGGATAGACAGGTTGTGGAAAGCTGCCAAAGAGCGCAACAAACGACAAAACGGAACACACAGACACATGATAGATTCCTACGTGTGTGAGTTTCTGTGGCGACATCGGAATAAAGTCCGTCAGTTCGACCCGTTCGGCAATATTCTGCAGGACATTTCAGAATTTTGGCCTCCTCTTTAAATTGTGCAGCTACGAACGAACAACATGTGTATGTCCTGATTTGTGCATAGCTTCAGCGATCTTTGGTAATCTGTTCACCTCACGGCCCTTTCCAGGGCCCAAAAAACCCACAAACCAGCATCAAGGTCCTTTTTAGGACCCACAAAAAACAACAAAACTTCACCCAACAAAACTGCACCCTGATAGCTAGACGATTATAATTATTTTTGTACGGAAACCCGCGTGGTCATTGAATGGTATAACATTTCAGAATGGGTGAATTAACGCACAAGAACCGAGTTGGGTATAGAGGAGAACAGGTTTATACATTTCATCATGGAGAAAATTGAAACACTTTGGTCACATCAAAAGACACAAAGATCTTGAGAGAACGGTAATGGAAGGTATGGTGTCGGGCAAGAGATGCGATCGCACAAAGATGTCAAAGAATGCTTGACTCTGGAGCAGTCTAAAGATTTGATAAGAGATCAAGTTTCTTTTAGACGTGATATGATTGGAGCACAGTTTTGCAAAGGACATGCTACATGATGATTAAAAACATCCAAAATACGGACTCACTGCACGACCACGGAGTTTTCTTCAATTGAGATTTGAGTGGGCGGTAAAGCAAATGTAGGCTCACGAAAGTTATAAAAGTTGGCACCAAGTATGAACAGGTTGACAAGCTTATGATTCAAACATTGTAACATTTCCGTAGACACTTTGAAGTTAACAAGAATGCATGTATACTGGGCTCTGCTTTGAAGGTTCGTTCGCTCTAGACAGGAGAGTCGATAGTGGAGCGGAAAGCTCAACCATGTGAATCACGCTGCTTGAGAAAACACATGCACTGCGTACACATAGATAAGAATTATCAGCTTGTGGATAGGTAGAAAGCAGGTAGAAATGAAGCAGATATATATAAGCTACCGGAGAGAAATACAAACAAACAGACGAAGAGATGGCAAACATGCAGTTAGTCAGACAAACATTTTACATAGAATACATTCATTTTCATCTGGTAAAGGGAAAACGAAAGTGCACGTCTCGTGAAACAGATTCTGCTCCCGCAAAAAAATAAGTGACACGAGCAGACTTAACACGAGTCACACACCAGTCTTAACATGAGTCACACACCAGACTTAACACGAGTCACACACCAGACTTAACACGAGTCACTCACGCTTCCTAACATGAGTCTCACACCAAACTTAACATGAGTCACACACCAGACTTAACATGAGTCACACACCAGACTTAACATGAGTCATACACCAGACTTAACATGAGTCACACACCAGACTTAATATGAGTCACACACCAGACTTAACACGAGTCACTCACGCGTCTTAACATGAGTACCACACCATACTTAACACGAGTCACTTACGCGTCTTAACATGAGACCCACACCAGACTTAACACGAGTCACTCACGACGCCTTAACATGAGTCCCACACCAGACTTAACATGAGTCCCACACCAGACTTAACATGAGTCACACAAGAGACTTAACATGAGTCACACACCAGACTTAACATGAGTCCCACACCAGACCTAACATGAGTCACACGCCAGACTTAACATGAGTCCCATACCAGACTTAACATGAGTCACACTCCAGACTTAACATGAGTCACACACCAGACTTAACATGAGTCACACACCAGACATAACTTGAGCCATCTAACAGACTCAACATGAGTACTACATCAGACTTGAAATGAGTCAAAAACAGACTTAACATCAGTTCCCAATAGACTTAGCGTGAAATCCTCAATAGATAATATATGAGTCACCAGCAGACTAAACATGAAATTCTCAACATGTTTAATATGTGTCACCTAAAATGTCACCAGTAGACTAGTGCATCCCACCATGCACGGTTATACTAAACTGATCTCAATGTCTTTATACTGGTTTAGAAGACTCTGCAGAATATGTATACAACCCATTTCATTTAAATTTCCTTGATCTAAAAGCTATACGCATACAATCAATTCTAAAATGCATTAAGTGTCCTTGCCTCTACTACTGCATGTGGCAATGCATTCCGAGCATTCATCATTCTCTGATTAAACAAATATTCTTTAGTTAATTTGCAGGTCCTATTGTTCTTGTATGTGGTTGTTTTTTGAAAAAGCTTGTTATAGTTTAATTTGTCCTTTCTTTTTGATTATTTTGTAAACCTTTATTACGTCACCTTGAATTTTTATCTTTTCTTAACACCGTAGGCCGGTTTTTCTGATTCTTTCCTCATATCTGTAATTCCGCAATCCCACTTTCTGCTTTGTCGCTCTTCTTTGTATCCTTTTTCAGCGTGTTAATTTCTTCTCTACGATAAGGACTCCCCAACTGTACACAGTACTCCAATTTAGGTCTAACTATTGCTTTATACAGTTTAACAAACACTTCCTTGCTGTTATCAACGTGAAAAAAATGTCCGCTGCTTTGAAGACAATTCTCAGTTCAATGTAGCAGCCCAACAACGGAAATATTGACAGACCAGGGACATATTGAGCCCAGCTTGGAACGCTCGACTTCACAGGAATAGACTTTCCAGTCATTGTCACCGATGTTGACAAGTTTAAAGGCCGAAACTCAACGATTGCCTAGCACGTGTTTGGGTGGAATAAGCCGCTGCACCCGGTCCGAATCTCAAAGTAAGAAGAAATACCTCATTATAAAGACCCGCTATTGCTTGCTAGCCACGAGAAACAACATTATGTGTGAATCAAAGACTTGTCCTGCATGCTGTTAAAAAAATGCAAGTACAATGCCAGAATAAACATGTCGCTTCTGCCTGCACGTTTTCTCTGTCTAATCTCCTGGGGGTACACACACCAAACTGTAGAGACATTGGCAATAAAGCACAACGCATCTATATGCCAGAGGAAGTCTTGAACATTCAATAGTTTCAGAACCCCTACAAACAGATGCATCCCCATACATAATCTATGCATACTTGGAGGCACAGAGCATTCCAGTGGAGTATGACCTCAAGCAGAGCAACACCAGACAGACAGTCAAACAAGTTAAGTGCAGTTTCTGTTACATAATCGCCCGTTGTTATGGAAAATCAAACGCCCCAGTCATATTCCGGGGAGAGTACGCGCGGAAAAGCTCCTGCGTCGACTACATAATAAGTTGGCCACAATCAAAACAGTCTTGAAGAAGCCAATGGGCACAGTGATAACTGATACCATTCGACAAGCTTTCGAGGCAGCAACTGAATGTCACATCTGTGGTGAGTCACTCGGTCTACACAAAGTTCGGAAACACAGTCACATTGCAGGAAAGTTCCACGGGCAGCATATAATGCATGTAATCCCAAGCTGCCCATTTACTCAAACAAAATGAAGGTACCTGTAGGCTTTCACAACCTCCCCGGCTACGACAGCCATCTTATTATGCACGAGGATACGATCTCTTACATCTCGAACAACATGGTCAAGCACATGACATTCGGAGCTGTGCAGCTACAGTTCATGGACAACCTTCAGTTTTTGATCAGCTCACTGGATAAGCTTTCATGCAGCTTCTTTTAAGAATACCTACAGATAACTCTAGCTCCCAGCAAGGGCCCGCATATATTGAAAACACCGTAAAGATGTATATCCTTATGAGCACATAGATGGCCATCTCCGCTTCGAAGAAGGGCCGCTTCCACTGACAGAGTCTTTCTACACCGAGCTCACATGGAGAGCATCCATGATCCAACAAGCACATGATGTAATAAGCGCATTCGACTGCAAAACATGGCAACTACCACTCATTATACCCTCAAACCGGCGTCTTGCTGTTGGAGGACGTCTTCGAGACTTTCAGGAATGCAGGGCAAACTCACTATGAACGACCCAGCAGAATACTTCAGTCTGCGCACGCACGCACACACACAGACAAACACAGACAGACACACAGACACACACACACACACGCACACACGCGCACACACACACACAGGCACGCACACACACACTTACAAAATGCCTCACCCTTCCCCCTTTTTCCCGCACACACGTACCCACACTCCCACCCAATCATACACACACACATTGTCTTCACACTTGGCGACTGGCATTGACTCCATAGCGAGCTAAATAGTTTTAGGGGAAACTACAGGATATCTAAAACACACCGACATTTACACATCCAAACTTAATGTTGCATCATACACCACCTCGCGATCCTATGAAGTTAGCGAGTTAACATTTACATACCTCTTAATTATACCTCTTTCCCACCCCCACACCACACACACACACCCGCTCATGAAGTCACCAACTCACATGGCTTCATTCATTATCAATCTCCCACTACCAAACACTGAAAGGGCTTAAGTAGCAGAATGTAGTCCAGAGAACGGAATGCGTTGTGTCGTAGTTTACAGCTTGACTGCGATATTTGCACCTTTCGGTCCAACACATCCGACGTCAGCAAGCATTTTTTGAGCACTGGGTTAGCATTCCCTCTCCGATCCTTTCTCCTTAGCCAGTCTGCCCTGCTGCAGTCTGTTATCCAGGATCACCGCGTTAAGGTGTAGAAGGGTCTTGGCAGCTTTGGTTCGCTGGCCCTGGCGCTAGCAGTCAGCTATGAGTCGCTGACCACGGCAGCTCATGCGCTGCTCAGCATCTTGATCCCACCCACTCACATACCCACACTCACACAAATGTACCCACAAGTACACAGAAATACCTGCATATACACACCATCCCTACACACATCAAAACTCGCACACCTACACGCGCACACACACGTTAAATAAGATTCCGTTATCTTGAAGCCTGAAATCTATTTCATAGATATCTGAATCAATTTCCAAGACAATATCAGGCATGCTGGATGTCACCAACAATATCAGGCATGCTGGATGTCACCGACAATATCAGGCATGCTAGATGTCACCGACAATATCAGGCATGCTGGCTGTCACCAACAATATCAGGCATGCTGGATGTCACAGACAATATCAGGCATGCTGGCTGTCACCGACAATATCAGGCATGCTGGATGTCACCGACAATATCAGGCATGCTGGATGTCACCAACAATATCAGGCATGTTGGCTGTCACCAACAATATCAGGCATGCTGGATGTCACCAACAATATCAGGCATGCTGGATGTCACCGACAATATCAGGCATGCTGGATGTCACAGACAATATCAGGCATGCTGGATGTCACAGACAATATCAGGCATGCTGGATGTCACCAACAATATCAGGCAAGCTGGCTGTCACCAACAATATCAGGCATGCTGGATGTCACCGACAATATCAGGCATGCTGGATGTCACCGACAATATCAGGCATGCTGGCTGTCACCGACAATATCAGGCATGTTGGCTGTCACTGACAATATCAGGCAAGCTGGCTGTCACTGACAGACATGCCCACCAACATTACAATGTACGAAGAACACGCTGAAAATGCAAGCACTGGAACCGCCCAAACACGCACAAAATAACGAGAAATAGCACACAGCGAACCATACGAATAAATATGGCGTTAGGCCGCAGAACATGTAATGCAATAAATCTGGAACTGTTGTTTGAAGCCGATTTTTCCTTTCCACAGAAGGTAGGCATATCTATACTGATTAACCTCGCCCTCCCCCTCCTCCCATGAGCTCTCTGCACAGCTTACCTTTACAGTAGTCAACTGTAGGATGAGATTAGAAAGCTGAAGGTTACATCAGGCACGAGAGGTGAGGTAGAGCACGTGTGTGTGTGTGCTGTTGTGTAGGTTTCCGCAGAGAACTATCCCAAGAATATCACGTAAGTTTTACACAATAGTTCTGTCACCGCTTATTTATTCCAGTTCTTTATTCGGACGCTTAATGAAGACATAAATTGTGATTGATGAAGTGTTGGTATTGATCTTCTAATAAGTGTTACATTTCTTGTGTTTTCTGTTGGAGTCATCTAGTGGTCGAGCGGATAACTAGGGCATTGGTAAAGGACTCGTTTCGTTTTTCAGGGTAAGGTACTGGGTTTAATTACCGCTACCGACAGTCGACCCAGCTGTAATTGGGTACCTGGTTGACGTCTAGGGAAGGAAAAAGGCAGCGAGATAATACATTGAAAGCTCTAACACCTCATCCCTGATGACAGTGTCTGCTATGGGACATTAAGAAGAATAAATACGAATTTAGAATCTACATATGTGCTGTGTGATTGGAAGTCATGAAATGATATGATTTCTTAGAAAACTATCAACGATCGATGCGCCAGTTTGTTTAAGATGTGCGGATAGAGCTTTGTGAAATATATTAGTCAGCTCAGTAAATGTGTTCCTCGTCTGGAACTTCTTTGTCTAGGGTGTAACATGAACATGAGATGTGTCCAGGTATCAGTTTTAAAGTAGAGCTCAGCTATATTAGATTGTGTAGCTGGTGGCACATGTTCGCTCTAGTGTGCGGCCCCTTAGTCCATACAGATCTGAATGAATGTTTAACATTAGTTCCTGCTCTGATGCCGGAAAGGAAGCATCTAAAGCTGGAAGATCAAAACATTTGAATATGGTTTACATTCCATTCAGATTGAATGTCATAACAAGAAAGATATGAGAACGAATGAGGATAATGAATGTCGAGAATAAATGAGGATAATTAATGGTGAGGATGAGTGGTGAGAATGAGAATGAGTGGTGAGAATGAGTGATGAGAATGAATGGTGAGAATGAGAATGAGTGGTGAGAATGAGAATGAGTGGTGAGAATGAGAATGAGTGGTGAGAATGAGAATGAGTGATGAGAGTGAATGGTGAGAATGAATGGTGAGAATGAGAATGAATGGTGAGAATGAGAATGAGTGATGGGAATGAGTGGTGAGAATGAGAATGAGTGATGAGAATGAATGGTGAGAATGAATGGTGAGAATGAATGGTGAGAATGAGAATAAATGGTGAGAATGAGTGGTGAGAATGAGAATGAGTGATGGGAATGAGTGGTGAGAATGAGAATGAGTGGTGAGAATGAGAATGAGTGATGAGAATGAGAATGAGTGATGAGAATGAGTGGTGAGAATGAGAATGAGTGGTGAGAATGAGAATGAGTGGTGAGAATGAGAATGAGTGGTGAGAATGGGAATGAATGGTGAGAATGAGTGGTGAGAATGAGAATGAGTGGTGAGAACGAGAATGAGTGATGAGAATGAATGGTGAGAATGAATGGTGAGAATGATTCGTGAGAATGAGTGGTGAGAATGAGAATGAGTGGTGAGAATGAGAATGAGTGGTGAGAATGAGAATGAGTGGTGAGAATGGGAATGAATGGTGAGAATGAGTGGTGAGAATGAATGGTGAGAATGAATGGTGAGAATGATTGGTGAGAATGAATGGTGAGAATGAGAATGAGTGGTGAGAATGAGAATGAGTGATGAGAATGGGAATGAATGGTGAGAATGAGTGGTGAGAATGAGAATGAGTGGTGAGAATGAATGGTGAGAATGAATGGTGAGAATGAATGGTGAGAATGATTCGTGAGAATGAGTGGTGAGAATGAGAATTAGTGGTGAGAATGAGAATGAGTGGTGAGAATGAGAATGAGTGGTGAGAATGGGAATGAATGGTGAGAATGAGTGGTGAGAATGAGAATGAGTGGTGAGAATGAGAATGAGTGATGAGAATGAATGGTGAGAATGAATGGTGAGAATGAGAATTAATGGTGAGAATGAGTGGTGAGAATGAGAATGAGTGGTGCGATTGAATGGTGAGAATGAATGGTGAGAATGAATAATGAGAATGAGTGGTGAGAATGAGAATGAGTGGTGAGAATGAGAATGAGTGGTGAGAATGAGAATGAGTGGTGAGAATGAATGGTGAGAATGGGAATGAATGATGAGAATGAATGGTGAGAATGAATGGTGAGAATGAGTGGTGAGAATGAGTGGTGAGAATGAGAATAAATGGTGAGAATGAATGGTGAGAATGAGTGGTGAGAATGAATGGTGAGAATGAATGGTGAGAATGAATGGTGAGAATGAGTGATGAGAATGAGTGATGAGAATGAATGGTGAGAATGAGAATAAATGGTGAGAATGAATGGTGAGAATGAGTGGTGAGAATGAATGGTGAGAATGAATAATGAGAATGAATGGTGAGAATGAATGGTGAGAATGAGAATGAGTGATGAGAATGAATGGTGAGAATGAATGGTGAGAATGAGAATGAGTGATGAGAATCAATGGTGAGAATGAATGGTGAGAATGAGTGGTGAGAATGAGTGGTGAGAATGAGTGGTGAGAAAGAGAATGAGTGATGAGAATGAGTGTTGATAATGAATGGTGAGAATGAATGATGAGAATGACCGGTGAGAATGAAAGATGAGAATGAGTGATGAGAATGAGTGATGAGAATGAGAATGAGTGGTGAGAATGAAGGGTGAGAATGAGTGATGAGAATGAGTGATGAGAATGAGTGGTGAGAATGAGTGGTGAGAATGAGTGGTGAGAATGAGTGGAGAGAATGAATGGTGAGAATGAAAGATGAGAATGAGTGATGAGAATGAGTGGAGAGAATGAATGATGAGAATGAGTGATGAGAATGAGTGATGAGAATGAGTGGTGACAATGAGTGGTGAGAATGAGTGGTGAGAACGAGTGGAGAGAATGAGTGGAGAGAATGAATGGTGAGAATAAAAGATGAGAATGAGTGATGAGAATGAGTGATGAGAATGAGTGGAGAGAATGAATGGTGAGAATGAATGATGAGAATGAGTGGAGAGAATGAATGATGAGAATGAGTGGTGAGAATGAGTGGAGAGAATGAATGGTGAGAATTAATAATGAGAATGAGTGGTGAGAATGAGTGGTGAGAATGAATCTTGAGAATGAGTGGTGAGAATGAACGGAGAGAATGAATGATGAGAATGAGTGGTGAGAATGAGTGGAGAGAATGAATAATGAGAATGAGTGGAGAGAATGAATGATGAGAATGAATGAGGAGAATGAATGGAGAGAATGAATGTGAGAATGAGAATGAGTGATGAGAATGAATGATGAGAATGAGTGGTGAGAATGAATGGAGAGAATGAATGATGAGAATGAATGGTAAGAATGAGTGATGAGAATGAGTGGAGATAATAAATGATGAGAATGAGTAGAGAGAATGAATGATGAGAATGAGTAGAGAGAATGAGTCATGAGAATGAGTGGAGATAATAAATGATGAGAATGAGTAGAGAGAATGAATGATGAGAATGAGTAGAGAGAATGAGTGATGAGAATGTTAATGAGTGATGAGAATGAGTGGTGAGAATGAATGGTGAGATTGAATGATGAGAATGAATGATGAGAATGAGTGTTGAGAATGAGTGATGAGAATGAGTGATGAGAATGAGAATGAGTGATGAGAATGAATGATGAGAATAAAGGGTGAGAAAGAGAATGAATGGTGAGAATGAGTGATGAGAATGAATGATGAGAATAAAAGGTGAGAATGAGAATGAATGGTGAGAATGAGTGATGAGAATGAATGGTGAGAATGAGTGGTGAGAATGAATGGTGAGAATGAGTGGTGAAAATCAATGGTGAGAATGAATGGTGAGAATGAGTGGTGAGAATGAGTGGTGAGAATGAATGGTGAGAATGAGTGGTGAGAATGAATGGTGAGAATGAGTGGTGAGAATGAATGGTGAGCATGAGTGGTGAAATGAATGGTGAGAATGAATGGTAAGAATGAGAATGAGTGATGAGAATGAATGGTGAGAATGAATGGTGAGAATGAATGATGAGAATGAGAATGAGTGATGAGAATGAGTGATGAGAATGAGTGATGACAATGAGTGGTGAGAATGAGTGGTGAGAATGAATGGTGAGAATGAGTGGTGAGAATGAATGGTGAGAATGAGTGGTGAGAATGAGAATGAGTGGTGTGAATTAATGGTGAGAATGATTGGTGAGAATTAGTGGTGAGAATGAGAATGAGTGGTGAGAATGAATGATGAGAATGAGTGGTGAGAATGAATGGTGAGAATGAGTGGTGAGAATGAGTGGTGAGAATGAATAATGAGAATGAGAATGAGTGGTGAGATTGAATGATGAGAATGAGTGGTGAGAATGAATGATTAGAATTAGTGGTGTGAATGAATGGTGAGAATGAATGGTCAGAATGAATGATGAGAATGAATGGTGTGTGTGTCTGCCTGGATGAATGTGTGTGTGTGTATCTGCCTGGACGAATTTGTATGTGTGTGTGTGTGTGCCTGGACGACTGTGTGTGTGTCTGCCTGGACGAATGTGTGTGTGTGTATCTGCCTGGACGAATTTGTATGTGTGTGTGTCTGCCTGGACGAATGTTTGTGTGTCATCTTAGATGAATGTGTGTGTGTGTGCCTGGACGACTGTGTGTGTGTGTGTCTGCCTGGGCGACTGTGTGTGTATGTCTGCCTGGACGAATGTGTGTGTGTGTCTGTCTGCCTGGACGAATGTGTGTGTCTGCCTGGACGACTGTGTGTGTGTCTGCCTGGACGAATGTGTGTGTGTGTCTGCCTGGACGAATGTGGGGGGGGGGGGGCCGCCTGGACGAATGTGTGTCTGCCTGGACAAATGTGTGTGTGTCTGCCTGGACGAATGTGTGTGTGTGTCTGCCTGGACGAATGTGTGTGTGTGTCTGCCTGGACGAATGTGTGTGTGTCTGCCTGGACGAATGTATGTGTGTCTGCCTGGACGAATATGTGTGTGTGTCTGCCTGGACGATTGTGTGTGTGTCTGCCTGGACGAATGTGTGTGTGTGTGTCTGCCTGGACGAATGTGTGTGTGTGTGTCTGCCTGGACGAATGTGTGTGTGTGTGTATCTGCCTGGACGAATGTGTGTGTGTCTGCCTGGACGAATGTGTGTGTGTGTCTGCCTGGACGAATGTGTGTGTGTGTGTGTTTATCTGCCTGGACGAATGTGTGTGTGTGTGTGTATCTGCCTGGACAAATGTGTGTGTATCTGCCTGGATGAATGTGTGTGTGTATCTGCCTGGACAAATGTGTGTGTGTGTGTGTATCTGCATGGACGAATGTGTGTGTATTTGCCTTTATGAATGTGTATGTATCTGCTTGGACGAATGTGTGTGTGTCTGCCTGGACGAATGTGTGTGTGTCTGCCTGGACGAATATGTGTGTGTGTCTGCCTGGACGAATGTGTGTGTGTCTGCCTGGACGAATGTCTGTGTGTGTGTCTGCCTGGACGAATGTGTGTGTCTGCCTGGACGACTGTGTGTGTGTCTGCCTGCACGAATGTGTGTGTGTTTGCCTGGACGAATGTGTGTGTGTCTGCCTGGACGAATGTGTGTGTATGTCTGTATCTGCCTGGACGAATGTGTGTGTGTCTGCCTGGACGAATGAAGGTGTGTGTGTCTGCCTGGACGAATGTGTGTGTGTGTCTGCCTGGACGAATTTGTGTGTGTGTGTGTGTGTGTGTCTGCCTGGACGAATGTGTGCGTTTCTGCCTGGACGAATGTGTCTGTGTCTGCCATGACTAATGTGTGTGTGTTTGCCTGGACGAATGTGTGTGTGTCTGCCTGGACGAATGTGTGTGTGTCTGCCCGAAGAAATGTGTGTGTCTTCTTTGATGAATGTGTGTGTGTCTGTCTGGACGAATGTGTGTGTGTCTGCCTGGACGAATGTGTGTGTGTCTGCCCGAAGAAATGTGTGTGTCTTCTTTGATGAATGTGTGTGTGTTTGGACGAATGTGTGTGTGTGTCTGCCTGGACGAATGTGTGTATTTGCCTGGACGAATGTGTGTGTGTCTGCCTGGACGAATGTGTGTGTGTGTGTGTATCTGCCTGGAAGAATGTGTGTGTGTCTGCCTGGACGACTGTGTGTGTTTGTGTGTCTGCCTGGACGAATGTGTGCGTTTCTGCCTGGACGAATGTGTGTGTGTGTGTGTCTGCCTGGACGAATGTGTGTGTGTCTGCCCGAACGAATGTGTGTGTCTTCTTTGATGAATGTGTGTGTGTCTGCCTAGATGAATGTGTGTGTGTGTCTGCCTGGACGACTGTGTGTGTGTGTCTGCCTGGACGAATGTGTGTGTGTCTGTGTCTGGACGAATGTGTGTGTGTCTGCCTGGATGAATGTGTGTGTGTCTGGACGAATGTGTGTGTGTCTGCCTGGACGAATGTGTGTGTGTCTGCCTGGACGAATGTGTGTGTGTCTGCCTGGACGACGAATGTGTGTGTGTCTGCCTGGACGAATGTGTGTGTGTCTGGACGAATGTGTGTGTGTCTGGACGAATGTGTGTGTGTGTCTGGACGAATGTGTGTGTCTGCCTGGACGAATATGTGTGTGTCTGCCTGGACGAATGTGTGTGTGTCTGCCTGGACGAATGTGTGTGTGTGTCTGCCTGGACGAATGTGTGTGTGTCTGGACGAATGTGTGTGTGTCTGGACGAATGTGTGTGTGTTTGAACGAATGTGTGTGTGTCTGCGTGGATGAATGTGTGTGTGTCTGGACTAATGTGTGTGTGTCTGCCTGGACGAATGTGTGTGTGTCTGGCTGGACGAATGTGTGTGTGTCTGGCTGGACGAATGTGTGTGTGTCTGCCTTGACGAATGTGTGTGTGTCTGCGTGGATGAATGTGTGTGTGTCTGGACTAATGTGTGTGTGTCTGCCTGGACGAATGTGTGTGTGTCTGGACGAATGTGTGTGTGTCTGGACGAATGTGTGTGTGTCTTCTTTGATGAATGTGTGTGTGTCTGGACGAATGTGTGTGTTTCTGCCTGGACGAATGTCTGTGTGTTTGCCTGGACGAATGTGTGTTTGTCAGCAATGACTATAGGAATATCACTGCCACACTGATAAACTGTAGAATGATGTGAATAACAATAAGCCTTACCCCTTAAGAATAGAAGACTCTCCAACTCATTGTATAGCACACTTCACTATCCAGACTCACTGACCAAGTGTCTGCTGAGTGGGGAGTAGTTTTCTCGGTTTGAAAGACAGCTCTAGAAACATTACGGATTACATGATTCAGAAATAAAATAAGTTAGCATTATGGTAGACATAAGTTAGCACCATGGTAGAGATAAACTAGCATTATGGTAGAGATAAATTCGTTTTATGGTAGAGATACATTAATATTTTGGTAGAGGCATATCAGCATTTATGGTAGATATAAATCTGCATTTATGGTAGAGATAAATCAACATTTATAGGAGAGATTAATTTATAATTTGTAGTAGAAATGATAAATCATTTATGGTAGTGATAAAATGTAATTTACGGTAAGAAAACTGGTCATTGTAACTGTAGGACAATGTTGCTTCTGCACTCCTATTACAGGCACTGTTGTCAAAGATAACGTGTTAGAGCATTCGTTGTACTGAATCTCAGCCTAGTTAGAGGTATAAAGACCAGTTTCCTTCTTCGTCGGCTTCTCTATTTAAATACAAGTCAAGTACCAATTTACAACCTCCTAGACCAGAGCGTGCCGAGATCAGAAACTGAACCATGCCACTACATCTCAAGATACAAGTGATTTAACCATTTTATCACTCATACCTACGTGTATATACATTTGCAGCTGTTCAATCCCCCAACGAAATTATTAGAAAGTTAGATCAAAGGAATAGTTTGTTTGTCCATCACAAGTGATGAAGACCACTCTCTTTGTTTAGCCGTGTGGACAGTCGTATCTCTTGCTGTGTCCGCTGAAATGGGTGACTTGCGCGGAGATTTGGATTAAAGTGAGGAAGAAACTGCGCCTTTTGTCCACCTCACTCACAGAGCCTAAGCTACCCTTTGCCAGTGGCAAGACATTTATCGAGACGACTGGAGATAGCATAGGATGCAGATTTTGCCTCAGGGTTACCACCGAAGCCTTTCCGTAAACATGTAACCCGCAGGGTAGAAAGGTGGGAAGCAGGCATCTAACGCAGTTTGTCGTGCCTTTTCGATAACCACAAGAGGTCGTATGGACAACACTCAGCGTGTGAGTGAGTCTGGCATCTCTCTCCAGCTGTATTCAGTTTATCATAGTAGCATCTAAAATTCCGACACGCCATATTCGTGAAGGTGAACCGGCAGAACTAACCCGTGAGATACGACACAGGTATAACTAGTTTAAGCGTAGCGCCATTCAGCCGGCGTCCAGACCAGGATAAAAGGATGGAAGAAATCACAAAAAAGAACGAAATAACAAGGCCAGACGGAAAACAACTCCACGTATCCGTGAACACAAGTATAAGTCGTCGACTAGTGTGAATTCCAGGCAAATCCGTGGTCTGACGGCATCCATAATGATCCAAAACAGTAGAGAAATGTAGACTCGCAGCCAGTTACGGCGCCATCTTTGCCAGATCAAAGGAATACGCTCCTGTAATTTACACGATCTATCTATCAAAATAATAAACACGTAATGACAACGAGTTAAAAGCTGTACAAAACTGTGGCAGTTGATTATGAAAACGTTTGCTTATTAAGAAGAGACGACTTCTACTTCTCACTGTGAACCTGCATTCTGAGAGACACGGCCTGATTTATAGATACATAAAGTTCAGCAGCAACATTTGTATTACGCTATTGAATCAATGCTTACAGACGTGGAATGTCTCATGCTTGCTCTAAACTAACTGTTGCTAAGCACATACGTCCTGGGGATATTTGTCGTTTTGCGCCTGCGCCAAGAAATTACAACATTCTCTCAAAAACTCAATCTTGAGATTTCACGTAGGATAGCAACAGAGTAAAAAGTAAAGTATCCCATAGCATTACTGCCGTAGGGGTGTGAGGTGTTAGCGATCTCACATTTCAAAGGCTCGGCTATATGAGGGCGGTTGCCATCTCCTCTCCCTCGCCGCTTTTACTTCCCGGACTGAACCGGTACCCATTTAAGTCGACCCGGGAGCCATTGCGGTCTGAAAAAACATTACCGCCTCAACTGGGGAATGAACCCAGGACCACTCAGATGCGAAGCCAGCGCGCTAACCCCAGCTTCAATTAAGTGAAAGGAATAAGTGAAAGGAATCAACAGGCGAGAAACAGCAAATACAAGCCAAGACCTTTAACAGCAGTTATTCCACCAAAACATACTGTGGAAGACGCTCCTTTGCTCGGATTGATCTTGTCAGTCCCATCGCTAACGGCACATCATTTTTGTTCAGAGCACAACATACTATCGTCTGACAAGACGGACAGAACCAATCATATTCCAGCATGGTATATAGCTGTCAGATATGGAACCTACAATAAGCAATTGCAGAGAACTTTCGAGCTGCAATGGAGTTAAGAACATTGACGCGTCTCTATGTGACCAACTTGGCAACACGTAAATCGGGCGCCGAACCGACTTCAATGACGTCATAGATACAGCAGTATTAAGAAAGTGCAGGTGCGTGTGTGGGGAGGCCAGTGCTTCTATTTATCACAAGTTGTGTAAACAGATCAGGACTAGCGCAGAGTGGGAGGCCAGTGCTCTTATTTATCACAAGTTGTGTAAACAGATCAGGACTAGCGCAGAGTGGCCAGAATCATGGAAGAGCTCAATTTATATTCCCCTCCCGAATTTAGGCAATTTAAAGCTCTGCACAAACTGGCGAACTGTCTGGCTAATCGTCCACGCTAGCAAGACACTCTTGCAGATCACATTGAGAACGATAGAAAACAGATTTGAATATGAAATTCGCGAACTCCAATCAGGTTTTAGAAAAGACAGAGGGACCAGAAATCTCATATTCAATATGAGGAATACCTACGAAAAATATAGAGTTTAACTTAGATCTGTACATGTGTTTCATTGATTACACCAAGGCCTTCGATTTGGTGAAATAATCTGGGGAACATCATGAAAGAAATGTATTTTCCTGTACATATTATCCATCTCATTGAAACATTTTACCAAGATCATCGAGCCGATGTTCGAGTACCCGGACAAACATTAGATTGGTTTTCAGTACAAAAGGGAGTAAGACAGGGATGTATCCTCTCACCTTATCTATATAACATTTAAGCAGAATGTATAATGAGAAATGTTAGAGAAGACGAGAACATTGAAATGCATTTACGATTGGGGGGGGGGGGGGGGAGGGTACGAGATTCCAGAGTTACGATAAGCAGACGACACAGTGATACTGTCAAGAAGTGCAGAGGGGTAAAGCAGATACGTTCAGCGTAAATGGACACAGTAAAGATCAAAATCTGTTTATAAACATAAATAAAACAAAGATAATGACCACCGACAAAACACAATGTCAGCATAAATTTACAGTGGGTGGTGAGGAAATAGATCAGGTCTCACATTTTGAATATCTGGGCTCCAGAATTAACAACAATGGCGACTGCTCGAAAGAAATCAGAAGAGTAGTCATGGCAACGCAGAGGCTGAACAGCCTGAAGAAACTATGGCAGAGCACCATACAAGTGAAAGTCTTGAGAGCCTTGTTTTTGCCACTGCATATAATGGCTGCGAATCATGGACAATTACCAAAACTTATAGAAAAAGAATTGAGTCTATGGAATCACAATGTTACATAAATATCATCAGAATACTCTTGACGGAGAAAAAGACGAATACAGACATTCTACAAGAGTTGAAATAGAGGATAACTGGTTTATCAATTCCATTTTGGCCAGAAAATTGAAATACTTTGGTCATATCAAGAGACACAACGGTCTTGAGAGAACAGTAATGGAAGATATGGTGTCAGGCAAACGATGTAGGGGTAGACCAAGAAGACGATGGTAACAAAATATCCAGGAATGCCTGGGTATGACTCTGACAGAGGCTGGAATTAAAAGAAAGATTTTCTTTCAGACAGGCAGTGATGGAAGCGACGTTCTCTTAAGTACATGCTACATGATCATGATGAGATGAGTGGGGCATGAAGTGCTTGTGCCTGACGGCAGATAGGGGAAACAAGCACGTCCTGGTGGATCTACAACTGTAATAACCCACGCGGACGCTAACTAATGGGATTGTCTGAGTAAAACCTTTGATTCACAGGAGAAAAACCGTCGCGAGTTTAAATAGTTTTCAACCTGGCATCAGACATTGATTATACATGATTGAATGTCAAGATTACAGATTACAGATTTAACAGTTCCTTTTAATCAAGCCTTCCTCTCTGTCTATCTGTCACTCTCGCTGTCTTTCATATTTAAGCTAATAGATGAGATGTAATGTTTCTAGCTGTTAACTAAACGTTTACTCTAAATTTTCTTCAGCTAAACTATTCAAAAATTGTGTAGTGAGAGCTCCTCTTGAGTCACTTGGACATGTAGTAAATGTTCTCATTCATGTGTCATACCATCAGACTTATGTTCTCTTTCATGTGTCATACCATCAGACTTATGTTCTCTTTCATGTGTCATACCATCAGACTTATGTTCTCTTTCATGTGTCATACCATCAGACTTATGTTCTCTTTCATGTGTCATACCATCAGACTTATGTTCTCTTTCATGTGTCATACCATCAGACTTATGTTCTCTTTCATGTGTCATACCATCAGACTTATGTTCTCTTTCATGTGTCATACCATCAGACTTATGTTCTCTTTCATGTGTCATACCATCAGACTTATGTTCTCTTTCATGTGTCATACCATCAGACTTATGTTCTCTTTCATGTGTCATACCATCAGACTTATGTTGTCATTAATCTGCACAACTTTCGAACTATTGTGATAAAACTTAGGGTGTTATATCAACATTGCCGTCTTGGAGGAAGTGTTGAAGACGTCACAATTTGTGATTCTCAACTGTTTTTATTGACATCATTATATGTAGTTCTAACTTTGTTACAGACGTCATTATATGGGATATTGGCTTCTGCTATAGACGTCATTATATGGGGTATTAGCTTCTGTTACAGACGTCATTGTATGGGGTATAAGCTTTGGTTACAGACGTCATTGAATGTGGTATTTCTTTTTTTTATATGCGTCCTTATATGGGATATTAGCTTCTGTTACAGACGCCATGATATATGTTACTAGCTTCTGTTACAGACGTCATTGTATGTGGTCTTAGCTTCTGTTACATACATCATTATAAATATTATTAGTTTCTGTTACCAACGTCATCATATGTGCTACTAGCTTCTGTATTGTAAGGTGATCGATCACCTTTCCCTGTCATAACTGTATCCCATTTTCTGCTGAGTAAATTTGGGTGCGCCTCGACCAAAACTGGATCCCAGTCTCTATGTCGTGATATACAAGCACTGTACAACCGCTCAACCACTCAGACGTTCCAGTACTGGTAATAAGTGGGCTTGTTTATCCTTCTCAACGCCACGACTCACAACTGTCAATCATTTCGTCACTCTGTGGCCATCAGTCTGTTATCAAGCCCCAAGCTGTCCGATGTGCCCTGTCTTCGAGCACAAACATCTTCATTCGAGTTATTGTAGCTTACTATTGGAATTATTCATTCATTTTAGTGACAGGAACATAAACAAGCGCCAAAATTATAAGCGGTCAGAGAAGATATACAAGACACGTATTTTATAAGCAGCCACATACCATATACAAATACCTATTTATAACTAGCCACTTAACATATACAAACACGTATTTATAACCAGCCACATAACATATACAAATACGTATTTATAACCAACCACTTAACATATACAAACACGTATTTATAGCCAGCCACATAACATATACATACACCTATTTATAACCAGCTACTAAACATATACAAACACGTATTTATAAGCAGCCACATAACATATACAAGACACCTATATTATAAGCGATTGTTTGTACTATCTGCATATTTGATTGTCCTAACTGTAATTTCTATCCAGTGTGTTAACTTCAGAGTCTGTGTATCACTTGTAACACTACCCCATTTACTTCGATTGGAACCCTCGGCTTCTTGGAGTCTACTGCTAGAACTTCTGCTGTCTTGCTGTTTAGACTGACATCTTAGTGTTCGATTTCTGTCAAAGCATCAGCAACCTCATCTAACGTATTCATCTTATTAAAACAAAAACAATTTACAAAAGCAGTCTCTCCTTCTTCTTCGTCGTTCAATCTCAATCTCGGAAAAGGACAACCATGGAAAAGGGCTTCACATTTTGTTGTTCAGAGAGGGGAATGCGTTGTGTCGCAGTTTACAGCTTGACTGCGATATGTGTACCTTTCGGTTCGATACATCTGATTTCAGCTGGCATTTTTGCGTACCGATTATTCCTTTCTTCTTCGATCCCTTCTCTTTAGCCAGTCTGCCTTGTAGCACCCTGTTATCGAAGGTCATCAGGTGGTGTTGGAGAAGAGACTTGGCAGCTCTGGGTCGTTGACCCTGACGCTAGCAGTCAGCTTTGGGTCGTTGACCCTGACGATAGCAGTCAGCTTTGGGTCGTTGACCCTGACGATAGCAGTCAGCTCTGAGTCGCTGACCGCTACAGCTTATTCACTGCTCAGCATATTGATCCCTAAAAACAGTTTAATAAGCAAAGATTCCTGTTGCGACAGGTTGAAATATCTCGGAGTGACATTTGATCGCAGTCTTTTCTATAATCGGCATGTCGACCACATCGTACAAAGATGCAAGAGATGGTTAGGAGCACTCAAGACTATGGCTGCTGCCGACTTGGAACAACGCCTTCTTTTCATCCTATTTCGTCATGTCATGTTGTCTGTCATTGATTACGGACTAGGCATCCTCACACTATCAAGAACACTGTGTGAAAGGTTGGACCGCATCCAGAATGAAGGTATGCGACTGGTTCTGGGCTGCACTAGAGATACCCCGATTGTGATGATGCGGTACATGTTGGGATGGCTATAGGTGACATCCAGGCATAAACTGGCACAAGTCAAAGCCTATATGCGTGTCACCACAGACACGTGGCACCCTCTGTACAGTAGTATCTCAGACATCAAGGGATCAAGAATCAAGAGAGGGTCGTCATTGATGGCACATGCATAGACAACAGTCGGACACGTGACCCCAGCTGAGACGATAGCCAAAGTGGAAGAATGGGTCCACACTGGTGATAGAATGATAGAGTACTAGAGGGTCATCATAACCTTAGGCAAGGAATGCAGAGAACATAGCAATGGGAGCGCAGAGCACGTGCTAAATCAGCTGATAACTGAGAACATCCAGGAGAGTGACGCTGTCATATACACCGACGGATCAGTCGTGCGCAGTGGGACATCAGGCTGGGGTTTCTCGGCTAGAGTGAGAGAACAGGTCGTTGCTGAGTGCAGTAGGGCATACATGTCAACAACCTCCAGTATGAGAATGGAGACGGAAGCAGTGAAATTGATATCTGAGACTCCCCTAACAAGGGCAGTCATCGTGACAGACGCGCAACCCGTACTTCAGAAGGTACAGAAGGGATGGCTTAGGTACGAGCGTATAGCAGCTGTTGAGGCCTCAAACCTCCAGTGTTTGACATGGATCTACATGTCCTGCTCATGCCGGGGTTCAGAGCAATGAAAGAGCTGACATCATGGCTTCACAAGCTCCCATTGTGGGTACCTAAGTGATGGAGAGAAGTGACATTTTGAAATCAATCAATGACCGTCTGCTGGATGAGGACACCGCAATAGATGAAGCAGCAATCTACAAACTGCAAAGTTTCGACATTAAACGAGGTTCAAGCGGAGTTGGGCGCATGAGAGGACGGAGCAGGAGAGTGTACAACCAGCGAGCTACAGGAACTATCAGCATCCATACCTTACGCCATTTGATGAGATAAACTGAGCACCTATGGGTATACTCGGAGTGCAGTGACGTCGATTCTTAGAAACAGAAACAGATGCCTAGGCGAAATTGAAGCACACACATTGTAAGATATGATATCACAGGCGGAACTGCTGTTACAACACCGGTCAAGGATACATGACTTTGACGTACAGTTAAGGCCATGTTTTTGGGTTGGTCATACGTTAAGTCGACCGATGGCTAGCATTACCAGGCATACTTATGGAATCCCACTATCAGTTTTGCAACTCTTCTTTGTATCCTTTACAGCATGTTTATATCCCCTCTATGATAAGGACTCCACACCTGTACACATTACTCCAATCTAGGTCTAATGCTTTATACAGTTTGACTATCACTTCCTTGCTCCTATATTTCATATTTGTTTTTATCATACCTAACATTGCATTTACCCTTTTCACTGCTACCTGAACTTGCTCACTCTCCTTTCCTGTATTATAACATATTTATCCATTTCCCTATCTATCTTTCTAATATTGTTCTTGCCCATTCTATAATTATGTTCCGTAATGGATCTACCCATGTAGATTACTTTACATTTATCTACATTAAACTCCATTTGCCAGCTTACATACCAACCTTGAATTGTTATCTACACCCGTACTCAATATATCCACTTCTGCTTTAGATGAGACACTACTGCATAGTTTTGTGTCATCAGCGAATTTTTCAATCGTGGATCCCATATCAATGTCTAAATCGTTTATTTATATCAAGAACAAAAGTAGTCACAAACCCGTGCTTTGTGGCACTCATCTTTTTGCTTCACACCGCTCAAGAGTACTCCTTATTTATGTCCACCCACAGCCTTCTCCCCGTTAACCAATTTTCACTCCATGTGGTAACTTCCCCACCTATTCTATCTGATTTTAACTTTATAAATAATCTCTGATGAGGTACTCTATCAAAGGCCTTTGAAAAGTCTAGATAAATAACGTCCACTAGCTCCCCTATCTATTATTTTAGTAACCTCCTCCATGAATTCTAATAGATTTGTCAAGCACGATCTAGTAAACACATGCTGACTATTTCTGATTAGATTAAACTTGTCTCAATGCATTACAATCTTTTCTTTGATTATTGACTCTAACAATTTACAGACTATGCTCGTTAAACTCACCGGTCTATAATTTGCTGAATATGATTTTTTGCCCTTTTTGAATAACGGGATCACTATAGACTCTTGGATTTTGGAGCAGTCTTCTTTTGTGTAGACTGTGTCAAAGTACTGATTGAGTAGATTAGCTTATTTTTATTGTTCCTGTGTTGTCTATGAGAGGGCATATTTTGTCTTTCGTTCTTTGTTTATTTCTAACATAAGAGAAGAAGCTTTTACTATCAGTCTTGATCCTCTGAGCAAGTTTTTTTTGTCGGTCTATTTTTGCTGTTTTATTCACTTTCTGAGCTATGTTCTGCTTGTTCAAATATTTTAAATATGTGTCTTTTGATTTACCTGCCTCTATAAATCCTTGCTTTCTTTTTAGCTTTTCTGAATTTAACTACAAATCTAGTTATCCACTTTGTGCCCTCGGGGTTTACCTCTCTACATGGAACACATTCCTCTTTTAGATTTTCTAGAAGTGTTTTAAAGATATTCTCACTCTTGTTCAACATCTGTTCCTCCGACAATATCGTTCCAAATTATGTGGCTCCCTGCTCTTTCATCTTCTTAACATCTGATTTAGAGTAGTCGTGTGTTCGCGTGTTTATGTTTACTTTTTGCCCTGCAATAAGATCCCAACGGATGATTTGATAGTCACTTGAGCCAAACAATTCCCCATTTTCAATCATATTTTCCTCTGTAGTAAAAACTAAGTAGAGTGTGTTTTTGCCTCCGGTGGCTGTTTCTACATGTTGAATAAAAAAGTTTGGGATTTAGACGTTGAGCAGCGCATTAGCTGCAATGGTCAGCGATCCATAGCTGACTGCTAGCGTCAGGGCCAGCGAACCATAGCTGCCAAGACCCTTCTACACCTCCACGCGGTGATCCTGGATAACAGGCTGCAGCAGGGCAGACTGGCTAAGGAGAAGGGATCGAAGAGGGAATGCTAACCCGGTACTCAAAAAATGCTTGCTGAAGTCGGATGTGTTGGACCGAAAGGTGCAAATATCGCAGTCAAGCTGTAAACTACGACACTACGCATTCCGTTTTCTGGACTACATTCTGCTACGTAAGCCCTTTCAGGGTTTGGTAGCGGGAGATTGAAAACGAACGCAGAAGAAGAAGAAGAAGAAAAAGTTGTCATTTATGCACTGAACAAAAGATTTTGACTCTACAAGTGCTTTTTGTTGGGGATGTGCGGAAGTTGGGATGCCAGAATGAAATGCAAGCCATATCAAGAGCAGCATTCCCAGCGTCTTCAACTATGATGACGTCACATCGTCTAATTATAACCGGTTAATTATATTTTGTATAAGTACACGTGACGTAGACACGCGGAACATTTGCCTGTTATATATACAGGTAACGGTTTTGTTTAGTTCAAGGTAAAGGCCCTCTTTCTTTGATACTAGCTCAGTTTGTAATTGTGTAATCAACATTCCTTCTATCTTTTGTGAATCTTTCTTTCTGAATACTTCGCGTTCCAATTGTTCTTGATTTCCTGTTTTACTACTTTTATTTTTTACCTTCTGTATCCTCCTTGCTCTATTACTCTGTATTTCTTTATCAGGAGTACAATCTTCCTTTTCTTTTACTTATTATATTCCTTCTTCTTACTCTCTCGTTTTCACGCTTTCTTATTATTTTTATTTCGTTCACTTTTTTCAAAGCTCCTTCACTTCAAAACGTATTTTTTGTTTATATTTTAGCTTCCTTTATCTTTTTCAGCTCTCTCTCTTTCTCTCTCTCTCCCTCTCTCTCTCTCTCTCCTCTCTCTCTCTCTCTCTCTCTCTCTCCATATCTTCAATTCTATATATACTTGTATTTTGTTGTTTGGTTTACTTTTTATTGACTGCCAATCCCGACTTTTCCATTGACTACTTTCTCTCGTTCCGTTTTCCAATATACTTTACTTATTACATCATGTGTCTTATGTGCTTTACAGATACTTAATTGGTTTCTGCCTCAACATCCTGTCTTCACTAGATTGTGTGGTAGAGTCTGGGTTAGCCTGAGTAGTTAGCTTATCGAAATTGTTACAACATGTATGCACACCACGACACGACTGTACACACTAAATAACACAGCAAACCCTATTTATGATTTATTACAGAAATCAACAAAAACAATATTTAAAAAAAGGACACAATTACATCTGAACTAAATTATCATAAATTATATATATATTAATATAAATATTAACTACAGCGGAGGTTTTAAGTTATTTTTGAATATTTCCCCAGATTAATACAACCCAGTTCTAACTGCTACACTCCCCTTCCCTTATCTGCACACTCAACACACTCACACAAACTCGTCTTCATGATCGTATTCTGTACTCTACCGTTCTGTGCACTCAACACACTCTCACAAACTCGTCTTCACGATCGTATTATGTGCTCTACCGTTCTGTGAATACACATACACTCAGATCCCTTCAGACAAGTGATCTGTACATTCACAAATACTTTCCATTCACATTTACTATCAGATCAATTACCATATGGCGATCTGTACATTTACAAATACTTCGATCACGTCTTTCTAGTCGGAATCACATATTCACTTATGGTCAGACACTCAGCCGATCTGTGCATAACATACTTCAGATCACACATCGTTCACTCGATGTCATGCACGCACCACACATATTCAGATCTCTTCTAGTCACAGGGGGTCCAGCAAACACACTTATAGAGCGACTGGTCAAGACTGAAGGCGTTTTCTGGTTCAGTCACCCTGCAACTGATTCTCTCTCTCACAAACTCATAATCAGTCTGCTAGCTACTAGCAGCCTATCAAACGCTGTCCTAGTCAGCCTACTCGCTAGTCGCTCAGTCTCTCTCCAGGCTAGTCTGCTCAGTTCACCATTGCCGAGTGTTATATAGTCTCAAGCAACTTCATGGCCGTCCAAAAGGCGTCTGTTGGTTGTCTACTTAGCCATGACCTTAGTTTGGATCTACCTTCAATTAGTTATTGGACGAATCACTCAGAATTCATTTCACTCTAAATGTCGCAGCAGAACGTGACGACCTCTAACTGCCACCAACCCCCTAACTCCCACCTGTACCAGACACATTCTTCCCATTACTCCTCGTTTCTTTAGTCGACTTAGTATGGAGGCAGGGATTGACCTTGGCACAGCTTCAGGTAACCTTTGTTCCCAGAGTTGCCATCCCCATCACCCCTGCCCTTAACGCCCATGCTCCAACTGGAACTGCTACAATTGTCTGCCTTGCCGCTAGTAAGTCATTCCATTATCAAATTTACCCAACTTCTAAACTTCTTAAATTGCCAAATCATTAGTTATATTTATTCCCGACATCTTATGTTTTATTTATTCCCAACATCTTCTATTCTATTTAAAACCGACACACTTGGTCGGCTTAGTTCAAGACATCTCCTTGTTGTCTAGCATTCCATTTTCACGTTTCACGACTTCTCGCATACCTGCAAAAGTTGTCTTCATTTGATCGCGTAAGCTGATTTCAATTTTCATCAACAATAGCCAATATGAAAATGAAGGCTGAGACAAGCATTGTTGCTCCGAGAGCACCATCCGAGGACAGCATTCGTGAAGGCTGTCAACGTCTCGTATTCTCAATCCCTGTTTCAGGATGTCCGGTGTGGATGGCTACGACATACGTGGATAGCAGACACAGAAGCATTAAACTCTCAAGAGATGGCGTTGACCTACTGTTCTGGCAGAGCTATGAATGACTAAAATTGGAGACTTGAAAAGCTGGCTTTGGAAGCACCCATAGTTAAAGGGTTAAAGACAAAGATGATCTTATTGTAGAAATGCTGTCAAGGGTTAGGTGTTGGGGTATTGATTGCATTGTCCCAGATGTATTTCTGACGTAGGGTGACCCTTCTTTGATGCCATACTTTCCATAAATATGTCATATACCGATTTAAAGCTGAGTAGACTGCAACGTGCCTTGAGCGGTGTCTGAACTTAGTTTATTTGCTTCTCATATACTCAAAGTAAGTTGGCCGGTCATCTACGTAAATGAAGCAATGACCATCTGTTACATAATGCCACGGCAATCAATGAATGGACAATCCGCTCCCTGCATGAGTTAGGAATCAAACATGGGAAGGAGCACTTGCGAGAATATGTGAGGGTTGTGTGGATATAGCGGGCTACAAGGAACTATCCCCACCTTGTTAGGTCAGGAGTATGTGCAGCCACCGAGCTACAAGAACAATCCGCTCACTGCAGGGGTTGGGAATCAAACATGGGACGTGCAGCAAGGAGCACCTGCGAGAATAGGTTAGGAGTGTGTGCAGCCAGCGAGCTGTAGGAACCATCCCCAACTCATTAGGACAGGCTGCTATAATACATTCTGTTTCAAGTCGCACGACATGGACGCGAAGTCAGTATGTTTCATCCGGGCCTGGCTCTAGCTATCGCACCCAAACTGCATTTAAATGAATTGTTTCTCTGTCGTCGTGCTTGCGCGAATTGATCGAACTGTAGCCTACATCGTCACCTAGACTCATTCTGTGATGCATTATACAACAGTCCAAGTTACTGGGAAAATGAAGATAATTTAAGGATTCCTAAAACATTGCACTTTTTATCATTGTAGATAGAGATGCCAATACTAGGTATATAGAAGCACGAAGAATACTACAATAGTTAAGTTCTCTGACTGTTTACGTCTTCTCAAGCCACTAGAAATACAAACCCTCGTCTGCTTACACGCCATTGTAATCGACCAGTTTGATGCACGTGTAGTTAGCCTTGTTTTTACGGTCTGAAATGTCAAACTTGTTATGTCATTGTGCTAGATTGACCCCGTGATCTCATCTCTTTTGGCCGACTCTGTTAATTAAAGTTCAATCATCAACTCGTAATCAACTCGTTCAATCATCAACTCGTAATCAACTCGTTTCAATCATCAACTCGTAATCAACTCGTTCAATCATCTACTCGTAATCAACTCGTTCAATCATCAACTCGTAATCAATTCGTTCAATCATCAACTCGTAATCAACTCGTTCAATCATCAACTCGTAATCAACTCGTTCAATCATCAACTAGTAATCAACTGGTTCAATCATCAACTCGTAATCTCAAATTTTATCTGAGCTCAGAAATAACAAGATAGATATGACAAGAACAGAATAATTACGCCTGTTTACATTATTTGTAAGCAATATTGTTCTGGCGCGGGAAACAACTCTCGCGGCAATATACGGAATACACACACCCACACACACACACCCACACACATACACACACACACATACGCACATATACATACACACGTACACAGAAACACACATACATACATCTACACAGACACACACAGGCACGCATTTAGATTTCACATTCACATCCACACACACACACATATACACATACACACTTACATTACACATCCGCACCAACATCCGTATACATACACCTATACACACACACACACATACATTGCACATGCACACACATACCCACACACATAAATATATATGTATATTTATATATACACACACATATACAGATGTGTACACACATGTGCGAATAAATAAGTAATTCCTCTATACACAAGTGTGTGTGTGTATGTGATTGTTCTCTTTTTCACGTGTAGGTATGGGGATGATTGCGTGAGCTCCCAATACACACGTGTTTGGTTGATTCCTTTAAACATACGTGTGTGACAATGATTGATTGATACCCTAAACACACGCGTGTGTATGTGTTTGTGTCATTGATTGATTGACTCTCCTATGCACACCAGTGTGTGAATGGTTGAGTGATTGACTCTCCTATGCACACCAGTGTGTGAATGGTTGATTGATTCTTCTAGATGCTACAGATGAAGCATAGCTCACCCACTACAGCTGGACGTCGGAAAAGAAACCTTTATTGTAGGTTACAATAACTATATGTGTACAAGATAAGGTTGCTAGCCCCATACACACCCCTCTTTAGTCGTGTTTCCCGATATGATTGGAAAATTAAAGTTATCCTGTTTTTGTTATCATGATAACCACGTTTAAAGTAAGCCGTAACGTTTATGTACCAACACATTATGGCGCATTTGGGTTATGTTGAGACTTGGTGTACACGTTGTCCGACTGGTTTATGGGATGTTTCAGTGTGAGACGGAGACGAGAATTGGTCTACTGTCACGCTGAGAGCATGCTATAACTGGTGACCAATAAGAGGTTCTATCCCCTTCAATGTAGACTGCCCAGATCACAGTATTGAACAGCCGATCTAGTGTCAAGGCGCGAACACGGTTACATAAAGTTGTCATTTATAACAGGCTAAAAAATATATAGGAATCAAATAACGAATTACATGTTTACCCGGGAATCAGAAGATATATATGTGCGATATCCTATAGCATCAGACAGCAAGACTTCAGAGCGGCACAGGCAACAACATTAGGATGTTGAAGCAGCCATGCAGAGGTATGGATTGAAAATATTGGCCAAATAGATAACACAATAAATACGATTGCTCTTTCACGCTTTACCTAACGATTCAAGTGCACATGTGAAGAGGTGACTATTTCAACAAGAAAACCCCAAACAAGGAAACAGTTACAGCAAACAGTAGAAATCGTATTGCTAACAATAGCGATAAGGGCTGAATCTAGAAGACACATGATGGTCATTTCAAAGAAATAGAGCGCACCAAAATGCAGCATCACAGGAAATGAGATAACTTAAATCTAAGTTCATACATATAAATATATGGACTCGCTATTAACATTAGATGTGTGATGCGGCGATGAAATACATACTAGAACAACCCATATACAAACAGCCTCCAAGAACAGGAAGGGTATTCTTTGAATAAAACCCTTGTTACGGATATCGTGAAAGAGAGTTATAAGGTATCATGTACCAGTAGAACTAGTCTTGTCAAATCGAAGAGAATCATGAACATTAGCCATACAAAGAAGAATATCATTAGAAGCCATGTTGATGTGGTATTACAGAAGATTGTTCAGAATGTGTAATAACAGGCCTTACTGCTATACAAAATGGAAGAGGAACTGAGACGCTAGTCCGGTCAGGCACAAGACCAGGACGTCGCGTCAGGGTCAGTACAACATTCGGACGTCGCGTCAAGGTCAGCACAAGACCAGAACGTCGCGTCAGGGTCAGGCATAAGACCAGAACGTCACGCCAGGGTCAGGCACAAGACCAGAACGTCACGTCAGGGTCAGTACAAGATTCAGACATCGCGTCAGGGTCAGGCACAAGACCAGAACGTCACGTCAGGGTCAGTACAAGATTCGGACGTCGCGTCAGGGTCAGGCACAAGATCAGAACGTCACGTCAGGGTCAGGCACAAGACCAGAACGTCAAGTCAGGGTCAGGCACAAGACCAGAATGTCACGTCAGGGTCAGACACAAGACCATAACGTCACGTCAGGGTCAGGCACAAGACCAGAACGTCACGTCAGGGTCAGAAACAAGACCAGAACGTCACGTCAGGGTCAGACACAATACCAGAACGTCGCGTCAGGGTCAGACACAAGACCAGGACGTCGCGTCAGGGCCAGGCACAAGATTCAGACGTCTCGTCAGGGTCAGGCACAAGATCAGGACGTCGCGTCAGGGTCAGACAAAAGAGCAGGACGTCGATTCAGGGTCAGGCACAATATACTTACCAAGACCACTTTCTCTTCCATGTAGCGTTCCCTGGAAACAGGCTGTTTGCAAGACAGTTTAACTGACGAGATGTGGATCGACGTTATCCCCACAGTAGTAAGCCTCATGCAGATGAATTCAAGCAGAGCACAACCGTCAGGAGGATTTCGGTCCACCTTCATCAGCACCCTCGGGATGTGAGAAAAGCTACTACAGCCCGACATACTTTTCAAATTGTTGTAATTAAACAACAAAACAAAAATTGAATCCGGCAAATTAAAATGATCTACGTCGATTAAACAGTTAACAGCAGAATCGAAACACAACACAGTATAAGGGGACACTATCATGTGAAGATCTGTCATTGTCTACGCCTGTTTATAACATAAGCTGATGATGAATCTACGATTTAAAATAGTGTAGGTGCTTAGAACAGTTAACGTTTAATTGAGGCTGATTGAATCGCCATAAAATCTCGTTTCGATGTTTCAATATAACAATGACGCACTCTCTGCTGTACACATACCGTGCCCGGCTAGTGGCTTGATGATACTTACAAAGTCATCTGTCTATTACATATCGGAGGTACCAGCATGGTTAATAGCTGACAAGGACACTGGACCAGCATTAAAGTAGCCAGTTTTATATGTCGTTGCCGCGTAATCTATGCTCAAATTAGGACAGCATCTGTATCCATGACTACGTGCGTCATGATGGCGTCTATGTGGGGTAATGTCCTCACTGACAGTAGGTCATTGCACGATGTTTACAACAACATGCAGCTCTGTTTTATGATGTTTCTGAAAAAAATTATGCTAGTGAGGCCAAATTCTGTAACAATGCCTTGCTGAGAAATCAAAAACAAGTTGCACTGCAAGTTACCATACATCAAGAAAACTACAATGTAAGGAGAATACCTTTAATAGAGTGGATGCGCATATAGCTTTGAGAGCAAGGAAATGTAAATGAAACTGGTTGTTTACAGAATCTGCAGAGTCTTCTAAACCAGTATAAAAATGATAAGTTAACTTAAGTTAAGAGAATCACCTTTACGTAGATGTTATTATTTTTGTCAATGTAAAACTTACAGCAGAGCTGTTGTTCGCCCTTCAATACTGATGGAGAACAAACTTGAGTCCGTCATACTCCTGTCTATCTAGATGTAAATTAAAGAGGGCTCCAAGCAGCAAGTAAGAGGACATGTCACTACAGTTCACATAATCTGAGACAGGCAAGCCTTTAACACTCTGCCCTATACAATCTGATTCTACATCTTATTGCGTACTATTTTGGAGGTATCGCTTAAATTCAAGGGCATTACAATGGTCCAAGCACACCAAATTAATGGGGAAAATAAATCTGAAGTAAGTATGTATTCAGTCTAGACCACCATGTCTCTTCGTGCTGAACGTCCTTGATGGTGGTTGAGGGAAGATTCCTTGGCAGCATACATGGCAGATAAAGAGGCAATGTGTCTCAGACAAGTGTTGCTCGGATGGCCCGGGGATGACTTATTGAAAGATGTGGTATTTCCCTGTCTTTGATTTCCATGCACCGATGAAGAAATTGAGTGGCCGGAACGTCTTGATAGAGGTGGGCCACGTGACCAAAGAAAGAGAGACGGCGCCTATCCTACATTGAAGAAAGGCTCTCGAGTTGTGTCCGTCAGGCGACCTTAGTGTTTGTCTCAAGATGCTTGTGATCTCCATGCATGACTGTCCATGTTTGTGAGTCATACAAAAGCATTTGGATGACACATGATTGATAGAAGAGCAGCTATGTTTCAAGATAGCGCTGCAAGGTCGATCCTCTGAGCGATGTCTGAGTTAATCTGGGAATCTTAAGCCTACATGCTGCCCAGGTAGATGATATCATTGGTAGGATTGACGTGGTCACTGTTGGTAGTGATCCCCACTGGTGCCGCACCACAGCCAAAACTGTGAATTTTGGTCTTTGCCCGTGAAATCTACATAACAATCTGTGAAGCCGACTGTTATTTGTGCTCGCGTCTCAAGGTTTGAAAATCTGAACCTGGTATGAGGCTATTGTCTGTGCAATCGACGTCTGATCAACGCAGATGTCTGACAGAGACACCTGGGTTGTGGGTTTATTTTTGTGCGAGTATACAGAAATGTTAATCCAGGGTGAAAGTATACAGGAAATATATTCTACAGGCAGACAATGACGTCAGGGTTCATTTGCTAAATATTTAATTGTACCAATTCTTAGCTTTATCTCTACACACGTTCCCTTTCTCTCTGCCTTGGTTCACAAACTATGTCGGTTATCAGTTTGCAGCTAATTAGACTTGAGCGCCTCGACACCAGGGGTTGAACGTGGTCGATATGAATAATCCTTCTGCTCGAGTGAACACAGGAGAAAGCTAAAGCCAGTCCAAGAACACATTTCTGTCGTGGTTGAAGGGTTCAAAGTGTTTCTGTGCATGTTTTCATTCTCATTGTCTTTCATTCCACATCAAAGTTAGATCAACTTCTACAGCTGGTCGACTTGAGCATGTTTATTGCATGGATCGAACCTGTTTCCTTTCGCGTGGTTGGGCTCTGTCACTGACTGACTGGGTGACTAACTGACTGGGTGACTGACTGACGGCTGGCCGACAGACTAACTGACAGACTGGCTGGCTGACAGACTGGCTGGCTGGCTGACAGGCTGACTGGACGACTGGTTCGTTGACTATCTGACTGACTGGCTGGATTACTGACTTTCGCATAAGAATCAGCGAGTTTGCCGGCATAGGCCTCATCCCAACATTAACAAACACTCGAGCATTGCTCTGACACGTCCCCACCACTTAGCAATCAGGACGAAGTAAAACTAGGTAGACGCCCTACTGCAGGTAAACTGATACGGTTGAAAGATATAAGGTCTGATCTGATCCCGGACACGTGCCACCTTTTACTTCCGCCGCTGTGCCGTTATGTATGTGTCTGTGTCTGTGTCTGTGTCTGCTCCTATCTGCCTCCAATGTTCTTCTTGTGTAGAAGTGCTCGTTTGATCATTGATTCGTCTTGCCGCTCCAAATGAAACATATGATTGCCACTACAGCTGATCCTTCTACTTTAAGCCTGTATCCAGTATCCTGAATCCTGTTGCAGTATTGGTGTATTAGGGATGGTTTTACATGATGATGTTACTAGACACTCACAAACCTTTTTACAACATGCTTTGGAGGTTACGGCTTTGCTATACCTTTCAACCCAGGTACCACTCTCATGACATCTGTAAATACGCTGCTCTTAAACAGTTGCCTGTGATTTTGTGCTTTCATCTGGTCCAATTTTTCTTCTCTTGTAGAAATGCCCGAACATTTCTTAATAACTCAATTCGATTGTCGAGGCTCTTTAAGCTAGGAAGTTGTGGAGCAACATGATCGTCTATCACAAATTGTTGAGGTAACAGTGACAGGGCCACCCGACTGGCACACGGTAAGGTTAAAATAGGACCATTGTTACAACAACAATAACAACAACATATTATTATTAATATCTTCAATGATTGAAATAGCATACATTGTCTTGATAATTTATGTAGTGTATGATGTTCATAAATATGTGCCCTTAATATTCCAGGTTGCACATACATTCAATCATTTGAGCCTTTTTATGATTACCTGAAAATTTCTGCACATGCGACATAGATTATTTGATATGATACTAGTAGCAGTCACAGATCAGCACATGAGAAACTGTTCTCTTAATAGTCACAGATCAGCACATGAGAAACTGTTCTCTCAATAGTCACAGATCAGCACATGAGAAACTGTTCTCTCAATAGTCACAGATCAGCACATGAGAAACTGTTCTCTTAATAGTCACAGATCAGCACATGAGAAACTGTTCTCTTAATAGTCACAGATCAGCACACGAGAAACTGTTCTTTAAATAGTCACAGATCAGCACATGAGAAACTGTTCTCTTAATAGTCACAGATCAGCACATGAGAAACTGTTCTCTTAATAGTCACAGATCAGCACATGAGAAACAGTTCTCTTAATAGTCACAGATCAGCACATGAGAAACTGTTCTCTTAATAGTCACAGATCAGCACATGAGAAACTGTTCTCTTAATAGTCACAGATCAGCACATGAGAAACTGTTGTCTTGACACGGCCATTTTGTTTCGCATATTTGTGTACAATACTTGTACGATCTAATTTCAATAATGCACCTGATGTCATGTTTTCGTTTCTCTTCTGTTCTGTTGAGAAGAATGGACATCACTGCATTCCCGGCAGAACAATGGATGGTTAGTCACTTTCATCATGTAGTAAGGAGTGTGGATACTGATGACTCCTGTAGTTCGCTAACTGTACACACTCCTCCTAAATCCTATCAGTTGCCCTTCTCTACATCGCCAAAGTATGATTTAAGAAAGCAATAGTCTGTGGATCGGAGTTTCATCTATCTCAATGGCAACATTTAAGACACGGTCATTGATTGATGCAATGGGAAAAAAACATGAAAAAAAACTAGTAAAAGTTGATTAAGGTTGAGCTTAATCAAAATTTAAAAATGGGTATGGTCAGATACCGCACCGAGACGAGAACACAAACAAAACCTACGTTACGACCAATAGGCCTTCATCAGGGACAACAACACTGAACTAACAAATCAACAAATAAGAAAAAATGGTCAACTCATCTGTTTCAGGTGGGAGACGCTTTCAGTCTAAGCGACCTGTCGTGCCAAGTACTCGATAGAAACTAAGAAAACCAGAGACACTAAGATAACCAGAGAAACTAAGATAACCAGAGAAACTAAGAAAACCAGAGACACTAAAATAACCAGA
This sequence comes from Ariolimax columbianus, assembly GCA_036924085.1. Classification (NCBI taxonomy): domain Eukaryota; kingdom Metazoa; phylum Mollusca; class Gastropoda; order Stylommatophora; family Arionidae; genus Ariolimax; species Ariolimax columbianus. Next base: position 171,399,795 of record JAVGWX010000001.1, read on the forward strand.
GATACTAAGATAACCAGAGATACTAAGATAACTAGAGATGCTAAGATAACCAGAGACACTAAGATAACCAGAGATATCTATCGAGTACTTGGCACGACAGGTCGCTTAGACTGAAAGCGTCTCCCACCTGAAACAGATGAGTTGACCATTTTTTCTTATTTGTTGATTTGTTAGTTCAGTGTTGTTGTCCCTGATGAAGGCCTATTGGTCGTAACGTAGGTTTTGTTTGTGTTCTCGTCTCGGTGCGGTATCTGACCATACCCATTTTTAAATTTTGATTAAGCTCAACCTTAATCAACTTTTACTAGTTTTTTTTCATGTTTTTTTCCCATTATACACATCCACAGAACCGCTGCAGCCTCGCCTTATTTTAATTGATTGATGCAAGTATGTCATCGGCATCGTTATCAAATACTCTGTCTCTTGTCTCGTCTTTTTCTCCTCACTATCGTCGTTCCGTGCTTATCCCAACAAAAGGTACTCTCTTTTCGACGTCATAGTAACTCTGGTTATCTTAGTATCTCTGGTTATCTTAGTGGCTCTGGTTATCTTAGTTTTCTCTGGTTATCTTAGTATCTCTGGTTATCTTAGTGTCTCTGGTTATCTTAGCATCTCTAGTTATCTTAGTATCTCTGGTTATCTTAGTATCTCTGGTTATTTTAGTGTCTCTGGTTTTCTTAGTTTCTCTGGTTATCTTAGTTTCTCTGGTTATCTTAGTGTCTCTGGTTTTCTTAGTTTCTCTGGTTATCTTAGTTTCTCTGGTTATCTTAGTATCTCTGGTTATCTTAGTTTCTCTGGTTATCTTAGTGTCTCTGGTTATCTTAGTGTCTCTGGTTTTCTTAGTGGCTCTGGTTATCTTAGTTTCTCTGGTTATCTTAGTATCTCTGGTTATCTTAGTGTCTCTGGTTATTTTAGTGTCTCTGGTTATCTTAGTATCTCTGGTTATCTTAGTATCTCTGGTTATCTTAGTGTCTCTGGTTATCTTAGTATCTCTGGTTATCTTAGTATCTCTGGTTATCTTAGTATCTCTGGTTATCTTACTCTCTCTCTGGTTATCTTAGTGTCTCTGGTTATCTTAGTATCTCTGGTTATCTTAGTATCTCTGATTATCTTAGTGTCTCTGGTTCTCTTAGTGTCTCTGGTTATCTTAGTTTCTCTGGTTATCTTAGTATCTCTGGTTATCTTAGTGTCTCTGGTTTTCTTAGTGGCTCTGGTTATCTTAGTTTCTCTGGTTATCTTAGTATCTCTGGTTATCTTAGTATTTCTGGTTATCTTAGTGTCTCTGGTTATCTTAGCATCTCTGGTTATCTTAGTATCTCTGATTATCTTAGTATCTCTGGTTATTTTAGTGTCTCTGGTTTTCTTAGTGGCTCTGGTTATCTTAGTGTCTCTGGTTATTTTAGTTTCTCTGGTTATCTTAGTGTCTCTGGTTTTCTTAGTGTCTCTGGTTATCTTAGTGTCTCTGGTTATTTTAGTATCTCTGGTTATCTTAGTATCTCTGGTTATTTTAGTGTCTCTGGTTTTCTTAGTGGCTCTGGTTATCTTAGTGTCTCTGGTTATCTTAGTATCTCTGGTTATCTTAGTGTCTCTGGTTATCTTAGCATCTCTAGTTATCTTAGTATCTCTGGTTATCTTAGTATCTCTGGTTATTTTAGTGTCTCTGGTTTTCTTAGTTTCTCTGGTTATCTTAGTTTCTCTGGTTATCTTAGTATCTCTGGTTATCTTAGTATCTCTGGTTTTCTTAGTGGCTCTGGTTTTCTTAGTATCTCTGGTTATCTTAGTTTCTCTGGTTATCTTAGTGTCTCTGGTTTTCTTAGTTTCTCTGGTTATCTTAGTTTCTCTGGTTATCTTAGTATCTCTGGTTATCTTAGTTTCTCTGGTTATCTTAGTGTCTCTGGTTATCTTAGTGTCTCTGGTTTTCTTAGTGGCTCTGGTTATCTTAGTTTCTCTGGTTATTTTAGTATCTCTGGTTATCTTAGTGTCTCTGGTTATTTTAGTGTCTCTGGTTATCTTAGTATCTCTGGTTATCTTAGTATCTCTGGTTATCTTAGTGTCTCTGGTTATCTTAGTATCTCTGGTTATCTTAGTATCTCTGGTTATCTTAGTATCTCTGGTTATCTTAGTGTCTCTGGTTATCTTAGTATCTCTGGTTATCTTAGTATCTCTGATTATCTTAGTGTCTCTGGTTCTCTTAGTGTCTCTGGTTATCTTAGTTTCTCTGGTTATCTTAGTATCTCTGGTTATCTTAGTGTCTCTGGTTTTCTTAGTGGCTCTGGTTATCTTAGTTTCTCTGGTTATCTTAGTATCTCTGGTTATCTTAGTATTTCTGGTTATCTTAGTGTCTCTGGTTATCTTAGCATCTCTGGTTATCTTAGTATCTCTGGTTATCTTAGTATCTCTGGTTATTTTAGTGTCTCTGGTTTTCTTAGTGGCTCTGGTTATCTTAGTGTCTCTGGTTATTTTAGTTTCTCTGGTTATCTTAGTGTCTCTGGTTTTCTTAGTGTCTCTGGTTATCTTAGTGTCTCTGGTTATTTTAGTTTCTCTGGTTATCTTAGTGTCTCTGGTTTTCTTAGTGTCTCTGGTTATCTTAGTGTCTCTGGTTATTTTAGTTTCTCTGGTTATCTTAGTGTCTCTGGTTTTCTTAGTGGCTCTGGTTATCTTAGTTTCTCTGGTTATTTTAGTATCTCTGGTTATCTTAGTGTCTATGGTTATCTTAGTGTCTCTGGTTATCTTAGTATCTCTGGTTATCTTAGTATCTCTGGTTGTCTTAGTATCTCTGGTTATCTTAGTATCTCTGGTTATCTTAGTGTCTCTGGTTATCTTAGTATCTCTGGTTATCTTAGTATCTCTGGTTATCTTAGTGTCTCTGGTTATCTTAGTATCTTAGGTTATCTTAGTATTTCTGGTTATCTTAGTGTCTCTGGTTATCTTAGCATCTCTAGTTATCTTAGTATCTCTGGTTATCTTAATATCTCTGGTTATTTTAGTGTCTCTGGTTTTCTTAGTGGCTCTGGTTATCTTAGTGTCTCTGGTTATTTTAGTTTCTCTGGTTATCTTAGTGTCTCTGGTTTTCTTAGTGTCTCTGGTTATCTTAGTGTCTCTGGTTATTTTAGTTTCTCTGGTTATTTTAGTGTGTCTGGTTTTCTTAGTGTCTCTGGTTATCTTAGTGTCTCTGGTTATTTTAGTTTCTCTGGTTATCTTAGTGTCTCTGGTTTTCTTAGTGGCTCTGGTTATCTTAGTTTCTCTGGTTATCTTAGTATCTCTGGTTATCTTAGTGTCTCTGGTTATCTTAGTGTCTCTGGTTATCTTAGTATCTCTGGTTATTTTAGTATTTCTGGTTATCTTAGTATCTCTGGTTATCTTAGCATCTCTGGTTATCTTAGTATCTCTGGTTATCTTAGTATCTCTGGTTATTTTAGTGTCTCTGGTTTTCTTAGTGGCTCTGGTTATCTTAGTGTCTCTGGTTATTTTAGTTTCTCTGGTTATCTTAGTGTCTCTGGTTTTCTTAGTGTCTCTGGTTATCTTAGTGTCTCTGGTTATTTTAGTTTCTCTGGTTATCTTAGTGTCTCTGGTTTTCTTAGTGTCTCTGGGTATCTTAGTGTCTCTGGTTATTTTAGTTTCTCTGTTTGTCCACTTTTGTTTTTTCACGATGGTTCCTTTTCTTGTTTTTCTCGTCGTTCAGTCCTCTAGTTAAATATGTGTATGCTGGTTAGTTCTTATTGGTCAACTAGTCTTTCTGTGTACTGACTTTGTGTGGTGACTTTGTACAGACTTTGTATGCAGACTTTATGTACTGACTTTATGTGCTGACTTTGTGTGGTGACTTTGAATGCTGACTTTGTGTGGTGACTTTGTGTACTGACTTTGTGTGCTGACTTTGTCGTTGACTTTGTGTACTGACTCTGTGTGCTGAATTTGTGTACTGACTTTGTGTGCTGACTGTGTGTGTTGACTTTGTCGCTGACTTTGTTTGCTTTACTTTATGGGCTGACTTTGTGTGCTGACTTTGTGTGGTGACTTTGTATGCTGACTTTGTGTGGTGACTTTGTGTGGTGACTTTGTGTACTAACTTTATGTGTTGACTTTGTCGCTGACTTTGCGTACTGACTTTGTATGCTGAATTTGTGTACTGACTTTGTGTGCTGACTTTGTGTGTTGACTTTGTGTGCTGACTTTGTGCACTGACTTTGTGTGTTGACTTTGTCGCTGACTTTGCTTGCTTGAATTTGTGGTCTGACATTGTGGACTTGATTTTGTTGGCTTGACTTTGTGAGCATAACTATGTACGCTTGACTGGTTGTGACCTTATTTGAGTTCAACCCAACGCTTGGCGTGAAACACTACAGTATGCATGTGATAATTATGAAAATCGTTAATATCGGCTATGAATCTAAAACAAGCATTGCAGAGTTGTATTGAGGAAGGGGAGAACAGAGGGGTGATTTGATGTGACGGGCTCGGGCTTGATGGGAGGGGGGTGTTTTCAGGAATAGGACGTTTGGAAGATGGAAGTTGAGAAGGTAGAGATGGGCGGGTTTGACGGTGGGAGAAGGAGCGAATTGGTGATGCGAGCAAGGGATGCGGGAATAGTGAGAACCTCTAAACTGTTTTTGTGACTTTCAATTTGAAGAGTTCGACTGACGGGCAGATAATCTGCACGCGTCTGCCGGTGTCAAGATTGTTTTTACCGCCCACACGCGCACGGTCTCAATTGTTTTGTTGGTTGTACTGTTTGTTCGAGATTCGACGGCTGTTATTTCCGGAACAGGGGTGTGCTGTTATGTTGACAGCAATCAGTCGTATGACAGAAGTTTGCGGGCCGACCCTATTGAATGTTGTTAACCCACAGAGAGATACATACCAACGACCTGCTAGGTAACAGAGTCAACAAAGTTACCACGGTATACGTAGTGGACATCTGTTTAGTATGCTGGTGAATTTGTTTCTCGCTAAATATTTGGTTTTAGAAGGAGGCCAAGTAACGCGATTGGCTATCAATGGCTAAAATATTAATGGCCAACAAGCCAAGAAGTATAATTGAGAGAACCGGGCGCAGAAACATTAGTTTGACTTGCATAAATTTCAATGTTAGGTAGTAAAGGGCTGTCTAATGTTAGGCAGCAAAGAGCTGTCTAATGTTAGGTAGTCGAGCTGTCTAATGTTAGGTAGTTGAGCTGTCTAATGTCAGGTAGTAAAGAGCTGTCTACTATTAGGTAGTAAAGAGCTGTCTAATGTTAGGTAGTCAAGCTGTCTAATGTCAGGTAGTCGAGCTGTCTAATGTCATGTAGTCGAGCTGTCTAATTTTAGGTAGTAAAGGGCTGTCTAATGTTAGGCAGCAAAGAGCTGTATAATGTTAGGTAGTCGAGCTGTCTAATGTTAGGTAGTAAAGAGCTGTCTACTGTTAGGTAGTAAAGAGCTGTCTAATGTTAGGTAGTCAAGCTGTCTAATGTCAGGTAGTCGAGCTGTCTAAAATTAGGTAGTAAAGAGCTGTCTAATGTTAGGTAGTAAAGAGCTGTCTAATGTTAGGTATTCGAGCTATCTAATGTTAGGTAGTCGAGCTGTCTAATGTTAGGTAGTCGAGCTGTCTAATTGCAGGTAGTCGAGCTGTCTAATTTCAGGTAGTCGAGCTGTCTAATGTCAGGTAGTCGAGCTGTCTAATGTCAGGTAGTCGAGCTGTCTAATGTTAGGTAGTCGAGCTGGCTAATGTCATGTAGTCGAGCTGTCTAATGTTAGGCAGCAAAGAGCTGTCTAATGTCAGGTAGTCGAGCTGTCTAATGTTAGGTAGTAAAGGGTTGTCTAATGTTAGGCAGCAAAGAGCTGTCTAATGTTAGGTAGTCAAGCTGTCTAATTTCAGGTAGTCGAGCTGTCTAATGTCAGGTAGTCGAGCTGTCTAATGTCAGGTAGTCGAGCTGTCTAAAGTCAGGTAGTAAAGAGATGTCTACTGTTAGGTAGTAAAGAGCTGTGTAATGTTAGGTAGTAAAGAGCTGTCTAATATTAGGTAGTAAAGAGCTGTCTAATGTTAGGTAGTAAACAGTTGTCTAATGTTAGGTAGTCGAGCTGTCTAATTTAAGGTAGTCGAGCTGTCTAATCTTAGGTAGCAATGAGTTGTGTCATATCAGGTAGCCACGAAATGTCTCATGTCAAGTAGCCAAGAGTTGTCTCATGTCAGGTAACCAAGAGTTGTCTCATGTCAGGTAACCAAGAGTTGTCTCATGTCAGGTAGCCAAGAGTTGTCTGATGTCAGGTAGCCAAGAGTTGTCTGATGTCAGGTAGCTAAGAGATGTCTGATGTCAAGTAGCCAAGAGTTGTCTGCTGTTAGGTAGCCAAAGGCTGTCTATGTCAAGTAGCCAAGAGCTGTCTGATGTCAGGTAGCCATGAGATGTCTGTTGTCAGGTAGCCAAAGACTGTCTGATGTCAGGTAGCAAAGAGCTGTCTGATGTCAGGTAGCCAAGAGTTGTCTGATGTCAGGTAGCAAAGAGCTGTCTGATGTCAGGTAGCCAAGAGTTGTTTGATGTCAGGTAGTCAAAGGCCATCTGATGTCAGGTAGCCAAAGGCTGTCTGATGACAGGTAGTCAAACGCTGTCTGATGTCAGGTAGCCAAAAGCTGTATGATGTCAGGTAGTCAAAGGCTGTCTGATGTCAGGTAGCCAAAAGCTGTATGATGTCAGATAGCCAAAAGCTGTATGATGTCAGATAGCCAAAAGCTGTATGATTTCAGGTAGCCAAAGGCTGTCTGATGGCAGGTAGCCAAGAGCTGTATGAGGGCAGGCAGTCAAAGGCTGTCTGATGTCAGGTAGTCAAGTGTTGTCTTATGTCAGGTAGCCAAAAGTTGTGTGATGTCAGGTAGCCAAAAGTTGTGTGATGTCAGGTAGCTAAGAGCTAATTAGTAATTTTACCTAGGAGCACCAAGCTGGACCAAAGGTTGTAAATAGGACATCCCTCGATTCCTTTAGGGGCCGTCCGTGGGGACGTGTCGGGTTGTAGGGTTATCAGGACTTCACTGTTGGTGCCCAGCTGTTGTCTAACATGCGCACCACATACAGGACCAATCTGTATTTTCTTGACAATGCAGTATCAAGGACGTCTAGGAAGGAGGTTTGACTCTTGATTTGTGTTGTGAATTCGGTCACGTAGAGAGACTGTCAATTATTGTGTGCGCCCACTTACCATTTTTTGTCGAGAAAAAAAGGAATACGTACTTCCTGTGATCTACACTTGAACTGGTTAATAAGGTGGAGTTAGTCGATGGTTTAGTAGGCATTCCTGACACCTGTCTGCACTCGTGGTTGATTCTGGTCAAGTTACTTCTCTACTTTCACTGAGACATAATTCCGATTAGTGAGATGTAAATTGCCTTAGGCTTTTAATATAGAAAGAATGATTGGAAACTCGTACGCCTGCTCGAAAACAACTAGATGGAAGCGTAATCACACAAGAAATGGACAAGTGAGTCTGTGTTCTACAACCAACAAAAATCAATAGGGACCACTTGAAAAAAATCGTTGGGAAACAGACACATTTTGTGTTTATTCATGGAAACTCACTCTGTCTGACTTGTGAGATACGTGTACCACGTTGTTGAAACTGTAATCAGCAGGTCCAAAGAAGACAAGAAGCACTCAGGCATTTATTTCTGTTGAAAGATTAAGTCTATCGTGAATATTGAAAATGTTACTGTCTGGTTCCAGAATTATAAATTGTTGCAGATTTGACTGTATGTTCTGCTGTCCGTGCCCGTAGCGTATAGAGCAGTACTAAACCCACAGTCACATCCATCACTTAATTCACCTTTATCAACCTGATCCGGTTTTCCTGGAAGTTCCAATAATTAGATGACACCTCTTGTCCGGACGTTGAGAGGGACACCACAATAAATCAGTTCCGTGTCAGTCTGCAGGTCATGTTCCAAAATAAAAGTCAAGTACCTGCCTGGCCAGGTCTCTAAAACTACCTATATGAACACCTCTTTAAAGTCAATTACCTACCTGAACACATCTCTAAAGCCATGTACCTATCTGAATACATCTCTAAAGCCAAGCTGAACACGTCTCTAAAGCCATGTCCCTACCTGAATACGTCTCTAAAGCCAAGCTGAACACGTCTCTAAAGCTATATACCTACATGAACACGACTCTAAATTAAATCATCCCTAGGAAGTAATAGAAGAACAAGATCTTCTGACCTTAGTTATTGTGAGGTAATAAATATGTGACCTGGTCACCAGAGGCGTATCTACGCACAGATTGAGCACTTAAAAAAAAATCCATCTATCTTTCAGGAAACATCATTATAACATCAGCTAAACAATACAAGTCAAGGTCGCTCTTCTTTTAACTTTTAATGAACAAATGATGGCACGACATGAACATTCCAACCGTACCTCTCTAGCTTTCATTGATCCACATTGGTAAATTATGTGCTCAAAGTCTGAATTTGTTCTCTTCACTTGTCTCTCCTTCTGTACTCAGAAGAACAGTATCACGGCAAGAGGTCCTCATATACGACATTGTTAGTTTGAACTTGCTGAGTGACCTCTCACAGCCTGAGATTGTTATTTTATCTGAATAATAATGCGAAGATTAGGTAAGGCACTCTAGTGATATTTTCATGTTGGCTCGACTTGATAGCAACATCCTGCAACACACAATTCCTTAATATAATTGCTGCCCATTAATACCAGATCAGTTAATGTCGCACAAATTGTCGCACTTCATCCAATACCAGATCAGTTAATGTCGCACAAATTGTCGCACTTCATCCAATACCAGATCAGTTAATGTCGCACAAATTGTCGCACTTCATCCAATACCAGATCAGTTAATGTCGCACAAATTGTCGCACTTCATCCAATACCAGATCAGTTAATGTCGCACAAATTGTCGCACTTCATCCAATACCAGATCAGTTAATGTCGCACAAATTGTCGCACTTCATCCAATACCAGATCAGTTAATGTCGCACAAATTGTCGCACTTCATCCAATACCAGATCAGTTAATGTCGCACAAATTGTCGCACTTCATCCAATACCAGATCAGTTAATGTCGCACAAATTGTCGCACTTCTTCTATATGTCGCTACTTTCGGCACCGTAAAACAGTCGCCGGACGTCGACAAGTGACCCAAAACTTAGTCTTAGTGAGGTGCAAACATGCGAATCTTTCCTCCATTTCTGTGTGAAGACTTTCGAGCATTCCCTTCAAGACTCTTCCAATGTCCACGTTAACCCAGTTTCTGTAGATATATCATCGGTCATTCCATTATTTCGTCTTCGTTGTCTTATAATTTCATTCTTCCATTCTTGTCGAGTACTTCTTCATGTGACTCACTGACCAACACTTTCATTTCGTTATCAAAATGATCTCAGAGGGCTTAAAAATCTAGAACACAGTCGTTAAAGTTAATGCTAGATCATGGTCAGAGGGTCTTAAAATCTAGAACACAGTCGTTGAAGTTCATGCCAGATCCTGGTCAGAGGGCCTTAAAATCTAGAACACAGTCGTTGAAGTTCATGCTAGATCATGGTCAGAGGGCCTTAAAATCTAGAGCACAGTCGTTGAAGGTCATGCTAGATCATGGTCAGAGGGCCTTAAAATCTAGAGCACAGTCGTTGAAGATCATGCTAGATCATGGTCAGAGGGCCTTAAAATCTAGAGCTCAGCCGTTGAAGGTCATGCTAGATCATGGTCAGAGGGCCTTAAAATCTAGAGCACAGTCGTTGAAGGTCATGCTAGATCATGGTCAGAGGGCCTTAAAATCTAGAGCTCAGCCGTTGAAGGTCATGCTAGATCATGGTCAGAGGGCCTTAAAATCTAGAACACAGTCGTTGAAGGTCATGCTAGATCATAGTCAGAGGGCCTTAAAATTTAGAGCACAGTCGTTGAAGGTCATGCTAGATCATGGTCAGAGGGCCTTAAAATCTAGAGCACAGTCGTTGAAGGTCATGTTAGATCATGCAGCCACTTTTGAAAACGGTTCCAAAATCTAAACAAAATGAGAATATCCTAACACAGCTTTCTGGATATCTTCGTGTTTCACTGGTATCTATGTCATTGTCTATTTTATCCTTTAAATATCAACTCAAGGTGCACTACTTCTATCCTTATACTCTACCTAGTTTTGGACTCATCTAAAGGTGCTCCTTTAAAATAAAATTCAAATTTCCTAGCCCTGCGTTGAACGAGAAAAAACAAGTTGACAGCTTTGATTATTAAAACAAAACATAGTCATAATTGTACACGCTTGACTGTATGCACACCCAGACAGTTGAGCGAGTGATGGTCGCAATTCATAAACACTGTACGACTGTTCTTTTCACTATTTTGTTGATGGACACCCACTCTTTGTTCAGCCATCACATCAGCGTTCCCATGACTCGTGACCATGACATGTGACCCGTGACAGACAATTTTGGAAGCTTAATTTAAAAAAGCCATAGTGTCCGCAACATGGACACTTTGTTATCACTTTTAACTAATGTCATGCACTTCATGTATCACGGCTGAGATGCTGAGATCCAACGTACAAATCTTTTTACCTTGCAAGACAACACAAGAGAAACAGAAAACACTAAAGTAAGTATAACCCTTACATCGTTTACATTTATTTCACGGTCAGGAACACCTTGCCAATACTCAATGTTGGTTGATGAAAACTTCACCGATACTCAAACCTTGGTTCAGAAACTGTAAATAAAAATTATTTTTTAAAGGTCACACGACATTTTTCCCATTGCTGGGGTAGTCGAGGGATTTTGAGGGCTGGGGACTTCAGACCGCTTCGCCACTGCTATCACCACGTCGTGTGCTGGTTATGATTGTTTATTTCACCACCAACAGAAAAACAACACATGCCATACCGGGGATTCGAACCGCTGCCCTCCATGTCGGCAGGTAGGCCTCGAAACCATTCGGCCACGCGCTCCTAAATACTCAAACCTGGTTCAGAAACACTTCACCGATAGTCTAATCTGGTTCATTAACACCTCACTGATACTACTCAAACCAACTACAAATCATTGAAATACAAAGGAAGTATTGACAAAATATGATCGATTTTAGGATTGATATTATTGGTCTGTTTTGTAAAGATCTCTATTGTTACACATGGGCCGCGCCCAAGTTATATATTGCCACAATATGTGGTGTTTATATAAAAAATATCTCGTCTGGGATACATGAACAAAATAATATGGGATTATCTGAACCCAGACCTTTACTGTCTATTTGTAGAAGATCTGAACCCAGACCATCACAGTATGTTTGTAGAAGACACTCAAATAAGAAAACCAATGTAAAAAACCAGAAAGTGTAATTATTATCTACCTGACATATTGGTACACCATTGCTTGTAAATATCTATAAACATATGGTGCTTTCGAGAAAATAAGGACTTCGCCTTTTTTGAGTCGTATTGACAGTAGGTACGCCATTTTTGGTATTGGCATGTTCTAATCTTTTTTAATGCCATTCCACTTTACACATGCTATTTTAACTTCAATAATTGATAATCCATTTAGATATTCTGCTTGCACTTTTGTGTTATTGCTTTCCCATTACTTTGAGACCGTTTTCCTGTTATTGTTATCGAACTTTCCCCTCACTGTATTACCATTATTATCTTCCCTGATAAATATTTGCTAGCAAGAACCCGACAATAATGACGCCTATCAATTAAAACTTGCTTTTGAAAAACAATAATGTAGACATATTTGCATCCATATTATAGTTTTGATCCCTTATTCGTGGTCACGTAGTAGCTATTGTACTGTCTGCCAAGTCGAGAGATCTAGGTTCAATTCCGAATCGATATGAGATATTTTTTCGATGGCGAACGACTCCAAGGTCGACCAGACCTTAAAATAGGTTACCAGAGCAAGTCAGGGAAGGAAAAGCGTCCAGCGTGATGCTGACTACATCTCCCCTACTGTGCCATTGGTCAAGACAATATGGGCTAACACCATGTTGCAGATGTGTCATACAGCCTGTGTACGCGGTCTGCACTTTGCAATGTTCATAATAAGTCTACGGTATTTTAGATGACAATTTTTGTCCTGAAGGTACAATCAAAACCTAACATTCTAAAGTACCAATAATGTTGTGTTTGCTAATTCGGGAATGTGTCTTCTTCGTTGTCGGTTCTTCTTCTTCTTTTTTCTGTTCTCATTTTTTTTCTTCTTCTTTTTTTTCTGTTCTCCTTCTTTTCTCCTTCTTTTTCTTCTTTTTCTGTTCTCCTTCTTCTTCTTCTTCTTCTTCTTCTTCTTCTTCTTCTTCTTCTTCTTCTTCTTTTTCTTTGTCTTTTTCTTCGTGTTCTTCTTCTTCTTTTTCTTCCTCTTCTTCTTCTTTTTCTTCTTCTTCTTCTTCATCTTCTTCTTTGGTTTTCGTCCTAAAATGGAGATTGTTACGTTCTGCCGTAGTTTACAGCCAGGTTGCGATATCCGCGACTTTCGGCGCGACACATCCGGTTCCAGCTGGCTCTGTTGGGTACCTATATTCGTAGCCAGACTGCATTGGTGCAGCCTGTTTGCAGAGCCACCGTTTGAACGCGGAAAAGGATCTTGGTCTGCTCTGTTTCGCTGGAAGCATATCAGTCCATTTCGACGCGTGCGCTCTCATTGGTACCGAGACGTCAACAGGTTAAAGCGAACGTTTCATCTTTCTTGGCTTTTGAGAAGGAAGGTTCTTGTTTTGACATTTTAATCCCACAGAAAGAATCTTTTGATACGATTTTAAAATTAATATTAAATGTCGTCTGAGATGTTCTTAGCACATAACATATTTGGTTTCTCTTTTGGCACTAAAACCCACATTTGGATTCTATTTTTGGCATAAGGGCCATCAAACGTTCTAAATAACGTGTTGTTGTTTTTTTACTAAGACCGGCGTTTGGTTTCTGTTTTAGCGCCTTGACAAACAAACTGACAAAGTTATTAATGTTGATTTTGCGCAATTTGTTTTTCTCCTGTCTATGTTTATATACTTGCAGCACATTTTAAACATCGTTACGTAACATTAAGTTCCTCTTTGCCTTTATTTAATTATCCGTCTTTTGAGCCATATTTATTTCTACCACCTTAGCCTATTTCTCGGTTGATCTGCCCCGTTTGCATATGTTCTTGAATCTGAATATCTACATACTAAGTTTATGTAAATACGGTGTTCAACACCAAGCACCTTGTAAAAGCGAACTATGAAGGGTTCTTTAGAGTATGGATAGAAATTCATCGTGCGACCGAATGTTTAAAGGAACCAACACTTGAAGTGCACATCAGAGTTGGGAAAAGATTCCCAACAAAGAGGTCCAACTTGAGCATTGGTCCCATAACATGTCAGGAGGTGTTGTTTATGGGACATAAAGGGTCTTCTTACTGTTTCCAGGTTAAGTATGCTTTTCAGCGCTGCTTAAGAACTCAGGTCTGTACGTTGGTCATTACGTAAGAATTTAAGACTCACTGATCGAATGAGTGATTGATTTGTTTTACTAGATGACTCATTGTATAAAAGATTAATCGACTAATTTTGTTAACTGACTGATTGGCTGGCTATCCGATCTACTGACTATTTACCCGAATGATTGATTGACTGACAGTTTTATTGATTGATTGATCGAATACCTTATTAAATTCACTGACTGGAGAAATGACTAACCGACGGATTGAATGTTTAACTGACTGACTGTTGATTGGTGGATTCAATGATCATTTGACTAATAGGTCGATTTACATTGTGATTGTCAGACTGGCTGACTGATTATTATGCGTAAACAAACATTACAATACATCTAATAGCTTGCAAGATAAAAAAAGACGCGAAATAGAATGCACACATAATGACCAGGATCATTGATTTTGTTTTCTCTTGTATCACCCCAGCTGATACCAAGCCAAACACAAATCTTTGAAAGAGTTCAGCATCTTAGTGAGTTTGACCAACCTCAAGGTCGCACATAAGGCAGCTTAACTTCACAGAATAAGCCTAATCCAGCTTTGATGGAAGGATATCTTGAATTCACGGATTGACGTGATTGTTAAGATGGGAGTCCAGGCAGACTGTGACATCTAGCGTCGCTTAGACTAATGTACAGCAGACTGTGACATCTAGCGTTCCTTAGACTAATGTACAGCAGACTGTGACATCTAGCGTTGCTTAGACTAATGTACAGCAGACTGTGACATCTAGCGTCGCTTAGACTAATGTACAGCAGACTGTGACATCTAGCGTCGCTTAGACTAATGTACAGCAGACTGTGACATCTAGCGTTGCTTAGACTAATGTACAGCAGACTGTGACATCTAGCGTCGCTTAGACTAATGTACAGCAGACTGTGACATCTAGCATTGCTTAGACTAATGTACAGCAGACTGTGACATCTAGCGTCGCTTAGACTAATGTACAGCAGACTGTGACATCTAGCGTCGCTTAGACTAATGTACAGCAGACTGTGACATCTAGCGTTGCTTAGACTAATGTACAGCAGACTGTGCCATCTAGCGTCGCTTAGACTAATGTTCTGCAACCGTTTTCTCTACTCGACACACACAATTTGACATTTAGAAACTGATTAGCGAGGTACAGTTTAAGCTGCGCTCTGATTAGCGAGGTACAGTTTGCGCTGCGTTTGATTAGCTGTGTTCACGATAGGTCCGGTGTTTGTGACTGTTTCGGATGTTCTCAATTTTCTGAGCGGATTAATATTTGTACTGATCGTTGCCATGCAGAGTTGTTTTACTGTGAGAGTAAATTTTTTCATCTGAGTGATGTATTTCGCAAGTTACAATGCATTTTTATTCACGGTCTTTGCATCGTTTAGTAAAAATATATGGCCATTTTGGGTCGAATATCGCTAATCTCCCAATAGCAGAAATCGAGACCTACATGAGAACTTCCGTTCCGCATGGCTCCCTAACCTCAGGCCAAGAAAAGATGCCGTAAACAAGGCTCTTCTTCACAGCTTTCTGTCAATTTTCGCCAACTGGAGATCTAGACACCCTCTTATTTCTTCGTATTCTAAACGGAGAACGAATTTCATCGCCTCGCTGGAAGAACACAATTCAGAGGGTGCTGAGGTGGAGCTCGAGAACGGAAGACGACAGCCTTTGACACCGGTTCGACACTCGGGAGAAGCAGAACTTTTCAAATACTTCTCGCGGCCCCCATTCCAAGGCAGCGGAGTACCCGACTTCCTCCCAGGAGCCCCCAGGGGTCAGGCAAAATATACTGGCAAGACCCTCACCTCAACTTCTTAGTAGCCCTTCCTGGAAACGGGCTGTTTTCATGGCAGTCTGGCTAAAAAGGTGAAGGATCAAAGTGATCGCCGTAGTAGTGAGCGACACACAGATGAAGCCAAGGTTAGCACAACATATGGGAGGACCCCTGTCCACCATCATCAGCACGCTCGGGATGTGAGGAAAGCTACAACAACCCGTTCCTTAACGTCCTTTTCAGGGCGCACAAAAGAGCAACCTTACTCATTGTTGGCATTCGAAACAACAACCTCCATTTTTAAAGATGACATGGAAAAAAACCTCATTTTTTTGAAGAAAACTAGGGAGATGCTTGTTTGAAGTAGCAAATCCGTTTGATATTTTCTTGTGTTTCAGATGGGAACTGATCTATGCTCGTAATGTACATCACTCAGACAGGTTCTCCTGATTTTTAATTAAAGAAAACGTTGAGAAGCTGAGCTCACATCAAAGGCGGATATTTTCAAATGGCAAATAAAACTGAAATAGCATGCCTAGCAATTGTTGTGTGCCTTTCGTTCACTTGAAGCAACAAGAAAAAAACAAAAAAAAAAAACCGGATCAGGGAACTTCGGACATTTCCAGTTTTAAGGTTGAAACGCTAAACAAATTCTTACTTTGTTGTCAAAGGGAGATTTGCAAAAAAAACATCACGTGACGATTAAAAATGGTTCAGAATCCAATCATATTGATGCCATTAAAAAGCTGATAACTCTGTGCACATTCGTGTTTAAGTTTAACGATATCTTTTTCTGTCAAATCTCATATTACCGCTTTTTCGTTGGTGATAACTTGATTTGCTCGACGGGACATCTCTAATGAACCCAACTTAAGCTGAATGCAATAATCCAAATCAACTTTGAGGCCGTTTAATTTATTCCAGCTGTCAAAATATTTTCAAGTGAGTCTTGCATGTCTATAATATTCAGACTCATTGAAAAACATCCGACACACAGAACATCTATGCTAGCCAGAATTTTGCTTAATGTCTCATTTTGATTTGTAAGTGATTGTTTACCCTCCTTTTGAAGTTCAAACATTATCACTTACTTATTAACTCACTTAGTTATGTTTCTACTTACTTAACCTCTTACCTTCCTAATCACTTTCTTGTCTTCTTACTTATATGCGCACTTACTTACTTACTCACTTACATACTTACAAACTTACTTATCTATCTACTTATTTCCTCACTTAGTTACTAACTTCCTTAGATACATAGTTACCTACTTACTTAGTTATTAAGCTACTTACTTACGTACGAACTTACTCAGTTATTAATCTCTTTGCTCAGTTACGTACTTATTTACTAACTTACTAACTTTCTTTCATACTTACTTGGTTACTCACTTATTTACTAACTTTCTTACATACTTACTTGGTTACTCACTTATCTACTAATTTACTTTTTTACTTACGTACTTACTGACTGGCCTACTTACTAACTGGCCTACTTACTGACTGGCCACTTACTGACTGGCCTACTTACTGACTGGCCTACTTACTAGCTGGCCTACTTACTAACTGGTCTACTTACTGACTGGCCTTCTTACTGACTGGCCTACTTACTGACTCTCCTACCTACTTGCATGTGCACCCACTTACCTACTCACGACCTTATGTTCTTACTAACTTTCTTCCTTACCTACTTACTTACGTACCGACTTACTTACCAACTGGCCTACTTACTTACTTACCAACCGGCTTACTTACTTACTTATCTACTGGTCTACTTACTTACTTACTTATATAGTTAATTATCTTCTAATGCATTTACTTGACAACTGACTTATTTTCCCACATTCTTACACACTTACTAACTCATCTATTTATTTACTTTCCAGTTGCTTTCGTATCTTCTTACATATTTACTTACTTACTTAGCTACGCATTTACCTATTTACTTACCTACTAACTTACTTAGTCATTAACTTACTTACAAACTTGCTTAGTTACTTACTTTCTTACCGAGTTACTAACTTAACTACTAAATTATTTACTGATTTCTTTACTTGGTTACTAACCTACTTACGTATTTAATTAATTACTCACTTATTTAGTTACTAATATATTTACTTACTTACTTAATTACTTACTTAGCTACTGACATATTTACTTACTTACTTAATTATTTACTTAGCTATTAACATATTTTCTTACTTAATTACTTACTTACTTAGTTACTAACATACTTACTAACTTTCTTACTGAGTTGCTAACTTAGCTACTAAATTATTTACTTACTTGCTTATTTATTTATTTATTTACTTAGTTATTAACTTATTTATCTGCTTAATTGCTTACTTACATACTTAGTTACTTACTTAGTTACTAACTTACTTACATACTTAATTACTTACTTAATTACTTAGTTACTTACTTACTTCGGGTTATATTAATTTCAAAAATCAATTAATTTTTAGATGTCATGTTTTCATGTCAAACCGAAAACGAATTATCGTGAAAAACATATGCTACCATGTGATGAACACTAACAGAAAGAGAGACGTGTTCACCAAGCACGCGATGCGTATTACGTCACATCGGCCAGGTACACGGAGCACACCATGTGCTGTAATGTGCCAGATGTCACATACTGAATTAGGCTGTTGTAGCAACATGAGGTTGAAACATTTGCAACTAAGTCGACATGAACATTAGCGCGTGCCCATGTCCGTTTCCATAGGTCCACAAGGAAAACCGATGTAAGCTCGGAGACAGAAGTCGACACATATTTAATAGAAAGAAATATATTCTAGGGGAACACATTTCAAAAAATTAATCTATTTATACATTTTGTCCACATTTAAATTGTTTTCGAAACAAACTTTGAGCTTGAAGGATGGCCTAATACCAAAGGATCTTCTCTATGGGAAATGACAGTTGTGGAAAGGTCTCCCGGCCGGCAACTACTTCGGTACAATGATGTGTACAAGCAAAATATGCGGGCATCGATTTTGAATCATGAGAACAAGGTGCAGGAATCGTGTTGCAAGGAGGGACAGGATTCATCATGGAATACAGACAAAGGAGATACTGATTGCAGATAGGCTAAGGACTCAGCATTTGAGAAGACACGCTATACCATGTGCAGATAGGCTAAGGACTCAGCATTTGAGAAGACACGCTATACCATGTGCAGATAAGCTAAGGACTCAGCATTTGAGAAGACACGCTATACCATGCGATGGTGCAAACAGTTCTGATTTTTCTTGCACATGCTGTGGACGAAGCATTTTTGCTCGGATTGGTCTTACGAGTTTGTTTCCGTCATAGACTGTAGTCACATTTGTTTTTTTCTAGTAAGACGGAAAGAGCTAATGAATGAAATTGTCCATGATGGAAATTGAAGGTAAACTTTATCACTGCACGTATTTTCGGTATTAACATTTTCTTCCTCCCTAGAATATGCATGACATCAGCAACGCGTGGTTGGTATATCAGCAGCCACCTCAAAAACATCGTAACTGTTATCCAATATTACTATAATAAAACATAATCAGACACCTGGTCCAATCAGCGCACAAGACGAGTAGACCTGAGTAGTCCACAGAGAAACGAATCAGCAGATTAGTAAGTCCTTGACTGTGTCGTACATGCGACCTTAATTGAGACCAGCGCATAACATATCTAAATTCAAACATTTCCAGTAGTGATTCTCAAGTCTATATTAAAGATGTACACTTTGAGACGTTCATGCGTTCTAATCTTTCTTTCTCTCAAATTTCCTCTCATTTATCGAACGAATTTATCATTACAATTTACATACGTTCTTTAATAATAATACTAATTTTAAAAATAATAGTAACAGTTGCCCAACGCATGCGAAGATGGCAGGAACGTGTGCGTTCAGATGTGACTGTACAATCTCATCAGAGCGCAACAAACTTTACATACACGTAGGCAACGTTAGTAATGTTACCGAGTTTGGTATCCTGTACGTTCGAGCAGCACGCTTTTTCAGTGTCCCATTAATAGTTCTCCTCTCAGCAATACAGCAGCACAAGTGATGGCAATGTGCCTGACTGAGCGGTTCGGAGCTAACAGCTTTTAGGCTGTGACGTCAATGGAACAATCTATTCAAAGAAACTTTAAGAGAGTCTTTGAAAGTTCCATCTGCCCTCCTGACGAGCGCTTCCCTGAGCTCGCTGAACAACAGATGCGCTTATGAGGCATACGATCAACAAGCCCAGTCCATCTACTCTGGGCTTTCTGCTGCAGCGTGTGGATGCCAGAAAGACCTGCCCTGCTGTGAACTACAGAGTTCGGCACTCTATCATGATAACCTCACAGAGTAGCATGTAGAGATATATTACGTTGACAAGATTGAGTTTTCTGACATGCATGAAAAAGACTGTCTATGTTTCGCATGTGTATAGAATGGTGGTTAGCAAACCAGCACGATACGCTTTGATGAAGGAAGGTTAGGTACAGGAGGTACTGTAATAAAATCGACAAAAATTCGAATTAAAATTATGCTCGACTTAATTCGTTGCATGTATGCTATGGGAGAAGAGATTTCTTTTTAAAAAAATTGTTTAACAGGATGGGGTGGCCAGTTATATGCAGGAAACACACGGGCGTGCAAGTTCGTATTACCCACAATTCAAGATATTAATAAGTCATTACTTGACGATATTCATTTCCAGCTTATTGTGTGCTGTCTTAGTATCATCCATAGGCTGTCCTTATGGGTCGTGTCTTAGTATCATCCATAGGCTATCCCGATGGGTCAGGTCTTAGTATCATGCATAGGCTATCCCGATGGGTCGTGTCTTATTAGCATCCATTGGCTGTGCCGATGGGTCAGGTCTTAGTATCATGCATATGCTATCCCGATGGGTCATGACTAAGTATCATCCATAAAATATCCTCATGGGTCATGACTTAGTATCATCCATAGACTATCCTGATGGGTCATGTCTTAGTATAATCCATAGGCTGTCCCGATGGGTCATATCTTAGTATCATCCATAGGCTGTCCCGATGAGTCATATCTTAGTATCATCCATAGACTGTCCCGATGGGTCATATCTTAGTATCATCCATAGGCTGTCCCGATGGGTCATATCTTAGTATCATCCATAGGCTGTCCCGATGGGTCATGACTAAGTATCATCCATAGATTATCCCGATGGGTCATGTCTTAGTATCATGCATAGATTATCCCGATGGGTCATGACAGTATCATCCATAGACTATCCCGATGGGGCATGTCTTAGTATCATGCATAGACTATCCCGATGGGTCATGTCTTAGTATCATGCATAGACTATCCGGATGAGTCATGACAGTATCATCCATAGACTATTCCGATAGGTTATGTCTTAATATCATCCATATACTATCCTGATGGGTCATGTCTTAGTATCATCCATAGACTATCCTGATTGGTCATGTCTTAGTATCATCCATAGACTATCCCGATGTGGGCTGTCTTAGTATCATCCATAGACTATCATCAGTCTGTACTGGTCGTTGTACCTGTCTTTTAGTCTGGTGGACTTTGCTTCCATGTTCTTCCTTTCAATAATTAGTTTTCTCGCCCCCTCTATAGATTTGAACGTGTCTGGAGTTATTCAATCTTGTAATTTTCTGTCGCTGAGCCTCAATTATGATAAGCTGCTTTATCTTTATATAGTTGACATTGTGTTACCGTTTTGGTGCATATCGTTTGTTTGTGCTTTATTCTGGTTTTTGTCAGTCTGATATCGCTTCTCAGCGTCTGCCACAAAAGCTTTCCTTGTAGGTGTGTTCTTCAGTTCAGCTATACCATGTTTCTTTTGCTTTATTGCGTTTGGGCCTGTAGTTCTGACCTTCTCATTGATTATAGAAACTTCTAGGTCAAGACCACTCTACATATCTGTGACTCTTCGTACTTTGACATTTTGCAGTGAATGTCTGTTGCTGGCCATTAAGTGGTCTATCTAGTTTTTATCTCAACCATATGGGAATTCAATGTGAGTCTGTGGATATCACTATGTTTAGCGTATCAGTCTGTGGATATCACTATGTTTAGCGTGTCAGTCTGTGGATATCACTATGTTTAGCGACTCAGTCTATGGATATCACTAAGTTTAGCGTGTCAGTCTGTGGATATCACTATGTTTAGCGTCTCAGTCTGTGGATATCACTAAGTTTAGCGTGTCAGTCTGTGGATATCACTATGTTTAGCGTCTCAGTCTGTGGATATCACTATGTTTAGCGTCTCAGTCTGTGGATATCACTATGTTTAGCGTGTCAGTCTGTGGATATCACTATGTTTAGCGTCTCAGTCTGGGAATATCACTATGTTTAGCGTCTCAGTCTGGGGATATCACTATGTTTAGCGTCTCAGTCGGGGGATATCACTATGTTTAGCGTCTCAGTCTGTGGATATCACTATGTTTAGCGTCTCAGTCTGGGGATATCACTATGTTTAGCGTCTCAGTCTGTGGATATCACTATGTTTAGTGACTCAGTCTGTGGATATCACTATGTTTAGCGTGTCAGTCTGAGGATATCACTATGTTTAGCGTCTCAGTCTGTGGATATCACTATGTTTAGTGACTCAGTCTGTGGATATCACTATGTTTAGCGTGTCAGTCTGAGGATATCACTATGTTTAGCGTCTCAGTATGGGGATATCACTATGTTTAGCGTGTCAGTCTGGGGATATCACTATGTTTAGCGTCTCAGTCTGTGGATATAACTATGTTTAGCGTCTCAGTCTGGGGATATCACTATGTTTAGCGTCTCAGTCTGGGGATATCACTATGTTTAGCGTCTCAGTCTGGGGATATCACTATGTTTAGCGTCTCAGTCTGGGGATATCACTATGTTTGGCGTCTCAGTCTGGGGATATCACTATGTTTAGCGTCTCAGTCTGGGGATATCACTATGTTTAGCGACTCAGATGCCAAATCTCATCATTACTCTTTCGCAGCATGTATAGTCCTTCCAGACTTTCCCATTGACATATTCCATTCCTATTGTTCGATCATATCTGGATACTGTTTCCATCTATTGTAGCATCTGCTGGTAGAATTGGTCCTTTACCTCATCGACGCTGTTACTTGTAGGTGTACATTATTGTAATTTAGCGATACTTGGGAATTTTCTTCACAGTCTCGATCGTGTTCGTCTGTTGACTGGTTTCCATTCCAACAGAGTTCTCTCCATTCAATTCGCTAGGATAACGGTCACACCTTGACTGTGCTGTCCATAGCCTCGTCCAGAGTAGAACACTGTTTCTCCTGTTGATGTCGTTATCCGTGATACTGATAGTAGTGTCCATCTTCTGTTCTCACTTATCTCCAAGATTTGCAATCCACAACCAAGTAATTCAGCTGCAATCTGTTGTAATTTGCCTGTCTCGTTCTCCGTCCTACCGTTCCGATACCCAATTCTTGTATTCGATTCTCCGCTCAGGAATTCTTGTATTCGGATCTCCGCTCAGGACATCCGTGGTCATGCCAGTGGTTTCATTTGGGCTTTCCCTAATGACAGTCGTGGAATCATTGGACTCGGGATGTTCATTCCGCGGTAAAGTTCGTATATCTATTGCTGTTTCTGTAATAATATTTATATATATATATATTTTTTTTTTAAACATAAATAAGTATAAACCCTGTGCCAAAACCCTCGAACCAGGATGATTAGAATCTCATTTCTAGTCTGTTCCATCATCAGGGAATGTGTGAAAGAATTATCTGTGGTGTTAGTTTTTGCCGCCATGGCGTTAAGAGGTCCAGTATATGTTCTCTTTGCGTCACCCCCTCACTTCAAAACGCCGCCCCTCCCTCGAAACGTCGCTCCCTCACTTAAATACGCCGCCTCTCTCTCGAAAACGCCGCCCACTCAAAAAAGGTGGCGAAGAGAAACACCAAGACCAGTCAAAATATAAACAAATTTGTTACAGGTAAAGTACGGACAAGTATATTGTCAGAATATAACATAAACACTGAACATAATAATAGCTGTCCATCGTTGTCGATGAGGACCGCCGACATCATCCTTGTCACAGATTTCCCTGTTAGGTGTGGGTGCGCATGTGGCTGAACAGGCCAATGCGAGCACGAAAACATCTGCTACATATCGGGCACACGAGGTTTGTAGAAGGGGATGGTGTTCCCGCTGCTCGGGATTTCCGCGTCTCGCGTCTGTTCTGGGCTTTCACAACACGGTCATCTTCACCGGCAGCTACACCCGATTTGACTGCACTTCTCCAGTCAGATCTGTTTTTCGCAAGACATTCCCAGGTGTCGAAGTCTATCTGGCAACTTTTTAGTGAGTCCTTCAGACCGTCTTTAAAACGTTTCTTTGGGCGCCCTCTCTCGCGCCATCCGTCTCTCAGCTCGCCGTAGAGAAGCTTCTTTGGGAGATACTCGTCTGACATACGGACGAGGTGTCCGGCCCATCCTAGTCGTGCTTTTTCTAGCAGTGCATGTATGCTGGGCATGTTAGCCCTCGAGAGAACCTCGATGTCAGTGACACGATCTTGCCATCGGATGTAGAATATTCGCCTCAGGCAACCTGTGTGGAAGTGGTTTAACCTCCTTGCATGTCCAGAGTATACAGTCCAGCTTTCGCAAGCGTATAGTAGGGTTGGAATGATGGTTACACGGTAGACTTTCAATTTGGTCTTGACGCTGATGCCACGACGTGCCCAGATCATCGAGCGCATTCTACCAAAGGCTGTGCTGGCCTTTGCTATTCTGCTTGCCACCTCATCGTCTAGGCTGACAGATCTCGACAGCGTGCTGCCCAGATATGTGAATTTGTCTACGGCATTCAACGTCTGCCCGCTGACTGTAGTCTCTGGTTTTGTGTACGGCATGCCTGGTGCTGGTTGGTACATGACCTCTGTTTTTTTGGCATTTATGGTCAGGCCAAAGTTTTCGCATGCGGCAGAGAACTGGTCCATTCCAACCTGCAGTTCTGAACAACACTGAACAACAGAAAGGGAAATAATAGACAATGGGGCATGGAAATACGCACTTTCACACGACGATTGCGTGCGCATCAGGAAAAACATGAAACTGATTTCATAAATATAAAAGAAAAAGTTTCACTTGAGAAAGTCTTATCAAATTTTAGCATCATTTTGTTGTGCGTGGTTCACCAAATCTCCATACTCACATCGTTCTTGCAGGGAGGCACACACGCCCACTGGGAGTCCGGCATTCTTCTGTAGCGTCTTTCTCTTGACTTTTTTTAACAGTCTTGGTGAATATGTTTTCGGGATGCTAACAATATGCTGGTCCTTGCGATTGTTGCTGATAATTTCTTACTTACTTACTTAGTCGCTCCTCTTCTACCGCGAGGTGTAGAGGTTTGCCAAAGAGAACGCCACACTGCTCTATCCGCCGTCTTTTTCCTGGCCTCTTTCCAATCCAGCCCTCTATCACTTAGGGACTGTCGTTTGTTGTCTTCCCAACGTTCTTTGGGACGTCATCGGGGTCTGCGTCCTTGACTTTTGATCTCTCATGACCCCTTTGTTATCCGATCTTCTTCCATTCTACAGACATGGCCAAACCACTGTAGTTGGGACTGCTCCACTCGTGTCTGCAGGGGTTGAACTTCAAGATGGCTACGTATTGTCTGGTTACGGATCTTGTCCCTTTTCGTCACCTGAACCGCCTTTCTTAGGTACCTCATTTCTGAAGTTTGTAATTGCCTTTCTTGGGCTGTAGTCATTGCCCATGACTCACATCATATGTCAAGACAGGCACATAGGTCGAGCAGTATACATCCATCTTTGTTTTCCTGCTTATTTCTCTTCTACTGAGGAAACCTCTATTTATTGCATGGAACAGTCTACCTGCTGCTGCCCTTCGTGCAGTTAACTCCTCTTTGATTCCTCCCCTGCTGTCCATTACCACTCCTAGATATTTAAAGTTGCTGACCTGCTCCATTGCTCGTGTTCCCAGGGTTATCTGATGTCTCTTTTCATCCCTGGCGATCACCGTGGTTTTTGTTTTGGAGTTGCTGATGTGCATTCCTCTCTTCTTCAACTCTTCTTCCCAGACCTGCAAGTTGATCTGGAGATGTGCTTCGGTTTTCGTGATCAGGGCCACATCGTCTGCAAATGCTAGTTCCGATATGTAACTTGGTCTCATCTTCCAGTACCCTACTTCATACTTTTTTGTCCGTTCCTTGCAGGCTTTGATGACTTCATCCATGAGGAGTATGAAAAGGTACGGGGATAGAATGTCCCCCTGTCTTACTCCGCTAGTGGTCTTGAACTCTCCTGACTTTTGATTTGATGTCCGCACATAATTTCTGCATGTTTTATAGAAACTCTGTATGGCAGAGATCAGGGGTCCTGGGATGTTCTTCCGTGTCAGGCACTCCCAGAGTTTGTCTAATAATTTCTTCCCTCCGAAAATAGAGAAGCCAGTATAATTCCCTACAAACTGGACAACAACTAAACATGTTTTAATTAAATGTTTGCCTTTTTGGCGATATTAGGACGTATTGCCAGTGTATGGATGCGCGTGTGTGTGTCTGTTTGTAATGTGGACGTACTGGTCAGTGTATGGATGCGTGTGTGTGTGTGTGTATGTCTGTAATGTGAACGTATTGTCAGTATATGGGTGAGTGTACGTCTGTTTGTAATGTGGACGTACTGGTCAGTGCGTGGATGCATGTGTGTATCTGTTTGGAATGTGGGCTTACTTGTCAGTGTATGGATGCGTGTGTGTATGTGTCTGTTTGTAATATAGACCTACTGGTCAGTGTATTGGTGAGTGTGTGTGTGTCTGTTTGTATTGTGGAGGTATTGTCAGTATATGGGTGTGTGTACGTCTGTTTGTAATATGGACGTACTGGTCAGTGTATGGATGCATGTGTGTACCTGTTTGTAATGTAGACGTACTGGTCAGAGTATGGATGCGTGTGTGTGTGTGTGTGTCTGTTTGTAATGTGGACGTACTGGTCAGTGTATGGGTGCGTGTGTGTCTGTTTGTAATGTGGACGTACTGGTCACTGTATGGATGCGTGTGTGTCTGTGTGTCTGTTTGTAATGTGGACGTACTAGTCAGTGTATGGGTGCGTGTGTGTGTATGTGTCTGTTTGTAATGTGGACGTACTGGTCAGTGTATGGGTGCGTGTGTGTATGTGTATATGTCTGTTTGTAATATGGACGTACTGGTCACTGTATGGGTGCGTGTGTGTATGTGTCTGTTTGTAAGGTGGACGTACTGGTCACTGTATGGATGCGTGTATGTCTGTGTGTAATGTATTTCCCGATGACAGTTTTGCAGTACCCAAGTTTTGCCAATCTTCTCTATACGTGGTGAAGTAATCTTGGTGTTTTTCAGATCTCATATATACATCTTGGGGATCCACACAGACTCAGAGAACTGTTTGAGAATCCCCGGTGGCCAGTGATGGCAGTGGTAACAAACACACGACCTGGCGTTAGTGGGAGGATCTATGGAGATAACCGCAGAGTCGACTCGTCTATCTTCTACTCCCGCGCGCGTGTCTATTGGATTTTCACGACAACACTTAACGGTTTTCTAGCTTCGGGGGTCTAGAAAGTCGCGTGTTTGTGCGGAGCTTTGGCAAGGACAAAGTAGGATAGCCTTCTCATTAATAATGTTGACCATTAGTGTAGAAAAAAATAATTGTATTTTATTGATGATAATCTCTCTTGTGGCGTAATATCAGGGCGTGAGATATGCTTTCATTTTAAACAGCACAGTTGTGATATTTCACAGTAATGTTGTGATACTTCACAGCACAGTTGTGATACTTCACAGTAAGGTTGTGATACTTCACAGCACAGTTGTGATACTTCACAGTAATGTTGTGATACTTCACAGTAATGTTGTGATACTTCACAGCATAGTTGTAATACTTCACAGTAAGGTTGTGATACTTCACAGCAAGGTTGTGATACTTCACAGCAAGGTTGTGATACTTCACAGCATAGTTGTGATACTTCACAGTAAGGTTGTGATACTTCACAGTAAGGTTGTGATACTTCACAATAAGGTTGTGATATTTCACAGTAACGTTGTGATACTTCACAGTAAGTTTGTGATACTTCACAGTAAGATTGTGATACTTCACAGTAACGTTGTGATACTTCACAGTAAGGTTATGATATTTCACAGCCTGGTTGTGATACTTCACAGTAAGGTTGTGATATTTCACAACCTGGTTGTGATTCTTCACATTATTAAAATATAAAATATAATTCCAGGTATTTATTCATTTGACTGATATCTTTCTGGAGGATTTACATGGCCGAAAAATAAAAGTCGCCAGTCCACAGAGTCGCCACGCACTGTACATGATTGGATTGGATTTTAAATCCGAAATAAAAATATAAAATACCTTGCCGAGGATTTGAGCTCTACAGTGCACTGGTGGATATTGTACGAGTGTCTGTGTGTGAGACGTTACAGTGCACTGGGGGATATTTCACGTGTAACTTATCTAAGCAGCTGCCGCCAAGGAAGCTGAGATTAGAGGCGCTCAAATGGAGGAGACGGCGATTGATCTGATCAGGGAGGGTGGTGATGACATCATTGTTGAAGAGGACAGTAGCATCCTCCTTGTCTTATTTGTAGACAGAGTCATTGACAAGTTGTAACTAGCTTCCTGGACGGATGGGTCCTCACGCCATACTATCACTGCTCCACCCAACAATTGTGGTCATTAGGATGTCCCGTTGAGGAAGATCAGAGAGCAGGCGAGACTTTGGGTGAGAAATGTTCGAGTACCGAAGACATAGGGGAAAAAGAAGCTTAATTATGCATAGGGTTGTTCTAATGTAGAGATGAAAGGCCTTAGATTCGTCAGGGTTGGATATCCAATCAGATTTACGGTGGAAATTGCCAGAACATCGGTCAACAGGGTAAAAAAATAGACATCGGTCTATCGGACATAGAGCCAGATCTATTGGAGAAAGACTGTTTCTCGGGTGAAAGTTGCAGACATCTTTGGTAGAACGGACGAGAACAAAATTTAGTCCTGTACTCAAAGCCGATGTTTCACTGTCAGTTAAGGATTCTTAGGTAGAATGAAAATAACCTGGAATCGAGAGTCAGTAAAGACTGGTTGTACTGAGCTAAACAACGTGTCGTTGTGAGTAGATAGCAGAATGAGTCAGCAAGTAGATCATAAACTTATATCTGCTGGCTGAAAAATGTGGTTGGTAGTTTCTGAAGGAGGCATTATATGCCAACAAGATACAGCTTTATGATTACCTTAGGTAGCAGACGATATGTGTC
Source organism: Ariolimax columbianus (assembly GCA_036924085.1). Classification (NCBI taxonomy): domain Eukaryota; kingdom Metazoa; phylum Mollusca; class Gastropoda; order Stylommatophora; family Arionidae; genus Ariolimax; species Ariolimax columbianus. Next base: position 171,428,261 of record JAVGWX010000001.1, read on the forward strand.
GCATGCACGTGCACTGAATAGATACCCATATGACGTCTGTGCGCACAGTGTGCAATAAATGAACAGCGTTGTGTTGTTGTTGTGTGGCATTTTTTGGCTTGTTATTATGTTATTAGGGGGTGGGAGGGGGGAGCTTAGTTAAGATGAGGGGGGGGGGGGGGGATTTCTGTAAAGGATGTTCATACGTCATTGTTTTCTGTTGACCGCGAGACGGGATTGTCGCTTGAAGCGGTGCATTCCTAGGTCGACATATTTTGTCGAGAACGCTCACAAATTGCTGATGACCTGGTCGTCCTGTTTAGATTGTAACAGAAGCAACGGGACGGTAAGTGGGGGAGATGATTCGGGCTAACAGGCACGTAACGATAGACAACTGCAAAAGGGTGTTCGCATGGTTTAACCTTCATCATATTGCATGATTCCACCTTGGCGCGAGACGTTTCGCGATTGACGAAGAGGTCGAACGTAAAATGCAAATGTTGCTGAGACTTGTACACTGCTGGTTCTGGTGCACTGAGAGTTGTACACTGCTGGTCCTAGTGCACTGAGACTTTTATACTGCTGGTTCTGGTGCACTGAGACGTGTACACTGCAGGTTCTGGTGCACTGAGACTTTATACTACAGGTTCTGGTGCACTGACAAAGTGTATCAACGTTGGTGAAAATTATGTTGAGAAATAAATGACATTGTAAATGTAATAATAAATGGGTTTCAAGTTCGTATTTCATCAAATGTTTAATAATAGCCATTTGTGCACTATTTACTGACTAGCCTTTGTAGAAGGTCGCTAAACTGTCGGTTGAAACTATGGATAAGTGCAACTAGTGGTGAAGTAAGAGACAAAGTCGTGGGAAGTGTTAAGGCACCGGTGGGTAAGAAGTTATGTTTGGGACGAGTAAAGGTCAGCGGACAATCTTCGTTCGTTCTCAATCTCCCGCTACCAAACTCTGAAAGGGCTTAAGTAGCAGAATGTAGTCCAGAGCAGCGGACAATCTATTGTATGTAGAAGCAGAGCAGCACATGAGTAAGAAAAGGCATTTCTCTTTAACGAGTTACAGATAGTATAATTAGCCTGGCTAGAAAGTACCAGCCGTGTAATTAACATGGGTAGAAAGTACCAGCCGTGTAATTAACATGGGTAGAAAGTACCAGCCGTGTAATTAGCGTGGCTAGAAAGTACCAGCCGTGTAATTAGCCTGGCTAGAAAGTACCAGCCGTGTAATTAACGTGGGAAGAAAGTACCGGCCGTGTAATTAACATGGATAGAAAGTACCGGCCGTGTAATTAGCGTGGGTAGAAAGTACCAGCCGTGTAATTAGCGTGGGTAGAAAGTACCAGCCGTGTAATTAACGTGGATAGAAAGTACCAGCCGTGTAATTAGCGTGGGTAGAAAGTACCAGCCGTGTAATTAGCGTGGATAGAAAGTACCAGCCGTGTAATTAACGTAGGTAGAAAGTACCAGCCGTGTAATTAGCGTGGGTAGAAAGTACCAGCCGTGTAATTAGCGTGGGTAGAAAGTACCAGCCGTGTAATTAGCGTGGATAGAAAGTACCAGCCGTGTAATTAAACGTAGAAGCCGCGAGAAATAATATTTGAGGGAAGACAGCTAATAATGGAGTTGAGACGACTGGTAAATCTAGTTTTCTTGAGAGCGGTAAGGGCGAAGTCACTGGCGGTGTAGGATAGTTCACGTGGTAGAAGGCTATATGCCGTAAAGATAACAGTTAGCTATGAATTTAGGGGACTACATGGCGGGATCAGGATGAGTTGAGACAAAGAACAGAATAATAGAAAGACAGCAAGACTTTAAACAATCGCAGACGTACTGGTACAGGCGCACAACAACAAGGGGCCAGGCTGCGGTAGTACTTGGGGATTACGATCAATCGTATCAAACAAGGATAAGTGTGGTTCAGATACCGTGCAGGAACAAATACACAAAGTGAACTTACGTAACGACTAATAGGCCTTTGTCAGGTCTAACTGACAATACACGCAGTTAGAATTACCAACTCATGGACGTCATGATGAACACATAAAAAGCATCTTTGCCCTGTGAAGACTGTCATCCATGTTGGACGGAAGTACAAGTTATCAGGCTGACCAACAAAGGTATGAGACATGGAAAAGAGGAGAGCGATATGCCAAATAAGCTGTTAGAGACCAAACTGGAAATAAATAGATGGTAACACATTTACCCACAGCCGATATAATTGAAACACTTACAGAAGAAGCCATTGAAAAATTCTACAGACAGGCCGAAGGAGAGGATTGGACAGATGAAACATAAGCGAAGGTGTGGACAACTGTTGAGCCGGGCTGCTCAAGGTAGTCCACCAGGGAGGTTAAATCAATTCTAAAGCGCGCATGTGTGGCTATACACGTTGTGATGTTGTGTGTCTGTGCGTGAAATCACATTTTATTTGACGATATAGGGAATGTGTATGACTTCACAGTACATAGTGTAATGCTGTGTGCGTATGTGTGTATGTCTTAATGCGTATGTGTATGCGGGTATGTTTGTGCATACATGTTTGTGTGTGTGTGTGTGTGTGTATCTGTGCTTGTGCGTGTGTATGTGTGTCTGTGTATGTGTATTGTATGCATGTGTGTTGTATGTATACGTGTGTGTCTGTGCGTATGTTTGTGCGTGTATGTGGGAATATGTATGTACGTGTGTATATGCGACTGTGTGTATTTGTGTGTCTGTGTATATGTGTATATATGTATGTGTGTGTGTGTGTATGTGTACATGTCTTTTCTACTAGTTTGAAGTATTTTTTCTATGTCGCCATTGGGTAGGAAAAGATAGTCCCCACGTAGACATACAAGGTTGTCACGCATAAAGTGGTAGAGACGTAATTTGTACTCGGTCTCGGATTTTTTTTTTATTTAGGTGAGGTTACTAATTCCAGTCTTCTCTGTCTTGCGGGAATGTAGGTCAGGTACGATTTTAAGATAGGTAAGTATGGAGTATTTCGACACAGGGGATTGAAAGCGAAATCTTCGCTTAGAGGGATACATGCAATCTAATCTTCTCTGCCAATTAGACGATCAGTTCCAAATAACAAAGCATAAATTCATATTTACAGATGATCTTCAAATGAAAACCTTAAAAGTTTGGTAGAAATTAGAAAAACCATGCCTTTGTTTTGTAACTTGTTAATATGGTTGCTAAGGATGCCAAGAGTGCCCTGCACGTGCCATAACAGTACAGACTACACAACTGAACGCCATAATTGCATTTAAAAGATGACCGCCCTACTATTGTCATGCACCAAAGAGAACCAGCTTTCTGTTATCCTGTTTTATTTGTTATTTGAGCAATGAAAGGGTGAGACCTATTAGACATTCATCTGCAAATCAAGGTCCAGTACGAGGTGCATACCTTTCCCTCCACCAAGTGTATAAATAGAGTAGCCAGTTCTAATACGGCGTGAGCGCTGTGACAGACTGTTCGCTACACCGAGTAGTGACCCCTGAATGAATTGCAGCCGTTGACCACCTAGTAAAGACAAATGGCCGATTGACTGAGTGAAATAAATATAAATAAATAAATATATATATAATTGAATGCTTGACTCCAAAGTACAAAAGCATGGATTTTTAGACGTATTGTTGAACATTAAACTTCGAAGTACAAAGCGTGAATTCATTGTTTTCCCATCAGTTTCAAAGTGCAAGGCATGAATACATTGACGTCTTGATGCACAAATTATTAAAATACAGAAATAAAGTTCATTTTTACCAATTGCAAGAGAAACATAGTTGGTTGTGCAGATAGTTGACCTAAACACAATTCTGGTGGGTGAGTGATAATCGAATCTGACAATCTGAACATCTTCTTCCCGTCTATTGTGTGGATAGGTTGCGCCATGCTTTCCTCTCAAAGACAAAGACTCCGGCAGACTGATGCGATCATAAACACCTGCTGACGGTCGCTTTGACAGCAATTCGTCCAAGGCACACAGTTACGCCCAGTGCCTTTGTCTTGGTGCATAATTGTGCTTAGTTAGGTGTGATCTCCTTTAGAAATGTGTTGTTTGTGGCACTCCCTTCCGTGACGTTAAAGTGTTTTTGTAACGGAAGGGGTCAATACTATTCAAGACAGATACAGTAAGTGATAGAGGTCAGTCTGTACACTAAAGTGATATATGCAAATTTCTGTTTAGGAGTGTAGCAAGATCTTCTATATCGGTTCTGCTTTGGAATATAGAAGCATTGCTACATTCTGTTGTCTGGAAGGATACGAATGGATTATTACGTGTCGCCGAATCAGTGGCTGAAGGAACGACAGAGGAGGAAAGTACAGGAGGGAATTAGCAGTTCGGATCCTCAGTTACCGGTGAGTGTCTCTGTTTGTGCTAACACGTCTATGTTTCGACAGACGGCAGACGTAGACTAGCATTGACAGATGTTCGTATGTAGACTGATTCTTTTAATCGTTTCTCTTCTACCATGAGATGTCGATGTTTTCTAGTCTTCTTCATGTGGATTATATTTATATAAGAAAGCGGTTTCCATGCCCAATTAGCTTAGTCGTCTCTTGCGAAATAGGAATCAGATTTCAGTGTTACTATGCGTTACTATCTCTTCAGATTTCAGTGTTACTATGCGTTACTACCTCTTCAGATTTCAGTGTTACAATGCCTTACTACATCTTCGAGCCCCGGTATCATGTTAGCGGACATATAGACATGTCCATACAATAAATCAATCAGTCATTTAGACTGACACATTCATAGTTTTACTTATACAAATATATTTACATAAATATACTACTCAAAAGAATACAAGGGCCACTTACCCAATCTGACCTGGTGAAATCGCTGACATATTTGCATTATTAAATGTGTACGCCAGCTTTACTGAAATATGAACGTGGTAATTTTTTCACTTGGAGCATTATATTTTATTAATTGATAGACAGTCAGACACATAGACACACAAGCAGAGACATAGCCAGATAAGCATATAAATACAAATTGAGATTTTCAGTTTAAAATGATTGATTACGACTGCAAACCCAGCTGTTTACCGGAGTAATTTTGTCAGCACTTCCTCGCACTTAATGATACAACGTTGATATTTCCCCTGTATGGATCTCAGGCCCTTCACCAAGGACGAATGAATAGGTTCACTGAACCTTCACACATGTGTGCAAGACGATTCGCTGGGCTTAGACATGGGCATGGGGCTTGCATTCCCAGCATGTAAAACACCAAGTCTGCATTCACTACTAGAACACACATGTCTTTAATGCAGGCTTCATGTAAGAGACATCTGGGCCATGACACGTTGTTTCCTTAGCAACAAAATTTAGAAAAACATTTGGACAGACGAGTCCTATCAACTGTACCAACCGTCTCTGTATCTAGACTGACGAGTTCTATCAACTGTACCAACCGTCTCTGTATCTAGACTGACGAGTTCTATCAACTGTACCAACCGTCCCTGTATCTAGACTGGCGAGTCCTATCAACTGTACCAACCGTCTCTGTATCTAGACTGACGAGTTCTATCAACTGTACCAACCGTCTCTGTATCTAGACTGACGAGTTCTATCAACTGTACCAACCGTCTCTGTATCTAGACTGGCGAGTCCTATCAACTGTACCAACCGTCTCTGTATCTAGACTGACGAGTTCTATCAACTGTACCAACCGTCTCTATATCTAGACTGACGAGTTCTATCAACTGTACCAACCGTCCCTGTATCTAGACTGACGAGTTCTATCAACTGTACCAACCGTCCCTGTATCTAGACTGACGAGTTCTATCAACTGTACCAACCGTCCCTGTATCTAGACTGGCGAGTCCTATCAACTGTACCAACCGTCTCTGTATCTAGACTGGCGAGTCATATCAACACTCCCAACCGTTCTAATATCTAGACTGACGAGTTCTATCAACTGTACCAACCGTCTTTGTATCTAGACTGACGAGTCCTATCAACTGTACCAACCGTCTTTGTATCTAAACTGACGAGTCCTATCAACTGTACCAACCGTCTCTGTATCTAGACTGGCAAGTCCTATCAACTGTACCAACCGTCTCTGTATCTAGACTGGCCAGTCCTATCAACTGTACCAACCGTCTCTGTATCTAGACTGGCCAGTCCTATCAACTGTACCAACCGTCTCTATATCTAGACTGGCGAGTCATATCAACTGTTTCAACATTTTCTATATCTGGATTGACAAGTCAAATCAACTGTGCCAGTTTAACCTGTATCTATTGCTTCCTACTTCTAACACACCATCCACGTCCGCACCACCCCCTTTCTCTTAAGGTCGACATAACAGTATTGTATCAATAAACATCAGACACATTTCCATATGCACGTACGAGAGGAAATGCTCGCTATCGTTACACATTTTGTTCAACGAATGGCTTCCAGTTTTGTAGACACAACGAAGCAATTATTTTTTAAACCTATCGTTACCACCTTTGTTTCAATTTTTGGTTTGCACCAGGAGGATAAGAAACAGTGATCAGGAAAAAAGGTCGTTTGCTTCTGTAATCACCACGCATTTTACCGGCTATTTTATTTGTCCGTAGATAGAAAAAGAAAAAAAGTGTTACACCGAAGCTTTGAACGAGTGTGTCATGAATCCGGTATTCAAGTCGCTGAGCCAGCCACATAAAACAGCTACTTACATTGAACCGCATAAAGTGTTAGTTCCTTTTGTATTCAAGGATCGATATATCAGATCATTCCCTGAATTCGTTACATTTTTGTCCTATATCCTCGAGAGCTCGATATCCTGGGTGGATCTACTGGTCCTGGTCATGCTGTAGTTTCCTACTTTCAAAGGTACCCGTGTGGAAGCTTTGGAAATGCATTGAAGAGAAAGTTAGAAATTGATCAACATTCGCCTCTTGAATGTTGTTGACTGCAGTCCCTGAACCAGTAATGCACAGATTGCACAGTTTTGAAATCATACTCGTGGCATGCAGACTGATGCGCACGAGAGAACGAGGCACGAGCGTGTTTAAACAGCGATTTACGAGTAATACCAGTTCTAACACCTTTCGCCATTTTGTTAGAGACACTAATCGTCTGCAGGTTGATTCTTAACATAATTGACCAGTCGTTTTTTTCTACTTTACCATAATTTGCTTATGTTCTTCATATTTCTCTTTTTAATTTCTCTACTAAGGGTACGTTACTTGTTTTTTATCCCGAATTTCTCACACATTTCTCACAAAATGAGGGACGGTTAAACTAAATATATACCGTACTTTGCAATGTTTTTTTCACAAATTCAATGCGTTGTTCAGATACGTGTCTTTCATTCATCGAGTACGAGTATTTACGTCAACAGGAATCCACTGGACAGATGAGATCAATTTCCGGTGTGTACATTCCCCCCCCCCCCCCCCCCCCCCCCCCCCCCCCCCCCCCCCCCCCCCCCGTCGAGAGATCAAACATAATCACGCACTGGCAGTCGATATGTGGGTCAACCATGTTTCGTACACGCACTGTGTACACGGTATCAGCTGTCTGTACGGGCGCTCTCTTTCTCAAAGTGGGTCGTACATTGTTTGTGTGGAAATATATCAATGCTATTTGCGCTTACGGTATTTATTCACAAGCCGCTGCTTATGAGAGACGTAAAATTTACTAGGGAAATTATGAGAAGAGAGAACGAAAACAGATTCAGCATACAATGGTTGATAACAAATAGAAACAGTTCGTCCAGTTATGCATTAATAAGTCAGCAACAATGTCTGCTGTTTGATTTTGTGTTCCAATTGTCCTTCTTGTGCCGAAACACAAGTCCTGGTAGACCGTACTAGCGTCGTAATTCACCCGAAACAGCAAATATAAATATATTTTTAACCACCTTATATCTAGTTTTAGTACTTCGGGGGGGGGGGGCGGGGGGGGGGGTGGTTGGGGGGTTGTGACATCACAGTATAGTCCGCTTTTTAACTGTGGGGGTGTCAAACATCGCGAAAAAAACGGGATTGCCAATAAACCTAGATTTAATCATCAATCAGTAAATGACTCAGTCATCTTTGTTGATCTTGTGTTCTTGGAAAACGACAAAGGAGAGAAACAACGCTAAAAAAAATGCACACACAGATATTTGGTTGATTCGTACATGTGCGGGTTCATGTGGCGTCGGCGCTTCAAAGTAAATAGATTGAGCGTGTTCACAACCATTCTTACCAGCGAGAGTGTCCACTTCTGGCCACCTCAATAATTCGAATTGTGGTGTTTGGTCACCCAATTATTTCGATCTACGTGCCAGGAAATTTCCGTTTGCTCATTTTTAAGGCCCTATTTTCCTCCAGAAGATTTCTCACAAAACTGAATAATAACCATACTGTCTACACATCTATCTTTATCTAAGCTTTTACTTATTTATTTTAAAAAAAATAATATCGACCTGTCAAACTCCTTAACCCGATTTTGAATGTCCCGCTATAGTCATCAGCTGTCAAATACGTCTGATGGGTATACAAGGAATTCTGTTTGGGGTAAACTATGTCGCAAGTACCCAAGTCCTCATAAGCGATCGCTATTCGACGATTGACTTGTCAATTGGGATTGATGAAGTTCATTCCAAGAGTCAGCGAAGTCACTGACGTCATCTTATGTCTGAGTAACACATTTATTGAACCATTGGTTTACAAATTGCATAGTCAACAGGATTTCGGTCCGGACTCTGTGCTGGCCAAAGTGTTGAAGAAAACAAAAGTCTCACATTCAAGAAAAACTTGTCTTGTTTTTCTTCTGGAGTGAAAGCAAGATTGGTGCAGGACGGATCAAACGATGAAGTCATCTATATCACGTGGACATAGATAATTAAAACAGAGCGGGAACAACTACTATCTGTCTATCTATCTACCTATCTATCTATCTATCTATCTACCTATCTATCTATCTATCTATCTATCTATCTATCTATCTATCTATCTATCTATCTATCTATCTATCTATCTATCTATCTATCTATCTATCTATCTATCTATCTATCTATCTATCTATCTATCTATCTAATATCTATCTATCTATCTATCTATCTATCTATCTATCTATCTATCTATCTATCTATCTATCTATCTATCTATCTATCTATCTATCTATCTATCTATCTATCTATCTATCTATCTATCTATCTATCTATCTATCTATCTATCTATCTATCTATCTATCTATCTATCTATCTATCTATCTATCTATCTATCTATCTATCTATCTATCTATCTATCTATCTATCTATCTATCTATCTATCTATCTATCTATCTATCTATCTATCTATCTATCTATCTATCTATCTATCTATCTATCTATCTATCTATCTATCTATCTATCTATCTATCTATCTATCTATCTATCTATCTATCTATCTATCTATCTATATACCTATCTACCTATCTATCTGTCTGTCTGTCTGTCTGTCTGTCTGTCTGTCTGTCTGTCTGTCTGTCTGTCTGCCTGCCTGCCTGCCCTCTTATGTAGTTAGATGTTGTGAGGAGGTGTGACCTCATTTGTTTCATATTTCTTTGGCAGACTAATATTCGATCAATCAATCCGGTTAATCAGGAAGCGTAAATTGCAGCCACATAGACCCGCAGCCTGTGAAGCGCTATCTATGCCGCTCGGCTAACTACATGCTAAGAATGAGTGGAATCATTTCAGAAGGTTTTCAACTTAGAATTTTGCGCTAGCAGCGACCGTTAAGCCTACTCTTTTCGATTAGGTATTTTTGCTAAGGTATTTTTAACGTGCGCGCCACTGCACACGGGTGTCTTATCTCACTACCCAGAGATGAAGGGAAATATTTGTCGGATGATCCACGTGAAAAATCCCAGCCTCCACCGAGATTTGAACCGGCGACTTCCAGCACCCGAGGCGAACACCTTATCTCGAGATAACTGTGTCCCCCTAATTATGCGAATGTTTATCGTTTGATAATATTGAATTTCCTTCAACACAACAGAATATTCAGGCTCAGTGAGCTTGACTGAAATTAATTTTATTATTTATGACCATCTGATCACTCTCAGTTCAGAAGCAGAGAAATTAGTACACAGCAGAAACAAGATTGTTCGAGTATACATTGATGTTTGATTGTTCAGACACCAGCCAAGCGAAATTCAACAACATTGTTACATTTAATTAATAATTATGTGTTTATTATTTGTGATGTGTAGTGTGCCGCCATTAACAAAACTGCTCCATAACTCGGTCTCTGGTTCGCGTACATCATCACAATTTGGTCAGAGTGCACCTGTTGTCCCCTGTTGGTTTCAGGCATGCTGACCTTTGTATGTATGTTACCATTGAGTGGAACCTCAGCGGCTGTATGTCTGCCACCACTGCCCTGTGGGAGGCCTGATCGTTGGAAAGGCTTCGAGAGAAAACCCTCAGAAAATCTGCATCCTCTTCTGCTCTCAGTCGCCTTAACCATGTTTTGCCACCGAATAAGGGTAGCCGAGGACGAGAGAGTGAGGCTGACGTGCGCAACTCTTCTTCACTATAATCAAATTCACGCGCAAGTCACTTGTCACGTACTTTTCCCCAAACGCAACTGTCTAAGATGAACAGAACAAAAATAGTGCCCTTGATATTTGGTGCATGCAATATTCGTACCCTCATGGATCGGGCAAAAGCTAAAAGATCCGAGAGAAGATCAGCTCTGATTGCCAAAGAGTTTGCCAGAAACAGAATTGATATTGCAGCTCTAAGTGAGACTCGCTGGACAGAAGAGGGCCAACATAGAAATTGAAGCCATCTATACGTTTTTCTAGAAAGGATGTGAAGTCGATGACCGAGGTGAGTCGGGTGTTGGCTTTGCTGTAAAATCTGCTTGGTTAGTGGTCACCACAGTGCTCCAAAGGGGAAAAATGACCGTCTAATGGTGGTGAGGATCACCTTAACCAGAAACAAACAATCCCCCATCATCAGTACATATGTCCCAACCATGAATAACTTGGAAAACACAAAGGAAAAGTTCTACCATGATTTGGAGACATTAATCGACGTTAAACCAAAGAAAAATAAGTTGATCATTTTGCGTGACTTCAATGCTCGAGTAGGTGCTGACTTTGTTTCATGGGACGGGGGGGGGGGGGGGGGGATTGGCAGGAACGGCATCGGTAGCTGCAATAGTAACGGATACCAACTCTTGAGGTATGTGCGGATGAACGAACTTCTGATTACCAATACACCGTTTCGTCTCCCTAACCGCAATAAAACCACTTGGATGCACCCACAATCAAGGCACTGGCACCTGATTGATTATGTCATTGTTTGCCAGGATGTACGTGTGACAAAGGCTATATGTGGAGCAGACGGGATGGCCAGGATGTACGTGTGACGAAGGCTATATGTGGAGCAGACGGGATCGCCAGGATGCACGTGTGACAAAGGCTATATGTGGAGCAGACGGGATCGCCAGGATGTACGTGTGACATAGGCTATATGTGGAGCAGACGGGATCGCCAGGATGTACGTGTGACGAAGGCTATATGTGGAGCAGACGGGATGGCCAGGATGTACGTGTGACTAAGGCTATGTGTGGAGCAGACCGGATCGCCAGGATATACGTGTGACAAAGGCTATATGTGGAGCAGACGGGATGGCCAGGATGTACGTGTGACGAAGGCTATATGTGGAGCAGACGGGATGGCCATGATATACGTGTGACGAAGGCTATATGTGGAGCAGACGGGATGACCAGGATGTACGTGTGACGAAGGCTATATGTAGAACAGACGGGATGACCAGGATGTACATGTGACGAAGGCTATATGTGGAGCAGACGGGATGACCAGGATGTACGTGTGACGAAGGCTATATGTGGAGCAGACTGGATGGCCAGGATGTACGTGTGACGAAGGCTATGTGTGGAGCAGACGGGATCGTCAGGATGTACGTGTGACGAAGGCTATGTGTGGAGCAGACGGGATGGCCAGGATGTACGTGTGACGAAGGCTATGTGTGGAGCAGACGGGATGGCCAGGATGTACGTGTGACGAACGCTATGTGTGGAGCAGACGGGATGGCCAGGATGTACGTGTGACGAAGGCTATGTGTGGAGCAGAATTCAGAATTAAATTGTTGGGTGGAGTATTGTTTCTACCTTTTTACCGAAAATCTTTGCCGTGTTGCTCGACAGTGGAAGTCTTCTGTACGTTGTGTAGTCTCTCTTACTAACTTTCTTTTTCCATATGGGGACGATTATAACATTTCTCGTGTCTTCAGGTGCCTTTTGGTTGGTCCATACTATGTTGAACAGTCTCTGAAGCCAAGTTTTTTCCGCGTCGCCCGCCGCTTTGATCAATTCATCTGGTATATCGTCTGCTCCAGGAGACCTGTTCGTTGGAGAATTTCTCACTGCTTCTCTTATTTCATCTGCATACATTTGTATATGAAATTACACACCGTAAGGAACGAGTTTATAAATGCATGTCCTCTCGAAATGGAAGATAAGGGACATGGTTTTAAAATTACTAATTCATTGGAACCATATATTTACATGTGCACCCAGTTAGTTCATAAAAGTTTCTATCCTATATTGCTTCTCTGCCATTTGGCCAAGATTAGAGTGTAGTTCACATCACTTTCGGTTCAGATCAGAACTACGCAAACCACACTCAACAAATACAATTTAAAAAATTGCTCAAAGAGATCTGCAATTTGAATGTCCTTGTGTTTTCCGTGGAGATTAACGAGCGACGTTAGGTAATAATTGAGCAAAGAATGACGACATCTGATACAGAAAATTATCTATGCGAACGATATATCGTATCACAATCACCCTAAATATAAGATTTCTCGTTCGTCTGGGAATCAAAATAATTGAGGTAGTGGCAATTACATCCTCGGATACCCCTCACCATTACACAACCATCGTCTGCTAGCATTATCTGGTCGGATAAACAGTTTCGCTTGTATGTGAGCGATCTTTTGTGTGTGTCATGTAGAGGCTGGGCGACAGAGGACACGAGTTTGTGAAGGATATATGGTTTTCTTATAGGAGAGTGAAACGTTTCAATGACAATATTGCTAGAATAATGGGAATAATACACTGAAAAGACCTAATTAAAATTAGTAAGAACTATTTAGGAATATTTGTGTAATGGAAAAACCTGTCATAGATAGTCTTGGACAGAATGACAAGCAATACAGCAGCTACCCTACAGGGTTTGAGGAATACTACGAGATGTATTGCCAGGGACAATCAATTTACATCAATCAACATCCTGCTTCTAGCAAAGCCCTTTTCAGGGCATGGTAGCGGGAGTTTGTGAACGAACAAAGAAGAAGAATAAGAAGAAGGTTATGGATAAAGGTAGAGAGAGTCCGTTTATAACAGAGGGAGATAAATAGCATACCACAGAGAGATATATACAGTATACCACCGAGGGAGAATCAGCGTATGAGAGGGAAATAGTATTTATAGAGGGAGGATCAGTTTATGATATATTGAGATAGACAGTATATTATATAGAGATAGGTGGATTATGACAGATGCAGAGAAGGAGAGAAAGTGTATGATTTATATATATACATATATATTATTTAATTAAAGTACATGGGGAGACAACAAATTGTTGTATAAAACACTCCTAACTCTGCGAGAACATATAAATAGGCAAACGCGTTCACGGGCTTGTCATAAGGAGCAGAAATTTGAAATTTGGAACACATGCAACTCATTCAATTTGTACTGGAATTGAGAAGTAATAATTTCCCTCCTCGGCGGGTTTACCCGGAATGGAACATGGCGCAACACACCTTATTGGCCGGAACTGCTACTAACTGTTTATCAGAACGATGGAGAAATCAAAGGACAGAACTGTGATAAGATTCTTGATATTGCAGGGAAAAACACCTACAGAAATAAACAGAGAGATGGAACAGTGTTTGGGGAATTATGTCCGTTTGCTTCTGTAAAAAAACTGGTGTAGGCAGTTTAAGTGTGGCCGTTCCCATGTTGCTGATCTTCCAAGATCAGGAAAAGTGTGTGCCCGCTGGATCCCGCGTCTGCTGACATGTGAACAGAAACAAACAAGGGTTGATTGCTGTGACCAGACCAATTGCTAAAAATGTGTCGGTCGATAAACATGTTGCCGTCCATGATAACAGGAGATAAGACTTGGGTTCACCAATATAACCTAGAATCCAAAATTTACAGCATGCAGTGGAAAACCCCGGGCTCACCAACACATGTCAGGCCAAGAGCACAGCAATCTGCAAGAAAAGTGACGCTGACTGTTTTTTGGGACGTCAAATGTGTTTTTGAAAGATTACCTGCCTCATGGCAACACGGTTAATGGGCAATATTATGCATATCTCCTTACCAAACTAAGAAAGACTATGACCAGAAAACGAGGGATAGCGCGGACTCAAATTTTGTCTTTGCTTAAAGACAACGCTCCCTCCCATAAAGCAAGGCTTGTGTTGCAAACAGCCAACGATTTGAATATTGAAATTCTTCCACACCACATATTCTCTGGATCCGACTTTTTTCTTTTTCCTGAACTTAAAAAAAGCAGCTGAAAGGAAATCATTTTGAAAGTGACGAAGATGTCACACTGGCTTGTGATAATTGGTTTAGTTCGAAAAATAGATTACTTTATTCTGAAGGTGTTTTCAAAATCACGCAGAGATGGCAGAAATTTATACATTCAGGGGTTGGCAACATTGAGAAGGAATAAGCACTGTGCCAAATTTTAACTTTCTCCTACTCCTTCATGGTCAGAGTAAAGAATTATGACAAGCCCCTTGTATCCTACACAAAACATTTACATGTCAGTGCATCTACACATTGTGTTTGTTTTTCTTTAAACACACTCTTTGATATTTACACACACGCGATTACACGCACGTCATGTCACAACATGCATACATTATGTTTGTTTTCTTCACACATACATTTCCATCTACACAAACACAGACACACACACACACACACACAGACAGACACACACACACACATACACACAGACAGACACACATACACACACACACACACACATTTTACGTTCTGGGTTAACTCGGTGTAAAAACCAAAATCTATACAACGTGTTGATGTATCAATAGAATATGTGGACAAAAATATTGATTTGTGTGCACATCGAAAAGCCATTTGGTATTATAGTGCATGAGGATTCCGTGGCGAAGTGGTTAAGCCGTCGGCCTAGTGATCAGGTGGTGTGGGCTCGACTCCGGACTCCGCCGTCTTTTTCACGAGTGCTTGATGCAGGGTACCCTGCATCTCGTAGTCACCCCCTAGTCGTCTTGTCCTTAACCTTGGGATAAAAAGTAGCGCAGTTAATCTTTACTAAATATAGCGCTAGCAAAATAAATTAAACCATCATCGTCTACGATGGACGGCGGCATTTGCCTTTCCCTTTAATTACAGTGCATTCAGAAATATGTGTCGATCTCGAAATTAATGTCTCAGTTGTTATGCGATACAAATTGATGAACAAATATATTTTTAGTTATTGTAAAATGGACGTCATGTCACATTTTTTCAGTCATTTGCAGTAATTAGAATGCATTTTAGCTTTTTTGGGACATTAACAATTTATGTATGCCATAGCTAGATAGCATTGTAAAAGTTCTGCAAGTAAGCCATTGCGATGTGTGGAAAAGGTCTTATATTCTATTATTTGAAGGTCTTTGGTGGAGTCTATATAATTGTATTTAAAACCCAGAGAAAAGAACAAGGCATGCCCTGGTTATTTGCGTCAAGTCACTCTCGTGCTAGACACAGAAACAGTACATTCTTTCTACAACTACTACTGGAGACCGAAGAAGAACAAATACAGTTGATAACTTTGACAAAGACATGATTAAATGAGAAATGTATAGAATGTTGGATTCTGAAGAAACATTGACGCTAAGGACATGGAAAATGTCATAGTGAAAGGACATCGACATTAATATCTCTAAAACTATGGAAAACTGTAGGGGGTGCTGGCTTCATGTTATTATATTATAATATCTCTAAAACTATGGAAAACTGTAGGGGGTGATGGCTTCATGTTATTATATTATAATATCTCTAAAACTATGGAAAACTGTAAGGGGTGATGGCTTCATGTTATTATATTATAATATCTCTAAAACTATGGAAAACTGTAGGGGGTGATGGCTTCATGTTATTATATTATAATATCTCTAAAACTATGGAAAACTGTAAGGGGTGATGGCTTCATGTTCTGTAAGTATACAGGCGTTAGAAATATCATTTGTGAACAGGCTCGCCTAGTAGCTGTTAGGGAATATTAAAGGGAATTAAAGATGTTAAGTCTGTAGATGAAATATGGATAAATGCGCATCACACTACTGAAAAGGAATGTCAGTCTGTAGGTGGAAATATGTTAGAAATAAACAGAGAACGAAAAACAAAGTTGGCTCCCTCGTAGATAGCACAGTAAAAATAATAAGTGAGAATAAGGATGCTGCTAATCTACACAATCAGTACTTTGGGACAGTTTACACAGAAGAAGACTGCTCCAAGATCCCAGAGCCCATATATATGTTGCAAAGAGACATGGATTCAGCTGGATTAAGATCAAACTGTGTTACGGAGGAAATGGTTTTTAGAAAATTAGAGGGGTTGAAAGTGGATAAATGTCCAGGTCAAGATGGTTTTCATCCAAAACTGTTGTTTGAAATTAGAGACCAACTAGCAAAACCATTGGCTATATTATGTTCTCAATCACTGGCAAAAGGAATTGTTCCAGAAGATTGAATAGACGTAGGAGTGATCCCCTTATTAAAAAAGGGCAAACAATCAAATATTTAAATATCTATGCTCGATTGTCAGTGATGAAGGATCAAAATGTGAGGTGTTGGCCAAAATAGTACAGACAAAAGCGGCGCTTGCACGGCTTAACAAAATCTGGCAAAATAAACGGTAAGCAATATGCACGAAAATCAGATTAATGCGTACACTGGTCCTGTCAATATTCTTCTATGCTTGTGAGATATGGACAATTACAGTTGAGGATACATGCCTTGGAGATGAAATGTTTCCAAAGACTTCTAAACGTCACGTACAAAGATCGAGTTACAAATGAGGAAATACGAAATAGAATTACAACAGCAATTGGGCCTTTTGAAGACATCTTGACAACTGTCAAAAGAAGGAAACTCGCTTGGTACCGGTACATATCCAGATCAAATGGTCTTGCAAATACGATCATGCACGGACAGGTGTAGGGAAGACGACGAAGATGCAGCCCCAAAACGAGCTGGGAGGACAACATAAACGAATGGACCAATCTCCGACCAGAAAAGGTACAGGAAGCGACCTCTGACAGAGAGGTATGGCGTGGGGTTGTTAGGATGTCTTTATGTGTGCCTCAACGTCCTCAATGGTTACGGGATGACCTGACCTAACTGAGAGTAGGACAGCGACTAATAACGGCTCATGTAGTTAGCAGACATAATGGGCAGTTGAAGAATGGTGAACTAATTTTTGTTTCAAAGTCTGCCGACAATCTGGACTATCATTCAGAGACTAAGGAATACATACTTATAGAGTGGATTAAGAAAACTACTTCTGACTAGATTAGATAGACCGCCTTGTCTGGTAATGGACAATGCCTCCTACCCCAATGCAGTAATACTAAGAGACAAGGTCCCGACATCAGTAAGAACTTCTTCAGCATCCGTCCCGAAAAAATGTAGTTTACAGCGAGACTGCGATATATGTCCCTTATATCTGAACCTTATATCTGAGCCTTATATCTGAACCTTATATCTGAACCTTATATCTGAACCTCATATCTGAACCTTATATCTGAACCTCATGTCTGAACCTTATTTCTGAAACTCATATCTAAACCTTATATTTGAACCTTATATCTGAACCTTATATCTGAACCCTATATCTGTACCTCATATCTGAACCTTATATCTGAACCTCGTATCTGAACCGTATATCTGAACCTATCGTCCGATACATTCGATCTCAGCGAACGTTTTGTGTACAAAGTTTGCCCTTTCACTACAGTCCTTATTCGCCTAGCTAGACTACATTAGTGCAGTCTGTTTTCAGGACCGCCGCATAAAAGCGGAATAAGGTAATGGCCAGCTATGGTTAGCTGGCCCTGAAACAATAAGCTAGCTATGATTCGCTGGCTCATATCAGTTCTGGTTAGATGGCCCTAAAACAAGAAGCTAGCTATGATTAGCTGGCTTCTATCAGCTCTGGTTAGCTGGCCCTAAAACAAAAAGCTAGCTATGTTTAGCTGGCTCCTATCAGCTCTGGTTAGCTGGCCCTGACACAAAAAGCTAGCTTTGATTCGCTGGCTGCTGTCAGCTCATTCCTTGTGCTGCATCTTTACACCCTCAAATACTAAAAACTAGATCAAACTTTGGCTAACAAAAGATCACATTTAATTTGAAAAATTTACCTCAAATCAGAAAAGGGCGAGTCACGAGGGATCACATCCTCAACATAAGAAATATTATCGAAAAATGGAGAGTACAATGTTGACGTACACACTTGCTTCATAGATTACACGAAGGCATTCGATTGTGTACAACACCAAGGGTTGTGGGAAATAATGAGAAAAATTGGGTTCCCATTGCACTTGAACCAGTTGATCGAATCTTTATATCAGGAACAACAAGCAGCGGTCCGAATTGCCGGCGAAACGTCAGACTGGTTCGATGTTCAAAAGGTCGTAAGACAAGGATGAATACTCTCCCCATATTTGTTCAATAAATGCCGAATCAATAATGAGGAACGTTAAGAACGATGAAAATTATGAAAAGTTCGAGCCATTAACAATCGGCGGAAACGAGATGCGGGAGCTGAGATATGCCGATGACACAGTTGTCCTATCAAGGAGCACTGTGGGGCTGGGACAGATGATCCTATCGGTAAAAGAACACACCGAGGTCCAGAAGCTGTACCTGAATATAAGTACAACCAAGATAATGAGCACTGACAAGGCAAAAATCTGTACCTGAATATAAGTAAAACCAAGATAATGAGCACAGACAAAGCAAAAATCAAACCTAAAGTTATCCTGCGGCAACAGGAGATTGAGAATGTCACAAGTTTTGAGTACCTTGGCTCAATCGTAAGCAACAATGGAGATTGAGAATGTCACAAGTTTTGACTACCTTGGCTCTATCATAAGCAACAATGGAGATTGAGAATGTCACAAGTTTTGACTACCTTGGCTCTATCATAAGCAACAATGGAGATTGACAATGTCACAAGTTTTGACTACCTTGGCTCTATCATAAGCAACAATGGAGATTGACAATGTCACAAGTTTTGACTACCTTGGCTCTATCATAAGCAACAATGGAGATTGACAATGTCACAAGTTTTGACTACCTTGGCTCTATCATAAGCAACAATGGAGATTGACAATGTCACAAGTTTTGACTACCTTGGCTCTATCATAAGCAACAATGGAGATTGAGAATGTCACAAGTTTTGACTACCTTGGCTCAATCATAAGCAACAATGGAGATTGAGAATGTCACAAGTTTTGACTACCTTGGCTCTATCATAAGCAACAATGGAGATTGAGAATGTCACAAGTTTTGACTACCTTGGCTCTATCATAAGCAACAATGGAGATTGACAATGTCACAAGTTTTGACTACCTTGGCTCTATCATAAGCAACAATGGAGATTGACAATGTCACAAGTTTTGACTACCTTGGCTCTATCATAAGCAACAATGGAGATTGACAATGTCACAAGTTTTGACTACCTTGGCTCTATCATAAGCAACAATGGAGATTGAGAATGTCACAAGTTTTGACTACCTTGGCTCTATCATAAGCAACAATGGAGATTGACAATGTCACACGTTTTGACTACCTTGGCTCTATCATAAGCAACAATGGAGATTGAGAATGTCACAAGTTTTGACTACCTTGGCTCTATCATAAGCAACAATGGAGATTGAGAATGTCACAAGTTTTGACTACCTTGGCTCTATCATAAGCAACAATGGAGATTGAGAATGTCACAAGTTTTGACTACCTTGGCTCTATCATAAGCAACAATGGAGATTGACAATGTCACATGTTTTGACTACCTTGGCTCTATCATAAGCAACAATGGAGATTGACAATGTCACAAGTTTTGACTACCTTGGCTCTATCATAAGCAACAATGGAGATTGAGAATGTCACAAGTTTTGACTACCTTTGCTCTATCATAAGCAACAATGGAGATTGACAATGTCACAAGTTTTGACTACCTTGGCTCTATCATAAGCAACAATGGAGATTGACAATGTCACAAGTTTTGACTACCTTGGCTCTATCATAAGCAACAATGGAGATTGACAATGTCACAAGTTTTGACTACCTTGGCTCTATCATAAGCAACAATGGAGATTGAGAATGTCACAAGTTTTGACTACCTTGGCTCTATCATAAGCAACAATGGAGATTGACAATGTCACAAGTTTTGACTACCTTGGCTCTATCATAAGCAACAATGGAGATTGACAATGTCACAAGTTTTGACTACCTTGGCTCTATCATAAGCAACAATGGAGATTGAGAATGTCACGTTTTGACTACCTTGGCTCTATCATAAGCAACAATGGAGATTGACAATGTCACAAGTTTTGACTACCTTGGCTCTATCATAAGCAACAATGGAGATTGACAATGTCACAAGTTTTGACTACCTTGGCTCTATCATAAGCAACAATGGAGATTGACAATGTCACAAGTTTTGACTACCTTGGCTCTATCATAAGCAACAATGGAGATTGCCTGAAGGAAGTGAGAATGAGAATGGCTAAGGCAAGGCAGAGGTTGAATGAGATGAAGAATCTGTGGCAGAACTCTAATAAGATGAAGAATCTGTGGCAGAACTCTAATAAGATGAAGAATCTGTGGCAGAACTCTAATAAGATGAAGAATCTGTGGCAGAACTCTAATAAGATGAAGAATCTGTGGCAGAACTCTAATAAGATGACGAACGTAAAAATTCTATGAACTTGCATCTTCCCGGTGGCAACGTACGGATGTGAAACGTGGACCACCACACAGACACTTAAAAAAAGAATTGGCTCTTTTGAACTGAAATGCTACACGAGGGTGCTCAAAATATCATGGGTGGCGAAACTCAAAATTGGAGATATACTAAAAGAGCTTGATATCGACGAATATTGGTTGGTAAACAACATCTTATCCAGAAAACTTAAATATTTTGGTCACATCAAACGCCATAATGGCTTAGAGAGAAGAATATCGGAGGGTGTGGTTCCTGGAAGGCGGGGCAGAGGCAGACCGCGAAGCAGATGGACACAAGACATCACAGAGGTCTTAAGATGACAGCGACGGTGGCGAGCATTCTGGCCAGAGATCGTGAGTCTTACAGATCGGCTGTTGTAAGAGCGACGTTCTGGCTAGAGATCGAGTCTTACAGATCGGCTGTTGTAAGAGCGACGTTCTGGCTAGAGATCGAGTCTTACAGATCGGCTGTTGTGAAAGCGACGTTCTGGCTAGAGATCGAGTCTTACAGATCGGCTGTTGTAAGAGCGACGTTCTGGCTAGAGATCGAGTCTTACAGATCGGCTGTTGTGAGAGCGACGTTCTGGCTAGAGATCGGGTCTTACAGATCGGCTGTTGTAAGAGCGACGTTCTGGCTAGAGATCGAGTCTTACAGATCGGCTGTTGTGAGAGCGACGTTCTGGCTAGAGATCGGGTCTTACAGATCGGCTGTTGTGAGAGCGACGTTCTGGCTAGAGATCGGGTCTTACAGATCGGCTGTTGTAAGAGCGACGTTCTGGCTAGAGATCGAGTCTTACAGATCGGCTGTTGTGAGAGCGACGTTCTGGCCAGAGATCGAGAGTCTTACAGATCGGCTGTTGCGAGAGCGACGTTCTGGCTAGAGATCGGGTCTTACAGATCGGCTGTTGTGAGAGCGACGTTCTGGCCAGAGATCAGGTCTTACAGATGGGCTGTTGTGAGAGCGACGTTCTGGCCAGAGATCGGGTCTTACAGATCGGCTGTTGTGAGAGCGACGTTCTGGCCAGAGATCGGGTCTTACAGATCGGCTGTTGTGAGAGCGACGTTCTGGCCAGAGATCGGGTCTTACAGATCGGCTTTTGTGAGAGCGACATTCTGGCCAGAGATCGGTTCTTGCAGATCGGCTGTTGTGAGAGCGACGTTCTGGCTAGAAATCGGGTCTTGCAGATCGGCTGTTGTGAGAGCGACCTTCTGGCCAGAGATCGGGTCTTACAGATCGGCTGTTGTGAGAGCGACGTTCTGCAAAGGACACGCTACATGATGTTTACCTCAAATCTGAATTTCTGTCACTTGTAAAAGAGTAAACGCAAGATGAAGTCATTCTTTGACAGAGTAATCTAGGTGCATGAGCTGCAGCGGTCAGCGACCCATAGCTGGTTGCTAGCGTCAGGGCCAGCGAACCAGAGCTGCCAAGACCCTTCTACACCTCTACACGGTGATCCTGGATAACAGGCTGCAGCAGGGCAGACTGACTAAGGAGAAGGGATCGAAAAGAGAAGGCTAACCGAGTACTCACAAGTGTCTGCTGAAGTCGGATGTGTTAGACCGAAAGGTGCAAATATCGCAGTCAAACTTTAAAATACAACACAACGCATTCCGTTCTCGGGACTACAACCTGCTACTTGCAAAGCCCTTAACAGGGCTTGGTAGCGGGAAATTGAGAAGAAAAAGAAAGGGGCTTAACATTGCCACAGCATCATTCCCACTTAAATCCTACATAATTGGTTTAAACAAATGTGACATTGGCACACAAGTCTGGAATGAATGTGAGGACCATGTAATACAAGAGAAAGATTATTGGCAAAAAAATGTTTAGCTTTTCATTCAGCCGACAATAGTCATGAACCTCTTTGAGTCATTCGATTCTGAAAAAATTAAGTGCATTCTACGTATATGTATATTTTCATGCAAAAATGACATTAACTAATACATGCTTAAAACAACTTTCCGTGAAGCTTGAAACATAATATTTAACCAAAGCGAGAAACTGAAACAAAAATTCACACATTATTCAAATATTTTTATTTCAAGACACTGTTCTTGCGGAACATCCATATATTATAAACATTAATGCACATTTATAAGGAGCCATAATTTACTTATACACTTAAGATAAATGAAGATTCGCCAGCAGCTCTACATGGGCTATCAATTACTGGATGTACCGGAAATGTGTTCTGTGTATAAACGCTAACTATGGGCCTCATGAAAATAACAAAGAAAACGACTGTTTTTGATAAATTCACATCGTCTAATATTTCTGCATAAAACATGAATATCGAAATGAAAATAATTTCACATGAGAAAGTTCGAGTTGATAGGTTCATGTTGAATTTAGGAGAGATAATATAAATTCAAAATGCACGTATTTCTGAACGTATAATAAGAATGTCTTTCTACAGTGGTCCCTCTAGTCTGATTCAAATTATGTTCTATTCATTGGAAATGTTAACAATTTCCCGGAAGGCTAGTGTTATCTAAAAACTATATATGCAGTCTGTTTTCAGTTTTCTTGTCACAGCTCAATAGATCCATCCCCTTAGTTTCATATGTCTACTTCTGTCCTCAATTCTTCTGTCTACTTCTGTCATCAATTCTTCTGTCTACTTCTGTCATCAATTCTTCTGTCTACTTCTGTCATCAATTCTTACAGCTTGTCATACATTTTTCTAATCTCGTTTATAAGACAATGTACAAAATAAATATTTAAACAAATGAGCAACAACGTTTCAGCTCAATAATTATATATATAATTGATCTTTACTCTCCGGTAACTTCTATTCCTTCGTTTCTTGTGATGTGTTCGGCATTTTTATTTTGTAAATATATGAGCTTTGTATCCTAGATGCAGCCTTACTGATAGTACTAGATGCTGAACGGTTGGCTGCATCTTAGTGTACATATTGTGTACATATAGTATACGTATAGTGCACATTAATAATCTGTTAAAATTAATTACTGCTTCTGGCATTCGTTTTAGCATTCAAACTTTCAAAACAGAAGAATGCTTGGGCGATACGGTGGACGACAGTACCAAGCAGAAACAATACAAACTGAAGACAGAACCAGGCAGAAACATTACAAACTGAAGACAGAACCAGACAAAAATAGTACACGCTGAAGACAGAACCAGGCCGAAACAGTACAGGCTGAAGACAGAACCAGACAGAAACAGTACAGGCAGTAGAAATCAAGCGAAATGCAAACACGGACAACTCGAAACGGTTTTATGATGCCCTGAAAACAGTTGAAGGCCCTAGGTCTCATCACTCCCTAGGTCTCATCACCCCCTAGGTCTGATCACCCCCTAGGTCTCATCACCCCCTAGGTCTGATCACCCCCTAGGTCTGATCACTCCTTAGGTCTAATCACCCCTAGGTCTCATCACCTCCTAGGTCTCATCACCCTCTAGGTCTCATCACCCCCTAGGTCTCATCACCCTCTAGGTCTCATCACCCATCTCATGTCCTTAATGTGTACGAAACTGGCATTGTTGACAGACAACGTTCAAATTCAGCAGATCACTTCAGTGCTATCATAAACTGTCCGTGCACCATCAACAGCAGATCACTTCAGTGATGTCCTAAACTGTACGTGCACCATCAACAACAGGTCACTTTAGTGCTATCCCAAACTGTCCGTGCACCATCAACTACAGATCACTTCAGTGCTGTCCTAAACTGTCCGTGCACTATCAACTACAGATCACTTCAATGCTGTCCTAAACTGTCCGTGCACTATCAACTACAGATCACTTCAGTGCTGTCCTAAACTGTCCGTGCACTATCAACTACAGATCACTTCAATGCTGTCCTAAACTGTCCGTGCACCATCAACTACAGATCACTTCAGTGCTGTCCTAAACTGTCCGTGCACTATCAACTACAGATCAATTCAGTACTGTCCTAAACTGTCCGTGCACTATCAACTACAGATCAATTCAGTGCTGTCCTAAACTGTCCGTGCACCATCAACTACAGATCACTTCAGTGATGTCCTAAACTGTCCGTGCACCATCAACTACAGATCACTTCAGTGCTGTCCTAAACTGTCCGTGCACCATCAACAGCGGATCACTTCAGTGCTATCCTAAACTGTCCGTGCACCATCAACAGCGGATCACTTCAGTGCTATCCTAAACTGTCCGTGCACCATCAACAGCGGATCACTTCAGTGCTATCCTAAACTGTCCGTGCACCATCAACAGCGGATCACTTCAGTGCTATCCTAAACTGTCCGTGCACCATCAACAGCGGATCACTTCAGTGCTATCCTAAACTGTCCGTGCACCATCAACAGCGGATCACTTCAGTGCTGTCCTAAACTGTCCGTGCACCATCAACAGCGGATCACTTCAGTGCTATCCTAAACTGTCCGTGCACCATCAACAGCGGATCACTTCAGTGCTATCCTAAACTGTTCGTGCACCATCAACGAGCAGACCCTAGCACTCATTCCTCAGGTTTCTGTCAACGACATTTCTGATATCCCGCCCAGTAGAAAAAAATATATAGCAAGCGACCAACGCCCAGCCGCACGTCCCAGAGACACGTCCCAGCGGCACATCCCCTGAGTCAGGTGCTATTCCTTCTGAGGCTTAAAAAGCAGTAAACCCCGTGCTGCAGCATAAGTCAGCCGATCTGTTTGTTTGTTTGTTCAGTCTGAGATACAAGTCTTAAAACCACAGGAGCTGAAAGGTCTCCCATGTGCACGAACACATTCAATTATCAATCTTGTGCTAATCACATGGGAATCGAACCTCTTGTCAATCAAGGACAAATGATGGTTCGATTTCTGCACAATCGTTTAACAACCCATCTCGAGCGGAATATACAGTGTAGGTTTCGGAGCTGTTCGCGGGATTATTGGCGTGATATTTGCAACTCGTAAAATCCGGGAGAAATACTAGGAACAGCATCATGGTGTGTACACGACGTTTGTTCATCTGACCCAGGCTTCTAACACCGTCAGTAGGGTCGGACTCGGGAACATCATTACTAAACTCGGCTGCCACGAAACAACTCATCTCAATTGTCCGCCAGTTTCATGATGGCATGTCGGTTCTTGTACGGAAGGATGGTCAACTGTCTGCATTATTCCCAGTCATAAATGGGGTCAAACAGGGATGTGTGCTGGTCAGACCGCTCTTTAGCTTGGTATTTACTGTCATGCTTTCTGGTGCTAAACATGGCCGTGACACTGGCGTACATAACTTGAACATGATGGATGGACAGCTTTTCAATATGAAGAGGCTATTGTCCCCCACAAAGGTAAAAGAATCAGCCATCTTCAATCTCCTCTCTGCTGACGACAGCGCCATTAACACGTGGTCAGACCAAGGCAGACAGGCCGCAATGAATGAATTATCAGATGCGTAGATTTACACACAAACATACATTGAAACAAACAAGTAATCAAACAAACAAGCAATCAAACAAACAAACACACACACACGCGCGCATGTACACACACATTAAAATAGCATTATGAAACAAACATACATACAAATTCAAAGAAATAAACATACATACTAATATAAACACACATATCTGTACATAAGAGAGATACACATTGTTTGCGATGAAGGGAATAGTTAATTTCATTGTGTAATAACTGACTTAATTATCGCGATCTCTGTCCGTCCCTCCCGAGTCATTCCTTGACCGATTCCACACTTTCCACCATTCCGATATTTCTTCTCTCTCGTTGGCTCATTCCCGTTGTTGGTATAGAATGGCATCTAAACATGTCTGGCTCATTCCCGTTATTGGTATAGGATGACATCTAAATATGTCTGGCTCATTCCCGTTGTTGGTATAGGATGACATCTAAATATGTCTGGCTCATTCCCGTTGTTGGTATAGAATGGCATCTAAATATGCCTGTGTGAATCATTGCGAAGTTTATGAACACATGTTAATATTCGTCCACATTATTCAATAATACATTATACATGTAGTGAACATGAAGTGGATTCCGTGGCGAAGTGGTTAAGCCATCGGCCTCGTGATCGGGTGGTGTGGGTTCGACTCGGACTCCGCCGTCTTTTTCACGGGTGCTTGATGCGTAGTCCCCTGCATCTCGTAGTCGCCCCCTAGTCGTCCTGTCCTTGACTTGCCACTGGGGTCGGGCGGCACGAGACGAGAGAGTGAGGATAAAAAGTAGCGAAGTTAACCCTTACTAAAAACAGCGCTAGCAAATTAATTATGCCATCATCGTCTACAATGGACGGCGGCCTTTGCCTTTGAACAAGAAGGTCTTTTTTCAGTGACTAACTAAATAATTGTTCGCTAATTAAATCCCATTGGCGAGATGACGGAGCAGTGTTAATATTTCCAGACAAGCACTCAAGATAAGGTTATCGATATGGTATCGGTACACATCACAGATTGCCAATACACTACACGTCTCAAGAAACCACTGCGTTTACGGCCTCTGCCAATGACAATTACTTTTCTTTTCAGAATCAATGAAAATCAAGGCCTCCTTTTTTGTATCCGTCCGCTTGGGCGATTTACCGACATGCGCATACATACTTAGGTAACCTGGTGCTGTCGATCGGCGCACATTATGAATATTTATGACAAAGGCACGTGGAATAAACCCGCCTTTTATCCAGGAGGCATCTCTAGTTCTGCAAACATAATAGGCAATCTTACATAATAGGAATCATGTGTTAATCTGTTCTAGAAAGATTTGTTGCCATGGCAGCTTTTAAAAATATTCTGCTAGATATAAAATATTCTATGAAATGTGATACGGATATCGTAGTTAAGATATAGACAGAGAATATAACAGCATAAGATGTTGGTGAAAACTGTACTGGATGGAAACGTACAGAGTAAAATGTGCTAGTAGAAGCTAAGACTGACAGGATATATCTACGAGATAGACAGAGTAGAAGCTAAGACTGACAGGATATATCTACGAGATAGACAGAGTAGAAGCTAAGACTGACTGGATATATCTACGAGATAGACAGAGTAGAAGCTAAGACTGACAGGATATATCTACGAGATAGACAGAGTAGAAGCTAAGACTGACAGGATATATCTACGAGATAGACAGAGTAGAAGCTAAGACTGACAGGATATATCTACGAGATAGACAGAGTAGAAGCTAAGACTGACTGGATATATCTACGAGATAGACAGAGTAGAAGCTAAGACTGACAGGATATATCTACGAGATATACAGAGTAGAAGCTACGACTGACAGGATATATCTACGAGATAGACAGAGTAGAAGCTAAGACTGACAGGATATATCTACGAGATAGACAGAGTAGAAGCTAAGACTGAGAGGATATATCTACGAGATAGACAGAGTAGAAGCTAAGACTGACAGGATATATCTACGAGATAGACAGAGTAGAAGCTAAGACTGACAGAATATATCTACGAGATAGACATAATGGAAACCAAGACTCACAGGATATATCTACGAGATCGACAGAGTGGAAGCCAAGACTGACAGAACATATCTACGAGATAGACAGAGTGGAAGCTAAGACTGACAGGACATATCTACGAGATAGACATAATGGAAACCAAGACTCACAGGATATATCTACGAGATCGACAGAGTGGAAGCCAAGACTGACATGACATATCTACGAGATAGACAGAGTAGAAGCTAAGACTGACAGGATACATCTACGAGATAGACATAATGGAAACCAAGACTCACAGGATATATCTACGAGATCCACAGAGTGGAAGCCAAGACTGACAGGACATATCTACGAGATAGACAGAGTGGAAGCTAAGACTGACATGACATATCTACGAGATCGACAGCGTGGAAGCCAAGACTGACAGGACATATCTACGAGATAGACAGAGTGGAAGCTAAGACTGACAGGACATATCTACGAAATAGGCAGAGTGGAAGCCAAGACTGACAGGATATATCTACAAGATAGACAGAGTGGAAGCCAAGACTGACAGGATATATCTACAAGATAGACAGAGTGGAAGCAAAGACTAACAGGGCATATCTACGAGATCGACATAGAAAAACAGGTCAGACTGCATCACAAAGCAACAGGTAGAGACGATGATGGGGATCTATTGCAGCCGACATTTTGTTTAGAGAAGATAACTAACCGGAACGGATCTGATATGATGTGTTCTGTTCTGTTTTGATTTCATTTGTTCTGTTATGTTCTGATATCATTTGTTCTATTATTTAATTTGTTCTGTTATGTTACAATTGCATTTGTTCTGTTACGTTGTTCTGTTTCCATTTCTTCTGTTATGTTCTGATCTGACTTCATTTGTTTTGTTAGTTTCTGTTCTGTTTTCATTTGTTCTGTTTTATTCTGTTCTGATTTAATTTGTTCTGTTATTTTATGTTCTGTTTTAATTTATTCCGTTATGTTCTGTTATGATTTCATTGTTCTGTTCTGGTGTCATTTGTTCTGTTCTGATTTCATGTGTTCTGTTATAATCTGGTCTGTTATTTACTTTCTGTTCTGATTTAATTTGTTCTGTTATTCACTTTCTGTTCTGATTTAATTTGTCCTGTTCTGATTTCTTTTTTTATGTTACGTTCTGTTATGATTTGATTTATTCTCTTATGTCATGTTCTTTGATTTGTTCTTTTATGTTCTGTTTTGTTTTCATGTGCTCTGTTATGTTCTTGTCTAATGTCATGTGTTCTATGTTCTGATTTTATCTTATATCTGTTCTGTTACGTTTCTATTGAATATGTTCTTATATGTTCTGTTCTTATTATATATGTTCTATTACGTTCTGTTCTGATTTAATTTGTTGAGTTACGTTTTGTTCTA
The DNA here is from genome assembly GCA_036924085.1 of Ariolimax columbianus. Taxonomy (NCBI): domain Eukaryota; kingdom Metazoa; phylum Mollusca; class Gastropoda; order Stylommatophora; family Arionidae; genus Ariolimax; species Ariolimax columbianus. Next base: position 171,458,061 of record JAVGWX010000001.1, read on the forward strand.
GTTTCATTTGTTGTGGTATGTTCTGTTCTGTTTCTATCTGTCCTGTTTAATTTACTATGTTATGTTCTGGTTTCAACTGATATGTATTGTATTGATTTGATCTTAAATGTTATGTTCTGATTTCATTTGCTCTACTCTGATTTATCTGACATGTACTGTTCTGATTTCATTTCGTCTGATATGTTCTGTTTTTGCTTCACCTGTTCCTGTATGTTCTGATTTAATCTGATATGTTCTCTTTTCTAATATCTTGGCTAGAAGACCATCCGCCTTCTATCATACCAGTTCTTTGGTCTCTAATGCCGACTTCCTTACGTGCCCATCGGTCTAGGTCTTGAGCACGTTCCCCGTGCCAAAAGTGAAACCCCTCATTCAGTATAGATTGCGTGGTACTGTCAACAAAAGTAAGTAGCATGTCCTTTGCAGAACGTCGCTTCTTACAACCGCCAACGTATTTGTTTCACATTTTTTAAATATAGATTTAAGTGACGAAGGTATGCACTGTTGTCAGACTCACTCTCTCGTAGTGGTCAAGATGACTGGAGATAGCGCAGGATACATATTATACCTAGGGGTTTACTCCATCTTTACCGTTTAACAGATAACTCGCTAGCTAGCCGAAGACATTCTTTATATAGGGACAAGAATCACATGGCATTTAGTTATATATATATATATATATATATACATCACATTACATTTAGCTATAGATATAAAGCACATGGCATTTAGTTATAGACAATAATCACATGGCATTTAGTTATTAACAAGAATCACATGGCATTTGGCTTGGCTTGGCTTCGTTCGCTCTCAATCTCCTGCTACCAAGCCCTGAAAGGGCTTTAGTAGCAGAATGTAGTCCAGAGAACGGAATGCGTTGTGTTGTAGTTTACAGCTTGACTGCGATATTTGCACCTTTCGGTCCAACACATCCGACTTCAGCAAGCATTTTTTGAGTACCGGGTTAGCATTCCCTCTTCGATCCCTTCTCCTTAGCCGGTCTGCCCTGCTGCAGCCTGTTATCCAGGATCACCGCGTGGAGGTGTAGAAGGGTCTTGGCAGCTTTGGTTCGCTGGCCCTGACGCTAGCAGTCAGCTATGGGTCGCTGACCACTGCAGCTTGTGCGCTGCTCAGCATCTTGATCCCACATGGCATTTAGTTATGAACAAGAATCACATGGCATTTAGTTATGGAAACGAATCACATGGCATTTAGTTATGAACAAGAATCACATGGCATTTAGTTATGAACAAGAATCACATGGCATTTAGTTATGAACAAGAATCACATGGCATTTAGTTATGAACAAGAATCACATAGCATTTAGTTATGGAAACGAATCACATGGCATTTAGTTATGAACAAGAATCACATGGCATTTAGTTATGAACACGAATCACATGGCATTTACTTATGCAGCAGCAACAACTAACAGAAAAGGCTATAACACATTCTGTTTTCATATTTGTGTCTTACACAAGAGACTCGTCTTGTCAATTTTGCTCTTTTGTAACAATGATGGATACTACTATAAATATTCCGTTGTAGAGCGGTGTGTAGAGAGTGTGGTGTTTTATGAATAGGGCAAAGCCGCAATATATGGTCAAGTGTTTTCCTGATTCAGGAAGTACTAGTTTTATCACTTCTGGTTAGCGCTGAAGCTGTTCTCTGGTACTCCAGACTTTCGACAATACTAGTTTTACCACAACTTGTTAGCGCTGAAGTCGTTTCCTGTACTCATCACTAAATAACTGGCTCAACACAATAATATTAAAAAGACTGAAAATTATCTTAATAACTAGAATTGACCAACTGCAATTATGCAACTTCATTAGAGCAATAAACCAGCAAACACTCGGACAAACTTATTTTAATATGGGACATTAGTAGGTATGATTTGGCTCTATCTAATATTTATATTGTTATCTCCCTTGCCTAATTCTTGCTCACTTTTATTGCAAATCTCTTGTCACTTTAATTCAAACATTTAAAAAGAACGGTTTTTGTGTTGCTGTTTCATCTTCTCTTTCGTCGCTTATTCTGAAAAAGTACGTTTTGTTACGTTGTTTGTGTACACTGAAGATGCAATATCTACTCCTTTCGGCCCGACCTAGCTGGTTTTGGGATTGGTTTGTCTTCTCTCTTCGATCCACATTCACTCAGGCAGGCGATACTGATATATCGTATTTTCATGGCCATCATTTGGAGTCAGAATTCGATCTTCGTTAGCTCTGGTTTGTTGACTGACGGAAGCAGTCAGCCATGATTCACGGTCTGCTGCCACCTAGTTCACAGTGTTATAGGCCCTAGCCGTCTCATAATTTATATATATCTTACCTAAAGCATATTTTCAGCCTTTGTACTTGGGAGGATCGTGGTCATCAAGCCTACTGGTCTGTCGTCACGCCTACTGGTGATCACGTCAGTTCCTTCTACAATCTTCTGGTCTGTCGTCACGCCTATTGGTCTGTCGTCACGCCTACTGGTCTGTCGTCACGCCTACTGGTGATCACGTCAGTTCCTTCTACAATCTTCGGGTCTGTCGTCACGCCTACTGGTCTGTCGTCACGCCTATTGGTGATCATGTCAGTTCCTTCTACAATCTTCGGGTCTGTCGTCACGCCTTCTGGTGATCACGTCAGTTCCTTCTACAATGTTCGGGTCTGTCGTCACGCCTATTGGTGATCACGTCAGTTCCTTCTACAATGTTCGGGTCTGTCGTCACGCCTATTGGTGATCATGTCAGTTCATTCTACAATCTTCGGGTCTGTCGTCACGCCTATTGGTGATCATGTCAGTTCATTCTACAATCTTCGGGTCTGTCGTCACGCCTATTGGTGATCATGTTAGTTCCTTCTACAATCTGATCTGTCCTTTTGAGCCTTTCAGGACATTTATTCTGTATTTGGTTATCCTATTCTAGTTCTGTTTTCTATGTCTTCCACCGATTCTATTGTCTTCTATCGCATATTGGTACCGTGTATTCTATACCACCCTGACTGACCATATTTCCATCGATCGTTGCATGCTTTCCTTTTATTTTAATTAAGAATAATATTGTGAAAAACTGTTTCCTGGTTATAAATCTACATTTCATTTTAAGGTGTCCAAGAAATGCGCTGTATTCTTTCCAGGAACCATATTTGTGTTCTGTCAGTGATTTCTCTTGTTGTTTATTCATTATCTAGGGTTTGCATCCATAAAACAGTATCGGTTATACATACATCAATACTTTCTGTTACTCTTTTACTGTCAAGAATGTGTTATCTTTCTTATTTTCATGCAGCTTGTTTTAGCAAATGTTTTTCTCTTATTTATTTATGTTATATATTACTACCGTCTGGGAGTCAATCCCAGGTATTGACCGATTTACCGTGCGCTTCGATGTACACCTTACCCAGACCTAACAAGCCACGAGGAGGAAGTCGGTCACTTCCGCTATGTATAGTCCAGAGCGACGAATGAGCCCACGGCACAACGCACAACGACGGCACTCCAATGGTTTAGGCACCGACTAAAAAGGTCTACGACTCGGGCCGATAAGTACACCGGTCCACCCACGACCGTACTCCCGATAAACACGTTCCGGGTAAGTTCCTGCACCTTACAAAGCGGATTCGATCAACACAGACAGGTCAATCTCACGCGTTGTTTGAAAGATTTGAGATATGACGTCATAAGAGTATCGGAAACGCGTGCCCACCCCGACTCGCATCACACTTGGTGAACTACGTCTGCCCATTTGTCTGATGTTTATAGATTGAGAAAAAGCCTTCGACAGTATTGAAATCAATGCCGTAATAAAGGCCACGTGGAACCAGGACATGTCCAAATATAATACGAGGATGATAAAATAAATAAACGTAGGTTGAAGAACGGATATTTCACTGTACCGCCGTGAAAAAAATATCGCACTGACAAGAGGTATGCGACGGTGCGACACAATTTCACCAAAGCTTTTTATAGCAGCCCTCCAGGACATCTTTCAACAGCAGAAGTGGGCCGATAGAGTCTTACATATGGATGGGGACAGGCTCATCCACCTACGCTTTACGGACAATATTGTGCTCGTAAGCCACCACCAAGGAGGCCTAATACTCCATGAACAAACTCGCCGAGGTCTGCAGAGATGTCGGCATACGGTTGAACAAGAAAATGCAATGTATCAGAAGTCCTTCCTGCAGCAAATGTGAGATCAAGCTTGGAAAGGAGCACGTGGACAATGGCAGCGTCTACATGAGCATGTGGAAGATGACAGCGCCAACATGAGCACGTGGAAGATGGCAGCGCCTACATGAGCATGTGGAAGATGGCAGCGCCTACACGAGCACGTGGAAGATGGCAGCGCCAACATGAGCATGTGGAAGATGGCAGCGCCTACACGAGCACGTGAAAGATGGCAGCGCCAACATGAGCATGTGGAAGATGGCAGCGCCTACACGAGCACGTGGAAGATGGCAGCGCCAACATGAGCATGTGGAAGATGGCAGCGTCTACATGAGCATGTGGAAGATGGCAGCGCCTACACGAGCATGTGGAAAATGGCAGCGCCTACATGAACATGTGGAAGATGGCAGCGTCTACATGAGCATGTGGAAGATATCAGCGCCAGCATGAGCATGTGGAAGATGGCAGCGCCTACATGAGCATGTGGAAGATGGCAGCGCCTACACGAGCATGTGGAAGATGGCAGCGCCAACATGAACATGTGGAAGACGGCAGCGCCTACACGAGCCTGTGGAAGATGGCAGCGCCTACACGAGCATGTGGAAGATGGCAGCGCCAACATGAGCATGTGGAAGACGGCAGCGCCTACACGAGCCTGTGGAAGATGGCAGCGCCTACACGAGCATGTGGAAGATGGCAGCGCTTACACGAGCATGTGGAAGATGGCAGCGCCTACACGAGCATGTGGAAGATGGCAGCGCCTACATGAGCATGTAGAAGATGGCAGCGCCTACACGAGCAAGTGGAAGATGGCAGCGCCTACATATACTTGGGGCGGGAAATAAAGTCCATCCACACCCTCGACAGGGAAATCTCCAGACGAAGAACTGCAACCTGGTCAAGTTTCTATGGCAAGGGCGTACATTTTCAATTCCTTGGTCCTACCAGCCATGATCTTACGGATATGAAATGTGGAATCTACGCTACGTGGATGCAGAAAAACTCCGCGTTACCCAGCGAGCGATGGAAAGACGTGGTCTCGAGATCTCGATCAGAGAACGAAACCCACAATGCCGAATTAACAGAACGCATCTTATGTCGAGACGTCGTGGAGGTGGGGTTGAATCGCAAATACCACAGCTGGTCACGTGGTGCGCATGTCAGATAACAGATGGACACATAGAACCACGATTTGGTGGCCATATGATTATACACGCCCACTCGACCGACCACCCGTAAGATGGCGAGATGGTCAGTTTAGAGACTTGGGTCCGAAATGGCACGATAGGACGAAGGATCTGACTGCATATAGAACATTTTTTTCTACCTCGCAAACGGCACACTCGCTGGACTGAAGTCTAGAATTTTGTTTTGTATTGGAGTGTAGTGTATTGTATTGTAGTGTATCATTTTCCATTTTTAAACGTAGCAATAAACTTCTCTTTACCTTTATACCAAATGCAATTTGTGTTATCCTTATAGAGAAGAATTTGATAGAAACTGGTTTCATTAAAGAGAGTGCAGTATCTATGTGAAAGATCATACAAAATATATTGTTTCCCCTGTGGTCGGTCCATTCAAACAGAATACAGACACTGAAACATTCGTGGTTTTTATATATAGTTTCCCTTGTCGTCGGTCCATTCAAACAGAATACAGACACTGAAACATTCATGGTTTTTATATATTGTTTCCCTTGTGGTCGGTCCATTCAAACATAATACAGACACTGAAACATTCATGGTTTTTATATATTGTTTCCCTTGTGGTCGGTCCATTCAAACAGAATACAGACACTGAAACATTCATGGTTTTTATATATAGTTTCCCTTGTCGTCGGTCCATTCAAACAGAATACAGACACTGAAACATTCATGGTTTTTATATATTGTTTCCCTTGTGGTCGGTCCATTCAAACAGAATACAGACACTGAAACATTCATGGTTTTTATATATTGTTTCCCTTGTGGTCGGTCCATTCAAACAGAATACAGACACTGAAACATTCATGGTTTATCTTGAATCTAATATCCCTTAGTATGGGATTACATATTACGCTCCCTTACTCTGATACGTCTTCTTCACATTATAAATAATCATGTCTGCAAGGCCGGAGGCTGCACGTCTCTTACTTAGTTACTGCCACGCCCACCTACGACTCGTGGAGCTAAATGGCGAATAATGGCGGCTGCACATAGAGCTATAGCTTTTTACGGCGGCTCGCTAGTCGATACAGCCTCGATGCTGTCTACCCAACTGTAAATGTGTACCTGACTTATTTTAAGGGAAGGCAGAAAGGAGAACAATTGGTCACCTCACCTCGCATGAGCTGAAACATAGCACACTATCGTCTTTACACGTTATCCCTGATGGCAGTTGGTCTGCCTCCAACGTCTCTCTTATGACGCTCTCTAAATCGTCACGTGGAACATAATATTACGGTAATCGCCATTGCAACAACAAATATATGCTTTGTCGCAGACGTCTTTGAAATAGTGTTCTCCGTCCGTGCTTAACTGCTTTTACAGGGCCACTTTCTGTTACATATAGGACGTAGAATACTGGTTGGATATTAGCCATATAAGTGCCATGCGCGTTACAGAAAGATGCCATTTCCTATGTTTGAAAGAGAAAAACACCAGCCATCACTAAGAATGAAATGGTTAACCATTAGAGTGGAACATTCTACAAGCCTAAATATGATGACTTCTTTGAGTTCTCCGATGCACTACATCCTCGGGGATATCAGTTCATCCCGACATGTCTGTCAGACAGAGGATTCAATCTAACAATAAATAATGTCTCAGGGACACTGTGGCCTGACGGAGTGTGCTACAAATCGACACGGTCAGTAACTATCAAACATGAATCCCAGCCTACCAGCTCTCCCGCGGCGAGAATTAGTTGAATTGAGAATCCAGTTACACTCGGCTTATTTTCCGGTGATCTTTCTGAGAACATTAAGAATAATGGAGGCCAATAATCCGACTACAGCCAGTATAATGAGTTTTCTGTGGTTTACAAACCTTTGTCCTGAAATACATCTGGGCCGAGAACCCATCAATTTCTTTCAGAACTTACAGTTTGTTTTAGAGAATTAAACGAGATTCCTGTACTTATCTATAGAATAAAGGAACCAAATATCACAGTCTGCTGTTGTAGCATCCAGACTGAGAATGTCTTTCTAGTGAGGTGGTAGGTTTCTGTCGTCTTTGAAGAATTATGCAAAAACACTTTGTTTGTATCGTTCACAGTAGAATTATGCAAGCCAAAAACACTTTGTTTTTATCGTTCACGGTAGAATTGTGCAAGACAAAAACACTTTGCTTTTATCGTTTACGGTAGAATTATGCAAGCCAAATACACTTTGTTTTTATCGTTCACGGTAGAATTATGCAAGCCAAATACACTTTGTTTTTATCGTTCACGGTAGAATTATGCAAGCCAAAAACATTTGTTTTTATCGTTCAAGGTAAAATTGAGCAAGCCAAAAACATTTGTTTTTATCGTTCACGGTAAAATTGAGCAAGCCAAAAACATTTGTTTTTATCGTTCACGGTAAAATTGAGCAAGCCAAAAACATTTGTTTTTATCGTTCACTGTGGAATTATGCAAGCCAAAAACACTTGTTTTTATTGTTCACGGTAGAGTTGAGCAAGCCAAAAACATTTGTTTTTATCGTTCACGGTAGAATTGAGCAGGCCAGGGCATGGCCATGACGTTTGTGCCGCTCATGGTAGAATTAATCAAGCCAGGAAGTAATAAATCACATAGAAACCACATTATTTATGTTTCTATGTGTCTTAGAGGACTTAATGATCTTTTGCATGCGCCACGTGCCGCACCACTTCTAGTTTTACATCGCTCCTCAGTATTGTCTGAGCACTATTATAACAACATTGTTGAATGCAATGAAAGGTCACAGAAGCCTCCTCATGTTCTGATCAAGACTTGGTAAAAAGGTAATCCGTTTCCAACAAACATAGCATTGGACTCGACAATGGTACATATTGTTAAGTCTCAGCATCAATCAATCAATCAATCAATCAATCAATCAATCAATCAACCAATCAATCAATCAATTACCAATCATTCAAAGTCTCTTCAGCCCCTTAGGAGCATAGGTAAACAACAGATAGTGCAGACAACAATTTAAACGAAACTGGAGAAGTAGCCAATGAGATACGCGCTAGTCATTTCAATTCACAGCACAAGGTTACCACCCGAATGCAGACCAGAGTTGTCATATTGCCCTTATTACGGCCAAATTCTACAAATCTGGACTTTAAGGAGCTTTTGGGGGTAGACATTTTTGTTTGGCTTTTTGATCTTTTTTTAGTCTTTTGTTCAGATCGCTTGGCGTCAGTAAATTTGCTTCAATTTTTTGGTTTTTGGTTTTTCCTTGATTTTTTTTTCAACATATAAAATCGTTTGCATTGAAATCAAAGAAAAGATAAATTTATAATTGAAGCTGCAACACTTTACTTTATTTTTCTCTTTTTGGCACTATCTAGTGCTTATCTGGTGGTTATAATATGTAACAAAATCTGGTCACGACTGTATTTAAGTCTCGAGAGAATCAAGAGAAGAACAATTTCGATTTTATACATTAAACGAGTAAGTTCTGTCTGTAATCTTCAATCATTTGAGTTTTCAATCACGTTTTCGATCTTGTGATTGTTAATACACATCGTTTTTAATCTTCGACTACGTCATCACATAAATGAAAATCATCTTATGGTAATGATTGCAAACTTTGGTACAACAGAAATTGGAAAATAAGTCATTTGTTTGGATAAAAAAAAGTTGCTGATGGGCCGGGTGAGGCCTATTGTAAATTGTGTCAATGCACCATTGTTCCAAAACTTTGTCTTGTCTTGTCGTATCCACTTGGGCAGTGAGGAGCCGTGGGGAGCGGTAGATTTCTGCCCAGGACCAGACGTGTCGCTGAAGTGGTCGTCATCACATGACAATTTAGAATATCCATAACATTTCCTATCCATCTAGTTCTCGGTTTGCCGCTGTTGCGAAAACCCGAACGACGTGCGTTAAATGCGCACAGTGGTAGTTGGTCAGGATGAATTCTCATTAGGTGGCCAAAACAATTGATTCTCGCTTTATGAATATATCCAGAGCATGGTCTTGCTTCAACAACTAATCTTCTCACATCTTCATTGCGCATTCTCTCTTTCCTAGTTACGTTGATTGTTTCCCGGAGGCATCTCATCTCAAATATTGTGATCTTTCTCTCTAGAGTTGTTGTTAAAGTTCATGTTTGGCACTGGTAACAGAGAGTTGGCATGAATATACTGTCGATTAGCATTCTTTTTGTGGACATGTTTATGTTAGAGTGTTTCAATAATGGTGACAGCTGATATGCAATTGCATTTGCTTTTTGGCACCTGATCTCAATCTCTTTATCAAAACCTTGATCCTCCTGTGTGAAAACACTGGCCAAGTACTTGAACTCCTGCACTTGTTTGATCTTGGTCCCGTTTACCAAAATGTTCAAGTTTTCAGGCGATCTGCTTATCTGTATAGTTTCTGTTTTGGATGTGTTAATTCTCATACTGAATCTTTCACATACAGAGTTGAGCGCAGTCAGATGTTGCTGCAGATAATCTTCACCCTCGTAAAGTAGACTTCGATCATCTGCAAAAAGAAGTTCATTTAACCTACCAGCCTGTGTCCTGTCTTCCTCTGCATTTCTTGGCAGATGCTTCAATTTGGCCTCCAGCGTTATTCTGTCCATAAATGTGTTGAAGAGTAGGGGCGACAACACACAACATTGTCTCACCCCGGTTATCTCCATTGTTTCGGTTCGACCATCTGTTGCTCTAACTATACTTTGACACCCTTGGTACAGTGCTTTAATATTTTCTAATAGCTGGCCTTGTACTTCCTAGTCGTCTAGGATGGCCTATAGTTTATTTCTGTTTACTCTATCAGAAGCCTTTTCTTGATCTATGAAAACCACGATGAGTTTCCGATCGTATTCGTTGTTTGTTTCGCTTAGTTGTCTCAGGGTAAATACAATGTGTAACCTCATAAACCATGAAACAACGATGAAATACATGATGAAAACCCAATCAAAAGATCATAGTAGAGACGACATCTCGGCAGACTGACAATGTTTAAGCAGCACAGCTGCAAATTGTTGTGGGCATGAAATGCTGTTGTGGGCATGAAATGCTGTTGTCGGCATGAAATGCTGTTGTCGGCATGAAATGCTGTTGTCGGCATGAAATGCTGTTGTGGGCATGATATGCTGTTGTGGGCATGATTTGCTGTCGTGGGCATGATATGCTGTTGTGAGCATTATATGCTGTTGTGGGCGTGATATGCTGTTGTGGGCATGATATGCTGTTGTGGGCATGATTTGCTGTCGTGGGCATGATATGCTGTTGTGTAATCCGTTCCATTGACAACGTGATGGAAATCATGCGCCATAATGGACAAGTGAGCACGCTAGGACAAATAGTTTCACAGAACTATCCACACCCTCCACAAGCACGACTCACAGAACTATCCACACCATCCACAACCACGACTCACAGAACTATCTGCACCATCCACAAGCACTACTTACAGAACTATCCACACCATCCACAACCACGACTCACAGAACTATCTGCACCATCTACAACCACGACTCACATAACTATCCGCACCCATCCACAACCACGACTCACATAACTATCCACACCCATCCACAACCATGACTCACATAACTATCCGCACCCATCCACAACCACGACTCACAGAACTATCTACACCATCCACAACCACGACTCACAGAACTATCTGCATCCATCCACAACCACGAGTCACATAATACTCAACTGAAAGGACCGGTTGAACGAAAAGAGAAAAGGTTTCATCACTCATAATGGACAAACAAATATCAGAACTAAATTTTTCATGCTTAATAAAAAATCATTATCTCGCTGTCCCTGAAAACTGATCTGATCGATGACTGAAAGGAAAAAAGTATGTTATTCTGAATCCATGATGATCAATCTACGGACAACACAAAAACGCGAGTATTTTGCTTCGTTTTTTATATGATAGAACACAATAAATTTCGACTGGATTTCTAGATTTAATTTTGGTATAAGAGACTTCGAGAGAAAACATGTTCAATTCGATTGAGGAAGAAATTGGAAAATGCTGTCAGACTATTAGAAACTGAATATGGTTTGCATCGGATGGTGAGCCAAACGTGGTTGATTTTAACAACTCGGTGCGATGTGTCTCGCCACTGTGTGCGGCTCAGATGTATCAGTCATTCTATCGTGATGCGCATTTAACATGCAATATTATGGTGACCAACAAATAACGGATTTTTTTGTCAGAGATACCTCACTGGTCTCTACATAACGAGTTAAGACCAAATTTTAAAAAAAAGATTTGTTTAAAGTGATCAACACAGCTGCAGCATCTGAGCCCACTCGAACTTACCCCACTTCCCTTTGAAAACCCTTCATGTACTAGGTAGCTTGTGCCAGGAAAGGCAATCCATACATGTTGATGGGCTGGGTCATAAATGTTGATGGACTGGGGCATACGTATTGATGGGCTGGGGCATACATGTTAATGGGCTGGGGCATACGTATTGATGGGCTGGGGCATACATGTTGATGAACTAGGGCATACATGTTGATCGACTAGAGCATACATGTTTATGGGCTGGGGCATACATGTTGATGGGCTGGGGCATACATGTTGATGGGCTGGGGCATACATTTTGATGGACTGGGGCATACATGTTGATGAACTAGAGCATACATGTTGATGGGCTGGGGCATACATGTTTATGGGCTGGGGCATACATGTTGATGGGCTGGGGCATACATTTTGATGGGCTGGGGCATACATGTTGATGAACTAGAGCATACATGTTGATGGGCTGGGGCATACATGTTGATGAACTAGGGCATACATGTTGATGAACTAGGGCATACATGTTGATGGGCTAGGGTATACATGTTGATGATCTAGGGGATACATGTTGATGGGCTGGGGCATACATGTTGATGGACTGGGGCATACATGTTGATGAACTAGGGCATACATGTTGATGGGCTGGGGCAAATATGTTGATGAACTAGGGCATACATGTTGATGGGCTGGGGTATACATGTTGATGGGCTGGGGCATACATGTTGATGGACTGGGGCATACATGTTGATGAACTAGGTCATACATGTTAATGGGCTGGGACATACATATTGATGGGCTGGGACATACATGCTGATGGGCTGGGGCATACATGTTAATGAACTGGGAGAAGCTGAAAGCTTATTTAAATGTTGCTAAGCTAGACCAAACAAAGTTGGATACGAAATTTAAATCTTGATTCTTAAAGGAAATGTTGTCAGACTATAACAACTACTTGTATTTTTGTGTTTGCGACGTCTGTTGCACAGGAATTTAGTATGTGTCAACAAAACAAAGCTGAATAAATGACAAATCCAATTGAATTTGATTGGCCTTTTCCTTTGTCTTTTATAAAACTTTGTTTGGCTTTTTTTGGATATATTTTTTGGCACTGTTTGGCTTTTCCTCAGAATTTTGAAATGGCAATCCTGAAACAGACTGGAGACGGTTATAAGAATAAACGTTTTATGTAATCTTACTTAACGGCACATCGTCCACAACTGTGTGGACACGTGATACACATCATTGCTAATTCTGAATGTCACGAGAGGGGGAAACAGGAAACATCGTAGCTAAAAATGTGAACTAATTTAATGTGTGTCGAGAAGTCGAAAGGTGCCTTCCAGGAACGATCTGGTTTTAGGTGAAGGCAGTCCTTGTAGGACAGATCTGGCTGTAGTGAAGACAGGCATTGTAAGAGAGGTCTATTGGAGGTAGGCGTGGAGGAAGAGATCTAATTGTTGTGATGATCGAAAATGTTGAAACAAAAATAACATTTCATGTCAGAGCATTTTACAAATTGTATTTTGATTGGGCCATTACAAAATTGGGATTTATTGTTGTAAACTTGTACCCTTTTCTTAATTTTTCTTTGCTTATCTGAATTTTTTTGTGTGGAAACATTCTATCTTTTGAAGCGTATGAAATTGTTAGCAAACTTTCAATGCACATATCTAGGGTAATATAATTAGTTTAAAACTGGGCGATAACTCTGGAACTAAGCTCGGAACGTTGACAATTCAGCATCAATTGTTGAGAATTAATGAATATTGAATGGCGCGAAAGAGAGAGTGAGAGATAGAGAAAGGGGGTGGGGGAGAGGGGAGAGAGTGGGAGAAAGAGAGAGAATGAGGGAGGGGAGGGTGTAAAAGCAAAGAAGAAAGGAAAGAAAAGGGAACCCGATGACTTTGTTTGAGCGGGACATTATTAGCCAACAAAGTGATGTGAGTAAATTCCCTTATTCTAACAATAGACGTTAAACAGATCTTTCAAGACGTATCTCAGAGCGTACTAAACATTCGCTCTGTTCATGTGATTGGGAAATTAGCCAGCTCCTATCTGGGTGAATGCTGCTAATGTTTATTTAGAGAACGATGTCGTCTGTGTTGGGAGAAATCCTTCTAGGTGGGAGTGAGGATGGGACGGGCTTATGGCTGTCTTTGACAGGTGTGAAACGATAACGTTATTGAACTTTTTTGTCTACAAGATTTCTGGCGAACTCTCATGTCCAGCATGGATGGGAAAGATGTGTGTGTCCTCGGGAAGTCTGGACAATAGTGAATGTCTGAGCACAAATATGGGCCGGATATTTCTTCTTTTTGTTTGTGTTATTCTTTTTCTTCGTGTTCTTTTTTTCTTTTTCTGTTTCTTCTTCGTCTTGAATCTGACGTTGTGACGTCGTGTCAAAGTTTACAGCGAAGATGCGATGTGTGCGCCTTTCAGCCGGAACATCTGATTTTAGCTGGCGTTATTTGGTACTGGATTTGCTTTCTTACTGCGATCCACTTTCTCTTAGGTAGAACTGCTGCAGGTTGTTTGCTTGGCCATCACTTGGAGGCAGAATAAGGGCTTGGTCAGCTGTGTTTCGCTCACGCCCTCTACTTTCCTCACGCCCTCTTCTCTCCTCACGCCCTCTTCTCTCCTCACGCCCTCTTCTCTCTTCACGCCCTCTTCTCTCTTCCCGCCCTCTTCTCTCCTCACGCCCTCGTCTCTCATCAAGCCCTCTTCTCCTCTTCACGCTTTCTCTGCTCACGCCCTCTTCTCTCCTCACGCCCTCTTCTCCTCTCACGCCCTCTTCTCTCCTCACGCCCTCTTCTCCTCTCCCGCCCTCTTCTCTGCTCACGCCCTCTTCTCTCCTCACGCCCTCTTCTCTCCTCGCGTTCTCCACTCTCCTCACGCCCTCTTCTCTCATCAAGCCCTCTTCTCCTCTTCACGCCTTCTCTCCTCACACCCTCTTCTCTCCTCACGCCTTCTCTCCTTACACCCTCTTCTCTCCTCACGCCCTCTTCTCTCCTCACGCCTTCTCTCCTCACACCCTCTTCTCTCCTCACGCCTTCTCTCCTCACACCCTCTTCTCTCCTCACGTCCTCTTCTCTTCTCTCCTCACGTCCTCTTCTCTCCTCGCGTTCTCCACTCTCCTCACGCCATCTTCTCTCATCAAGCCCTCTTCTCCTCTTCACGCCTTCTCTGCTCACGCCCTCTTCTCTCCTCGCGTTCTCCACTCTCCTCACGCCTTCTTCTCTCATCAAGCCCTCTTCTCCTCTTCACGCCTTCTCTGCTCACGCCCTCTTCTCTCCTCACGCCTTCTCTCCTCACACCCTCTTCTCTCCTCACACCCTCTTCTCTCCTCATGTCCTCTTCTCTTCTCTCCTCACACCCTCTTCTCTCCTCACACCCTCTTCTCTCCTCACGTCCTCTTCTCTTCTCTCCTCACGTCCTCTTCTCTCCTCGCGCCTTCTTCTCTCATCAAGCCCTCTTCTCCTCTTCACGCCTTCTCTGCTCACGCCCTCTTCTCTCCTCGCGTTCTCCACTCTCCTCACGCCCACTTCTCTCATCAAGCCCTCTTCTCCTCTTCACGCCTTCTCTGCTCACGCCCTCTTCTCTCCTCACGCCTTCTCTCCTCACGTCCTCTTCTCTCCTCACACCCTCTTCTCTCCTCACGTCCTCTTCTCTTCTCTCCTCACGTCCTCTTCTCTCCTCACGCCCTCTTCTCTCCTCACGTCCTCTTGTCCTCTTCACGCCCTCTTCTCTCTTCACGCCCTCTTCTCACCTCACACCCTCTTCTCTCTTCACGCCCTCTTGTCCTCTTCACGCCCTCTTCTCTCCTCACGCCCTCTTCACGCCCTCTTCTCTCCTCACGCCCTCTTCTCTCCTCACGCCCTCTTCTCTTATCGCCCTCTTCTCTCCTCACGCCCTCTTCTCCTCTTCACGCCCTCTTCTCTCCTCACGCCCTCTTCTCCTCTTCACGCGCTCTTCTCTCCTCACGTCCTCTTCTCTTCTCTCCTCACGCCCTCTTCTCTCCTTACGCCCTCTTCTCTCCTCACGCCCTCTTCTCTCCTCACGCCCTCTTCTCCTCTTCACGCCCTCTTCTCTCCTCACGCCCTCTTCTCCTCTTCACTCCTCACGCCCTCTTCTCTCTTCACGGCCTCTTGTCCTCTCACGCCCTCTTCTCTCTTCACGCCCTCTTCTCCTCTTCACTCCTCACGCCCTCTTCTCTCTTCACTTCTCTTGTCCTCTCACGCCCTCTTCTCTCTTCACGCCATCTTGTCCTCTCACACCCTCACAAATATTCTTGGTTTCAATCAAGTCGGACATATCACTTACCGCACAGCATTTGAAAGATTTGCGACGTAGTTTCTGAGAATCTTTTCCTGTTCATGATGCAAGCAAAAACTGGATAAGATATCCATTTTGTTTGATGTAGCAGAGGAGCTTACAAGCAGCATAGGAAGCATCAAAGGATGGTTCTCTCAAATGACAGTTCAATGAACATCGCCTTGGAAATGTATGGGCTGACTTGCAAACATATTTTCGGAAACTATCGAAGAGGACTTTCCAAGTATTGATGCCCTTCGTAACGACATTCCTGTGTGGAAAATCATTCTCTGCTCTCGTTTATCTTAAAAGTAAGTATATAAATCGTTTATAAATCGTGGACAGATCACATGACACAAGTTTCAGATCTTAGCCCCGCTATAACAAGGTTTGTGTGAAGTGCATTTCTCATTAAAGAAAGTCTACAGTTCAATTAAGTTTACAATCGATTTCCACACTGAAGCAGGACCGCCTTCTAAGCCTCATGTGGTTTAAATAAACCTAAGAGATAACGGATTGTCGAGTGCCATTGAAACTGATTCAGAAGCAAATATATTTGACAAATATAATATAATTGAAAGTAAATATTAGTGGGCATCACCTCTTCTCACACTGTGAACAAAACTGGGCATCGCCCCGCCCTCAAACTGTGAACAATACGGCATCTCCTCGCCCTCACTCTGTGAACAAAGTGGGCATTGTCTCGTCCTTCCTTTGTGAACCAAATGGACATCGCATAGCCCTCGCTCTGTGAACCAAATGGACATCGCCTCGCCCTCACTCTGTGAACCAAAGTGGACATCGCCTCGCCCTCACTCTGTGAACCAAAGTGGATATCGCCTCGCCCTCACTCTGTGAACCAAAGTGGACATCGCCTCACCCTCACTCTGTGAACCAAAGTGGACATCGCCTCGCCCTCACTCTGTGAACCAAAGTGGACATCGCCTCGCCCTCACTCCGTGAACCAAGTGGACATCGCCTCGCCCTCATTCTGTGAACCAAAGTGGACATCGCCTCGCCCTCACTCTGTGAACCAAAGTGGACATCGCCTCGCCCTCACTCTGTGAACCAAAGTGGATATCGCCTCGCCCTCACTCTGTGAACCAAAGTGGACATCGCGTCGCCCTCATTCTGTGAACCAAAGTGGACATCGCCTCGCCCTCACTCTGTGAACCAAAGTGGACATCGCCTCGCCCTCACTCCGTGAACCAAGTGGACATCGCCTCGCCCTCATTCTGTGAACCAAAGTGTACATCGCCTCGCCCTCACCCCGTGAACCAAAGTGGACATCGTCTCGACGTCACCCCGTGAACCGAAGTGGACATCGCCTCGCCCTCACTCCGTGAACCAAAGTGGACATCGCCTCGCCCTCACCCCGTGAACCAAAGTGGACATCGCCTCGCCCTCACCCCGTGAACCAAAGTGGACATCGTCTCGCCCTCACTCCGTGAACCAAAGTGGACATCGCCTCGCCCTCACTCCGTGAACTAAAGTGGACATCGCCTCGCTCTAACTATGTGAACCAAAGTGGACATCGCCTCGTCCTCACCCCGTGAACCAAAGTGAACATCGCCTCGCCATCACTCTGTGAACCAAATTGGACATCGCCTCGCCCTCACCCCGTGAACCATATAAACTGTTATTTAAATGTTTTTTGGGAGTAACAGCGACTGATACTTTCCTAAATTGTGTAAATATGCCAATCTCATGAAAATAAATTAATTGTGTGTATTCAGATGTGCAGGATTAATTCAAATTTGACAGAAAAGGAGAATTTATTTTAATTTTACTTTGTTTTCTTCTTTATAAGCAACACATGCCCATTGCCATTTTCAATTGCAGACATTGTTTACTTGCAAACAAACAGATAAGTCATTCCTGATCCTTTTCATATGGGGATCTCCGACAACAAGACATTCTAAGGTGGTCTGCTGTACATCTCATCAGCTCTCTATCCATCTTTATCTCTCTTCATATTTAAAGGTGGTCCGCTGTACATCTCATCAGCACTCTATACATCTTTCTCTCTCTTCATATTTAAAGGTGGTCCACTGTATATCTCATCAGCTCTCTATACATCTTTCTCTCTCTTCATATTTAAAGGTGGTCCACTGTATATCTCATCAGCTCTCTATACATCTTTATCTCTCTTCATATTTAAAGGTGGTCCTCTGTACATCTCATCAGCACTCTATACATCTTTCTCTCTCTCTTCATATTTAAAGGTTGTCCGCTGTACATCTCATCAGCTCTCTATCCATCTTTCTCTCTCCTCATATTTAAAGGTGGTCCGCTTACATCTCATCAGCTCTCTATACGTCTTTCTCTCTCTTCATATTTAAAGGTGATCCGCTTACATCTCATCAGCTCTCTATCCATCTTTCTCTCTCCTCATATTTAAAGTTGGTCCGCTGTGCGAGAAGGCCAAGAACCGCTGATCTAGAGAATCTGTACCTGACTGATGACTTAGCTCTTCTGTCACAGAACAACCATCAAACGCAGACTAGAGGCGTCTTCTCAGAAATTGGAAATGACAATTCACAGAGAAAAAACTTAAGATTTTGATTATCAATAATGTTTGTCAACAATGTTATTGAGCTTGTAAATGTGAGTGGTAGGGGTGGAAAGAATCTACGTTATAGGCTCATTTACTTGTCTGTGAAGTATTTTGAGTTAGGGTTTGGGTTGGGGTTAGGGTTGGGGTTGGGGTTGGGAAGGAAGTTACAGAACATGATATCATGCTAAGAATAAAGAAGACAAGAGGGATCTCAATTGTATTGGAGAATTGATGGACTTCTATAGAAATCGTTCGACACGAAATCAAGATATTTCAACTCAAATGGTAAGGCAGTACAACTGTTTGATCGGAGGCTTAAAGCTCAACAAAGGCATTAACACAGAAACGTGCATAAACAAACTGATGGAGTTGAAATGGTTGTGTAATCTTGCTAGCGTGTCATGTGGCATAGAATTGGACATCTGACAGTACATCAGGAGATACAAAAAGTAGTGATAACATTGGATTTAACATATATTGCGTAAAGGGACAAGAGTCAACGGGAGGTAGTCGCTGTTCTGGAACCAGAAAAGCAAGAGACATAGAGGTCGTTTAGATTACACTTGGTGAAGAGAACTATAGATAAAGTTGAAGGAGGTAGGACAGATGTTAGAGACGAGGGCGAGTGATAAACTTCACAAGTTATAGTTGAAGACCTATTCATCTTAGGAGGTGACACGGTTTTAATTGATTGATGTATTGATTGATTGAAACACTTATAAAGTACATTGTCATATCTTCTCTATTAGTAAACACCAAAAAGAACGAATGTTGTGACATTAAATATTTATAGAATATATGATCCTAAAGGTTCTGGTAAAATCAGAAAACACAAGAACCAATTATGTGAAACACGTTTAAGGGAAGCTGGCCTAATTTTACTCGTAAATAAATATGAAAATCTTCACTAAGGTGACTCTTTACCTTGAACAGAAAACTAAGAAACCGATATGTTGTTGTCACCATCATGAGAAGATGACGCCATCAATAATTGTCCCAGACTGGCTCTACGGGGCACATTTGATAGATGCGAACATTCCATTTTCAGTATTACACCGAGGAAATTGGTTTCTGCTGTTATTATTTATAGCTTACAGTGTGGCCAATTGTTCCATTCCGAGCTGCGAGTTAAGGTGCTAGAAAAAACTACTAATCGATACCAACATATCATTTGTTGACACTGATATTATGTAAACAACTGATATATTGTACCGTCTGTGTTGGCTTTCTTTTGTGAGAATCTCCATCCCTAGAACTGGTGTTTATCTTTTCCTGAACAATTGGCTGTGCAGCTTTCTTAAACAGATTGCGTGTTGGAATAGAATAATATTGGAAGAATGACTCCACGTACTAAACTGGCACAGCTATATAACTACACAATGATTCCACGTACAAGGGGCTTGTCATAAGTCTTTACCCTGACTATGAAGGAGTAGGAGGAGAAAGTTGAAATGTGGCACATATGTAGCTCATTCAATGTGTTATTGACTTGAGAAGTATGAATGTCCCTCCTCAGCTGGTTTAACCGGAATGGTGCATGGTGCAACACACCTTATTGACCGGATCTACTACTCTAACGGTTTGTCAGAACAATGGAGAAATCAGAGCTAAGAACTGTGATAAAATTCTTGATGTTGCGGGGAAAAATACCTACAGAAATACACAGGGAGATGGAACCAGTGTTTGAGGAATTCTGTCCTTCGTATGTTTCTGTAAAAGACTGGTGTAGGCAGTTTAAGTGTGGCCGTTCCCATGTTGCTGATCTACCAAGATCAGGAAGACCATCCTCCGAGTGCAGCGATGAAAATGCTGCAAGAGTGAAGAAAATCATTGACCAGGATAGGAAAATAACAATTGCAGAAGCAATATGTTAGCAAAACTGAATGAAAGTACAGTTTTTAGAATTTTACACAACAGACTGAACATGAGAAAAGTGTGTTCCCGCTGGGTCCGTCGTCTGCTGACATATGAACAGAAACAAACCAGGGTTGATTGCTGTGGCCAGTTGCTCAAAATGTGTCAGTCTAAAAACATGTTGCCGACCATGGTGACAGCAGATGAGACTTGGGTTCACCATTATGACCCAGAATCCAAAATTTCCAGCATGCAGTGGAAAATCCAGGTCTCACCAACACATGTCAGCACAGAAATCTGCAAGAAAAGTGACGCTGACTGTTTTTTGGGACGTCTAATGTGTCATATTGAAAGATTACCTGCCTCATGGCAACATGGTTAATGGGCAATATTATGCAGATCTCCTTACCAAACTAAGAAAGAATATGACCAGAAAACGAGGGATAGCGGGCACTCAAATTTTGTCTTTGCTTCAAGACAACGCGCCCTCCCATAAAGCAAGGCTTGTGCTGCAAACAGCCAACGATTTGAATATTGAAATACTTCCACACCCACCACATTCTTCGGATTTAGCTCTACCAGACTTTGTTCTTTTCCAAAACTTAAAAAAACGTCGGAAAGTAAATCATTTTGACAGTGACGAAGATGTTATATTGGCTCATGATAGCTGGTTTAGTTTGAAAAATAGGTTACTTTATTCTGAAGGTTATTTCAAAGTCACAAAGAGATGGCAGAAATGTTTAAATTCAGGTGGTGCTTACATTGAGAAGGAATAAGCACTATGCCAAATTTCAACTTTCTCCTCCTACTCCTACATGGACTGGGTAAAGACTTATGACAAGCCCCTTATACTTGGACATCTAAACAACCACACGATGATTCCACGTACTAAACGTGTACATCTAAACAACCACACGACGATTCCACGTACTAAGCTTGTACATCTATACAACCACACGATGATTACACGTACTAAACTTGCACATCTAAACAACTACACGATGATTCCACATGCTAAACTTGTACATCTAAACAACCACACGATGATTCCACGTGCTAAACTTGCACATCTGTACAACCACACGATGATTCCACGTACTAAACTTGTACATCTAAACAACCACACGATGATTCCACGTACTAAACATGTATATCTAAACAACCACACGATGATTCCACGTACTAAACGTGTACATCTATTCAACCACAAGATGGAAATAGCTATGGTAGAACAAATCACAAGAGATGGCAGATCGAGAATGTGTCGGACGTCACAGATAAGTACAACATGACAGTACGCTAGCTCAATGGTTTAAAACAAGGATCGATTATACCTGTAATTCTTTACATCATGCGCTTGGGAGGCACAATCATCAATCATTCACCTGCTACACACGGAGCATAGGATCACACAAGGTGTTCTATTTCTGCTCCCGTTCTGAGCTGTATTTTAGAGTTCTGTGCAAGAGATCCCAGCTGCGCTGATCACCTCGTCCACCTGTCTTTGCAGCAGTATCCTTCCGACCCCTCCTCCCCCCACCCCCACCAATCCAGCGCATGTGTGACTATTTTACCAGATTTCTTTCTGAGGTCCTGTCTGTGTGTCCTATCCATCTCAACTTCCTCTCCTCAATCTCCCGCCATATTCGCTGGCATATAGTAAAAGACAGTTTTGAATGTGAAAAGTTTAGAGTCGACTGTTTGTCCATTTATGAGCTGATAATATGCAAATATTTTAGAATGTCTGCTCAACTCATGACAAACTTCAACACACAGCCTTCCACGAGCCGTTTACAGCGACAGGTATACGATCAGTGTTCAGCTTGTTTGTACAATCAAGCACCATCACAGTAATACATCATTCATACAGCACAAGGTACATGGCCTGGCCCTGTCATTATGAGTATTCTTCCACTGTCGTCTGTCCACTCTACTGAGAATGTCTTTTGTAAGAACACGGTACTTTGTCTTCTACTTCCTTACTTCCTATCGTTCCGTCTGCTGCACTTGTAACAGCTCTTCGTATATATTCCCACCGCCGTTCCGTGTGCTGGTAGATATTGTGTTGTTTTGTGATGATTTCGTCTACCGTCTCTGACATTTCATCACCTCCATCTCTCACCTCCCATCACCTCCATAAGTCACATCTCATCACCTCCATATGTCACATCTCATCACCTCCATAAGTCACATCTCATCACCTCCATATGTCACATCTCATCACCTCCATCTCTGACATCTCATCACCTCCACCTCTCATCACCTCCATATGTCACATCTCATCACCTCCACCTCTCATCACCTCCATATGTCACATCTCATCACCTCCACCTCTCATCACCTCCATATGTCACATCTCATCACCTCCATCTCTCACATCTCATCACCTCCATCTCTCACATCTCATCACCTCCACCTCTCATTACCTCCATATGTTACATCTCATCACCTCCATCTCTCACAATGCTCCTTACTCAAATGTTGTATTCCTTTGGAGAGTTCTCCATCTGCAATGCTAAAGTTTTGTGGCAAGTGAAATGGGCCTCCATTGAACCGCCCCCCCCCCCCCCTGTCTACACCGTCCACCGCACCCACACACTAGCGTAGATCGACCAACTTACCAAACACAAGCGGAAACTCTCTGTTTGTTTAAATATTAAAGGGTCACTTAGAGCAACAAGTCCAGGAGATCTGTAACTGGGCCACAGAACTGGGGTGAAAAACCACAAGAGGAGGAAGAGCAAGCCCTCTCCAGTACTTCCTCTACCTTCTTCCTCTACTTCTCTGGGTCTGCTATCTGAAGTTCTAACTCTGTCTATCGTCCTGAAGATTCCTTGTTTGACTTTCTCCTTTGTAATATTAGTAATGTTATCTATACACAACTCAGTTTTGACATTTCCAACTCCTGTGTAATACTCTAATGTCCATAACATGTATATTCTACTTCTCCTTCGCACGCTTTCAGGCATCAATTAGAATGTATCTTACTTAGTCGCTCCTCTTTTACCGTGAGGTGTAGAGGTTAGAATGTATCTTACTTAGTCGCTCCTCTTCTACCGTGAGGTGTAGAGGTTAGAATGTATCTTACTTAGTCGCTCCTCTTCTACCGTGAGGTGTAGAGGTTAGAATGTATCTAAAGACAACAATGTTAGCCTGAGGGTATGTGTATCTCCACAGAGCCTTTCTTGGAATGGCGCTGCTGGTGACCATAGACCTTATGTTTGTTCTCACGTGTTGTCTGTATTTATGGCAGAAATTCCCCTGATCTCTGGGTAGCGAGATGGGACTGCCGTTAAACACTCCTTGGCAGTTGGAAATTGAAAAGAGTAATCTTAACGGCCACTGCTCAGACAAAATTCAAGTTAAAAGTCTACCGAAGTTTTTTTGTATCTTTTCGCAGGTTGTTTGCTAAGAGCAGAAATAGATGGCGCTTATTTTGCCGCGGGTCTACTTAGCTCTAGTTTTTGAGTCTATTAAGGTTTACTCGCACATCGGTTAAACCACCCTCCAAAGAACTGGTTGAATACAGACTCTGTAGAGTCTTCTAAACCATTATAACGATGTTAAGTTAAGTTATTTATGTACTGTTTAGACTGTACCTGGGTTTTGTCTTGATGATGTAACGAACTGTATTTGAATTAAAGTGAGGACACTGCCTTTGTTATCAACGTCACTCTCTCGTCCCCGAACTACCTTGGACAAGTTGGAAGGCATGTCAAGACGACTGAAGGTAACTCAGGATGTAGGGACTCTAGTTCCACCTTCCTTGAAACATGCAGGATTCGATCTCCCACCGTTTCCTTTAATCGCATTGAGGCGACCATATAAACCCTAATAAGCATGTTGTAACAGACGACTAGAGAGCATATAGCAAACAATTTCAGCATTGCTATAAAACTGCTACAGCCGATACTAAGACACAGACGTTTGGGTGCAAGCTGTAGTACTGGGCCAATGTTTTACTTTGATCGGAAAGGTGGATCATGGCGGATGACTACCCTCGAACGTAGACGTAGTAAATGAGTGTCTACTCTCGAACGTAGATGTAGTCGGTGTGTGATTACCCTCGAACGTAGACGTAGTAGGTGGGTGACTACCCTCGAATGTAGACGTAGTAGGTGGGTGACTACCCTCGAACAAAGACCCAATTATGTTCACAGATGGCTCCACCGCCAGATGTGCAAACAAGTGCGGTTGGGGTTTCGTCAGCTACCAAAATTGCAAGGAGGTGGTGGAGAAATCAGCTGCCTACTCCACTGCCACATCGAGTATGAGGATGGAGATTGAGGCGGTAACACCGGCCCTGACTTGTTTGGTGACGCAACCAGTGACACACGCAGTGATACTGTCAGACTCGCAGGGCATGCCCCGTAAGAGAGAACGGAGGAATCACTAGACAGATTGATATCAGATCACCAGGGGAGAAAGATTGATATCAGATCACCAGGAGAGAAAGATTGATATCAGATCACCAGAAGAGAAAAAATGATATCAGATCATCAGGAGAGAAAGATTGATATCAGATCATTAGGAGGGGACGGCGGTTAAGTGACACGGCTCACAACCAGAAGGTGCTGGGTTCGGTCCCCATCACAGCACCGGCCGTTACCCCGGGGAAGCAAACCCTTAGAAAATGCAGGAGGAAGCAGATCCTTACATAAAATGCATGCTGAAGTCGGATGCACTGGGCCGACAGGCGCAAAATAAAAACGCAGTGCAACGCACACCGCCTTCGAGATTAGAGAAATAAGGCGAACGCAAAAAACAAAAAAAAACAAAAATCATCAGGAGAGAAAGGTTGATATTAGATCATCAGGATATACATTGATATCAGATCACCAGGGGAGAAAGATTGATATCAGATCACCAGGAGAGAAAGATTGATATCAGATCACCAGGAGAGAAAGATTGATATCAGGACACCAGGAGACGAAGATTGATATTAGATCATCAGGAGACAAAGATTGATATCAGATCACCAGGAGGGATCAAGATGCTGAGCAGCACATGAGCTGCAGTGGTTAGCGAACCATAGCTGACTGCTAGCGTCAGGACCAGCGAATAATAGCTGCCAAGACCCTTCTACACCTCCACGTGGTGATCCTGGATAACAGGCTGCAGCAGGGCAGACTGGCTAAGGAGAAGGGATAGAAGAGGGAATGCTAACCTACTAAAAAAATGCTTCCTGAAGTCGGATGGGTTGGACCGAAAGGTGCAAGTATCGCAGCCAAGCTGTAAACTACGACACAACGCATTCCGTTTTCTGGACTACATTCTGCTACCTAAGCCCTTACAGGGTTTGGTAGTGGGAGATTGAGAACAAACGAAGAAGAAGAAGAAGATCACCAGGAGAGAAAGATTGAAATCACATCATCAGGAGAGAAAGATTGATATCAGATCACCAGGAGAGAAAGATTGATATCAGATCTTCAGGATAGACATTGGTATCAGATCACCTGGCGTGAAAGATTGATATCAGATCACCAGGAGAGACAGCTTGATATCAGTTCACCAGGAGAGACAGCTTGATATCAGTTCACCAGGAGAGACAGCTTGATATCAGATCACCAGGAGAGACAGCTTGATATCAGATCACCAGGAGAGACAGCTTGATATCAGTTCACCAGGAGAGACAGCTTGATATCAGATCACCAGGAGAGACAGCTTGATATCAGTTCACCAGGAGAGACAGCTTGATATCAGTTCACCAGGAGAGACAGCTTGATATCAGTTCACCAGGAGAGACAGCTTGATATCAGATCACCAGGAGAGACAGCTTGATATCAGATCACCAGGAGAGACAGCTTGATATCAGTTCACCAGGAGAGACAGCTTGATATCAGTTCACCAGGAGAGACAGCTTGATATCAGTTCACCAGGAGAGACAGCTTGATATCAGATCACCAGGAGAGACAGCTTGATATCAGATCACCAGGAGAGACAGCTTGATATCAGATCACCAGGAGAGACAGCTTGATATCAGATCACCAGGAGAGACAGCTTGATATCAGTTCACCAGGAGAGACAGCTTGATATCAGATCACCAGGAGAGACAGCTTGATATCAGATCACCAGGAGAGACAGCTTGATATCAGTTCAACAGGAGAGACAGCTTGATATCAGATCACCAGGAGAGACAGCTTGATATCAGATCACCAGGAGAGACAGCTTGATATCAGATCACCAGGAGAGACAGCTTGCGAAACGAGAACACTCAAATAATGGCGGACACAAAGCCTTGTGCTGAGAACATTTCCAGACACAAAAGTAGGCTGGTTCTTTTATCTCATTTTAATGCACTCAGACCAACTTCCACTGATAGTTCACACCACTAATCAATCTGGCTACATGGTAGAGAGTTTACACCACTAGTCAATCTGTCTACATGGTAGAGAGTTCACGCCACTAGTTAATCTGGCTACATGGTAGAGAGTTCACGCCACTAGTCAATCTAGCTACATGGTAGAGAGTTCACGTCACTAGTCAATCTGGCTACATGGTAGAGAGTTCACGCCACTAGTCAATCTGGCTACATGGTAGAGGGTTCGCGCCACTAGTCAATCTGGCTACATGGTAGAGAGTTCACGCCACTAGTCAATCTGGCTACATGGTAGAGAGTTCACGCCACTAGTCAATCTGGCTACATGGTACGATTGTGGCCACGCTGGACATATAAAAGTCCAGAACAGTAATGCTGGACATTTGTCTTTGAACTTTGTCTTTGCATCTTTTTTTTATTTTTTCAGCTATATCTGTCTTTAGCTGGAACTTTGCTTTCTCCCTCCTTCACTATCTTCCCCCCTTCTTGACTATATCTTCCTTTCTCCTTGACTATATCTTCCTCTCTCCTTGACTATATCTTCCTCTCTCCTTGACTATATCTTCTTCCCTCCTTGACTATATTTTCTCCCTTCTTGACTATATCTTTCTCCATCTTTGACTATTGCTCTCTCCATCCTTGACTGTATCTTCCCCCCTCCTTGACTATACCTTCCTTTCTCTTTGACTATATCTCCCTCTTTCCTTGACCATCTCCACCCTTGACCACATCTTCCTCCCTCTTTGATGAGCTCCATCCTTGACGATATCTCCCTCCTCACTTCCATGCATCTTAAGATGTACAAGAATGCATTGACATCTCATTCTGTCCAGATCGTACAACGTGCTCATAATGGCTTTCCAATTCCTTTGTTTGAATTGTTCCGTGTTTTTCGTTCTCCGTGATGGCTATAGCAACTGTATTTAGTGGCTCATCCTCGGCTTTGGAGATATTTTAGAATTATGCAGCAGCCACTGAGATGTATATTTTATTTCCTTTATTAATGTTGTATAATTGCTAACCCTTCCATCAGAGACCCTTCACATTAACCACCCCACGTCTACTTGCTGTTCGGGCCAATGTCATGATATTCTCCAGAGTGCCGTTTGCCTTGCTCACATCTTATCTATGTGTTTTTCCTGATCGAATTGGACGACGTTTTTGTTGATGGTACGGTTATGCTGTACGATAGAGGATATAACTATTCCAGTCTAAGGTTCATGTTAGAAGTAGGAAAGGTTGTCTCTATCAGGTGAGAAGTAAACTATTCCAGTCTGAGACTCATGTCAGAAGTAGGAAAGGTTTTCTCTATCAGGTGAGAAGTAAACTATTCCAGTCTGAGACTTATTTCAGAAGTAGGAAAAAGTTATCTCTATCAAGTGAGAAGTAAACTATTCCAGTCTGAGACTCATGTCAGAAGTAGGAAAGGTTTTCTCTATCAGGTGAGAAGTATACTATTCCAGTCTGAGACTCATGTCAGAAGTAAGAAAGGTTTTCTCTATCAAGTGAGAAGTAAGCTATTCCAGTCTGAGACTCATGTCAGAAGTAGGAAAGGTTTTCTCTATCAGGTGAGAAGTAAACTATTCCAGTCTGAGACTCATGTCAGAAGTAGGAAAGGTTTTTTCTATCAGGTGAAAAGTAAACTATTCCAGTCTGAGACTCATGTCAGAAGTAAGAAAGGTTTTCTCTATCAAGTGAGAAGTAAGCTATTCCAGTCTGAGACTCATGTCAGAAGTAGAAAAGGTTTTCTCTATCAGGTGAGAAGTAAACTATTCCAGTCTGAGACTCATGTCAGAAGTAGGAAAGGTTTTCTCTATCAGGTGAGAAGTATACTATTCCAGTCTGAGACTCATGTCAGAAGTAGGAAAGGTTTTTTCTATCAGGTGAGAAGTAAACTATTCCAGTCTGAGACTCATGTCAGAAGTAAGAAAGGTTTTCTCTATCAAGTGAGAAGTAAGCTATTCCAGTCAGAGACTCATGTCAAAAGTAGGAAAGGTTTTCTCTATCAGGTGAGAAGTAAACAATTCCAGTCTGAGACTCATGTCAGAAGTAGGAAAGGTTTTCTCTATCAGGTGAGAAGTAAACTATTCCAGTCTGAGACTCATGTCAGAAGTAAGAAAGGTTTTCTCTATCAGGTGAGAAGTAAACTATTCCAGTCTGAGACTCATGTCAGAAGTAAGAAAGGTTTTCTCTATCAAGTGAGAAGTAAGCTATTCCAGTCTGAGACTCATGTCAGAAGTAAGAAAGGTTTTCTCTATCAAGTGAGAAGTAAACTATTCCAGTCTGAGACTCATGTCAGAAGTAAGAAAGGTTTTCTCTATCAAGTGAGAAGTAAACTTTTCCAGTCTGAGACTCATGTCAGAAGTAAGAAAGGTTTTCTCTATCAGGTGAGAAGTAAACTATTCCAGTCTGAGACTCATGTCAGAAGTAAGAAATGTTTTCTCTAGCAGGTGAGAAGTAAACTATTCCAGTCTGAGACTCATGTCAGAAGTAAGAAAGGTTTTCTCTATCAAGTGAGAAGTAAACTATTCCAGTCTGAGACTCATGTCAGAAGTAAGAAAGGTTTTCTCTATCAAGTGAGAAGTAAACTATTCCAGTCTGAGACTCATGTCAGAAGTAAGAAAGGTTTTCTCTATCAAGTGAGAAGTAAGCTATTCCAGTCAGAGACTCATGTCAAAAGTAGGAAAGGTTTTCTCTATCAGGTGAGAAGTAAACTATTCCAGTCTGAGACTCATGTCAGAAGTAGGAAAGGTTTTCTCTATCAGGTGAGAAGTAAACTATTCCAGTCTGAGACTCATGTCAGAAGTAAGAAAGGTTTTCTCTATCAGGTGAGAAGTAAACTATTCCAGTCTGAGACTCATGTCAGAAGTAAGAAAGGTTTTCTCTATCAAGTGAGAAGTAAGCTATTCCAGTCTGAGACTCATGTCAGAAGTAAGAAAGGTTTTCTCTATCAAGTGAGAAGTAAACTATTCCAGTCTGAGACTCATGTCAGAAGTAAGAAAGGTTTTCTCTATCAAGTGAGAAGTAAACTATTCCAGTCTGAGACTCATGTCAGAAGTAAGAAAGGTTTTCTCAATATGGTGAGAAGTAAACTATTCCAGTCTGAGACTCATGTCAGAAGTAAGAAATGTTTTCTCTAGCAGGTGAGAAGTAAACTATTCCAGTCTGAGACTCATGTCAGAAGTAAGAAAGGTTTTCTCTATCAAGTGAGAAGTAAACTATTCCAGTCTGAGACTCATGTCAGAAGTAAGAAAGGTTTTCTCTATCAAGTGAGAAGTAAACTATTCCAGTCTGAGACTCATGTCAGAAGTAAGAAAGGTTTTCTCTATCAAGTGAGAAGTAAACTATTCCAGTCTGAGACTCATGTCAGAAGTAAACTATTCCAGTCTGAGACTCATGTCAGAAGTAAGAAAGGTTTTCTCTATCAAGTGAGAAGTAAACTATTCCAGTCTGAGACTCATGTCAGAAGTAAACTATTCCAGTCTGAGACTCATGTCAGAAGTAGGAAAGGTTGTCCCACAGCACACACTGCCACAAGAATGACGTGTTATAGACTTTATTGTACTAGGTTCTTGCCCTTTTGTGGAGGGAATAGTTTTCTTTTAACTGACTTGCCTTCCCCAACCGGTATGGCTGGAGTGATTCGCTACCGGGTAATTAATCCGGTGCCTTTGGTGTATAAAACAAATGCTTAAACTACTCAACCACTCTCACGCTCGTGTAACAGGTTTCAAATATAACCAGTTATTGGAAGGGGCGGTAATAATGTAAATATAGCCGTTAGCATCCCCTGAGATTAACAGATATCTCTACTAGTCACGGAATAGACCGCGCGCAATCTCCCTTTCACAAACGCGCGCGTATATATGCGTGCGCCTGGCATGAGCAAGAGCTGGGTCCACATACGCTAAATATGCGAGCACAATGAAGTACAGATTTTAATGGCGACCTCAAAGAATTAATATATTAATCGTGTGCGTTTTTCATGGTTGGACCAGCATTCTTATATTTCGTTTGACTTAACCTGGTGTTGGATCCAGACGGCAACTACTATCACGTGCTATGTTTCCCAGGAAAGTTGCAAGTGATTGCTTTATGCTGTTCTTTATGGAAAACATTTTTTCAAATAGACGAAACATAATTTCAAATGTTCGTGTATTTTTGTATGTGAAAAACTGCAGCTGAGAGCTGCATTACTTATAACGGCATAGAAGCCTGGTTCTGTTCCCAGAAGCGACACACTCAGTCCACCCAGATCCAAATGGGGACCAGACTTATAATTAGTGAAACTAATACAGCGCGGAAGGTAATTGGTCACCTGTTTCAGAAAAAGTTGAGATCCGGCACAGTGAAGTATCTAACACTTCATCCCAGACGGCACACAACGGCACTGTCTCCTAGGAGACAATCTTGACATATACAGTGCATCAATTTAATGCTGTCACGGCGTTGATGGTATCAAATCCCCACTTCCTGTTACTATCTGACAGACAGTACGCGAATATGTATGCTGATGGACTTCAGCCATTGCTATGGAAGCTTAACCACTGCGTTTACGATTGCACAGACCCTTCTATTTCATTAAAGGTTGTCCGAAAACAGACATTTCCATCACGGAAAAGTGTTAGTTAATTCTACTACTTCTAAGTAATTGTTGTTCGTCCATCGTAATAGATGAGTACTACTTTGTCAACTCTCACTGTTCGCATGAGGTCCAAGATGGCTAAATTCGCCAATCGGAACCCGGAGTTGTCTGTCGCATTTAGTGTAAGGAAATAGGACACCTCCTATGACTGGGGTTGAAATAGGATTGATGTGAACCGTCTTCCGGAGCGATCTTCTCTGGGTAGCTTCATTTATTCTTGATGCCTCATGTCTCTAAACATCCTTAGCAATAGTGCTGGGCCAGTCTGGGCGATTGGTGGCGATTCTTTCTCAGTCATCATGGTTAATACTGCACTGGATCAGTGATTTTTTTACCGTGTCCTTGTACCGTTTCCGCTGCCTACAGCTTGCTCTCTTGCCATTGTGCAATTCACAATAGAGCAGCTCTTTTGGTAGACGTTAATCCGACACTCGTACCACACGACCAGCCATATCATGGTGTGTATACTCGAAATACTTCTCAGCTATTTCTGATGGGAAAGGGCCAATTTTCTTCATCGTACATATGGAATGACTAGAAGTTGTCGAGATCAATGAATGCGGTCCCAACTGATCGTTAAAATACAACCATGTTGCCTCAGACATAGGCCATCAAGTTTCAGAATATTAAATATGGAAGCCATGAGGGTGCAATCAATAAACGTTAAGCTAGTCCCCAAATTTAGGGCCCAGAAACCATATTTACGTTTATTGTGCCGTATATAATAATAAATATAAGTTATATCCCTTTCCACCTAAGTGGCTTCTGGGAAGGTCTCCTGTGTCCTTCCCATCATGCCTCAAGAGGCGAATCAAGAGGTGTGTGCGTAGGGCTGGCAACAATGTGCATAACGCCACAGAAGGGTGCTTGGATGTCATATATAATGATCCCCCCCCCCCCCCCACTATTTCGTGTGTCATATTTTACGACTTCTATCTATCTATCTATCTATCTATCTATCTATCTATCTATCTATCTATCTATCTATCTATCTATCTATCTATCTATCTATCTATCTATCTATCTATCTATCTATCTATCTATCTATCTACATGTCTATCTATATATCTATCTATCTATCTATCTATCTATTTATCTATCTATATATGTATCAATCTATCTGTCTGTCTGTCTATCTTAAATATGTATGCCTGTTTGTATTTTTTGTCCGTCCATCCATTCTTCCGCCTTGATACGTCCCTGTAACCATTCGCTCGTCTGTCTCTCAGACTTCAGGCTGTAATCTATCTGGAAACTTATTCCACAACGACATTATCTCACCAACTCGCCCAACCCTGCAGCTATCACTACTTCGAGACAGACACAAACCGACCTCCCCTCCCCACCCCGCTGTGTGAGGATAGTTTGGTGGCTACTATGTATTAGTTTCTATAACTGGCAGGACACGATCAGCCCCTTGTTTATACCGAAACCTGACGTCTGAGAGCAAACTCAAACACGCGAATGTTATAAAACTTAACAACGTGATCTGGAGCAAGGGCTAGCCACATCAACTTATAAAGTTCATGTTTGCTGAGCAGATTCACTATCTTAACTTGTTCGTTATTCCTGGTTTGGTTAGTTTGTACTCATGTGTTATTGTGCATTTATTGGTCAATCCCCTTGGCATTCTGGGTTCCGAAAATGGGGATAAAAAAATATGTCCTTGTAAGGTATGTCGTAAAACGAAGCTCTTATGGGTTGTGCTTGGGACTGGTGACTAATCATGTAAATGAATGTCCCACATGGTAATACAACTAGCATGAGACTGGCAGTTATTCTTATAAAACAATGTGCACACATCAAAGCCGCTATTCTGTCTGGACATGGCTGCCGTTGCATAAAGTGTGTTTACTGATACATTAAAACGCTTTTTCCTGTGTTGGCTAAAGAGCCGTACTTTTAGCTTCGCAACTTTACGTTAGTCATTTATTTAGGTCAGTTGCTATCTGTCAGCTAAATTCGTATGTCCATTCCTGGATAAAGAAACAACGATCAAAACGCAGACCTAAACTGTTCATGTACTTTTACAAAGCGGAATTTGATATTCTTGTTTTTCCGCCAGAACGAGGTGAGCTTTCAACTCCACTAATCTTGATTGATTTTGTTTTGGAATATTTGAGCAGAGGCGTTTCCGGGTGGGTACTGTTCGTGAAAAGGTTAAGAATATAATCAATCCAGCTCTTAGAACATGTCGACCAATAGGACCGTATAGGCCCGCTACGGTCAAAAAGCTATCCAACCAACGCTTTCTTCCACCCCGCTCCCCAATCACCCGGACGTAATGCCGTCTTTTTGGTGAATAGAAGAGGGGATACCTTGGCGAGAATAGAAGAAAGGAAGCCTCGTCGAGAATAGAAGAGAGGAAGTTTCGGCGAGAATAGAAGAGAGAATATCTTGGCGAGAATAGAAGAGATGATATCTTGGCGATAATAAAAGAGAGGAAGTCTCGGCGAGAATAGAAGAGAGGAAGTCTCGGCGAGAATAGAAGAGATGATATCTTGGCGAGAATAGAAGAGATGATATCTTGGCGAGAATAGAAGAGATGATATCTTGGCGAGAATAGAAGAGATGATATCTTGGCGAGAATAGAAGAGATGATATCTTGGCGAGAATAGAAGAGATGATATCTTGGCGAGAATAGAAGAGATGATATCTTGGCGAGAATAGAAGAGATGATATCTTGGCGAGAATAGAAGAGATGATATCTTGGCGAGAATAGAAGAGATGATATCTTGGCGAGAATAGAAGAGATGATATCTTGGCGAGAATAGAAGAGATGATATCTTGGCGAGAATAGAAGAGATGATATCTTGGCGAGAATAGAAGAGATGATATCTTGGCGAGAATAGAAGAGATGATATCTTGGCGAGAATAGAAGAGATGATATCTTGGCGAGAATAGAAGAGATGATATCTTGGCGAGAATAGAAGAGATGATATCTTGGCGAGAATAGAAGAGATGATATCTTGGCGAGAATAGAAGAGATGATATCTTGGCGAGAATAGAAGAGATGATATCTTGGCGAGAATAGAAGAGTGGATTGCTCGTTTTCCTCGAGGTACTTCTTTAACTGTCTGTGCCTGACAACCTAGTATGAGCCTTCAATCCTGCCAGCGTGGATGAACTTTCCTTTGCCACCATCAGGTCTTCCCTTGTACAATGTTCCTGCATGCTGAGACAATTAATCTGGTGTTTCGGGTTTTGGACGGCCCCACACTGACAAGCTTCGTTGTCTGCATATTCCAACTTTTCAGGTAAAACCCACATCTGGACACGTTTTTATATTAACCTGTTTAGAGACCTCCATATAGTTTACGGCAAATTATGTCCTTCCATCATTCACCAATCCTTGAACATCACTTTTTGTATGCGGTTTCTCTTAGGGTTAAGTTCTGAAGGCAGTACAGTCCGTAGAAAACTTGTTCTCGATTTCCGTCGCTTTCTTTCTTCTATTATTCGGAAATGCAATTAAGCTTTGGAAGATTAGGGTGTACAAGGCCAGCTACTTGATAATGTCAGAGCACTGTATCGTTCGAGTACAAACGTCATAAGAACGACTGATGGTGTCACAAGTGCTTTTGAAATCACTACCGGCGTGAGACAAGGTCTTTTATTTAACATCTACATGGACAAAAATGCTTCAGAGACTGGTCAAATTGAGACATCTGAAGTAGAACATAACTCATGGCACGAATTACCCTTTGCAGATGATCAGTGCTTGCTGTACGACAATGAAAACAAATTGCAAAACCACATGAACGTGCTTGCGACTACCTGTGCTAAATACAAAATGCAAATTAGGGAAAGCAAAACAGAAACTATGATGAGCAGTAGAACTCCTGAGCCACTCAATATAAGTCTAAATGATATTGCTCTTCAACAGGTCCATGACTTCACGTATTTAGGCAGTAATTTTTTTCAGCAGACGGTAGGATCGACAAGGAAATTGAGACTAGGTGTCAGAAAGCATCTGCGGTGACTTATCAGCTGTCACCACTGTTTAGACACCCGAGCATTAGTTTGACAATAAAGCAACAGTTGATAAACAGTATAATTATGTCGACTCTGTGCTACCAGTGCCAAACATGGCCTCTGTCCAGAGCGCGTGAGAGTAAAATTTCGACTTGTGAAATGAAGTGCTCCAGGAAGGTCATCAGTGTTACCAGAAGAGAAAGAATGCGGAACGACGACATTGGAAATATGGTCGGCACTACGGCTTGTATCGAATACTTCTCCAGGCAGAAAATAAGTTGGTTTGGTCATTTCATGAGAATGCGCCCTCATCAACTTCCACTGATGGCTTACAATGATGGTAGATCTAGCTACAGGGCAAGGAGGCGGCCACGAGGTAGGTGGATAGATGACATTAGAATGATTGTGTAGCGACAAGGGCTCACATTGACCGACGCAACGCAATTTGCGAAGGATAGACAACTTAAGCTCCCCACGGCGCTTAACAGCACAAGTGGAAAGAAAACTAACTAAAACAAGCAATTCCAGCGATTGTGTCTACTTTTTCTGTTGGTGTCTGTTTAAGACATCATGTCACAATTCAGCATGTCTCATTAGCTGTCACATCGCCCGGTTTCGTTTGTGAATTTGTAGTCCATACTGGTGCCGCATACTCTGCCGCTGAGAGACATACTGCAAGGGATGATGTTCGGAGCACCGTTGGGGATGTTCCTCATGCAGTGATTGTCAGATTGCGAATGATATTGTTTCTTGCACTGACTTTTTGTTTGACAGCATTGGAATGTACCTTGTAAGATAACGTGCAGCCCAGTTCAATGCCTAGGTATTTAGATGTCTTCGCTATGTTCGAGTACGTGTCCCTGCCTTTTAATATGAAGTTGACTTCTTGCTCCTCTGTTCTTCAGGTGAAAATGACATACTTGTGTTTTGCTGGGGTTGATTTGAGGTGGTTTTCCTCATAGTATTCCGTCACTCTGTACAGAGTTTTTGTGACCTTGGCTTTCGCTTCCTCAAAACGCTTTCCTTGTGCAGTATTGCAGTGTGGTCAGCATATATAAACTGTCTTGTTCCTAGGCTAATTGGTTGATGTTGATCATTGTATACATTGTTTAGCGTAGGGACCAGGATACTATCATGTCAAAACCGTTATACTGGTTTCTCCATCCCTTGTTGATATTTGTCATCGTTACGTAGAATCGTCTGTTCTGTAGAAGGCGTTTGATTCCCTGGGTCAGGCGTCAGTCATTAATGATTCTATATATCTTTGTCAGCAGTAGTTGATGGTTGACTGTGTCGTATGTCATCTTGAGGTCAATGAAAGCAACCCATGCCACCTGCTTTCGCTCGTACCCATCCTGAAAGTGTTGCGTAGGGTAAAGAATCTATCAACAACAGGATATTCTGGGCCTAAAGCATATATAAATAAGTTTATCTCCAATGGTGCCAGATATTCGGCCCAATACCATTCTCTCTAAAACGCGATACAGATGACATACCCGTGATACAGATGACACATCCGTTATACAGGTCTGACATTACTGGCTTCTGTTCGTATTTTCCCACTTTGAGCAGTGCCACGGCTCTAGCTTTCCTCCAGCTTTTAAGTATTCACTGTACATGTTCATTAATTCTATTATCCATTTTTTTGGTTTTGGGGTCAAAGTGTATGATTTTATACTTGCATTTACAAATTTTTTCTAGAAATGGAAAGAAGAAACTACCGTCTAAAGCTCACCGTGCCGTCCTCAATATGTTTATATTTATTTCTTGTTTGCAATGTTATTCAGTTGAAAAAATGAATCTAATTTTCTGCTAAAAGAAAAGTTTTTAAAGCATGGAGTTTTAAATGGCCATCGATTTAGTTAAATCAGCTTGCAACGTGCATTTTGGGGAGTGCTAAAGCTAACGCCGGGCTGAACGGGGAATAATGCAGGGAAACAATTAACCAGGTTTAGCAGTGGGACTGTGGGCCTAATTCACACATATACCAGTATTAGATTGAATGAAATAAAAATAGATGATTTAAAGTCCAGAGCGATGTCACTGACAGGAATCTGTTGTCCTCCAGCCGAGAACGTTTTTTAATCGGGTCGTCTAGCGTGTGGACACTCTTGTGGCATACCGTTGGGTTGGGTCGTCTAGCGTGTGGACACTCTTGTGGCATAACGTTGGGTTGGGTCGTCTAGCGTGTGGACACTCTTGTGGCATAACGTTGGCTTGGGTCGTCTAGCGTGTGGATACCCTTGTGGCATAACGTTGGCTTAGGTCGTCTAGCGTGTGGACACTCTTGTGGCATAACGTTGGCTTAGGTCGTCTAGCGTCTGGATACTCTTGTGGCATAACGTTGGGTTGGGTCGTCTAGCGTGTGGACACTCTTATGGCATAACGTTGGCTTAGGTCGTCTAGCGTGTGGACACTCTTGTGGCATAACGTTGGCTAAGGTCGTCTAGCGTCTGGATACTCTTGTGGCATAACGTTGGGTTGGGTCGTCTAGCGTGTGGACCCTCTTGTGGCATAACGTTGGCTTAGGTCGTCTAGCATGTGGACACTCTTGTGGCATAACGTTGGCTTAGGTCGTCTAGCGTGTGGATACTCTTGTGGCATAATGTTGGGTTGGGTCGTCTAGCGTGTGGATACTCTTGTGGCACAACGTTGGGTTGGGTCGTCTAGCGTGTGGATACTGTTGTAACATAACGTTGGGTTGGGTCGTCTAGCGTGTGGATACTCTTGTGGCATAACGTTGGGTTGGGTCGTCTAGCATGTGGGTACTCTTGTGGCATAACGTTGGGTTGGGTCGTCTAGCATGTGGGTACTCTTGTGGCATAATGTTGGGTTGGGTCGTCTAGCATGTGGGTACTCTTGTGGCATAACGTTGGGTTGGGTCGTCTAGCATGTGGGTACTCTTGTGGCATAACGTTGGGTTGGGTCGTCTAGCGTGTGGATACTCTTGTGGCATAACGTTGGGTTGGGTCGTCTAGCGTGTGGATACTCTTGTGGCATAACGTTGGGTTGGGTCGTCTAGCGTGTGGATACTCTTGTGGCATAACGTTGGGTTGGGTCGTCTAGCGTGTGGATACTCTTTTGGCATAACGTTGGGTTGGGTCGTCTAGCGTGTGGATATTCTTGTGGCATAACGTTGGGTTGGTCGTCTAGCGTGTGGATACTCTTGTGGCATAACGTTGGGTTGGGTCGTCTAGCGTGTGGATACTCTTGTGGCATAACGTTGGGTTGGGTCGTCTAGCGTGTGGATACTCTTGTGGCATAACGTTGGGTTGGGTCGTCTAGCGTGTGGATACTCTTGTGGCATAACGTTGGGTTGGGTCGTCTAGCGTGTGGATACTCTTGTGGCATAACGTTGGGTTGGGTCGTCTAGCGTGTGGATACTCTTGTGGCACAACGTTGGGTTGGGTCGTCTAGCGTGTGGATACTCTTGTGGCATAACGTTGGGTTGGGTCGTCTAGCGTGTGGATACTCTTGTGGCATAACGTTGGGTTGGGTCGTCTAGCGTGTGGATACTCTTGTGGCATAACGTTGGGTTGGGTCGTCTAGCGTGTGGATACTCTTGTGGCACAACGTTGGGTTGGGTCGTCTAGCGTGTGGATACTCTTGTGGCATAACGTTGGGTTGGGTCGTCTAGCGTGTGGATACTCTTGTGGCATAACGTTGGGTTGGGTCGTCTAGCGTGTGGATACTCTTGTGGCATAACGTTGGGTTGGGTCGTCTAGCGTGTGGATACTCTTGTGGCATAACGTTGGGTTGGGTCGTCTAGCGTGTGGATACTCTTGTGGCATAACGTTGGGTTGGGTCGTCTAGCGTGTGGATACTCTTGTGGCACAACGTTGGGTTGGGTCGTCTAGCGTGTGGATACTCTTGTGGCATAACGTTGGGTTGGGTCGTCTAGCGTGTGGATACTCTTGTGGCATAACGTTGGGTTGGGTCGTCTAGCGTGTGGATACTCTTGTGGCATAACGTTGGGTTGGGTCGTCTAGCGTGTGGATACTCTTGTGGCATAACGTTGGGTTGGGTCGTCTAGCGTGTGGATACTCTTGTGGCATAACGTTGGGTTGGGTCGTCTAGCGTGTGGATACTCTTGTGGCATAACGTTGGGTTGGGTCGTCTAGCGTGTGGATACTCTTGTGGCACAACGTTGGGTTGGGTCGTCTAGCGTGTGGATACTCTTGTGGCATAACGTTGGGTTGGGTCGTCTAGCGTGTGGATACTCTTGTGGCACAACATTGGGTTGGGTCGTCTAGCGTGTGGATACTCTTGTGGCATAACGTTGGGTTGGGTCGTCTAGCGTGTGGATACTCTTTTGGCACAACGTTGGGTTGGGTCGTCTAGCGTGTGGATACTCTTGTGGCATAACGTTGGGTTGGGTCGTCTAGCGTGTGGACACTCTTGTGGCATAACGTTGGGTTGGGTCGTCTAGCGTGTGGATACTCTTGTGGCACAACGTTGGGTTGGGTCGTCTAGCGTGTGGATACTCTTGTGGCACAACGTTGGGTTGGGTCGTCTAGCGTGTGGATACTCTTGTGGCATAACGTTGGGTTGGGTCGTCTAGCGTGTGGATACTCTTGTGGCATAACGTTGGGTTGGGTCGTCTAGCGTGTGGACACTCTTGTGGCATAACGTTGGGTTGGGTCGTCTAGCGTGTGGATACTCTTGTGGCACAACGTTGGGTTGGGTCGTCTAGCGTGTGGATACTCTTGTGGCACAACGTTGGGTTGGGTCGTCTAGCGTGTGGATACTCTTGTGGCATAACGTTGGGTTGGGTCGTCTAGCGTGTGGATACTCTTGTGGCATAACGTTGGGTTGGGTCGTCTAGCGTGTGGATACTCTTGTGGCATAACGTTGGGTTGGGTCGTCTAGCGTGTGGATACTCTTTTGGCATAACGTTGGGTTGGGTCGTCTAGCGTGTGGATACTCTTGTGGCATAACGTTGGGTTGGGTCGTCTAGCGTGTGGATACTCTTGTGGCATAACGTTGGGTTGGGTCGTCTAGCGTGTGGATACTCTTGTGGCACAACGTTGGGTTGGGTCGTCTAGCGTGTGGATACTCTTGTGGCATAACGTTGGGTTGGGTCGTCTAGCGTGTGGATACTCTTGTGGCACAACGTTGGGTTGGGTCGTCTAGCGTGTGGATACTCTTGTGGCATAACGTTGGGTTGGGTCGTCTAGCGTGTGGATACTCTTGTGGCATAACGTTGGGTTGGGATGAGGGAAATGCGAAGAGATGAGCACATTTCTGTTTTTGGTCAGGCAAAACTTGGGATTGAACTCACGGCCTTCTGGTTGTCAGATCTTTGTCTTATTCATGAACCAACTTAAGGAGATGAAGCTAAAACTGTTAGTGTATGTTTGCATGAAGCAACTCGTGGAGAGTTACTTGATGTGAAGCGGGTGACAGTTGTTTTTCAAGATAAAGTGGGCCCTCTTGCTGTAGGACAGTACGAGGCTTTTCAATAAGCCCACCCAAGTTGGTGTGTGATTTTTATATGATCTCAAACTGCCCCAGAGGTCGACCTATCAACAATTGGGTACTCGAACAATTTTTCAAGTAGAGACGGCCGGTGGGATACTGAGTATATTACCACTATGTGCCGTGATTCGCCGAATAATATGGACCAAACAACATATTTCTCAACCGACACATGGCGTGAAACGGGATCATTAATATTTTATTTGTTAACACTATCGGATTTAGAGTCTCTATCCGCACCTTGTTGACGAGGGTGCTGTGACACAGCCTGTTTCTAGATGCACTAAGGAGGACAGGAGTTAGGTTCTTGATCAGTAAGTTTCACCTTTATCCTTTTCTACTGCAATCATTGCTCAGTTACTGGCACTCAGGATTCTGTGATTTTTTGCTCATTTAGACTGGCACTCAGGATTCTGTGATTTTTTGCTCATTTAGACTGGCACTCAGGATTCTGTGATTTTTTGCTCATTTAGACTGGCACTCAGGATTCTGTGATTTTTTGCTCATTTAGACTGGCACTCAGGATTCTGTGAGTATTGATCACTGAAACTGGCACTCAGGATTCTGTGATTATTGCACATTTAGACTGGCACACAGGATTCTGTGATTATTGCACATTTAGACTGGCACTCAGGATTCTGTGATTTTTTGCTCATTTAGACTGGCACTCAGGATTCTGTGATTATTGATCACTGAAACTGGCACTCAGGATTCTGTGATTATTGCACATTTAGACTGGCACTCAGGATTCTGTGATTATTGCTCATTTAGACTGGCACTCAGGATTCTGTAATTATTGCACATTTAGACTGGCACTCAGGATTCTGTGATTATTGCACATTTAGACTGGCACTCAGGATTCTGTGATTATTGCTCATTTAGACTGGCAGTCAGGATTCTGTAATTATTGCACATTTAGACTGGAACTCAGGATTCTGTGATTTTTTGCTCATTTAGACTGGCACTCACGATTCTGTGATTTTTTGCTCATTTAGACTGGCACTCAGGATTCTGTGATTTTTTGCTCATTTAGACTGGCACTCAGGATTCTGTGATTTTTTGCTCATTTAGACTGGCACTCAGGATTCTGTGATTATTGATCACTGAAACTGGCACTCAGGATTCTGTGATTATTGCACATTTAGACTGACACTCAGGATTCTGTGATTATTGCACATTTAGACTGGCACTCAGGATTCTGTGATTATTGCACATTTAGACTGGCACTCAGGATTCTGTGATTTTTTGCTCATTTAGACTGGCACTCAGGATTCTGTGATTATTGATCACTGAAACTGGCACTCAGGATTCTGTGATTATTGCACATTTAGACTGGCACTCAGGATTCTGTGGTTAGTGCACATTTAGACTGGCACTCAGGATTTTATTATTATTGCTCACTAAGGGTGACAATACCGCGGCACAGTTTCTCCTGGAGAAGAGTCCGCGTGTTCCCTCCTTCTCCTCAGATATGTGTGCTTGGAGAGGGCGGGGGGGGGGGGGAGGTGGGGGTGCAATCCTGAAGTAAGTGTGTTACTGGCACGTCTGCCAGGCTGCAGCAGCATAGATTGATGGCGCTAATCAAACCGGGAATGGTGGCCAACATTAGTTTCAGGTGGGCGCCTTCGAGACATGCGAACAGGCACTCATCACGACTGACGGCCATTTACGGGCAGAGCCCCATATCGAGAGTCCTTTGTCGCGCCCTGGATCATACCCTAAGATACGTTGCACCTTTGTGATGTGCTCTCTGGACAAGTGCATTCGTTTTCTGCTAATTTTTTGCAGGATTTACCTTTCCGGGCCTTTAATTGTTCAAACCTTTTCTCGCCTTTAGTTGTTCAAACCTTTTCTCGCCTTTAGTTGTTAAAATCTTTCCTGGCCTTTAGTTGTCCTGTCCTGAGTGCTGGAGCTCTATATGCCCGAACTTTGTATAGAGTTTCCTCGTCCTTATGTGGTCTCTACAACTCTTGAACACCAGCTTGACTCTTGATCTGAAAAGCAGTCCTGCCAGCCACTACAACACCTTCTCGCTACTCATCCTTACCCTCCCGCTCCCTACCTCGCCACTCTCTCGCTCTCCATCCCCACCCTCCGGCCCCCCATCCCCTATCTACCTCCCACAATCAACCATCACCTCCCTCACGCTTTCCATTCCCTTCTACCTCCCACTCCCCATTTCCGCCCTCCCACTCCCCATCCCAACCTCTCACTCCCCATCCCCTCCCTCCCATCCCCCATTCCCTCTCTCCCACCTCCCATCCCCTTTCTCCCCTATCCATCCCCATCCTTTACCTCCCACTGCCATTCAACTCCCTCCCGTCCCCCATTCCTCTCTCCCACCTCCTATCCCCTTTCTCCCGCCCCCCCATCCATATATTTTACTTCCTTCTGCCCTTCCGCTCCCTCCCGTCCCCCATCTCCTCCCTACCTCCCACTGCCCATCACCACCTCTCACTCCCCATCCCCTCCCTCCCGCCTCATCCTTTCTCTCATCCATCCATCCCCTTTCTCCCTACCTCCCACTCCCCCATCAATTCTCTCCCACCCTCCCACCCCCATCAAGCCTCAATTCCCTCCCTACCCCTCACCATCCTCTCCCTCCCTTTCATTCCCATTCCCTACCTTCATCCCACCCTCCCTCCCTCCCTCCCACTCCCATTCCGTCCCTACCTCCCACCATCTCCACCATCCCACCCAAATCCCCTCACTCCCTCCCACCCCCATTCCCTCCCTACCTCCCACCATCCCCTCCCTCCCTCACACCCCCATTCCCTCCCTCCCTCCCACCATCCCCACCTTCCAGACAGCCTACATTTCTCCAAAAAGAGTGACAGGGGACAAGGACAAAATGTACCGTATATTTCCAAATCCTATCGCAGGAAAAGCCAACACAACAAATATCTGACCAGCAGTGCCCCAGTATATCAGAGAAGACCATATATTATCCCTTGCGCCTTAAACTGTCTCTATCATCTATATAAGACAGACAGTATGTCCCATCAGCCAATCCCAGCACGGACGGATATGACGTCAATGTGTCCAAATAATGTCCGCCCTTTTCTAGGCTGCAAATAAATCTTTAACACTTTAAATCATGGAAGAAATCTTAAAAAATGGCGTTTATCATGCAATCCTTGAAACAATTGTTGTGTATCACAAAACCCTTTAATTGATTGGCGTGTCTTAGAGAGCCCTTGAAATAGCTGTCATGTCTTAGAGAGCCCTTGAAATAGCTGTCATGTCTTAGAGAGCCCTTGAAATAGCTGTCATGTCTTAGAGAGCCCTTGAAATAGCTGCCATATCTCAGAGAACTCTTGAAACAGCTGTCATGCCTTAGAGAGCCCTTGAAATAGCTGCCATATCTCAGAGAACTCTTGAAACAGTTGTCATGTCTTAGAGAGCTCTTCAAATAATTGCCATTTCTCAGAGAACTCTTGAAACAGTTGTCATGTCTTAGAGAGCCCTTGAAATAATTGCCATATCTCAGAGAACACTTGAAACAGTTGTCATGTCTTAGAGAGCCCTTGAAATAGTTGCCATATCTCAGAGAACTCTTCA
This sequence comes from Ariolimax columbianus, assembly GCA_036924085.1. Classification (NCBI taxonomy): domain Eukaryota; kingdom Metazoa; phylum Mollusca; class Gastropoda; order Stylommatophora; family Arionidae; genus Ariolimax; species Ariolimax columbianus. The sequence goes on from JAVGWX010000001.1 coordinate 171,502,371, forward strand.
AACAGTTGTCATGTCTTAGAGAGCCCTTGAAATAATTGCCATATCTCAGAGAACTCTTGAAACAGTTGTCATGTCTTAGAGAGCCCTTGAAATAATTACCATTTCTCAGAGAACTCTTGAAACAGTTGTCATGTCTTAGAGAGCCCTTGAAATAATTGCCATATCTCAGAGAACTCTTGAAACAGTTGTCATGTCTTAGATAGTCCTTGAAATAATTACCATTTCTCAGAGAACTCTTGAAACAGTTGTCATGTCTTAGAGAGCCCTTGAAATAATTGCCATATCTCAGAGAACTTTTGATACAGTTGTCATGTCTTAGAGAGCCCTTGAAATAATTGCCATATCTCAGAGAACACTTGAAACAGTTGTCATGTCTTAGAGAGCCCTTGAAATAGCTGTTATGTCTTAGACAGCCCTTGAAATAGCTGTCATGTCTTAGAGAGCCCTTGAAATAGCTGCCATATCTCAGAGAACTCTTGAAACAGTTGTCATGTCTTAGAGAGCCCGTGAAATAATTGCCATATCTCAGAGAACTCTTGAAACAGTTGTCATGTCTTAGAGAGCCCTTGAAATATCTGCCATATCTCAGAGAACTCTTGAAACAGTTGTCATGTCTTAGAGAGCCCTTGAAATAATTGCCATATCTCAGAGAACTCTTGAAACAGTTGTCATGTCTTAGAGAGCCCTTGAAATAATTGCCATATCTCAGAGAACTCTTGAAACAGTTGTCATGTCTTAGAGAGCCATTGAAATAATAGCCATATTTCAGAGAACTCTTGAAACAGTTGTCATGTCTTAGAGAGCCCTTGAAATAGCTGCCATATCTCAGAGAACTCTTGAAACAGTTGTCATGTCTTAGAGAGCTCTTGAAATAATTGCCATATCTCAGAGAACTCTTGAAACAGTTGTCATGTCTTAGAGAGCCCTTGAAATATCTGCCATATCTCAGAGAACTCTTGAAACAGTTGTCATGTCTTAAAGAGCCCTTGAAATAATTGCCATATCTCAGAGAACTCTTGAAACAGTTGTCATGTCTTAGGGAGCCCTTGAAATAATTGCCATATCTCAGAGAACTCTTGAAACAGTTGTCATTTCTTAAAGAGCCCTTGAAATAATTGCCATATCTCAGAGAACTCTTGAAACAGTTTTCATGTCTTAGAGAGCCCTTGAAATAGCTGTCATGTCTTAGAGAGCCCTTGAAATAATTACCATTTCTCAGAGAACTCTTGAAACAGTTGTCATGTCTTAGAGAGCCCTTGAAATAATTGCCATATCTCAGAGAACTCTTGAAACAGTTGTCATGTCTTAGAGAGCCCTTGAAATAGCTGTCATGTCTTAGAGAGCCCTTGAAATAGCTGTCATGTCTTAGATAGCCCTTGAAATAGCTGTCATGTCTTAGAGAGCCCTTGAAATAGCTGTCATGTCTTAGAGAGCCCTTGAAATAGCTGTCATGTCTTAGAGAGCCCTTGAAATAGCTGTCATGTCATAGAGAGCCCTTGAACTATCTGTCCTGTCTTAGAGAGCCCTTGAAATAGCTGGCATGTCTCAGAGAGCCCTTGAAATAGCTGTTATGTCTCAGAGAGCCATTGAAATAGCTGTCATGTCTCAGACAGCCCTTGAAATAGCTGTGAAGTCTCAGAGAACCCATGAAATAGCTGTCAAGTATCAGAGAGCCCTTGAAATAGCTGTCATGTCTCAAGGAATCTTTGCATTAGAAATATGTCATCTACAACACAATATACGTCAGTGTGTTTTGGTAAACCGAACATATAAGGGTAATCTAATAATAATCTAATCGATTATACTCGTTTGATTGATTCAAAATAATTCAGTATGCACAACGTTGAGAGTATAACTTGAAAAATCATGGTTCAGATAACGCGTCGGAACTAACATATGGATACAGTTTGACTAAAATACCGCGTCGGAACTAACTAATGGATACAGTTTGACTAAAATTCCGCGTCGGAACTAACATATGGATAATAATAGCTGTCCATCGTTGTCGATGAGGACCGCTGACATCATCCTTGTCACAGATTTTCCTGTTGGGTGTGAGCGCGCATGTGCCTGAACGGGTTAATGCGGGCACGAAAACATCTGCTACATATCGGGCACACGAGGTTTGTAGAAGGTGATGGTGTTCCCGCTGTTCAGGATTTCCGAGTTTCGCTTCTGCTCTGGGCTTTCACAACACGGTCGTCTTCGCCGGTAGCTACACCTGATTTGACTGCGCTTCTATAGTCAGATCTGTCTTGCGCAAGACACACTCAGTCACACTAACTTATGGATACAGTTTGACTAAAATACCGCGTCGGAACTAACATATGGATACAGTTTGACTAAAATTCCGCGTCGGAACTAACATATGGATACAGTTTGACTAAAATGCCGATTCGGAACTAACACAATATTTATTATATGCAGGTAGGGCTGCTCAAACTAGTCTAGAACTCTTTAGGGTAGGGCTACTCAAACTAGTCTAGAGCTCTCTTGGGTAGGGCTACTCAAACTCTAGTCTTGTGTTCTATGGGACACCGGTTCAGGAGTCTCACTTACAGGATAGCATGAACAAGGTCTTACTAATTGTTACAAGACCAAATTACCATCCAAGGTTGATGCTCGTATTGGCAAAGGAGAGCTGTATAAGATTCAGCATTTCTTACCATTATTATCATCAAAGTGCAGTGGCCCTATTGGCAAATGAAAAAACAAATGGGTAAGACCCATTAATTCTGAACACAATTATCATCAACCTTCAGCAGCATCGTGATCTCTCTCTGATCCTAGGTGAACTTTGGTCTGATCTTATGTGAACTTCGGTCTGATCCTAGGTGAACTTTGGTCTGATCCTAGGTGAACTTTCGTCTGATCCTAGGTGAACTTTGGTCTGATCCTATGTGAACTTTGGTCTGATCCTAGGTGAACTTTGGTCTGATCATAGGTGAACTTTGGTCTGATCCTAGGTGAACTTTGGTCTGATCCTATGTGAACTTTGGTCTGATCCTAGGTGAACTTTGGTCTGATCCTAGGTGAAATTTGGTCTGATCCTAGGTGAACTTTGGTCTGATCCTAGGTGAACTTCGGTCTGATCCTAAGTGAACATTGGTCTGATCCTAGGTGAACTTTGGTCTGATCCTAAGTGAACGTTGGTCTGTTCCTAGATGAACGTTGGTCTGATCCTACGTGAACGTTGGTCTGATCCTAGGTGAACTTTGGTCTGATCCTAGGTGAACGTTGGTCTGATCCTAGGTGAACGTCGGTCTGATCCTAGATGAACGTTGGTCTGATCCTACGTGAACGTTGGTCTGATCCTAGGTGAACTTTGGTCTGATCCTAGGTGAACGTTGGTCTGATCCTAGGTGAACGTTGGTCTGATCCTAGATGAACGTTGGTCTGATGATCTTATGTGAACGTAGGTCTGTTCCTAGGTGAACTTTGGTCTGATCCTATGTGAACGTAGGTCTGATCCTAGGTGAAGTTTGGTCTGATCCTAGGTGAACTTTGGTCTGATCCTATGTGAACTTTAGTCTAGTCCTAGGTGAACTTTAGTCTGATCCTAGATGAGCTATTGTCTGCTGCCATCTGAGCTATTGTGTGACCCTAAGTGAACAACGGCTTGGTCTTACGCGAACTATGACCTGATCCCAGGCAAACTATGACCTGATCCTAGGCAAACTATGACTTGATTCCAGGTGAATTATAACTTTATCCCATGTGAACTATGACATGATCCTAGATGAGCTATGACCTGATACCAAGCGAATTATAACCTGATCCTAGGTGAGATATGACCTGATCCTATGTGAGATATGACGTGATCCTAGGTGAGATATGACCTGATCCTAGGTGAGCTATGACCTGATCCTAGACGAGCTATGACCTGATCCTAGGTGAAATATGACCTGATCTTAGATGAATTATGACCTGATCTTAGGTGAACTATGACCTGATCCAAGAGGAGCTATGACCTGATCCTAGGCGAGCTATGACCTGATTCTTAGCAGGCTATGACCTGGTCCTTGGCAGGCTATGACCTGACCGTTTATAATATATCAACACTGGTGACTTGATCAGGTTGATAGACTTGTAGCTGACTGTCGCGGTGACTAAGACAGCAGACAGCTTCAAACGTCCAACAACAACTAACACAGTAACAACATCAACATTGTAGGTGACGGTGTCATTCACCGCTATAAGATTTATGTTAACGTTAGTACCGTTATCTCCCATCGCACAAGGCCTGGTTATCTTTATTCTTCTCGCGACTTCTGATTAGGGTTATCAATCTATCGCATGTTTCATTATTGTCTGGCGCAGTTTTATGTGTTGTCTATCTGCCGTGTTCTCACAAAGTTTTTGTCATTCCTTTTACCTACACATTTGCCTGCATTTGTGCCGTCTACTTTCTATTTGAATTAGTATTTTGTATATTCGTAGTGTGTTTTCTTGTAATATCGATTGCTCTTATAGGTGTCTTGTCTGTTCAACCTAGCACAGTGGGAGTTGCTCTGGTTAATTGATACTAATGCCTCAGCTGATTCCACCAGGTGACCAGGTACGCGACCTAAATCATTCAAGCCATTTTGATCAGTCAGCTGTAAATAACTGAGAGCGACAATAAGAGAAAGAGATACGTCTCCACTGTCTGGCTATAGCCGACTGCGCTAAATGTGTTATCAGCGCATTGTGATATAAATGCGCACTTTCTGTAGAGTTTAGTTTGTCCCAGGTCGCTTCAAGAGTGTGCCGAATAAACGCCTGTTGTGTTTCTGGATTAAACGCGAGTAGCTAGCTTATAGTGGACAAGCTGTGCAAATTCTCTTATATAAACTGATCGGTGTTCGTGGGGCACTCTCAAGAGTAGGAACCCCCAGGATAATAGTAAGCTGCAGTTGTCAGAATAGTTTGCACATTTTCCTTGCACACTTTTACACCAAGAGGTTCATGTTGGTAGGTGGTGGCATTTGTTTTTTAATACATTCGGATCAGGAACCTTTTTTGTCTTCTTCTTCTTATATATATATATATATATATATATATATATATATATATATATATATATATATATACACAGAGAGAGAGAGAGAGAGAGAGAGAGAGAGAGAGAGAGAGAGAGATACGCACACACATATGTGCGACAGTCTTTACGAAACATGAAACTGTCAACCTCGTGTCTCGCTGTTACAAGTTCCTCCTCATGTATGCAGTACGCTAGGTTTCTATAACTTTCCATCTGTGGGGAGACGATCGTACCAAGATAATACCCTGTGTCTGCCAAACTGGACATGGCGGGATTTATCAGGCTCGTTTTGATTATAAAATCGACGTTTCATCCCAAGAGCACGCAGCATCCGCATACATCGCTAAATAATTGAACATTCTTGGAGTGTACCATTAATTACAGCCAACTTTCGATTGCGGAGAAGCATCCTTCTTAACATCAATATCATCATCCTTTAATCACTAAATACTGACTTTACTTTTCCTATCTACTTGTGGGGTAAAGCGTCATGGGAAGCTTGCTTTTTCTTTCCTGGACTAAGTGTGTTCCGTTAATTGCTGTAAGCCTGTGTTGCTGTAGAATATGTGAATCATACACCTCTCTACCGCCCGGCGTTCCTCCTGCATTGTAGCCAGATCTTCGTATGTTGTAAGCTTGTAGCTGTAGTTGATTCTAATATTTCTGTGATCTGCCTTGGATAAGACACACTCTTGTCATTGCTAACACACAAGCTGAAGTCGGATGCAACCGACAGGCGCAAAATAAAAACCACAGTGCAACGCACACCGCCTTGAGGAATAGAGAAATAAGGTGAACGCAAAAACAAACAAAAATTGGTAACACAGAGTTTGCTATCATAATATGGTATTTACATAAATATACATCCATCAATATAATATCGTTAAATAGCTGTACTTTGAATTAAGACAATATCGTTAATAACCTTGCACAATATATTAAGATGATCATTGTTTACTTTGATTTACGATACTGGGGTAAAATAATTGTGTAATTTGCTTTACTCTGTTGTGGTAGAATAAATGTGTCACTTGGATAAAGATAGTTTCGATCAATACCGGAATCTTTGGCAACTGTCGTCCGACTTTATTCCCATTGCTGGGAAAGTCGAGGGGTTTTTAGACAGAGAACTAAAGACCGCTTCGCCACTGCTGTTGACACGTCGTGTGCTGGCTATGTTTGTTTATTTTACCCCCAACAGAAAGGCAACATATGCAGCATATTTAATCCGCTGCCTTCCTTATCAGGAAACAGGCGTCTAAACATCTCAGCCACACGCTCCTAAGAAGTAAAAAAAGCCATAACATAATTTTGTGTTAGATAATGACAGATCTGATTTCTTAGAGTTCTCAGAAGTGGGCTGACTACTTAGAGTTCTCAGAAGTGGGCTGACTACTTAGAGTTCTCAGAAGTGGGCTGACTACTTAGAGTTCTCAGAAGTGCGCTGTTTACAATATCTTACTGGGTACATCGCTTGTTATTTATATTTAACTGGAAATATGTCGATTACTTTATAATTAAGGACAAATGTTCCGCTACAATGAGTGTTTGAAAGTGTTTGATCCTCGATCTCCATGCGACCCAGTTTACCCAGCTGTAAATAGTACCTGCCTTACGCATAGGAAACACAAGGCGTCGGGGAAGGAAACTGTGTGCGTATCATCATCGTATTTCTCTTCCACATCATTACGAGCATATGGCAACCACTACATTTTGGGTCTACTTCTGTGTCCAACTATTTGTGTGCTCTTGTAGTGGTGTTTTCCATGGTCTGTGTGTGGTATGATACGGTTGCCAGTCCTATTCACAACCCTACTTACTCGCCCTATACATCGACTGTGCATCCTAGGCCTATTTGACCCTCCTAGTAAGCAGCCCACACTAGCCCTCAAATCCACTCCACACATCCTTTCATCCTCCGCCCTCCACTCCCCCTCCCCCTCCCGGATTTCACACGGAGAAAGTGAACACTGTGGAGAGTTACCTTCTTTACTTTGTGCATGTTCACTAGAAATAAATATGTATTATTTTTACACAGAAACCAATAGTTCATTGTGTGATAACAAGTGTAGAACGTTAGATCAGTTAGCCTTACATTAGAACACAGAAACCAATAGTTCATTGTGTGATAACAAGTTAGATCAGTTAGCCTTACATTAGAACACAGAAACCAATAGTTCATTGTGTGATAACAAGTTAGATCAGTCAGCCTTGATATTAGAACACAGAAACCAATAGTTCATTGTGTGATAACAAGTTAGATCAGTCAGCCTTGATATTAGAACACAGAAATCAATAGTTCATTGTGTGATAACAAGTTAGATCAGTCAGCCTTGATATTAGAACACAGAAATCAATAGTTCATTGTGTGATAACAAGTTAGATCAGTCAGCCTTGATATTAGAACACAGAAACCAATAGTTCATTGTGTGATAACAAGTTAGATCAGTCAGCCTTGATATTAGAACACAGAAACCAATAGTTCATTGTGTGATAACAAGTTAGATCAGTCAGCCTTGATATTAGAACACAGAAATCAATAGTTCATTGTGTGATAACAAGTTAGATCAGTCAGCCTTGATATTAGAAAACACCAGACCACTTTGTATTACTTACGTAACCGTCAAGCTATTATCGCCCAGCACATAATTCTTCGACTACACCGATTGGGTATTTATGACAAATCTATCGATCATCTGGCACAATCGGAAATAAAAGATGTCTAATCAAATACAACGTACCGCAGAAAGAGTATCTCACGTTCTGAGACTTCGTCTTGATGCAGATAACATGGCAACTGATCAGTGTTCCCCGCCTGTATTCTCCTTTGTTGTCACAGATTATAGTCACAGCAATGGCGTTGGACATCCTTCTGGTACACCTCGCAGCCACACCATGAACGGAGAATCAGAGGTAAGTGTTCGTGTCTTATTCTGTTTGTGATATATGTGATCGTATTGAGCAGACGATCAATGAATTATTGTTTCAGAAAATAAAAGATTATATTTGCTCAAGGAAATATTCAAAGTACTTGTCTGTCTTTTTTTGTCTTCTATATAACTATGTGACTGCCTGCTTATACCAGAGCGATTTGAAAAGTTGTACACCCATCACTATGACAACAGTGCTCAGGGCACGTGACACTTGTGTGAAAAACATCTCTAACGAAATGAGGATAGAAACATGTAGTGGCATGCGTCTGAAACGTAGCCAATGCGCACAGCAGACAGTAAAATGGTTACCTACTTGAAAACACGGTTAAAACAACTATCTTCTATTGAATTTCTGACGGCAGCGGTTGTGTACCCACCAATATGTATCGAAGAATAACTGCGGTAAATGCTGATGCCTTTGTGGATGTCAGTACTGTTAGGAGGTGGACACGAACTGTAAAAGGCGACAATCTAACCACGGGGAACCCGCATTACAAGGCACATCACCAAACTCGCGTGGACCAACTGATTCGTGCCAGTCGCCGTGTCAAACAGAACGATATCATCGCAATGTTTATGACTTCGATTGGATACGAGATATGAAATGACTCTGACAGTACGTATGTCTGGAACTTCTGACGCGATATAAACAGGAATGCGGCGCCTTTATCCGCGGAATTTTCAATGACGGCGAGTCTTTGGCACATTATTATGACCCAGAAACAAGCGCCAGTCTATGGACTACAGGCATAAGAACTCATATATCCCAAATAAATTCAAGGTCGTCGCCTCGGCAACGAGTTGACAAATAATGGCTGCATTAGAGCAACTCAAGTATGATGACATTTATAAGCTGCCCTCTTACAGTTTCGATCTGACACCTTCGATCTGACAGCTTCGATCTGACAGCTACGATCTGACAGCTAAGATCTGACAGCTTCGATCTGACAGCTTCGATCTGACAGCTACGATCTGACAGCTAAGATCTGACAGCTTCGATCTGACAGCTTTGATCTGACACCATGTGACTTCTTCCTTTTCCCAAAGCTGAAGAAACACGTTAAGGGACATCGTAATGCTTCTGGCAAGGAGGTGCACGTACCTGGTTTTTCAGAGAGGTCGTCTGATTAGTTTTCTCGGCGGGATGCAATAACCTGTTCGACACTGACGTTTGTGTTTGTATCAGGATGGTGACTAATAATGGCACATCCCCTAAACGACATTCCAATCTTTAAGAAAATGTTTAGCTTATGTGTAAATCTTCCACAAATCTTGCACATCAATGAAATGATCTCATCAAAGGCAAAACTATTTAAATCTCTCTCGTACTACAATGTAAAGTTTCTGCGTGGCTACCGTTCAATCATGGCTGTAGAGATCATTTTGGCATTTTTTTTCTGGCCTATAGTTTCTAGTAGCCTACCCTGTTCTCGATCATTATTAGTTGTATCTTGCGACTTGCCTGTCAGATTACTATTTTGGTGTTCCCCTTATGACCCCGGTAACACGCAGGTGTTATTAATATATACATTCAGGCATCGAAATAATATCATTCTCGCTGCTTGTACGTCGTTCACAGTACCACGTAAACATCGACTTCCATTCAAAACAAACCCATAATTCTCGCCGTGAAACATTTATACATTTTTAGGTCGGCATTTCGAATCTGACTCGCCTGCATTTGTTTCTAAAAATTCAAAATTTTAATTTGAAAAACATTAAAGAAGACGTGTCATCCATTTCTCAATTTCCGAATTGAGTTTTTAGACACTGAATATTCTATGCGGCAAGATGGTTT